>CM066330.1:187894663-188518982 GCA_033807585.1 Hydrophis major | reverse complement strand
GTTCTGCCCGGCGGGCGGGGTGGGCTGCTTGGAGCGGGATGCTTGGAGCCACCTAAAGCTAGGCCGCTGCTGGTGGAGCCTTGCCCTGTTTTGGTGCCGCGTTTCCCGGCTCAGTGGTCCTGCTCAGGCGGCACTTTAAAAGCCTGCTCCCAGCACCCAAGCAACTTCCCAGAAACTTTTGGCTTCCTTTTAACTCGCAGGCACTCGCGCCTGGCCCCGAGCCACGCGGTGGAGGGGAAACCCAGAGCGCCACCAGGTTGCCTCCTCCAAGCAGCCCACCCACCCGCCAGGCGGAACCCTTCCCGCTCCTCGGCGGGAAGACGCTCCCGCCTGCAAACTTTGCCTGTGCAAAGTTTAAGCCTGGAAGCCCCGGAAACCTGAGCAACTTCCCAGAAACTTTCAGCTTCCTTTTAACTCGTGGGTGCTCGCGCCTGGCCCCAAGCTGTGTGGCAGAAGGGAAGCCCGGTGGGTGGGCGGGCAGGCTGCTTGGAGGAGGTGACCTGGCGGTGCTCTGGGCTTCCCCTCCACCACGTGGCTTGGGGCCAGGCGCAAGCGCCCGTGAGTTAAAAGAAAGCTGAAAGTTGCTGGGAAGTTGCTCGGGTGCTGGGAGCAGGCTTTTAAGAGCTGCGCCCCAAGGAGCAACTAGTGGCCGGAGCGGCCAGGACTGGCAGTGGCGGTGAGGGGCTAACCTGTGCAGGGGGAGCCTGGGGTGGTTTTCTCCCACGTCCGGCTTCGGAGCGGCCTGCCATGCACTCTTGGGCATCTGGCTCACTGCGTCTTGGGCGTGCCTTTCCCTCACCTCTTGGCCAGCAGCAGCAGCAGCAGCTCCACTGCTGCCTCCTTCCTCCCTTAATGCCCGCTGTTGTGATGCGTATTCCCGTAGAACTGAGTACCAGCAGGCACTTCACACCTCCCTCCATGGCCTTCCCCTACAGTAAGATGGGAGAGGAGAACAGTGGCACCCTCAGCGCACCGGTGCCGGGATCTCGCAGCCGGACTGAGGCGTGCTCGGTGGTGGATGTCCTGGCTGGGCGGAGCGGGCAGGTCCTGGGAGAGGCGCACAGATGTTTTCTGCCGAGTGAGCTTCCCAAGCGCCCGGGAGGACTTGTAGTTTAATGGCAAAAGAGGCGGCGGGATGGGCACTGGGCGGGTGGGGGGAAAGGCAGGCGAAAGCACACACACACCTCGGCAAGCGGTTTGCAGGGTTAGCCAGCAGTTTCTTGCAAGAGACTGAAGGCCGGTCTGCTCTCCCCAATTAGATGTTGATTCAAGAGGGAGGGTCAGCCCTGCTACTAATTGGTGGTTCACAGTTTATCCGTGGGCACCAGAGGAGTTATGTTTTGGGGGGTAGGCGTTTATTTATTTATCTTAAATGTGGCCAACTTGTGTAAGCTGAGGGGGTACATTCATACACACACACACACACACACACACATTCGTTTATTTGTAGGGGAAGAATCTGTCTGTCTGTCTGTCTATCTATCTATCTATCTATCTATCTATCTATCTATCTATCTATCTATGTTGTGTTTTTAATCGGAAGAATATCATGTCTGCGCATTAGGCACAGTGACTTGATTTTGCGGAGCTGTGTGCTGACCCAGCCCGTCTGTCAAATTTTAAAAGTCAATGCGGCCCCCGAGCCAAAAAGTTTGCCCACCCCTGCACTAGAGCTACTAGATCTGGGTTGCAAAACCTCAGGTGGCTATTAGATAGAAAACTAATTCTTCACTGCCATCTGGTGATTGTCAAGATTTTTGCAGTCTAGATTGAGTGTCCCTTTCTGTTGCAACACATCCCTGGAACATGATCATCTGCAGGAATGATTACTTTAAAGCAGCATAGATAGCACTAAAAACAAAATGTATCAAGCACTTGAAATGCAAAGATGCATCGCAAAGTCGTTTCACCAATACCTAAATCTATACTAATATTTGTTTCATATGAAATAAAGGAGAATAGGATGGTTCTAATATAGATAACTATGCATGGAATGAAAACAGTTCCTCATGCTTCTCCTAGAAGGGAACAGTTAACCCTCCAATTTTTCTTTCTCTCCTGGCTCTGCAAAAAACACATTCAACATTGAAGCATTTGCCATGCAGGTCTTTGCTCAAAATGTGGGGCTACATTGTTCCAGCCAACATTTTGATTGCTGAGCATTTGACAGGGTAATTATTGTAATCTGGTATTTTGGTGAGCCCTGCTGGAGGCTGTCCAAGCAATGCAAATCTTTCTGAATTCCGTAAATGGATCTTTTTCATTTAGCCCACGCATATGTGTCACAGTTAATGCTGAAAGGATTTTTCCCCCCAATCTTCAGCAGCAGCTACAAGAACTGAGATCTGCATTTAAAATGTGCAGACACACGTAGGAGTAAAACTGGCAGACTATAATTATCAATTGACAAGGGGGAAAACAAAAATTAATTTCTGAGGCAAAACATATAATTTGCCTTTAAACTGCAATAGCTATTCCATTTCTTATGCAATTTGCTGCTGCACAAAATCAGTCATGAGTTGTCAGGGATTCTAGCATCTCTCCCCTGCCTTAAACTATTCTAAAGTTGTCAGGTAAAGAAATAAGAGAGTTATTCTGGAATGGTTCCTTCTGTTCCAATTGGCCCTTCCAATTTTCAGTCCTAGAATATTTGTATTTACTGCATCAGAAGAGCCTCGGTACCTCATAGTTTCCTTTTACACCCCTAAATGAGTTTTTCCAGGGGATGTCACAGGAAGATGAATCCTCCTCTTCCTGGAAACTCAGAGATCACTAATATTGTTATTGATTTTTGTAGTGTTGTTCGTCTCCAAAGAGCCCCAAGCTTCATGCAAATAAGAAAGAGCAATAAAACACTCTGATATAAAACAATAAAGAAAAAGAATTTTAAATATTCAGTAATGGGGCAGGGGAAATTATTTTTTTAAAGAGGCAGCATGATTCTAGAGCATTTTTTATCATATAAATGCCTATGTGAAAAAGCTTGCCCTCAATTTTTATTCAGCATATAAGAGCATGGGAGTTAGCCACATCTTTATTTGGGGAGATGATTGATAGCACAGTTGACATTAAGGTAATCCTACTTGAAAAATGATTTTTAAAAAATGTTTTGAACTTTATGTGAAACATGCATGACTTTTTTCAGCCTTCTTACAAGCCCAAAACAAAGACACTGCTGCTTTAATCAAATCATTAAAATATAATAACTTTAATACCCTGTTTCTCCAACAATACAGCCTCCCCCAATAGGAAGTCCCAGCATGTTTTATAGGCATGAAATGAAAATAAGCCCCTCCCCCCAAATTAAGGTCTATATTAAAACATGCGAAATGGGGGGGATGGTGGTGGGGGCTTGCCATTAGGAAGTACTTTTGTTGCACACCTGGATATGGTTCTGCCTGCATTGACCCCGATATGAAGTGCCCCTCCAACACCGAGGTCAACATTCAAGCAGTCGCCACCTGCCCACCCAAAGATGCAAGGGGGGGGGAATTAAGTCACCCCCAAAAAGATAGCCTAGCCATTTTTGGGGGGCTCAAAAAAAATAAGACCTGGCCTTATTATATGAGAAACACGGTATTACTCCTAACACAGAGCTGTATCTTTCATAAGGCTTGCCTTGCATGAATATTTGAAAAAAGACAAGATAATTCAATGAGTACTGTGCTGATGTTAGGGTTGAAGTACTGTTTCTGAATATGTTTTGAAGCACATACAGTCCTAATTGATGATACAATGCCATTCAAGTCCACACAAACAGTTCTTTTTTATTTCCCACCATTGCAGCTTAAGAGCACTTTTTCCAATATGTACAAACAGACACCGATATGTTCTAATTCTCATACTCAAGCATCACTCAAAGTGGCTAAAACCTGCTAAAAGAAAAAGAAAAATGAGCAGATATAATGGTGAAAGAAAGGAGTACAGCTAGTGGAATCATGATACAACATCACTCAAGTATAGGAGTTATGACAGGGAGTTTTAGTCGTGATTTTGTCTGGGGGAGAAATAATTGGGAAAGTGGATTTACTGTTCCCAGTTATAGGTCAGCTATCTCCTTCCTCCACCTATTACCCAACAAGTAAAAAATAACAACCTTAAGTTCAAAGAAAGCATCAAATTAATTAAAAGTCACTTCAACATATTTTTAACAAGAAATGTTTAGCAAAAATGTTGATTCTAGCCCAAAAGAAAAAGTCAAGAAGGTCAACAATATTTCTAAAATGTAACAAACCAAAAAAACATTTTTCTGTTTGAATAAGCTTTCAACCCACTTTTGGACTGACTTTTATAAAATTCATCTGAAAAACAAAAGGCACACTAACATATGGTTATTCCCTCTTCCTTTATTTAGACATAAGTAAATTAATGGAATAAGAGCAGAGGTGATATTCAGCAGGTTCTGACCAGTTCTGGAGAACCGGTAGCAGAAATTTTGAGTAGTTCAGAGAACCAGCAAATATCAGCTCTGACTGGAGATTTTACAGTATCCTTCCCCTGCCACGCCCACCAAGCCATGCCCACAAGAACTGGTAGTAAAAAAAAATTGAATCCCACTGGATAAGAGATTGTAGAATCTGGAGAACTCTGTAGATCTTAGCAAGCCTGGCTTGGCACATTGTCGTAACTGTGCCTTGTAATCAATCATTTTTATTAATAAAAATGGTTAAATGTTTAAAAGCAGACAAACAACTTTCTAAAACTTACCATGTACTTGAAACTGGTGCTAAAGGTCTTTCTGTAATGGCGTTTAGTCTGTAGTAATCCAAAAACGTTCGGGCCACATTGCGTCCTAATTTCATATCTGTTAGAGTTCAGTTAAGAATACTTCTTTTTAAGTTATTTTCAAAATCCAAAGTAACTATTGAAATAAATGGCTGTGATTTGGAACCTAAAGTGTGTGTAGATTAGTAATACCACAAAGGTGAAAATTTCACAGATAAATATACTAATTATCAGAAGCTATATAAGAACTATGAAGTATTATTTATTCACAGGGATAGGTTGTTGTTAAACTGGACAGAAGATTCCCTTCTAATTTGCTAGTCATTCTTATGATTTGGGCTCTTTCTGCTTTGGTGACCCACAGGGATTTATTGGTCTTACACATACTGCTCTTAGCCTCCAAGAAGTAGTTTAAGATCGTCCTGTTTCTGTGTGGCAGAAAATAGTTTTGCTACCTAATAATACACATTTAAAGGCACGAGCATTCAAAGGATTACCTTTTTAGGAAGCAGTTTTTCTGTGGTCCCAAATTTGTTAACTTTGCCATAAATTCATTTTCAAATATTCTAAGACTATATCTGTTCTGTAATTTAGCATACATAATTAAATGAAGGAACAAACAAACATCAGAACTGGTGATATTTAGAAAGATGGTGTAAACCATTAGACCAGTGCTTCCCAACCTTTTTTTCACCCTGCACCCCTAAAGAAATTTCATTCGAACCTCGCACCTCCTGAAATTTAGACTTTAGGAACTACTGAATGCATTAAATATATGGTAGGATTGAATCTTTTCAGCTATGTATGTGATGGCCACTAAATAATGATACTTAACTCTAAAATGAAAACAAAGTTAATCCATTGCATAATAAATAAAAATGCCAACATATAGCCAATATCCTATTATTTACCTGGACTTTTCTCGCACCCCCTGGAATATCGTCTCGCACCCCCAGGGGGTGCAAGCACCCCAGGTTGGGAACCCCTGCATTAGACAATGACAAGGTTTTATTTTTTTAATGAAGCAGAATACAATATTGATTTTTCTGGGACCTAGAAACTGTAAGAATTATTTACAATTTCGTGTAGACCTCTTTCTGAATAAAACATATTTTTATCAGTCCTTAATCTGTTTTTGAGTCATAGAAAATTGATATCACTAATTAACTGACACAATTTCCATAATTAGAAATGTAACATTTTAGTGTTCCCAGACATCATGTATAACGATACCAAGTTCTAAATAAATTTTTCATTACAATTCACTTATTACTACAGGGATGACAAAACAAATTTAAGATGAAATGTTCACATTATGGAGTTTTCCAGAAAGACCATGCTCAGCAAAGCCTGTCTCCCAAAAAACAGTAATAATTAATGCCCCCCCCCCCGCATACTACATACCACTTTGAAAGATCTGCATTTAAAAAATATTCATCATCTATATCTGCCTTGGTTGGATAATCCAATATACTAGTTTAAAAAATAATAATAATTAGGAGTATCAGTTATTTTTATTGGATTTTCAGAACTACCTTCTTTTCTGAAATTTGTCTCTGATGTTAGGAATTCAATTTCCACATTCACTATTTCTGCATGTTGAAGAGGAAAGCTATCTTGTGTTTCCAGATACAGCACGTACATTTATTTCTCATTTTAAGCCTAATTTTATTGGACATTGTCAGTCGCTTAGACCTAAATGGAATAAACAAGTCTTTTTAATAACAATATAATTGCAGCTGTTCTGGAATTTTATTTATTTATTGTAGCGTTTATATCCTGTCTTTCTATGCAATATATCCTCAAGTGAGCCTATAAGATTGTTTTCAATTTATGATAATATTGTTATTAAACTGCAATTTGGATCCAATGCAGATCGTTTCCTCATGAAAACTGATCCATCCCATTTGCTTTTCTTTATATGGGAGAAAAGATATAAGTGGATAAAAAGCTTCTTGAATGAAGGATTTAGTAAGGAAAAAAATAACCCTACAACTAAAGAAAAGAAGACCTCTTCCTTGCACAGAGGACTGCATCAAATTTCAGTTCATGTTTAGTTGTGGTATATAAGAGCTATTTAATTTCTGCAAGGCATTTGGATTTTCCTTGATTCGGTTTCAGGTTTCTTACCTGATTTCTCATCCAACTTCTGCTTATGCTCTTTTCCTGCATGCAAGGAAATCATTCCATGTCTATGGATCATCTATTGGATGAATTTTTCATCTGCACAAACTCCAAACTACAATAAATCCCTGATAAAATATTATTACAGGTTTTTTTTCGAACTGTTGTGCTCTTTCTTCCATAATGACTAGCCACATGCCTCAAACCCAGAAATGATGGGAGTTGAAGTCCAATAACTTGGGAGAAAACCTGTTTAAGAACTAGCAACATTTAATTTGCCAGAGCGTGGTGTTTGTGACCAAAAACTAGAAACAGCTTTTGCTAATTTTCTGGTTGTTCTTTTTCCCCCCACAGCTTTGTCATTTTGGCATCATGCAGTTTGCTGCACCAATTGCTGTTTTTTTCTCTGTATATGTTCCAAGATGAATCCAGCTTCTAAAAAAATTGTATGTCAGTTTATTCATCTTCACATGGCAATGGTAAATAGTATTTTTACATGTTATTATGTAGTAATAATATTACTATTAAATATAGAGGTGGTATTCAGCAGGTTCTGACCAGTTCTGGAGAACGGGTAGTGGAAATTTTGAATAGTTCGGAGAACTGGCAAATACCACCTCTGACTGGACATTTTACAGTATCATTCCCCTACCATGCCCACCAAGCCACGCTCACAGAATTATTAGTAAAAATAATTGAATCCCACCACTGATTAAATGGTACTTTAAACAGATCCCAAAATTTTAATGTTTATTTAAGACCGTTAAATATTTGATTATGTGCTATCAAATCATTTTCAACTCTTAGAACACAGAGGTAGACTTTTTCCATGACAATCTGTGCCTAACCTGGTCCTTCAATTCTTCCAACATGGTAGCCATTGCCACTGTAACTGGTCATGCCACCTTGCTGTTGGTCATCCTCTTCTCTTTCCTTCCATTTAAATCTTTAGCCTGGTTTTTGGTACAGAATTTATAGTTTTCAATTGTTACTAGGCTTAATTGCGAACTAAAATACTTTATGCAGGTTCAAATGACAATAGAAATAAAAATGGTAGCTCTCCCATGGCATGTTTGCTAGTGTTCCTTCAAATTGCTTTCTTCCTTATACTTGTTCACAGAGCACTTTAATTCTTAGTGCCATTATAACTCTCATGGTAAATATTAGCTTAATGTTGTACTATTATCTTTCCTAATTAAAAGTAAATAGTTAGAAAAGCAATTACCACAAATTCTTCTACACCAGTGAACTTCTCAGTTACTGTGTTTCTTCAAGATTTTCTAAAAAACAAAACAAAAAAACCCCAAAGCAGGATAGAAACCAAATCTCCGTAAGGTATCAAATGTCCACTTTTATCCATCCTAAAGGCTTGAGCAAGGGCACATATAATCTTGATATTTTTTTAAAAAATCCAAATTTTCTTAATAATTGTCATTTCTTATGACTTGTTCTTTTTATTTGTGTAATGCTCCCTAGTGAAACACTTTGGGGAATCCACATTTTGTTACATGATTGTTGCTTGAATATGACAGTAATCTATTCCTAACTATTCCTTATAACTGCAGCTTCAAGAACCACACAGACAGCCTTCTTCTGTCAGTAAAAAACACACCCTCAATTTGGAAACTGTTGGCATGGTAAATCTTTAGTGGACACACTAAGCATTGTAGTTTAATAGCTTACTGATCATTTAACAATGTTGCAGTGACGGAGGGCAGTGGCATTATGATCCATTGTTCCATTCATTTTGCCTATTAGAATGCTAAGCCTTTCTGCTTTGAAGGCTATGGGTTGATTTTCCATCCCACACACCTCCCATCTCTGCTTTACAAAGTAATCACAGTTATTGGAAATAATTAGACTCTTTTCGAATCTGCATTCTCATCTTCTTAAGATCCGTTGTGTCATTTCTATCTCACAGCAAGTAAAGTATCTACAATAATAAAGGTTTGACAAGGGCAAAACCAGTTAGCAGCGATGTTCAATATTTTATAGGTCCTGTGGGGATTTCTATCAAATGGATTGGACCTTAATTTTATGTCCCTTCTAAAGGACAGCACCTCCATCATCTTGAAATGCTATTGGCTGGAGTTTCTCCAAGTCTGTCTCCTGAGAGGATTAAAAACTATGACTAATGGGCTGAGATACTATTAGACAGAGCCATGAGTTTTTTTATTTTATGCAAGCAGTTCGATTATGAAAAGAGAGGAAGAACAGAGAAAAGAGAGCAAACACAGAGCACAGCGGTTCCATTCAACAAACCTGTTGAAAAGCCCCTTCAGGAATTAAGGAGTTTATCAAAATAAGGATTCTTCTCCCGTGTCTCCATGTATGTTTGTTAATATGTAAAAGAAAAATCTTTCTCTGTCTCTCTCTGGAGTTTTGGAAACTTTTCTTAAATAAACCCTGGGTTAGTTTCACTAAATGAGCATATTAGATCATCCACATTCTTCTTTACACAATGACTTGCAACCTATATCCCAAAAGCCAAGCAATTCTCCCCAGTGGGAGTTATGTGAATATTGTTCCTGCTTTGCAGTGCATCTAATAATTATATTGTTTTTATTTTACATACATACATACATACATACATACATACATACATACATGTGTGTGTTTACACACGCATACAAACACAAACACACACAGAGAGAGACAGGCAGGCAGACAGACAGACAGAGAAGAATTTCAGTGAGTCACTAAGTAAAACTGTTACTATGCTTGTGATCTTACTTCAACTTTCCTGTTTTAAACAAACTTTTTAGTGGAATCCCAATAATGGAAAGGCTTTCAGAATGGTTTCAGTTGGACCCTCTTCAGAATCAGGATCCTTCAATTTATTGAATAGATCAGAGATTGATAACCTGAGGCTCAAGGGATATAGAAGGCAGCAATATCAGTACTTTAAACAAATGCACAAATAAAATTGATTTGCAACTACCCTAGTCCATTTAAACTGTTGCCCAGCTCTTGTAAAACTCTTCTGAAGCACTTTCCTCCACCAAGGTGAGATTCTATGAAATAGATTGGAAGCTAATTTGTTTGTGAATAACTAGGAGGCTCCCTAATATGATAATATTCCACTATCCGTTAAAAGATGGTATCTAGTATCTACCTTTAAAAATGGCTGACAGTCCCTTAGCAATACTCCAGTACGTTGCAAGTTCAGTGCAGCCCACAGAGGCTATAATATATGACAGCAGATTCAAAGAATTTCCTTTCCTTTCCTCTTCCCCCTCCCCTTCCCTTGCCCTTCTCTCCTCTCCTCTCCCCTCCCCTCTCCTTTCTTTTCCTTTCTTTCCTTTCCTTTCTTTCTGAGCAGGAAACTTCCCTCCAGATTATTTACTACATAATGGGCTATTTAAGCTAGAGAGGAGTGTACATTGATTGAACATTTTCAATTAAAACAAGCACTATTTTTAAAAACATTTCAGGTTTTGTCAGAGAGCATAAAATAACTCAAGACACTCAAACTATGGCCATTCAGTTGTTGTAAGTTAAGGGCAAGATGGGACAGGCAAAAAGACAGACTATTTTATTTTTTTAAAAAGACATTTGGAATTGGATGTTTTTTTAAAAAAATCAAAATCTCCATTCTTGTCTTTTTGCAACATTGTTATCTTCTGCTTTTTATTTTTATTATTATTTTATTTCTGGAATTTACATAGAATGAGGAACTGTTTAGTGGATTGCAAAATCTACTTTTGGCCAAAGCAGAACATATTCTTCCTAAAGAAATCTAGATGCATCATGATTTTATCACCAATAGATGTACAATGTACAATAGATGTAAATTGGAAAAATGCCCTTTGCCTATCTATGAAGAAAGGTTTGCTTTGAGTAACTATCAAGCATTCTAATAGCAGCAAAATTAGGAGTATGTAATCTTTCTTTTAACTTGAACGCTGGTTAAACTCAAGCAGACTTAAGAACATTCCTATATTCAGTTCCACTACTGAGTTAAATGCAATAATTTTCTATGCTGCAGAACAAAAATGTCCAGCCTTGGTAACTTTAAGCCTTGTTGACTTCAACTCTTAGAATTCCCCAGCCAGCATGTAGAACATGGGAATAATTTGACAATTCCGGTCAACAGCATGGTTCTAAATAACCAGCTGAAAAAGATTTAAGAAGTAGAAAATCAATGGAATCTTTATTTATTTTATTTTTTAAAAAAGAAAAACCCAATGAAGTTGTTTAAGCCACACTGGTAAATCAGATCTGAATATCTGATTTTGGAAAAAGAATAGGGAACACCAGGGGGGAAAAAACAGTAATATTCACAGGAGAATATGGGATGAAAAAGCAGCAAATAAGGAAAGAAGAGAGTTACATATAGAAGTGAGGGAATGAATAAAAAATGTGAAACACACGCTCACCAAACTGGTGGTTACACTGGTTGAATTCCACTCTTGACTAGCAATATAAATTAACATTTCAATTAGATTAGTAGAACCCAATCAAATAAATGTTAAAAAGGTTCAAATATTAATGTTTAGACCAGGGCTGTCAAACTCATGTCATCACTGTGGCATCACATAACGTATTGGAATTTCCCCCCCCCCTTCGTTAAACCGGGAGTGTGCATGGCCAGCCCATGATGCTTCTGGTCCCTGGTCTAGGCCATCTAACCATTGAAGTGCAGTATCGTTTATATTTAAAAAAATAAGATACCGGACCAGTATATGGTAATCATGATGTGATCTACAGGTGTAAAACTAGTTCACCTCTTCATGGTGCATCCTGGATAGTGGCAACAGTATGAACTAAATGAAGTAGCAACTGCTAGGAGCCAGACTATACTCTGTAGACTTTCCTGGCTTTCAAAATGCATGGCAATGAAAACAAACTCCCCCCCCCCCCGCCAAAAACAAAACAAAACCTGGACTTTTTCAGGGCCAAATGACAAATGAGATCAGGAATATTATTCAGATTTTCCAAATCAATGTCAAAGTGCTCAGCAGGTCCAAGAACCAATATGTTTTTGTGTAAATAATAGGGTATGGTGAGACAGGTTTCAGAGGTCTGCTCTGTTCCCAGTTCTAGATTTTTTTTTTCTGCAATAAGTTTATTATTATAAGGTGACATTAAACCATAGACATTCTCATTATGAGTTTGTCATAACTTCAGAGCACTGCTGTTATCTTATTTAGACCTATTTCTGCTGTGTTTTTTGACTATGTAGGGTAATGTGGAAAATATGTGAGCTTAAACTCTCTGTTTTTAAAACAAAAGACTATCACTACTATGATAATAGCATTTTTATAATATAGACATTCTACAGTCATGCATTTTGCCATCTTATCAGTTAATATATCATATTCTATTTAATATATATTAAATATATTTAATATAATACACCATATCCTGTTCCCATTTATTCGTACTCATTTATATTGTTCCCATTTATTCGTACTCATTTATCATGTATATACTTATACCTGTTTATACTTATATGTTATATTCATACTTATAGTTGTTTTCTCATACATGCTTGATGAACTCAATAAATAAATAAAATATCAAAAGTTACATTGTTAAAATATTTTGCTAACTTTTCAAGTTGGATTATCAGACTGCAGGGGAGCCTAATTTGATTACCATTACAGCTGTTGATCTTCAAAAAGTCTAAAAAGACTGATTTGTTCTGGATATTGTTTTATCCTGAGGTGTATTTTTTTTTTCAAGCAAGGATACAAAGTTTAAAGGAAGCTTAGGGCTGAGTTAAGGCAAGTTAGTACTTTACTGAATTAATTTCTGGTAGAAAAGCTCTGTTTCTTCTTAATATTTTTGGGTAAGTTAATATTTAACTATGAAAAGGATGAACTAGAAATGGTTGAAATAGAATAAATTGATTCTGATCAGAAGAACAACACCGTTAACTGCAGTCCTTATAAGCCCTTTAGTTTCTAGTTTCAGCTGTTATTCAGTCCCAGGGCTTTTATCAAGTGAGACATCTCAGGAAATGAGGGCAAACAAAAACATGGAACAATCAGAAGTATAATTTAAACCAAAAAATAAGGCAGGGACTGAAAGCAAATAGTACTGTAATTATCTATGATCACATATGCCTGCAGAAGATTGTAGAACGATGGGCTCATCCCCACAGCCTGCTTACCAGGGTGTTATCTATTTGCTGACACTATATCCTCACAGTGAAGTCTCTACTTTGAAAGTGGCATGCTTCATAGGTGGAAGAAAATAGTCCAGTTTGACTGTTGTTGTTTTTTTCATCTAAGAAGACTGTTCCAGTTTCAAAGCTGTATTTTTTTGCAGAGAAGACAGAAAACCACACATCCACACAATCCACGGCATATGAACCAGTTTATAAAAGATCGTAAATGACATAAATGAGCAATTTATACAAATTTCTTTATAGAGCCAACCCACCAGTCCTAGGAATTCATACTTATGTGTGAGTTGGATGGCCTAAAAATTTGTTTAATAAATAAATAAAAATTACATGGATTCATATATGAAGGACAATCATTAGTTAACTTCACTTGGCAATCAAAGTCAAAGGCAATCATTTCTGGCAATTTTCTCAGTATTTCCTGTCATGGCTTATACATGTTAAGATATAGTAAGAGTAAAAGAATAACAGCTCAATATTAATCTGAAAATATTTATATAATAGTAAAGCTTAGTACAAGATGGGTACTGGAACTGATGACCTGGACTTGGAACAGTGTTTGACAGAAAGTGAACAGAAGAAAGGACTGAACAAAAACTAAAAAGGATTGAAACCACTGAAATTTCCTTGAATTGTTATATAATGTAGTTGGCAATATAATATAATGGTATTATAATATAATGGTATGCACATGGTTCAATGTTTGTGAACGCCTTGCAATGGGAACAGTCAAGAAATGCCACCTTTATTTGAATATGAAAACAAAAGGAAAAGGATGTCCACAAAAACTGCAGGATCCTTTTGTGTCTGGTTTTAGGTAAAGTTATAATCCCAGGAAAGGATGTTTAAACAAGATAGCATTTGAATCACTTTGACCATAATTTAGTACAAGTCTTTAATTATAAGAGTTCTAAAAGAGTAAATGTAAGCCAAAGGCATTTCAGTAAACAGTTGAGGTTAAATTGAACAGGAGCAAAGCAAAAGTTAGAAAGTAAGTGGAAATTGTTCAAAGGTAATTGAATGTATGTCTGAGCATTTATGTGTGCCAGCTAGCAATAAATACTGTTTGCAGCAAAGCAATCCAATATGGGCAAACAGAGAAAGTACAGAAAGCAATCAAGGAGAACAAAAAAGTATAAGTAAGCTGAACTAAAGTACCATTTTGGGCCAGAACAGGAGAGGAGAACAAAACTCAGAATGGAGACAATGAGTTGGCACTGCTGTAATTAATTGAAATTATGGTCATTGCAAGCAAGACAAATGATACAATTTTCCATTTTATAGACAGACATACCTAAACACATTTAAGAGTGTGAGTGGATGGACAGAAAACCTGGCAAAATGAGGGCAAAGCTACCAACTTATCTAATGAGTATTCCAAGTCACTAAGATGGTTTGCAGCTAGAAAATATGTCTCCACTGGCCACAGGAAACACAAACATATTTCATGGGGTCTGGATAATAAATGTTTTCAGTGGTACTGATTCTTGAACATGGAAGGTAAGGGATGGAAGGTAAGGGTTCTTTCTCTTATTGTTTGAAGAAGACCTCTAGTAAAGTAGAGTTGATCACCTTTTAGGACAGTTTGTTCATTCTTGTTTTTTCTCCAGATTTCTGGAACAACTCTGAACAATTATTTTGCCTTGTTTATAACAGTTCTTAAAATACCTGAAGACAGCTTCTCTTCAGTTTGAATCTAACCAATATTTCCAATGTTCCTCAAAAGATACTGTATTTTGGTTTTACTTTTCTGGGCATACTTTGTTTTCCCAATATCTTTTCTAAAATGCAGTGCCTAGAACTGGACACAATATTCTCAATGCAACATGAAGAAGGAAGAATTGTTTCTCTTAATCTTGACATTATATGTGGGCTGATGTAGCATTAGATTGTATTCTTTTTTTTTCTTTTTTTTGCAGTGGCATCACATTGTTGGCTGACACTGAATACTTTTCATTCATCAAGATAACAACTGCACATATTGTAACTGGAGTTGAAATTTTTAAGAAAGAGTAATGAAGAAGTGTGTACACTTTTGTAGGGAGGAAAGATTTTCCTTCCTCAGCTGCTACAAAATCCTAGATCTATGACATTTCCACAGACTTATCCTTTTGTTAAATGTCTGAAGAGGTAAAATGAAAAATAATAGAGGCTGCTATTTTGCTATTGGCAGTACGGGTTGCCTTTCATCACTAGGTGATTAGCTGCCAATCATATGTCTGGCTTGTTCACCAACTTGGGACACTGTTCTGACTAGGCTTCACAAAATCACAAAGCAGACTCCTGGTCTTGACAAAACCCCTTTTTATTAGGCTAATGTTTAATTCCTATCATTCACATCCAGCAAGGTCCTGGCAAACAATCTTTCAAGGGTGAATTATAACCACAGACCTTATCAAGCTTGGAGAGCTGCCAGATTACTATCTTCCAAATGCAACTCTGTATAAGAAAATATTTGGCAGGGAGTCTCTGAGAGTCATGAACAAATCTTCACACTAATTAAACAAACAAATTGTCTCCTGAAAAACCCTACTCCCCTTTCATTCCTCTTTATTCCCTATGGGAGGGGCCATTCACCGTCCACCAATGCCTTTACTCCCAAGTCAACCTTTGTTCCTTAACTGTTCAGTTCTCCTGGCAGCTCTGCACATATGCACATCAAGAACAGGCTCCAGCTGTTCTTCTGCCCCACTGATCTCCAACTACAAAGGCAGCTGATAACTGCCAGACAGCCCTGGCCCCATCTCTGCCTCCAACACAGAGCACTCTTCAGAGCCTTCTCTAGACTCTAGGACTGGCCCATGTTCCTCCCAACCTCCTTACTGCCTGATTCTGCCACCAGCTTCACTGGCTGCTGGCAGGCCACAACACACTTTGATAATTTGAACAAAGAATGAAGACCCTCTTTGTGTCCATTCTCTTGCCTCCTATTCTCTTGTCTCTCATTTAGAAAGCACACCATGAGTTTGATCTGTAAGGAAAACCCTGCGAGGACCTGCACATTGCTTATGAAGGCTAAAGTTTCAGTCCTGGCAGGTATTGATATAAAATGGAGCCCCCTCGTATTTCCTCTCCTTCTCCACTGTTGCTTCAGCCCCAGCACAGCCAGTCACCTTGGCTAGGAAACACTGCTTCAATCACAATCACTCTTCAATCACCAGGCTGTCTCTTTTTCAGCTCCTGTCCTTGGTTTTGTGTATTTACAGCCCATCTATCAATTTTGAATGCACTTCTCAGTCAAGATAAGAATTAATCTTTCTCTCCCTTTTCTCTCACCTCCTTTGACTCACATTTGCAGTTGAGTTCTCTATGAGTTGCTTCTCTTTTTCTCATCAAAAATATTCCCTGACTTAGAAAGTGATTCTCATATCCTATGCTCAGAAAGGGCTGTATTATTACTTAGTTGTTCTGGTGGCTGTTTTCTGTGCTTTCCAACAGATATATCCTTTTTTTAAAAACAGAAATACAATATTAAATGCCAATGATTATGCATGTCATCTCCATTTCTTCTCTTTCAAAAATAAATCTGAATGGGAAGCAGGTAGAATCCTTGTTCTGGAGCATTGGTGCATTATTTATAAATATATTAGAGGGGCTCCCTATCTTTACTATGTGTCAGCATCTTCTCCACTGGCCATGTTTCTGTTCCTAAAAACTATATTTTAACAGGAGTAAATTGTGGAAGAAATTCATTTTGTTTGTATTTGAATATGAACTCCCATCTCACTTCTGGTGAGATATATGGCTACATAAATTAGATAGATAGATAGATAGATAGATAGATAGATAGATAGATAGATAGATAGATAGATAGATAGATAGATGGATAGATGAGTGGGTGTGGATGAGTGGGTGTGGATGGATGGATGGATGGATGGTTGGATCATAGACAGACAGACAGAAGACATATTTCTCCTGAACCAGTTTATGAAGGGAGCTAAATGATTGGTAGTCATGTTTTCCTGTTTTTTAAAATACATATACAAGCTATTACTGTTTTTTAAAAATGCATATACATAGATTAGACAAATCAGTGAACATAACATCTCAAACAGATGGTATTGGGAAGGGATACTTTTAAAATATATCCTGTTGAAGAAACATGCACAAAATTTTGTGTCTTACAAAATTAATCACAGAAAACTTTTCTACATGTTTATGGAAGATTACAAAAAATAATAAAATAATATAGAAATATTCAAAATTAACACGCTAAAAAATCAGGAAAATGAATTCATGATAAAATTTGGGACAGAAATAAATTTATAGATATAGTTTTTTTTAATTGAACATTTCACAGATGAAGTCACTATTTCTTATCAGTTCTAATTTTCTAATAAAGGCATACTTTCTTCATATAACATGAGTACCTGTTTCTTTTTTATAAATAATGTTATTAAGGTTAAAAAAAATGCAAAGATAAATGAATAGAAGCTAACAGAAATATTAATGTAAAAAAGAAAAGAAAAGTGCAGAAGAAAAATCATACATACTGTACACACACACACACACACACACACACTCCCTTTCTTCCAGTAGTTTAACATTTTATCTAACATTTCAAGCAACGATCTCTCCTCCTCCTACAACAGAAAAAGTTTCTTCTTCCTGTAGCTCATCTCATATTTATAAACAAATCTTATAACTTTATCATCTGAACTTAGTGAAGAAAAATTCTTTTATGTTTTGTTTGTGTATGTTTGTTTAAAAAATAAAAATTTAAAAAAATAAAAGAAAAATTCATTAAGATTTAGCAGAACAGCGACATATTAAAAATCTGAAATCTTAATTCATCCAGATAGTATCCCAAAAGTTAATATCTTATTGTTTTCTCTTTAACCCTTTGCAGAAACTTCTTCATAAGTTTAATATATACCAGAAGTGATCCCATCAATATTTTAACCAGCCCTCCCCCCAAAATCCACTCTTTTTCTCATATTAATATACAAACAAACAAACAAACAAACAAATCCTTAATGCCACATAATTCAGTCCTGGTCAAGAACAAACTATTGAGAGCTACTAGTAAGATTATAATGTATATTTTTAAATTTGATTCAGTATACCAACTTCATGTTCTTTCTCTTTGTTTTAAAAAATCTTGATGTTTTTCCTTTCAAAAGCTGATTTCTTTTCATTTTCTCTTTGTCTTTTCTTAGGAGCTCATTCATGATTAGATTAGATTCAACTGTACTGTCATTGCCATGGATACAGGCAATGAAATGCAGTTAGCATCCAACCAGAAATGCAAAACAAAGTAAAATATAAACATATGTATGTAAATATGCAAGGCATCTATGAATGTCAATGGAAAACACAACAAAATGAATGTACATGAGCACACAAAAATAAGTGTGACTGCACATATATGAATATATACAACGGTACAAAGTGTTTATGGACACGCTGAATATAAATACAAACGCACAGAGAATTATACAAAACACATCACATATTATCAAGGGAAGCATCAGCATATGTGTGGGGACTAACGAACTGAGGAGTTCAGCAAGGAAATTGTTGCGTGGTAAAAGCTGTTCCCTAGCCTGCTGGTCTTAGACTGCAGGCACCTGAACCTCCTCCCAGATGGAAGAAGAGTAAACAGTTTGTGGGTTGGATGGAAGGGGTCCTTAACGATGCTGTGGGCTTTACGCAGACATTGTTTCCTCTGAATGTCCACAATGGCAGGAATGACAAGTCCTCAGAGAGGTGGATCCCCAGGAACCTGAAGCTGGTATAACATATCTCTTTTATAAGTCCAAGATAAAATCTATTTGCTCTTTTAAAACCATTTTTATGGTAGCAAACAATTTTAATTGAAATTTCTGAGTACATTGTTGCCAAATATCTCTAGCAGATATTCTTCCAAAGCTAAAATATTTTTCTCCAGTCTGTATTTATTAGTCTCTTCTCTTTTAATTATAATCTAACTCCTTCTGATTGTTTGTAATGTCCACTTATTATGTTTTCCTATAACCCTCAGCATTTTCCACAGAAGGATTCTTATACTTAGATTCAAAATTTTCATATACTTTTAACAGGGTTTTAAACAATGCAGAGGAAGAAGTCTTACAACTAGTTTCAAAGCTTTACTTCCAATCCCTCCCTTAGTCCATTTAAAACATTCCAAAATTAACATTCTGATCATCTTTTTTTTGTTGAAAGGTAAAGGTAAAGGTTCCCCCACACATGCATGCTAATTGTTTCTGGCTCTAGGGGGCGGTGCTCATTTCCATTTCTAAACCAAAGAGTCAGTGCTAAAGACATCTTTATGGTCATATGGCCAGCACAACTAAATGCCGAAGGCACACGGAACACTGTTACCTTCCAACCAAATGTCCCTATTTTTCCACTTGCACTTTTATATGCTTTTGAACTGCTAGGTTGGCAGAAACTGGGACAAGTAACGGGAGCTCACTCCGTTATGTAGCACCAGGGATTTGAACCACTAAACTGCCGACCTTCTGATCGACAAGCTCAGTGTCTTAGCCACTGAGCCACTACATTCCTTTTCCTGTTTATTTGACAGTAAAACTTTTTTTTTAAATGCATAACTTTATATGAAACTTCTTTCACTAAAGATTAATGGAGAATCACCCAATGTGATAAAACTTGTAGTTTTGAAGGTTCTTAGTTTCCAAAAAGGAATTAACAAGCCATATCCAGAAATGATAAAGAAATGAAATGGGTGGACTCAGTGTCTGTTTGAAGACTTCAAATTGCTTTGCTGTTTGGGCAAAGCTGATGTTTCTTTGACCTCTGACCACCAGAGACCATTGTTTTATTATCTCCTCACAGGGAGCATCTGTAGGGAGTGTTTGTGGGTGATCTCTTTTATCTGGAGAGGGATTTTGAGCTGATAATCCATTTACCAATTGCTCATTCTGCCACGGTTGGCTCCGCAAAAAACAAAGCCATCTTCATTCAGTCATTGCTACTGCAGAAGTCAATATGCTTGACTTCCTGGTTCTTTCAGTACATTTAAAGTCTTATGTAAATGGCAATAGTGTTGTACTATATGATTTCTTATATTACAAGGAGGCTGCTATTTATTATGACAGGACTTATTTTGTTGCAGTTCAACTTCAGACGTTTGAGGTGAGAGTATTCTTAATCATTTCTTTGTTTATTTTTCTTGATTTATTGTATTGTGAGAACAAGCTAAAATGCCAATTTTTGCCTTCCCACCCAGTATGGTGGCAAAACTAGAATCAGCACCACGGACAGGTTTGGACAATATATTACTCTTATCTTTCTGCTAGATTTCCTTCCAGGTCCCTGTGCATCCACTGAGTGAATTTTGGCAAGTGAAAGCCAAAAGTAACATAAAGATGAAATTCCCAGAGTACTCTATTTTTGTGGTACCTTTCCAGGATTTTCTGTCACAGATGTGTAAAATTTGCGTAAACCTCTTTACCAGCTATTTTGACACTATGGCTGTCAAGAGGGGAATTTGTTTAAATTACTAGCTTTGGAGAAGCTTAGTACTAGAGCTTAATCCAGTTAGGTTTAGCTGGCTGGATCTAATTTTTCTTGTGGCATGACTCATTAACTGCAAGAATTTAACTGCTACAAAGTTAAATATGTAGTGAAAATAGGGACATGTTTTATATAACAACCCAATCCGCTATCTATATTCATGCTGTATTAACTGTATTCAATATATCTGAATACAGAGATAATAAAGAAACAAAGAGAGTTAAAATGCATCCTAAGGCATGCTGCCATTTGCTGGTGTTTATATTAAACATTGCCTCTTTTGTCTTGTTCTTCTGCCAACATTAATGCCTAGCTAATGATGCAGATTGTAACTCCTGTGACAGAAGATAATTACATAGGCATGGTTCCTTGAATTTGCAATATCTGCCAGTACAGAACAAAAAAAAAAGAGCAGAACAAACCAGATATAAGCTAAGCATCAAGTGAATGCTCCCAACCTCCTCCAATTCAGATTGATGCTTATTTGTGCATAGGACTTCTTATGAGCTTGCCAATGGATACAGGCATATTACTGAGGTATCAACACTAATCTAAAGAAGGGGGGAAATTGTTGATCATATTTAAACCTGCTTACACTGACTGATTATTCACAGGCTGGGTTTGCAACCATGCTAGATTAAGTTAAATTTGAGTGGAATTTTGTAATTCAGCACTCTTTGTTTTTCTTTTTTCATGAAATAAATATTAATAACATACTTTATTTTAGCATTACCCATATTAGGAATGTAATTTTATTTATTTATTTCTGCTTAATGTGTTGCATGAATACAGCTATAACCAGAACCTAAATGGACTACAGTACTTCAATATAGTGTTTGAAATAGTAGGTTTTCATTAAGAGACTGAAATCTATTTGATTTATGAAACTGAAAACAGGAACTTAGGATTTGCCTTTCCTAACTCAAAATTTGTTCTCCATATACATTTTTGAGAAGCAGTTGGTTTTATTTCTGATGATTTCATGAAGTAAGATAAACTGGGGCCCAAAGATGTTTCTTTTTGGTAATAGCACCTAATTCTGTGTAATGCCTTCCTACAATAATTTAGATTAGCCTCTTCTTGATAATTTTCCAGATATTGATGGAGATGAAACCTTGGGGATGGCATTGACAGCCTGTAGTGGGATTATGTTATCTATGTTTATTCTTTATATTTATTATTCATTATTCCATTTTCAATTGTGTTAAATTATTTAATTGTAACATGCTCTTTTTAACATGGACATTACCATTTTTAGAATTACTATACTCTCTTCTTTTATAGGAGTTTTATTATGGTGTTATATGAATTTGATATGTGAATCTGGTGAAAGCCAGATAGTTCTCTCTCTCTCTCCCTCTCTCTTCTCCCTCTCTCTTTCTCTCTCTCTCTCTCTGTATATATATACACACACACACACCCATATGGAAACATGAGATGGCTGAAACTAGATTTTATTTCTGCAAACTATAGTTGCCAGCATCCTACTGAAGACAATGTATAATTGATAGAAGTTCTGATTTCTCTGCCTTGACTTTTATGCAATTTTTCTTCTATGTCATGTAACAGTATGTACAAATTAGTGGCAATCAGCGATATCATGGTAGGAATAAAAACAGCAACTGGATGTCAATGAACATAATTAGATAAGATTTTTGAAAGTATGATTACAGTGTATTATACAAAAGCCATATATATGATACGAAGACATTAAAGTTAATTCTTCCCTGTTTAAATTTAGAACTTGAACCTGCCTTGTTAAAACTGAAGTGGAAATTGCCAGTTTATCTTCTCTTTCTCAATCATCATTAGCTCTTGCTATTAACATTTCTTTACTGATAAACAGCAACAACAGGAAAAAGTGTAATATACTGTATTAAGTATGTAAGAAGATATGGCCATTTTTTATCTTTCTCCCATTCTTCTTCATTCTTCTAGTGTATTGGAGCCATTGTAGCACAATGCTTAGAATGCAGTATTGCAGGCTAACTCTGCCCACAGCTAGGAGTATGATCCTGATTGGCTCAAAGTTGACTCAGCTTTTCATCCTTCTGAGATCAGTAAAATAAGAACTCACATTCCTTTTGTAGTCTCAATTGCAATTATGTTACATAACAACTCATATTGTCATTCCGAAGTTATTTATCCTAATATCACTAAGAAAAAAGAAATTTTTGACTATACTTTTAATCATTCATGCTTTATGAGATAACAATACTTTAACCAGTTTATTCTGTAACAAATCATATAATCATACCAAATCAATCCTAAAAAACCCTTTATAAATATAATGTCAAATAACAAAGTAATAAAAAAATAGCAAAATAAAGATATTCCTTACTGTCTAGCATTCTAAATATTCTATTATCATATTTTATCATCTAGCCATTGATAAAAAAGATCCCAAATTTCATAAAATTGTTTATCCTCTTGTTCTCTAATTTCAAATGTCAATCTACTCATCTCAGCACATTCTAATATTTTCTTAATAATTTCCTCCTGTAATGGTATTTTCTCATTCTTCCCATTTTTAGCAAATACAATCCTAGCCGCTGTCAATATATTCACAATCAGGTATTTCAAATCTTTACTATATATATCAGGTAAAATTCCCAATAAGAAGATCTCTGGTTTCAAGTCTATGTGTTTCTTTGTCATTTTTTCCAACCATATGCGAATTTTAGTCCAATATTTTCTAGCGTCCTCACAAGTCCACCACATATGGTAATACGAGCCAGGTATCTGATGACATTTCCAGCATTTTTCAGATTTGTTCTTAAACATTCTTGCTATTCTTGTCGGGGGAAAGTGCCATCTGTAAAACATCTTATACAAGTTTTCTTTATATGCTGTTGACATTGTCATTTTATAATTTTGAGACCACAATTTTTGCCATTTCTCTAGATCAATCCCATATCCAAAATTCTTCCCCCAAGCAATCATAGTTTCTTTGACTTGTTCTTCCTCTAATTTAATTCCCAGTAAATAACCATATAATTTTTTAATCACCTTCTCATCAGTACCCATCAAGATCTTATCTAAATCAGTCTGCTTATCATAGAATCCCTCCGTTTTAGAATCTTCATCATACCTTGAATGTATTTGCGCATATGAAAACCAATTCATCCTTATACCTTGTTCCTCTAAGTTTTGGATCGATTTAAGTTCACCCTTTTCATCCAATAGTTTTCCATATCTAACTGTTTGTTCCTTCTTATAAATTATAGGATAGGAAAATGCTTCAATATTCGATAACCAAACTGGAATTTTCAAATAACATTGTCTTTTTATCTTCTCCCAGTTTAACCACAAAGACTCCCGTATATAATGTCTTCTAAAATAACCCTGTGTTTTAGTTCCCTTATACCATAAAAAAGCATGCCAGCCCAACAGCAGATCATGCCCTTCTAATGTCAACAATCTATGCTTTCTTAATGTTATCCATTCTTTGACCCACATCAAACTTGCAGCTTGATAATACAATTCCCAATTAGGCAGGCCAAAACCTCCTCTAATTCTAGCGTCTTGCAAAAGCTTTAGCTTTATTCTCGCTTTTTTACCTTGCCATATAAACTTCAGCATGATTTTATTTAAATCTTCAAAATAGTCTTTTCCAAGCCTAATTGGTATTGTTTGGAACAAAAATAAAATTCTGGGTGAAATATTCATCTTGATTGTTGAAATTCTCCCTATTAATGACAATTGCAAGTTTTCCCACTTCTTCAAATCTGTAGTTATCTGTTGTTTGAGTTTAATATAATTATTCTCTTTTAATGTGCTACATCTTGCTGTCAAATGTATCCCCAGATACTTAACCTTATTTGTAACTTGGATTTTCAAAAGATCTACCAGTTCTTCTTTCTGTCTCAATAGCATGTTCTTTGTCAAAATCTTTGTTTTATCTTTATTTATTTTCAAACCAGCCATCTCACCATATGTCTCTATCTTTTCCAATAACCTTGGAGCTGTTTCTAACGGGTCTTCCAGAATAAAAGCTAAATCATCAGCAAAAGCTTGTAGTTTAAATTCTTCCTTCTTAATTTTCATTCCTTTTATTCTTTTATCATCCCTAATATTTCTATTCAACACTTCCAAGGTCAACACAAATAGCAAAGGAGATAGGGGACACCCTTGTCTTGTGCCTTTTCTTATAGAAATAAGATCTGTAAGTTCCCCCTCCATCATTACCTTTGCTGTCTGTTTATTATATATGGCTTCTATTGCTTGAGTAAATTTTTTAGCAAAACCCATCTGTTCCAATAGTAATAACATAAATCTCCAGTTCACGTTGTCAAATGCCTTTTGAGCATCTAGAAATATCAAAGCCATTTGCTTTTCAGGATGAGCCTCATAGTATTCCAAAGTATCTAAAATTACTCTCATATTGTCTCTAATTTGTCTCTTTGGCAGAAATCCATTTTGATCTGGGTGAATAAAATTATTTAAATATTTTTTAAGTCTTTCTGCTAAAATTGAAGCAAAGATTTTATAGTCTGCATTCAATAAGGAAATAGGTCTATAGTTCTTAATTTGCAGTGGGTCAGCCTCTTCTTTTGGAATAAGTGTGATATAAGCCTCTGACCATGTTTTGGGTATCATCTTCTTTAACATAACTTCATTCATGACTTCTAACAATGGGATGCTCAATAATTCTTGAAATGTTTTATAGAATTCTGCCAGAAGCCCATCTGGACCCGGTGCTTTCCCATTGTTTTGTCTCTTAAATGCTTCATTTAATTCCATCATTGCTATATTGCTTTCTAGCATTTCTTCAGTCTCTTTAGGTATCTTCGGTAAATTAGCATTCTGTAAATACTGTTTGACTTTTTCCTCATCAATATTCTCTTGTTTATATAGTTGCCCATAAAAATCTCGAATAATTTCCTTTTTCTCCTTATTACCATAACAAACTTGGCCTTGATCATCTATTAGCTTCAATATTTTTCTTGATTCCTTCTCCTTTCTCAATTTATATGCTGCCATCTACCTGGTTTATTTGCATCTTCAAAATAATTCTGTTTAGAATTTCTGATTTTCTGTGCCAATTCTTCTTTCTCTATTAATTCCATTTTATGTTTAATTACATCCAGCTTCAATTTAATATCTTTTTTCTGTGGCATTTTCTGTAATTCTTTTTCAAGTCTTTTATACTCGTCTTCCAAGGCCTTAGAAGCTTGCCTTTTCCTAATATTCTTTTTTCTTGTATAATCTATTATCAAACCTCTGGCATATGCCTTCATTGTATCCCAAACATTCTGCATTGAAATATCTTCTTTTTTATTTTCTCTGAAGAAAAAAGCCAATTCCTTCCCCATCCATTGTATAAAATCTTTCTCCTTTAAATAGTATTATTTAATGTCCATCTCGATCTTTTTTTTTTGTCCCTTCCATTTAATTGCACAAAACTGATGAACCAACTGACACACTGGATGTACATATGAGAGTTGATGTTTTAATGTTTTGTTTGTCTTGTTTGTTTGTAGAAAATTAATAAAATCTCTTTCAAAAAAAAAAAAAGAACTCACATTGTTGGGTGCAATATGTTGACTCTCTGAACTATTGACAGAGAGCTGTAAAGCACTATGAAGTGGAATATAAGTCTAAATGCTATTGCTATTGTTATTTCTTCATTAACCCTATATGAGCTTGGAAGAGCTTGCCACCATCTTAGAATAACTGATCATAGATGGTTTCTGTTAGGGATACACACCCTAGCACAACATGCAATGGCAGTCTAGTAGGCAGGCAAATATGTGAGATAAACGTTGTTGTAGCTTACACTCAGTAAAACAGATACACTGTGCCAGTTAAATAGTTTTTTATTCCAGCAAGAGTTATAGCATAGTCAAACAGTCCATATGTCATACAATAGTTCAGTCCATCTGGGGATTAATCAGTTGTAAAGTCCAGTGTCGAAAAAGAGGTCAGTAAACTTACAAATAATCAGTCCAGTAATATATCTCTTTTGCAGTTAGAGATATGAAGAAAATCAAACCTCTTTTCTTCTCTCAGCAATAGCAGGGAAAAACACGCAGTTATCACCATTAATCCATCATTGTCAGCAATCCAGTAAAAGCCAGCAAACAGTGAGCTCTCTTGCTTCCTCTTGTGGTGATTTTACAACCGCACCCAAAATACATGTTTTAACAGTTAAAGTGATACACACACTTAAACTCACCAACATAGTTTATATATATTATTTTACCCAAACTAAGTTAGGTAACCAATGTTATTCCTAACATTCTCCCCTTTTGGGTAATATAATAATATATATATCTATTTACAATTTCAACCCATAGTTTTCACAATTTTCCTTGTGCTTGACTGAACCTTGGGCTTTCGTAAATCCATCAGCAATGTTTTCTTCAGTCATGCAATATTCCAATCTCATTAAACCATTTTTTACAGATTGTCTTACATTCAAATATCTAAGATCAGTATGCTTAGATCTCGTTTTTGCAGCAATATTTGTAGCCAACCGTATGGCTGCTTGATTGTCCTCATAAACTACAATGGCATCTTTAACAGTTACTTCCATATCTAACAACAACTCTTTATACAGAATTAAGTCAGTACATAATAAAGATAGACATGAAAATTCTGCTTCCATTGTGAACATATTTATGTGTTGCTGTCTAATTGACCTCCAACCAACCAGTGTTTTACCTAATAGTATAGCCATACCTGAAGTTGATTTTTTAGTTTTTATATCTGTTGCAAAACTTGCATCAGCATATGCACTTAAAATCAAATCATTTTTTGTCTCCAAATACAATACACAGTGCATTGTCCTTTTAAGATACCTTAATATATGCTTTGCGCTTGCCAGTGTCTTTCAGTGGGTTCAGTGTTGAATCTTGCCAATTGATTAACGCCATAAGCAATATCTGGCCTTGATCAATTACTAATATATGATAAACTACCTATTAATGATTGATAAATAGTCTTATCGAATTTTGAACTTTGAGCATCAGTATGGCAAAATTCCTGACTCATTGGAGTTTTTGCCGGCTTACAAAGTTCCATTTATACATTTTTAGCAAATGATAAATTTTATCTTCTTGTGATATCTTATAGCCACTATTGGTTTTGTTTATTGTCAATCCTAGATATTGTCTTATTTCTCCTAATTGCTTTAATTTTATCCTCTTACCTAATAATGATATTATTTCAGTAGCTTCATTATTAGTTTTTATAATTAAAGCAATATCATCTGTAAACAACAATAATAATGACACTATTCCATTAGTCTCCCTCTTAAATAAACATGGATCAGCTAAACCTGCTTTAAACCCTATATTGTTTAACTCTTTTACAATATATTGGTTCCATTCATAACCAGATTGTTTTAATCCATAGAGACTCTTTTTAAGTTTCCAACAGTCATTATTATTTTTATCATCCTTTGTACCTACTGGTTTTCTTAAATATATAGTGTGCTGCAATGGTGCATGCAGATAGGCAGTTTCTACATCTAAATGATTTATGATATAGTTCTTCTTAGCTGCCCACACTAAAGCTGCTCTCAAGGTTGTTGCTTTTAGACTCAGTGCAAATACTTCATCATAATCACATGCAGTTTGATTAAATCCTTGAGCTACCAACCTAGCCTTATGGGAAACTGTCCCATTTTTACCAGTTTTTAACTTAAATATCTATTTGCAGCCAATGGACTTTTCACCTGGAGGTAATTTGGCATTTTCATAAACTTTCATTTCTTTTAATGAATTTAATTCTTTCTCCATTGCTCTATGCCAATTTTCTTGTTCCTTTGCAGGATACATTCTAAGTTCTTCAACAGTATTTGGAACTTTACTAACCTGGCAAACTACACTTGCTTGGTACCTGTCAGGTGGTCTGGTTACATGTGTAGAACATCTAGGTATTACAGGGCTTACAGGTGGACTTTCATGTTCTACCTGTTCCTGATTATCTATTTCTTCCTGTTCTAGTATTTCTTCCTGTTCTGGTCCTATATGCTCTTTCTGTACTTCCTCTTTAATTGTACTCTTCTTATTACTGATTTGTTCTTTTGGTCTTTTGTAGGTTTCTATAATTACTTCCTTACTTGAATCTTGTTCCAGTTTTTCCCATCCTACATGTTCTAGGAATAGGGCTCTAGCACTACAGTAAACTCTAGATGTACCTTTTTCCCAGAATCTGTATGATTTGTGATTAGATTCATAACCTACAAAGGATAACCTTTTAGCCCTATGCTGCCCCTTATTTCTCAGTTGTGTAGGAATATGCACCCATGCTGGTGCTCAAAATGTGTGCATGTAGCTTAGGTCAGGTTTTCTACCATGCCACCGTGTGAATGGTAATTCACCTGTTGCTGAGTTAACAACATTATTCAATATATGATTACCACACATTATTGCTTCTCCCCACAAAGTTTCAGGTAATCCTGAATCTGACAGCAAAGTACGAGCCATTGCTTGAATTGTTTGGCCTCGTCTTTCCATAATGGCATTATGTTGTGGCCTATATGGTGCAGACTTTTTATGTTCAACATCTGCCATCGTCAGTTTATTTTGGAATTTATTGTTTATAAATTCCGTACCATTATCAGTTATAAGAGTTACGAACTTCCTTTTAGTTTTTCTTTCTGCGAATTTAAGCCAATTAAAGAAATTTTGATACGTTTCCGTTTTGCTTTTCATTAGATAACAGAAACCATATCTGGAATAATGGTCCATTATACTTCGTATATAACGAGCACCTCCCATACTTGGTTTTTTAAGGACCTATAATATCAGCAAATATGACCTCTGGAGGCTCCTTTGTTTTAAATCCATTAATTCTATTTGCTGGCATTACCTTGCTTTTTTCTTGACTGCACGCATTGCAGTGCAAATACTTACTGCAAGGCTTCAGTTTTATACCTTCAGATAGTTCTACCGTTTGTTTAAGCATTTTAAAATTTATATGCCCTAAACGTCTGTGTAACAAATGTATGCATTCATCATGAGGTTTAACATTATTATAAACTGTGTTAGCTACCTCTGAATGATTATCATTTAAGACATACAATTCACCTTTTAAAGTTGCAGTCAATTTTTTACCTTCCTTTTCTATTATGCAGTTTTCTCCCCTAAAAGTAACTACATAACCTAGTTTAACCAAAACTCTTGTTAAGCCTGTGTTCCCCAACCAGGGTTAAGGAGACAAGCTAAACAGAATGTGCAGCGTTAGTCAGATAGGCACACAGATAAATGAGTGAGATAAATTTGTATGTTTGTTAACATACAGTAAAAATAACAGATATGCTTGTGCTATCAATAATATAGTTTATTCCATTTAGAGTTTTATAGCATAGTCAAAATAACAGTCCATTAGTCATGTATCATTTTAGTCAGTCCATTCAAGGATATTCAATTAGCAAAAGTCTGTGTAGAATATCCAATGTCAGTTCACTTACAAATAAATCAGTCCTTTCTCTCTCCCGTTCCAGTAGGGGAAAAACGCAGTCTTCAATTCATCAAGTAATTAGGGATCATCAAGCCAGAGACAGCAAGCTGCCGTTGTCACACTTCTTTTATGGTGCTTTTACAACCACTCCCTTAATTACATTCCTACAGTTAAAGTTGCAGACACTTTAACTAACAAACCATGATAACATATTTATTATTTTACCTAAACCAGTCAGGGTAAACAATGTTATCCCTAACATTCTCCCCTTTTAGGTAATAATAATATAACTATTTACATCTTTAAATCATATTTGTTACAACTCTCTTTAAACTTAATTACTCCTTGAGCTTTTGTAAACTGGTCTGCAATGTTTTCTTCCATCATGCAGTATTCCAATTTAATTAGCCCATTCTTTACAGATTTTCTAACATTTAAGTATCTTAAATCAGTATGCTTTGATCTAGTTTTTACAGCAATATTAGTAGTTAACTTTATGGCTGCCTGGTTGTCCTCGTACACAATAATGGAATCTTTAACAGTTATACCCATGTCTAATAATAACTGTTTGTACAAAATTAAGTCAGTGCATAGTAATGACAGACATGAAAATTCTGCTTCCATCGTGGAAGCTAATATGCTGTTGTCTGATTGACCTCCGCCCTATTAGTGTCTTACCAAATAATATAGCCATCCCAGATGTTGATTTTCTAGTGTTTATGTCAGTTGCAAAACTTGTATCTGCATAGGCATTAAGACTCAAATCACCCTTTGGTTCTATATACAATGCATGGTTCATTGTTCCTTTAAGATATCTTAAAATTCACTTTAATGATTGCCAATGACATTGATGTGGATCCAAATTAAAACATGCCAGCTGATTAACACTATAAGCTATATCTGGCCTTGACGAATTGCTTATATATGATAAGCTGCCAATCAAAGATTGATGTATAGACTTATCAAATTTGGGACTTTGAGCATCAGTTTGGCAAACTTCCTGACTCATTGGTGTCTTTGCCGGTTTACAAAGTTCCATTTTATACATTTTAATTAATTGGCAAATTTTATCTTCTTGAGATATCTTAAATCCATTTTTTGTTTTGTTAATTGTCAATCCTAGATACCTTTTAATTTCACCTAAATGCTTTAATTTTATCTTTTTGGCTAATAATGATATAATCTCATTAGCTTCATTATTAGTCTTAATTATCAAAGCAATATCATCTGTAAATAATAACAATAATGACACCGTTCCATTATTTTCTCTTCTAAACACACATGGATCTGCTAAACCAGATTAAAAACCTATATTGTTTAATTCTTTCACAATATATTGGTTCCATTCAAAGCCAGATTGTTTCAACCCGTAAAGACTCTTTTTGAGTTTCCAACAATCATTACTATTTACTTTATTGTCTTTTATAATAACTGGCTTTTTCAAATATATAGTGTGCTGCAAAGGTGCATGCAAATAAGCAGTTTCTACATCTAAATGGTTAATGACATAGTTTTTCTTAGCTGCCCACACTAAAGCTCCTCTCAAAGATGTTGCTTTAAGACTTGGTGCGTAAACTTCATCGTAATCAGATGCAGTTTGATTAAATCCTTGAGCTACCAACCTAGCTTTATGGGAAACAGTCCCATCATTTCCAGTTTTTACTTTAAATATCCATTTGCACCCAATGGATTTTTCTCCTGGAGGTAATTTAGCATCTTCATATACTTTCATTACCTTTGATGAATTTAGTTCTTTTTCCATTGCCTTTTGCCAATTCTCCTGATCCTTAGCAGGATACATCCTAAGTTCATCTATACTAGTTGGAACTTTAGTTACTTGGCAAACTATACTTGCTTGATACCTATCAGGTGGTCTAATTATAAGTATACTACGTCTAGGTATTACAGGACTTACAGGTGGACTTTCATTAACTAACTCTTCTTGATTATCTAACTCTTCCTGATCAACTGTTTCTTTTTGTTCTGATCCTATTTGTTCTTCATGGATTTCTTCTTTAATTGGATTCTTCTTATAACTAGTCTGTTCTTTCTGCCTTTTGTAGGGTTCAATAATTACTTCATTATTTAAATCTTGCTCTAATCTATTCCATCCTACATGTTCTAGGAATTTTGCACTAGCACTGGTGTAAACTCTGGATGTACCTGATTCCCAGAATCTATAAGATCTATGACTAGATTCATATCCTACAAAAAATAATCTTTTAGCTCTATGCTGTCCTTTTTGTCTGAGTTGTGAAGGGATATGCACCCATGCTGGTGCTCCAAATGTGTGCATATAACTTAAATCAGGTTTTGTACCATGCCACAGTGTGAATGGTAATTCACCTGTTGTTGAATTAACAACATTATTTAATATATGATTACCACACATTATTGCTTCTCCCCATAAATTGTCAGGTAATCCTGAATCAGACAACATAGTATGTGCCATTGACTGCAGTGTTTGGCCTCGTCTCTCTATAAAGGCATTATGTTGTGGCCTATATGGTGCAGACTTTTTATGTTGAACACCTAACATTCTAAGTCTATTCTGGAATTTATTATTTGTAAATTCCACACCATTATCTGTTATAAGAGTTACTAATTTCCTTTTAGCCTTTCTTTCTGCAAATTTAATCCAATTAAATAGATTTAGATACGTTTCAGTTTTGCTCTTCATTAAATAGCAAAACCCATATCTAGAATAGTGGTCCATTATACTTAATATGTATCGAGCTCCTCCCACACTTGGTTTTTTCGGACCTATTAAATCAGCAAATAGTACTTCTAAAGGCTCTTTGGTAGTAAATCCATCAACTCTATTAGCCGGTATGACCTTGCTTTTGCTTTGATTACAAGCAAAACATTGCAAATACTTATTACAAGGTTTTAAACTTATTCCTTTAGAAAGTTGAACAGTTCTCTTAAGCATTTTAAAATTTAAATGCCCTAGCCGTCGGTGTAACAAGTGAATGCATTCATCATGAGGTTTCTTATTATCATAAACCGTGTTAGCCACCTCTAAACCATTATCATTTAACACATATAATTCACCTCTTAAAGATGCAGTAATTTTCTTATCTTCTTTCTCAATTATGCAGTTATCTCCTTTAAATGTAACTACATATCCTAGTTTAACCAAAATTCTAACTGAAATTAAATTAAACTTAAGTTATGGTACATATAACATTTTTACATTCTCTTTTATGAAAGAACAATATGCTATACCTTGACCTTTAGCTTTCAGTTTCCAGCCATTGGCTAACGATGTCAGCTGTGTACTCTGGGACATTTTAATAAAATTTTTGTTATCATTTGTTATACAGTGGGATGCTCCACTGTCAATTACCCATAAATTATTTTTTACAGCTCTGTTACTATACATTGCTAACTCTAAATTTTTATTTATCTTTTGATGACTTTTAGTGTTCTGGCGCTTTGCTTTTTTACAAAATCTTGCCAAATGTTCTCTTCCTCCACAATTAAAACACTTTTTAATTGCATATGCAGTAGGAGATTCATTATCTTCTTTTTGAAGTTGCTCCCTCCTTAACTGATCTCTTTCAAGTCTTCTTCTGGCCTCTTCAATCAATCTGCCAGTTATATCAGTTAAAGTTAGATTTTCCTTAGGCAAAATTTCAAGGGAAGTGAGGTAGTTATCATAACTTACGTCTAGTGATGATAGAATTATGTAGACTTGGTGTAGTTCAGAGAAAATAAGCTCTTTCTCGTGCAGTTCTTGAAAAATGCTTTTTATAGAATTCAAATGACTCAGCATATCACCATTCGTCTGGAGATGCGTCCTGAAAAGCTTCCGTGTTAGATTTATGTGAGCACCAACGTTATCTCAGACATAAATCCTCTTCAGCTTCTGCCAACACCCAACAGCCGTTTGCTCTCCACGGATATGAACAAGTTGCTGGTCAGTCAACCTATTATGCAAAAAGCTTGTTCATTCTTTAGTTTAAAATCTTTTATTTTTTGTCTATCTTCCTCTATCTCTGGATCCCATTCCTCTATGTTTGGTGGGTTTTCTGTTATGTTCCACAGACCTTCTCTTTGTAGAAGTAGACTACATTTCATAGACCATGATACATAGTTTGTTCCATCCAACTTGGATATAAGGGGCAAACTTTGTAGATTGACTTGTGCCATGTTTTCTTATATGGATATAAAACTATAATTGATAAAACACAGCTGTCTGTTTACTGTAATGTATAACAACACAAACTCTCACTTTTTACATAAATCTGTTTTATCCTAGTTAAACTGACTTTGCAGCCTCTGGGCCCATAACCAATGTTAAGCCTGTGTTCCCCAACCAGGGTTAAGGAGACAAGCTAAACAGAATGTGCAGCATTAGTCAGATAGGCACACAGATAAATGAGTGAGATAAGTTTGTATGTTTGTTAACATACAGTAAAAATAACAGATACGCTTGTGCTATCAAAAATATAGTTTATTCCATTTAGAGTTTTATAGCATAGTCAAAATAACAGTCCATTAGTCATATATCATTTTAGTCAGTCCATTCAAGGATATTCAATTAGCAAAAGTCCGTGTAGAATATCCAATGTCAGTTCACTTACAAATAAATCAGTCCTTTCTCTCTCCCGTTCCAGTAGGGGAAAAACACAGTCTTCAATTCATCAAGTAATTAGGGATCATCAAGCCAGAGACAGCAAGCTGCCGTTGTCACATTTCTTTTATGGTGCTTTTACAACCACTCCCTTAATTACATTCCTACAGTTAAAGTTGCAGACACTTTAACTAACAAACCATGATAACATATTTATTATTTTACCTAAACCAGTTCGGGTAAACAATGTTATCCCTAACAACTCTAACCAAAAGCAAATTAAACTTAAGTTGTGGTACATATAACATTTTTACATTTTCTTTTATGCAAGAACAATATGCTATACCTTCACCTTTAGCTTTCAGTTTCCAGCCATTAGCTAACCATATCTGCTATGAACTCATGGACATCTTAATAAATCTTTTCTTATCTTTCGTTATGCAGTGCAATGCTCCACTATCTACAACCCAAAAATTATTATTCACAGTTTTGTTGCTATACATGACTAACTCTAAGCATTTTTTATCCTTTTGATGCCTTTTAGCATTCTGGCTGGCATTGTGGCATTTTCCTTTCTTGCAGAATCTAGCCAAATGTCCTTTTCCTCCACAATTAAAACATTTTCTAATTGTATAGGCTGTCGAAGATTCTTTGTCTTCTTCTTTTGGTTGTTCCCTTCTGAATTGATCCCTTTCAAGCCTTCTCCTGGCTTCTTCAATTAATCTGCCAGTAATGTCAGTTAATGTGAGGTTATCTTTTGGCAATACTTCCAGTGAAGTTACATAGTCATCATAGCTATTATTTAACGAAGACAAAATTATATAAACTTGGTGTATTTCTGTGAAGATAAGTTCTTTTTCATGCAGTTCCTGAAAAATTCTCTTCATAGTGTTTAAACGAGTCAGCATGTCTCCATTCTTTTGAAGATGTGTTCTGAACAGCTTTTGTGTAAGATTTATATGTGCTCCTGCACTGTCTTGAACATAAATCTTCTTTTAATTCTCCCAACATTTAGCAGCTGTTTCTTCTCCACGTATATGTACAAGCTGTTGGTCACGGAGTGTCAGTCCTATATTACAGAGAGCTTGCTCATTCTTCAGTTTATATTCTTGTATTTTGTGGGCATCATCCTCATCTTCCAGATGCCAAGCATCTACCTCTAGTGGGTTTTGAATTATACTCCACAAACCTTCTCTGCGTAGAAGTAGGCTACATTTCATAGACCATGAAACATAGTTTGTTCCATCCAGTTTGGATATTAGAGACAAACTTTGTAAATTGACTTGTGCCATCTTTTTCTGGATATTAAACTATAACTAATAAAACACAGCTGTCTGTTTACAGTATTGTGTAACTACACAAACTCTCACTTTAATCTAAGCCTGTTATATCCTGGTTAGTCTGACTGTGCACCCTGGGCCCATAACCAGTGTTAGGGATACACACCCTAGCAGAACGTGCAACGGCAGTCTAGCAGGCAGGCAAATATGTGAGATAAACGTTGTTGTAGCTTACACTCAGTAAAACAGATACACTCTGCCAGTTAAATAGTTTTTTATTCCAGCAAGAGTTATAGCATAGTCAAACAGTCCATATGTCATACACTAATTCAGTCCATCCAGGGATTAATCAGTTGTAAAGTCCAGTGTCGAAAAAGAGGTCAGTAAACTTACAAATAATCAGTCCAGCAATATATCTCTTTTGCAATTAGAGATATGAAAAAAATCAAACCTCTTTTCTTCTCTCAGCAATAGCAGGGAAAAACACACAGTTATCACCATTAATCCATCATTGTCAGCAATCCAGTAAAAGCCAGCAAACAGTGAGCTCTCTTGCTCCCTCTTATGGTGATTTTACAACAGCACCCAAAATACATGTTTTAACAGTTAAAGTGATACACACACTTAAACTCACTAACATAGTTTATATATATTATTTTACCCAAACTAAGTTAGGTAACCAATGTTATTCCTAACAGTTTCTCTCACATCACACAAGCAAGTAGATTATTTTGGCCAGTTACTCTTTTTCAGCCCTAGGAAGAAGGCAATGGCAAACTACTTTCAAATAATCTTTCCTAGAAAACTGCAGAAACTTGTTCAGGAAGTTTCTAGAGGTCAAAAAGCTGACTTAAATTGGAGGAAAAGCATGGTATATGGATTTTTTTTCCTGTGACATAGAAAGAGCCATCAACTGAATGTGTGAGTTTATGTCCATAAATATGTATATAGTCTACAATACATAGCAGATTTCTATATCAGCTGTTCTCTAACGATGGCAATGTATGTGTGTACTCACACATATTAGGCATTAGTTGTGAGATGCAAAATTGGTTTTAGTAATGTATCTTGTGGATAGTATATTTGGTTGTTTTGTAGTAAATACCCTTTCTTTATGTCTGCTTTGAAAAAAAAAAATACTACTATCTCCCTGAGGGAATGGGAGGATGGAAGAGAAACAATTTACCTTAATGACATGGTTTGCTTAAGAATTAAGTGTTGATGAAATTTAAAAGCTAAAGCTTATTTTTTAATTCACATACCAGCTGCAGCACAGCATGAGAAGAGAGAGGGGCTAGCTGTTTCATTTGCTACAACACCTTTTTCTGGGTATAGTCATGACTATACTCTTCAGTAATTCAGTTTAATTGAAATTGCATGCTTTTTAAATTCTAAGTCTTATATTGATCAACATATGTCAACTGTAGAAAATTGCACCAAATTGTGTTACGTTTATGGGGAGTAGTCAACTGTTCACTGGTGTTTAGAGCAAGTTTCTACTTATGTAAGATTGGAACAGGATTATTACTGAGTCTAGAATTTGATTTTCTTATCTTTAAAAAAAAATCAGAAAAGGAAAATTAAACTGAAAGACTGCTAGATCTCAAAAGTTGTGATAATCAATTTATTGCCAGAGCAGCACTTTTAAAAAAGCAAATAGTTTATTATAGCAACTGAATGTCTTAGTGATGACATTGGAAAATCAGGACTGGATTGCACTCAAATGTGCAATAATTAGAATACTTTCAACATTAAGCCAATGATACAGAGGGTCATTTCAGTTATGATTAATTTCTTTTGTGGATATATTTTTTGTAAGAGAAACTGCAAGCAATAATGGTGGTACATGAAAAATGTGTACTGGCAGAGAGATACCACCAAGCCTAAGAAAACGTTAGTTAACAAGGGAAGATTTAAAAGAAAAACAGTCTTAGACATGCAATAGAAGAATATTAAAGAAAAAGAAATATTTTCCAAAAAAAGAGGCCACACATTTTGGCAAAAGAAAGGTAATAGAACAATTAGGAATAATAATGATGCACTTATTAATTGAGGATAATATCAGTAAAAATATGAAGACCAGCAGAAACCTATTGTTTGAATAAATTACTAGACATTAGTTATAGGAGCAGAAGGAAAATGAATTAAAGAAATGCTGGGCAGAAGTGGGGGGTGGCATGTACGGTTCCCCCATTTCATTATGGAGAACATATAATGGACAGCCAGATCTGAATTAGTTTGAGGAAAATTATAGTAGCAGAAGATGAAATAGAAGACCTTATTGACAGATTAAATAATGGAAATGTTTGCAGTCTGGAATGTTATTCTTTCAAGAGTTGTTAAAGAACTATAATGTGAAATAGCTAATTTTACACCAGAATTAATTAACCATTAATTATTTCTATGCAGAGAATAGAAAAGCAGAGCATGTGTGTTTTAGTACAATGGGGAGGCAATTATTAAATGTACAGAAGGACAAATATTGCTGAATATGCAAGGATATCATTTCTGAAAAGCTAAATCCTTTTTCACTTTTCAAATTCTCTGGGAATTATCAATGAGTAGGTAGATAGCAATGGTATAATATAGCTTTGTATATTTGCATTTAAAAAAAAACAAATTGGCTAATAAATCTCTATACTAGATAACAGATAGATTGGATTGAAGGAACCCTTGGAGGGGCAGAGGTCTAACAAGGGGTGGGATTCTACCAGTTCACACCTATTCACTAGAACCGGTTGTTAATATTCTAAGCAGTTTGGAGAACCGGTTGTTAGAAGAAATTACTGGCCTAATCCTGTAAGGAAGGCAGGAAGGAAACATTCTGGTGTTGCTTACAGAAACTGCCTCTCCATTAACCCTTATTACATTCTTGGCAGGACTAGACTGTCTCTGAAACTTCTCTGGAGTTTTTTCCTCCTCCTTTGCTGGTACTTTGCTTGTGTGGAGTGACCAGTCAAAGTTACAATGGCACTGAAAAAAGTGACTTATAACCATTTGTTACACTGATGACTGTTGCAGCATCCCCACAGTCATGAGAGGCCAGGCAAGGAGATATGTGCCTCTCTGTGAGTGATGTTGAGTTGGCCATGCCCAGCCAATAACATGACCACCAAGCCACACCTGCCACCTAAGCCACGCCCACAGAACCAATTATTAAAAATTTGAATCCCACCCCTGGATCTAACCATAGGCTACCATAGTTCCATGCTAGCCAACAGGTAGTTCTGATTGCCAGAGTCATTTTCCTAAGCATCAGAGGTGGTTTCAGCAGGTTCTGACCAGTTCTGGAGTGGAAATTTTTGGTAGTTCAGAGAACTGGCAAATACCACTCTGACTGTAGATTTTACAGTATCTGTTAGGGATAACATTGTTTTACCCTAAGTGGTTTAGGTAAATAATAATGTGTAATCATAGTTTGCAAGTTAAAGTGTCTGCAACTTTAACTGTGGGATAGTAATTAAGGGAGTGGTTGTGAAAGCACTTTAAAAGAGGCAAGACTGCAGCTTGCTCTCTCTCTGGCTTTGATGATCCCTGATTACTGCTTGGAATCAAGACTGCATTGCTCGAATGGGAGAGAAAACAAAGGACTGACTTGTAAGTGAACTGACATAGGATATTCTAAACGGACTTTGCTAACTGAATATCCCTGAATGGACTGACTAAATGATACATGACTATTGGACTGTTATTTTGACTATGCTATGAACTCATAATGGAATAAACTATATTTTTGATAGCACAAGCGTATCTGTTATTTTTACTGTATGTTAATAAACATACAAGCTTAGTTCACTCATTTATCTGTGTGCCTATCTGATTAACGCTGCACATTCTGTTTAGCTTGTCTCCCTAACCCTGGTTGGGGAAACCAGGCTTAACACTGGTTATGGGCCCAGAGGCTGCAAAGTCAGTTTAACTAGGATAAAACAGATTTATGTAAAAGTGAGAGTTTGTGTTGTTATACATTACAGTAAACAGACAGCTGTGTTTTATTAATTATAGTTTTTATATCCATACAAAGAAAACATGGCACAAGTCAATCTACAAAGTTTGTCCCTTATATCCAAGCTGGATGGAACAAACTATGTATCATGGTCTATGAAATGTAGTCTGCTTCTACGAAGAGAAGGTTTGTGGAACATAATTGAAAATCCACCAAACGTAGAAGAATGGGATCAAGAGGAATGAGGAAGATAAACTAAAGATAGAAGAATTTATGCATAAAAATCGACAAGCTATTTGCATAATTGGGTTAACCTTAACTGATCAACAGCTTGTTTATATCCACGGAGAGAAAACGGCTGTTGGGTGTTGGCAGAAGCTGAAGAGGATTTATGTTCGAGATAATGTTGGTGCTCACATAAATCTAACACGGAAGCTTTTCAGGATGCATCTCCAAACAAATGGTGATATGCTGAGTCATTTGAAAACTATGCAAAGCATTTTTCAAGAACTGCACGAGAAAGAGCTTATTTTCTCTGAACAACACCAAGTCTACATAATTCTATCTTCCCTTGATGAAAGTTATGACAACTACGTAACTTCACTTGAAATTTTGCCAAAGGAAAGCCTAACTTTAACTGATATAACTGGCAGATTGATTGAAGAGGCCAGAAGAAGGCTTGAAAGAGATGAGTTAAGGAGGCAGCAACCTCAAAAAGAAGACAATGAATCTCCTACTGCATATGAAATTAAAAAGTGCTTTAATTGTGGAGGAAGAGGACATTTGGCAAGATTTTGTAAAAAAACAAAGTGCCAGAACGCTGGCCAGAATGCAAAAAGTCATCAAAAGATAAATAAAAATTTAGAGTTAGCCATGTATACTAACGAAGCTGTAAAAAATAATTTATGGGTGGTTGACAGTGGAGCATCCCAATGTATAACAAATGATAACAAGAATTTTATTAAAATATCCCAGAGTACACAGCTGACATCGTTAGCCAATGGCTGGAAACTGAAAGCTAAAGGTCAAGGTATAGCATATTGTTCTTTTATAAAAGAGAATGTAAAAATGTTATATGTACCACAACTTAAGTTTAATTTAATTTCAGTTAGAATTTTGGTTAAACTAGGATATGTAGTTACTTTTAAAGGAGATAACTGCATAATTGAGAAAGAAGATAAGAAAATTACTGCATCTTTAAGAGGTGAATTATATGTGTTAAATGATGATGGTTTAAAGGTGGCTAACACAGTTTATGAAAATAAGAAACCTCATGATGAATGTATTCACTTGTTACATCGAAGGCTAGGGCATTTAAATTTTAAAATGCTTAAGAAAACTGTTGAATTATCTAAGGGAATAAGTATGAAACTTTGTAATAAGTATTTGCAATGTAATGCCTGTAATCAAAGTAAGAGCAGGGTCACACCTGCTAATAGAGTTGATGGATTTACTACCAAAGAGCCTTTAGAGGTAGTATTTGCTGATTTAATAGGTCCGAAAAAACCAAGTGTAGGAGGAGCTCGTTACATACTAAGTATAATGGACCATTATTCTAGATATGGGTTTTGCTATTTAATGAAGAGCAAAACTGAAACGTATCAAAATCTCTTTAATTGGATTAAATTTGCAGAAAGGAAAACTAAAAAGAAATTAGTAACTCTTATAACAGATAATGGTACAGAATTTACAAATAATAAATTCCAGAACAGACTAAGAATGTTAGGTATTCAACATAAAATGTCTGCACCATATAGGCCACAACATAATGCCTTTATAGAGAGAAGAGGCCAAACATTACAATCAATGACACGAACTATGATGTCTGATTCAGGATTACCTGACAATTTGTGGGGAGAAGCAATAATGTGTGGTAATCATATATTAAATAATGTTGTTAATTCAACAACAGGTGAATTACCATTCACACTGTGGCATGGTACAAAACCTGATTTAAGTTACATGCACACATTTGGAGCACCAGCATGGGTGCATATCCCTACACAACTTAGATACGAAGGACAGCATAGAGCTAAAAGATTATATTTTGTAGGATATACATCTAATCATAGATCTTATAGATTCTGGGAATCAGGTACATCTAGAGTTTACACCAGTGCTAGTGCTAAATTCCTAGAACATGTAGGATGGAATAGATTAGAGCAAGATTTAAATAATGAAGTAATTATTGAACCCTACAAAAGGCAGAAAGATCAGATTAGTTATAAGAAGAGTCCAACTAAAGAAGAAGTCCACGAAGAGCAAATAGGACCTGAACAAGAGGAAACAGTTAATCAGGAAGAGTTAGATAATCAAGAAGAGTTAATAAATGAAAGTCCACCTGTAAGTCCTGTAATACCTAGACGTACTACACGTATAACTAGACCACCTGATAGGTATCAAGCAAGTATAGTTTGCCAAGTAACTAAAGTTCCAACTAGTGTAGATGAACTTAGGATGTATTCTGCTAAGGATCAGGAGAATTGGGAAAAGGCAATGGAAAAGGAACTAAATTCATTAAAGGTAATGAAAGTTTAGGAGAAAAATCCATTGGGTGCAAATGGATATTTAAAGTAAAAACTGGAAATGATGGGACTGTTACCCATAAAGCTAGGTTAGTAGCTCAAGGATTTAATCAAACTGCATCTGATTACGATGAAGTTTTTGCACCAAGTCTTAAAGCAACATCTTTAAGAGCAGCATTAGTGTGGGCAGCTAAGAAAAACTATGTCATTAACCATTTAGATGTAGAAACTGCTTATTTGCATGCACCATTGCAGCACACTGTATATTTAAGAAAACCAGTAGGTATAAAAGACAATAAAGTAAATAGTAATGATTGTTGGAAACTCAAAAAGAGTCTTTACGGGTTGAAACAATCTGGGTTTGAGTGGAACCAATATATTGTGAAAGAGTTAAACAATATAGGTTTTAAATCTGGTTTAGCAGATCCATGTGTATTTAAAAGAGAAAATAATGGAACGGTGTTAATAAACATACAAGCTTAGCTCACTCATTTATCTGTGTGCCTATCTGACTAACGCTGCACATTCTGTTTAGCTTGTCTCCCTAACCCTGGTTGGGGAAACCAGGCTTAACAGTATCCTTCCCCTGCCACGCCCACCAAGCCATGCCCACAGAACTGGTAGTAAAAAAAAATGGAATCCCACCACTGCTAAGCATGCTTTCATTTTGAAGTGAATTTTCTATCGAACATTTTTCTTAGTTATGTATCTGAAATGTGGAACACAGAACTGGAATAGCCAACTTTGGAGACTCAAAGGGTCCAAATGTCAAGAAATGTTCAGGCTAAATGTTAATATTGAATTATATTTATAACACATGAAAGTTTTTATCTCATGAAGAGCTTTGGCTCTACTGTACCTGGGATATCGTGAAGAGGATAATTTTATGTAAATGAAAGAAACTTATTCTTCTACTATTCAGGAACGAATTCAAAGTATGACTCTGTTACTCAGTTTTGAAAACTCATTGAATTCTAAAATGAGAAAGGAAATGACATTTTTGTATCTGAAAAATCAGGCACACCCTGTGTTTCAGTAGCTAGAAATGGAATGACTCCAGACATTTCCAGAGCATGTGACTTGAAACTTGAATTTGCAATATATAATCCACTGTCTGCCACCCTTGGAAGAAAGAAGCTGCAACTATCTCACTTGCAAACCTCAAGTGATCTACTGGTAAAGAAAAGGCTAGAATTAATAATAATTCCATCAGTGTACTAATATTCTTGCAATAAAAATACACCCAAATTTACACTACTTTGACATACCTTGAACAATATGTAATAATGTGGTGCTTTACATGATTAACTAGCTGAAAAGAAATGCTGAAACTTCTCCCAAACACCTTCATTTCTTAAACCATGTCCATTAACCGCCTAGTTCAACTACAGAAACAACCCAGGTTTCATTGTCAAAGTGGCTTGTTGCTATAACTTACTCCCTACTTTTTCAGACAAGCCTTCTCATTTGCCAAATGATTACATGGCAGATTCACTTTGAATCTTTAATTGAAGTGCCTCTCAGGTAACACCGAATGAGAGGTGCTTCTATGTCCCAAAGCATTCAAAACCATTTCTGAAAACACACACGCCTGGACACTTTAGGCATTGCTTAATTGATGCTATTTTCACAGATCCTTCAGGTCACCTGTAATATCAAGTAATTTCAGTGATGTTTTCACTATCTATTGACTGAGCTAGCTGGCAATCAGTCCTCCTACACCATGAAAGAAAATGTGTTTGGAGGATGGGAAGCTTTAGAAAAATGGCAGAGAAACTATCCATTCCCTCCAATAGCAGACAGCCTGACAGTTTTGCTAAATTATGTTCACTGACACAGAGTTGGCAGTAATGTTTACAGGCAAAAAGCTCCAAACTCTGACAGAAAAGTATTTTCCTATAAATCAGTAAAATCAAAGAGAGAACTGTAAGGCAGGGAAAAAAATAGTGTAATCCTAACATAGTTATTCAGATATAAGCTTCATTAAGTTAACGTATTTATTCCTAGATCAATGTACCTTAGCCTATGTAAATGCATTTCTATACATACCTTCCCTGTTGCTCATAACACTCATAAAAGAAAGGAAGATTAAAAAAGAATGACTGTTTTTTATAATGAATGAATAATTCCCCCCCCCCCCCGACATTTACATCACATAGCCAAACAGTTTTAATTTAGCCATATCTTTTAGTATTTGTAGACTACTTATGAAAAGGAACACTGTCAGCCTCTTCCCTTCCTATCTTTCTGCTATTTCTCTCGGCTGTCATGGCAACGGTGGGAGGGGGGATTTTAGATGGGAAGAAAGCTGGAGGTGTTTGCATTCCTTGCTGGGCTAGCAAGGGGAGGGGGGATTCTTGTCTTTAACTTTCCGTTTCTTGGCTATCTTCTTCCTCTTTTGCGCAACTGCGAACTTTTATCAAAATATGTCAAGGTCATTTGACAAGACGCCTCATCACCATCTGGAGATGACCACATGAGCTGTTTCAAAAGTTTTAATTGGAAGAATCATTTGAACTTTGGGGGGTGGGAGCAAACCTATTTCTTTGTATGTGCATTCTACCCGCCAATTTCTCAGTTTCGGAATTGCTTTGTAGCTACCACTTTATTTCCTAGTAAAAGGATAACTTTGCTCTACACCATGGAGTCTGAGTATTTCTTTCTTGGGATCTAGAAGGAGCGCAGCCTGACAGAACACACAATAAGATTCCCAAAATATCCAGAAGAATGTGATTAAAAAGAAATGTTTAATTGTAATGTTTTTATGTTTTGTTTGTTTTTGTTTGTCTTTAAAAACCAATAAAACTTGTTTGTTTGTTTTTTAAAATGCAATGTAACTGTAATTGAGACTATGAAATGGATGTACAAAAAATTTGTAAACCAACCGACACACTGCTTGTACATTTATGAAAGAAAGCTGGATGTTTTTATGTTTTGTTTGTTTTTGTTTGTCTTTAAAAACCAATAAAACTTGTTTTGTTTTGTTTTTAAAAAAAGAAATGTTTAATTGTCCATATAGGTGCAGACAGTGAAAACACCATAAATATTTTCTGGTTGTATGGGAATATTTCTTGACTCTGGAACCTTTTACAGGAAAAGTCAGTTTATCATTCTTACTTTATCAGTATCCAATTCAGAACTTTTGCTCTTGTCTGACATATGAATGATAAAACAACTCTTTGGTAATAGCCATTTGTAGTATACCTAAATCTAGGAATGTACAAATTCTAGAAACTCCAAAGCATATTCAAATATATGTGAGACAAATTAATTGAACATTTAGTAAAAGTTTCCCAGTTCATTCTCTTACTTTATAATTGAGGGTTGTCAAAAATTGGTGTGTGTGTGTGTGTGTGTGTGTGTGTGTGTGTGATTTATTTATTTAGTAAATGTATATGCCACCCATCTCATTATCAAATGATTCCAGGAAGCTTGTTGAACAAATTGCATAAAGTTCATCAATTTCTTGCTGAACATCTAGCAGCGTTGATAATAAATAAATGCTAATGAAAGGAAGTCAACAAAAAAGACTTGTGAAGCTTAAATGCACATGGAAGCAATTGTGCAGTCATGTGCAAATAACATACCCAGACACTCAACAAATTTCATATGATCTGGAAAACTACAGAACTTTCAGCCTTGATGGGCAGCAACCATGGTAGAATGAACTTGACTTTGATTCTATTTTTGTTTCTCATGCTTTTAAATACGCTTGCCACCATTTCCATTCAATATTCCATAATCACTAGTAATCACTCTAGCAGAAAGCAATATCCATAACAAATCAGCCGAGAGATGCAAACTGAGAAGAAAATACCTTTTTTTTTAACATAAAACAAAGGCGAGATAAGAGTTTTCAATACTGTTGTGAATAGTTGGTGTGTGTTCACTTTATCCCATCCTTTGATTCAATCTCTGACTATATAAAATGAGTTCAAGAGTGTCATGGAATAATCAACAGATTAATCAAAAGCTCATCTTCAGAAATATTAGCAATACTTTCAAGGGACATTGTGGATACTTGGACAATATGAGACATTTGTATGTAATGTCTTGGCATTAATTTGGATCAATTTCAGAACTATGCAAATGCATGGTTTTGAGAGCTGAATGTTGCCCTAGCTCCTCCCCCTAGTTGTACAACAATTGATTTAAAACTGTGTATTCTGTTTACAATGCTATGGTTCTACAGAATATTTGGGAAGTCAGTTTCTAATAAGTGAAATTTACACTCATCCTTTTACTCATTCATCTCCTCATCCTAGAGTTAAGTCAACTTTTCCTTGTGCTTATTACAGCAATGTTTCTCAAACCAAGCAACTTTAAGATATGTCCCAGAATTTCCCAGCCAGCAAGTTTCCAAGATTGAGAAACTCCACTAAAGAGGTTCAGCTACTATTGAGCCAAGATGCTATTAGGAACACAGCCTGGGAACCTTTGTAGCTTTCTTTCATAGCAACAGCTTTATTTCATGTAAAAAAATGAAGACAGGGCAGTTACCTATAACCATAAATATTGATAATGGGAACTACTGTACAGCATGAGGTGAAAACATTGTTTTCCATTGTTATGGGGAAATATGCAGATGGAGTGTATGTGTGTGTGTGGGGGGGTGAGGGGTGGGAGGGAATCTGGGCAAGAACATTACATTTTCTCAGAGTGGAGGCAGCATATTCCAGAGAGAAGCCGAAGACAAGAGACTACACAATCCTGAACTGGATGTGAAAGGGAAAAAAAGGTTCAGGCCACATCCTACAGTCTTGAAGTTATATCTACAGCTTTAGTCTGGCAAGATTCTCCCTACTAGATATAAGCAAATAATTGGACTTGATTGGATTGGAGTGATTGGATTTCACTGAGATGACTTTGGCCTTTATGCCTTTATAAAGATCTCCTCCTTATATTTTGCACTTCAGATTTCTTCAACCTCAGCCTGGACAGGTAGTAGCAGAGGCTTTAAAAATTGTTATCTGCAGCAACTGGAGGATATCGGATTGCTTACTCCTACTATAAAGCCACGTACTCATTGGTAAATCTAAGAATTTACAATGTTCTAATGAGATGGAAACTTTATAACTTCAGAAATGTTTATCTCAGTTTTGATAGGCCTGCTGTGCAGCTATATAACAGAAACTTTCTGGTTCCTGAATCTTTTGTGCTCTAAGCCCAACACAAACAACACAAATGGTATTAGCATGGCTGCCTTCTGTCTACAGCAATCTGGAGACAACTGCATTTCTCAGATCTCTGCTGGAGAGCACACTGAAACAGGCCCTATCAATTCCTATGCAGATGATTCACATAGGTGACTTTAGAAAGAATACTGTCATCAACAAACCACAGCAGTGCACAGCAGACATAGAAAGAGGGAAGCCTTTGAAAATACCAAAGAAAACTAACTCCATGTTCTTGTCAAACACCTAATAATTTTGGCTTTCCAAAACACAAAGTTGGATTATTCTGCTCAAGTACCAAAACAACTAATTAACACAGCTAATTAATGTCATGAACAGCAATCCAAAGAATGGTATTTTAAATTCTGGATTTCAAAGCTTTGCTAATTGTGGGCCATTGCTGCTAAGCACAGGGAGGGTGAAACGGTTTGCACATTCTACAATTTTACAGTTTTATAGTGTACCATCAATTAGCAGCATCACAGGGAATGCTCTTTCGCATGATGCCTTTGTCTAATGTCTACAAAAGGGGAAGGGAAGTAAAGGGAGAGAAATCTCACTCCTTAATAAAAATGTATGCAGTATCATTTTTGTCAAACAATTTAAAACATGGATGGAAATGATTGTGAAAAACAAATTATCCATCTTGAAAGTGCACTGACATCCAGCGTTTATTTTCCTTCTCTGACTTATTCAAAAGGCAAAGGAAGAGAACATGAAATAGGGCACAACAGTGATACAAAATTGCAGGACAAGGCTAAAATCTTCCTTGAGAGCTTAATAGCACCATTTTTGTGAGAAATATAGAAGAAACATGATTTGCTTGTTACCGACATCTTGATGTGTCTTGAACACTATTCCTCTAGGGCAGATGTCCAAAAGTATCCACAGTGGATGCAAAAAATAATAAAGATATAATCTTGGACTTTTAGAAACAGAAAACTGATGGCAAAAAAGGCCTAGTGATCCATCTAGTCTGAGGTTTTTTGTTTTTTTTTAATTTTTGTCAGATGAGAGACATGTGTTTATCCCAAGCATGCTTAAATTCAGCGATTGATCATTAATCTACTACCTCCACTGGAAGTTGGTTCCAAGCTTCCATTACTATGTGAAGTAATACTTTCTAGCATTATTTTGAACTTTTCTCTCCTGTCAATTTGAGGTTATGCTTCCATGTTCCTGATTTTGCTTAATATTGAAAATACTGCCTTCTAGAACTTTATTCACACCCTTAATATATTTAAAAGTTTCAATCATGACCCCTCCTTTCCCTTCTGTTCTCTGGGCTGTATATATTCAGTTGCTTCAATCTTCCTTTTATATTTTATCTCTTGAACCTTGAACTATTTTTGTTGCCTGTCTTTGGATGCACTCAATCTTATCATTTTTTTAAAAAGAGAGATCTCCAGAACTGGACTTTTTCCAATTTCAAAGAGAGTAGAAGCATTCTTAGAGATATTGCCTGCTTGACTATACATGCTTACTGTTATGAACTGATAAAACACTTAAATAAAGTTTATCAAAATATTTAGAAAATAGCAGGGTTCTAGTCCTGCACTTCTGATTGGCCGATAAATAGCGATATCGGATTGGTCCGTTAACGAGCCACTCTCATTGGTTAAAGGGGTTAACACTGCACGTTTCTTATTGGTTACTAGATCAGCAGCTTGCCTATAAAAGGGCTGCTGCTGCCCTAGATTTTTGCTCTGTTCAGAATGATTAATAAAGAGTTGAAGTTCACTGTTCACCGTCTCGTCTCTGTTCCTTGCGCCCATGCGCAGAACTTAACACCTACAATTGTTCATCATCATCATTTTAGCCATTGTCTATCCATTGCAGAATGAAAGCCTCTTCTGCATGTTTCCAACCCATACAGTCCTGAGCTTCTTTTTTTTTTTTTTGCCAATTGTTCATGTCATTGATCCATCTTGTTTTATGTCACTTTCATGGATTCTTTTTATCAAGTGGGATCCATTCTATGACTGCCTTGGTCCATCTGCCATCAGTTTTTCTTGCTATGTGACCAGCCCATTTCTATTGCAATTCTTTTATTCTCTCGATGATACCTTATACTTTTGTTGTTCTCTAATTCAAGATCTTTCTATCTTGTCTTGTAATATGATCATGTATTTTTCCATGGCTCTTTGTGCCACTCATAGCTTTTGTTACACATACTATTGTTATATGTATTATTAAAATTGCTATACATATGAAGTACTGTATATATTTAGCTGTTTCGAACAAGATTATCCTTCCTTTATCTTCTGAAAAAATGTCAACCCAAAGTAAAATTCATCAATGGTCCCATTCCTGCCAAAGAAGAACACTATCAATCTCCTGGCCTGGTGCTCAAGATCTGTAACAAATCCCACAGTTCAACAATGTACTCAGTCCTAATTTCAAAAAATCATTATTTCCAATTATTGATATGCAACTCCTGTATAGAATTTTATAAAGGCAACATGATCCCAGATCCCCAAAAGAGACTTTGCCCCCCTTTTTTAAATTTAGTAGTATACAGTAATGAGATAACATTTTCATTGAGCTGTTTACAACATATACTTTCCTTGACAGTAATTTTGTGGAACATACGTGAAGGGATAGGGAGTGCACCACAATAGGCATCCTGTTATTTTTCCATACGACCGACTTTGCCATTTTAATGTTCTTTTCTCCAGGGTGGACCAGATATACTTCACTCTTCCTGATGTTCCCTTTGTCTTAAGTACTCTAAATAATTTAGTGGTTTTAACTGCTTCCCTTCACAACCCTTACATCAGAATACTTGTGAATCCTTAACAATAATTGTTTCTCCTAATGCAGATCACCTGGAGCCTTATAGTTTCTTTTCCCTCTGTCAATTATTCCTACCATCTGCTGTCTCTAGTTTTTAAAGTAATACTAACCCATGGAGAAATTCTCTTGTTATCCCATGATTGCTACATTCATTTAGGCAGGAATCTTCTTTGAGAGGAGTTTGTAGAAATAAATTCTCAAAGACAAAGCAAATGTTTATCAGGATGATCTATTTGGTTATTAAAAATAAAACCTAATTTATAGAAGTCATTTTATTCATTTATCCTTAATCAGACATTTAGCTAATTGGCCTATAATTCATCAGCTCTAGCCAAATATCCTAGTTTTCTGGTACAGAAGGCAATTTTCAATATTATACATATTTTCATTAGAAGATCAGCTGTTCTACTTTTGGATGCTTTAAGAACTTTCAGATATACACTATTAGAATTCAGAGATTTATTTGTTTTCCCAATGTCAAAAATACTACAGCTTCTCCTTTCTCATCTCTATTTTATACAGTTTATACAACAACCATTTTGGAAAATATTAATTTATTTCTGCAAAATATTTTTTACACTGAACATAGACCTTAAAAATTTGTCTTCTTACTTGGCAACCAACTGATTACTAATAAAATTGTTATTCCAATGTAAATATGTTTTTATTGTTAGCTTCAGTTTAGTGCTAGGCTCTTCATTCCTCACCACCACCATGCCCCCCACCAAAATATCTCCAACGGGGCATTGTCTTCATACATTTTGTGAAATTATGTGCTTCTTGAAAGCATTCACCTCTTTTCTTTCATATCATGTCTGTCCATTAGATTTTTGTATTTGTTTCAATCATACTTCTTAACTATTTTCTCACTTATAACTCTCTTCCAGCAATATATATTCATATAAGGAGAAGTAATTTTCTCCTTAGGTTTAGTTAGCTTTCCATTTCATACTGTACTCCATTTGCATTCTTGTATTGATAGTCTTGAAGGCAACAAGGCAGTTTTTGAACTTTATCCATTATAAATTTGTTTTTTTCTTGTCTTTACAGCTATTTTTTCTACTAAGCTTCCTTATTACAATACTCTAAACCACGTCAGATCTCGAAATCTGCACCATCCCTCTTCTAAATAAAATGTTCTGCCCGACTACCAGTCTCTTCAGTCTCCACTTAAGACATTGCTTCCTTTTTCAAAATCTGATTAAGTACTGGATTTTAATCAACATTTTCTCTCTTTATTATTTTGATTACAGTGTTTTGTTTCTGGGCAGATACTATTTCAAGAGGAAAAGTCTATGAAAGTTTTTGAAGCTCTACTTCAAAAGCTCTACTTCAGTTTCCAGGCAAATTAGTTCATCAATTGTCACTAGTATGCCTTAGTAAAGTCATACAATCCTTGCTGCCTTTTGTCTTCCTCCCCTAGCAAAATATGAATGATAACTTTTTAGGTTATATTATTATTGTTGTTGTTGTTGTTGTTGTCATACACAAAAATGTCAGTATATACAACAGACCATGCTGTTGTAACCATGCTGGATTTCGTATCACAAATCACTAGTTGAACACTTCCCAAATGTTTAGGACTGCGTGATGTATCAGCAGATTATGTGAGCAGATCCCAGTAAGGTGGCCTTCTGATTATTATTATTATTATTATTATTATTATTATTATTACTATTATTATTATTTGCACAATCAGCCAGATGTTCAGAACTGGGTTTGGCATTTTTGTCTACCTATCAAGTCTCTACCAAGTATCTGAGATGATGATGAGATTAGTATTACTCCTTTTATTCATTAAACATGAAACTCAGTCAACTGAACATTTAAAAATGTATCACAAATGTTATTGATTGGTGCTGTTGGTTGATACGGGTTGCTGCCAGCATCCTAGGTATCAACGAAGTATCTTCTTAAAACATACAATGTTCTGAGTAGCACAGTTTTTTGCAGTTCCGCAGGAAGCTTCAACTTCTTTTGTTTTATTTTGTAAAATTCTCGGACATGGTACCAAGTATCCCATTGACAATGGGTATCACTGTTACATGTTTCATCCATAATCGTGTAGTTTTGATGGCCAGGTCACAATATTTTGTGATTTTTTTTTCCAATTATTATGGTTGTTGTTGATTTAATCTTCAATTTGATTCACAGTCTGGGACCAATAAAAACTTAACAGTTCAAGTCCTAACCAAGGACCTAACAGCTATTAAGGTAATGTCTGAGTATGTAGGCAGTTCTGAGTAATGTGGTATTTTGCAAAGACAGAATATTCAGGTCTAATAAATTCAAAGTTTCCATGTATTTAAGCAACCCTTTGGGTTTTGCTCTAAGTTTCCTATTACTATTGGAACAAACATTGATTTTTTTCCTCCACAATCGCCCAGCTTCAATTTGCAGATCACAATATTTCATTATTTTTTCCAGCTATTTCTCTTCAATTCATATATCACCTGTTGTTATGATTATTATTATTGTATGGCATTGTTACAATAACCAGGAGCACAATGCAATTGTATAGTAGTAGTTTGGCTTGCCAAAGTACCAGTTCTGTTATAGGACATACTTGCATGCTTACCACTTTTACAAAGATATACCACTTTGATGATACTATTTTTATTAACAACTGGTAATTACTGTTAAATCTGTAACTAATCATAGTAATAATGCTAATATAAAATCTATCGCCTATTATCAACTCTCCCAAGACCATGGTGACACGCACACAGAGAGTACTTTCCTTTGGATTCTTGAAACTATTCTTACTTTTAAAGCAGAAAGCTGTAATGAAGATCTATAGACTCAACCTCCTGAAGTTCCAGTTTGAATCCCTGCCTTCTTTTTATTAAACTCTGTCTGCTCTGGCTCACTCCATCATCCTTAAGACCATTAGCTGCTTCCTTCATCCTATATAAAACGATTTTCATACCAGGGAGAAGATTTTGACAAAATGCCTAAATAATAGGCGTCTATTTTCAAAGATGTGCTTCATATGGCAGCACTATCAGTTTTGATAGTAAAACTAGAAAAAATTGCAGAAGTAAAGAAAGGTCAGATTATAATCAGCAGGATGAATCAGAAGGTCTGATACTTATTCCATTTATTACATATCTGAAAGACTTTAATTCCAGAAATTGAAATTCAGCATACTGTATCTGCTTAAATCAAATGATTAGCCCAAACTGACATCGGTTTATACCAGGTGTCCAGATTATTCTTAAGTACAAAATGTTACTTTCCAAAGGCCATCTTAATTATTCATAGTATTTGTTATAATTCATTTACTTCAGTACATGGAATTTATGCTTTTTTACAGATTTTACACTCAAATTATATTTTATGTAAGGGCCAAAATATTTTATTTTACAGAAATTGTTAATGTGTCTTTTAAAAAAGCTGAAAAGGAAATAGAACTTAACTTATGAAATAGGGAGGTAAAATAGCTTTTGAGCTTCTGCTTATAATTCTGGTCCCAATCTGGATTAGGGTTTTTGCACTAGCCATTTACACTAATTAATACATGATTCACTGAAAATAATGAAGAGTTTTTTTCTCTAGGACAAGTTATTACAATTAGAACTTCTTTATGTTTCAGATTCAATATGGATCTGGCATAAAGACAATAGTTATCCACCATGCTTAACATGCTACAAAACAAGGAAACTTTATATAAAGTTTGGGTCAATTTCAATTGTATCTTAATAATATATTATAGAGTTATGTTATACTATCTATTATACTTACATTACAATTTAATAGACCAATCTAGAAAAAACCAACTCTATGATGCATATTATAGACACAGGCTATTATCAATCAGCATTTTAATGAAATATAATTACATCCATTTATGGCTCTCAATAGGTAAAGCAATAATTAAAGGTGCAAGCAAATAACCAAAAGAAATAATGAGTACCTTCTCAGAGCAAAAATTAATTGTATATCACTAACTTAGTAGGCTAAAGCTTTTATAAGGTCATGCATGCAAAACTATTTGTTAAAGATAGACAGTATGCCCCAGGAGAAATTTAACAGTGTAGAAACCAGTTTAGCTGGGGAAAATGCTCCTTATTTTGGGTTCCCTTACATTAAGTTCTTGTGTTGGCATAGGTTGCATCTTTAAATATTGCAATAGTGCATTATTTTTCCTTTTAAAAAGGTATCTGATAATCACACATTTGACTACTATATTTGTATACCAATAAACAAATATCCATATATCTATATCTATCTATCTATCTATCTATCTATCTATCTATCTATCTATCTATCTATCTATCTTATTTAACTTACCTACATACATTTATTTTATTTATTATTGTTAGTTAAAACAAAGGTAATTTCCAAAGAAAGATAATATCAATAAATGAACAGAGAATTACTGAAATTCTATAATTAATGCCCAATGTAAAATTAATAAAAGTTAAACAATACCAAGCAAATTAAACTGAATTGTTTGTATGAAATAAAATCTTCATATATTATTATCTGTAAGTATTTGAAGAGATAATAAAAATACCGCTAAAATATAGATAAGTCTTTAATTTCTGACTTCCCTCTTCTTTGTATACCAACTGATTTGCATATTTATTAGTATATACTGTACTTTAGAAATCCTACTCTAGGTATTTATATTTACCTCAGTGTGTAATTAATAATATATATAGAAATTATTTGTGGTTAAATCTAGATAAACCTCTATAATTTCTCCAAGTTATAGTACTCAGTCAGGTATTACCAATACGATGTCATTTTTTCAGGGTTGTGAAAATTTATTGTCATAGCTGAAAGTATATATCTTAATAAGTTATAGTATGGTATATCTTAATAAAGTATGGTATCATCAGCACTGATGACATTACCTAGTTTGAAAATCAAACATCTGCAAGAAAAGAACAAGTTTAGACAACACCAAGGACTCCACTAGATTGCAAGAAACAAGAATACACATACCGTATACACAAAATTTAATGTAAATTCTGTTTTGCAACACAATCACAATAAAATAACAAAACACCTCAACAGGTGTTAGTATTAGTATCGTATACTTTATATTTATTTTACTCATGAGGCAGCTCAACCTTAGCTATCTCACTGAATGATTTTGAACCAGTTTCTTTAACTCAGCTTGTCCCACTTTGATAGAGGAAGTAGGATGTGCATAACATTGACTCCTGAAAGGTGCAATTTATTTCTAATAATTAATAAGTGGTCCAGGAATTAGATTATTTTTAAGCTCTATTTTTATTTGTATATTGTAAAATAGAAATGTTTACTTCCATTATATAAGAGATAGCTTCAGTTACATATGACTGCACAAAATTATTATTCTTCCTGTTTCCGGTTTCGCGTGGCTTCGGGGCAGCAGGAATTCGCGACTGCTCGCGATTCCTGCTGTGCTAGCCACCGAGGTACCCCCGATCCAGATGGGTCAGGGGGATATGGCTGCCCTGTAGGGACAGCCGAAAAGAGAGGGGAGCCAGACAGGGGGTAGGGGGTGTCGCAGACCCCCTCTTCATCCTGAAAAACCCCTTTTTCCCAAGGCGATGGAGCGGCGGTCAGCAATGGCCGCCACGAAGAAGCCAGCAACCGGGTAAGATTGTGCTGGAGGAAGCAAGAACAGTGAAAGTGCTGTCTGAGCCGGGTCAATTAACATCTTTCAAATTTGTTGGAACTGAGATGTTTGAATTGCTGGAGGATACATTGTATCCCTAAGAAGATCGAAAGCGGCGGAGAAGCTGTTAAAGGGAACTTTTTTTTTTTCTTCACTCTCCCACCCCATGGAAACAGCAGATATGAAATATGTTTGGACATTGAAGGTGAATTATTCTGAAAGTTGAAGCTAAGAGACAAAAGGGTTCCTGGACATTGAAAAACTTAAGAAATTGGAAAACCCTTATTAGAGGTATGGATTTCTGATTATTTAAAATTGATGTTGCAAGTGGGAAGGGAGAGGAAAAAAAAATTGGAGCAGAAGCTGAAAAAGGAGGATATTGCCTAGAATTCCAAAGAAAGGTATATGGTAATTGGACCTCTTTGATTAAACATTAACCCCAGAAAGAGAAAGAGAAGAAGGAAGAAAAGTATTAATTTTTGGAATTTTTTTTGAATTATTTTTGATTAAAAATACTTGTGGTTGTTTTGGGAAAAGTTTCTCTTTTCATGATGGCATCGCTTGTGGATGAACTAAAGACTGAATATCAAAAATATAAAAAGGAAGATACTTTGTGCATTGTTTTTATAAAATTGATAAAATTGGTTTATAAAAAAAAGAAAAAAGAAAATGATAATAAGATATGGAAGGATATATAAAGTGAATATGATGTTTGAATTTGTGTCTGTGTGAAGAGTTTCAACCCGGGATCAGACAGCCTTCAGAAAAGATCTTTTAATCATGTTTATGTTTTGTGCTTTGTATGTTTATTGTGTTTTCTGTAAAATTAATAAAATTTGTTTAAAAAAAAAATTATTATTCTTCCTCCCCTATCAGCCACATCTGATAACCTTCTGGCAATGCATCACATCAGTATTAAGAAAAAACCACAATGAACCATGGACTATATATTCTGTATATTGTATGGTTTCCTCTCATAGACTTGCAGAGAAAAGATTCCTCATATTATGATGAATAGATTTATTTTTGTGCCATTTAGAGGTTCATCAGAAGATGGCTGGCTTTCAGTCTGTTCAACCCCTTCCCTCAGGGCCTTCTGAAGCAATAACTATTAATATGTTACTCACCATTTGTCTGATGCATTTCCTTGCTCCACATTCATCTTTGGAGAGCTGACTTTCATTAACACTTCAAAAATAATTTAAGCTTTTCACTGTGAAGGTTAGAAACTTTTCACAGCTCAGAGTTAATAGCTCTGCTGTTTATATGCTATAATGTCTTGATAACCTTTTCAATTCCACAGTGGCCCACAGCTGACACCTGTTCTTGCTATTTTTGTTTCCAGAAAGTAAAAACAGAATTGGAGTGACTTCTGCTTCTCTGTGGGCATTTCTCCTCTTCAGTGTTTCTGTTATTCTTTCTTTATATTTTATGAGTGTACTTAAAGAGTAGAAAGCCCTGCTAAGGCATGAGATTTTTCATAGTATACACAGAGTATGCAAATTTGACAGCATACATATAGAGAAAGTAGACAACAATACTGAACTCGTTTCCCTTCATAGTTTCCAATCATCTGTTGTCCTTCTCAAAATGTCCTCCGAATAATGCAACCAACACTGTATTCATTTTCATGAAAGGTTTTCAATTTAGCAACAAAACTATTTCCACTTGTATTGAGCTTTCAGTGGCCACTTCAGTGGTGTATAGTCTCTACCGTATCACTGAAATAAAATCAATGGCCCCGAAGGTACTTATGAAGCTTTTCAAGGGCGCAGATAATGGTACAGCAATCTTTCCCTAATGCTGATTAATGAAACTCCTTCTTTGGTATTCTTACCCAGAAGTATTACTAAATAAGAGTTTGGTTTGTGCCTGTTTGCTTTAACACAGCCTCAGAGCACCAGTGGTCAAGGCAAACAATTTGTCAAAACTCTGGAGCTTTTAGAACAGAGTTATTGCTAATGGCTGTTTCCAGTTGCTCAAATGTGGACCTTCAGACCATAACACAATATTTGAGTTTGTTCTTCCAGTTTAGACTACTGCAATTTGACTGAATTTGGATTCAAACCTCTAGTAATTCTGTTTCTCCAATAATTATTAAACCTGTTTTTCAGGGGTGGAATTCAAATTTTTAACAACCGGTTCTGTGGGCGTGGCTAAGGTGGTGGGTATGGCTTTATGGTCATGTGACTGGGTGGACATGGTTTGGTGGTCATGTTATTGGCTGGGTGTGGCCAACTCAATATCATTTACATCGAGGCACGCATCTCCTCGCCTGGCCTCTCATGACTGTGGGGATGCTGCAACAGTCGTAAGTGGGAAAAACGGTCATAAGTCACTTTTTTCAGTGCCATTTTAACTTTGACTGGTCACTCCACACAAGCAAAGTACCAGCAAAGGAGAAAAGAAAACTCCAGAGAAGTTCCTGAGACAGGAAGTCTAGTCCTACCAAGAATGTAATAAGGGTTAACGGAGAGGCAGTTTCTGTAAGCAACACCAGAATGTTTCCTTCCTGCCTTCCTTACAGGATTAGGCCAGTAATTTCTTCTAATAACAGGTCAATCCAGGGTAGCCCATATGTTTGCTTCCAGGGGTGGCAAAATCAAATGGGCTGCCTCATGTTCCCTATCGACTACTAGATCACATTTCTTGGCCTTGTTAGTGAATTCACCCTCCTTATGTGTCAGAGCATCATTTCCAGATGTGTTCTCAAATAATTGAAAAGAAGTTGTCATATAAATTTGCCATGGCAAAGCCATTCAAATCTCTCATCAGCTCACTGGGAAAGTTGTAATAATGTTCTGAAGATCAAACAGGATTATATTAGATTCAGACAACTCATGGTGCATAACAAATACTGGTTTATTTTCATCTTGTTTTGTAAAAAGCATGGGCTAGTATACTTTGCTCAGGTCATATATGTAAATATGTTTGCCTTCCTCTAGCTGCTCCTTCAGGTCAAGTGCAAGACCTGGCCCAATTTCTTCATTTATTTCATTCTGATCCACACACAAAAATGGATTCCCACCCCCAACTTTCTCAAGCTCAGGAATCAGGAAAGCCCAAATGCTTTCAGAGGATTACTCTTATTGCCTACTTCTCTTTGATTTCTTTTTTTTAATGGTTCAATATTGTTATGGACCTGTCAAATAATCCCTTCAACACTTTGACTGATTTCCCAATGTTTGTAGTCATAATGACTGGAGTAATAAGTCCTGATTACACTGTATAGCATATTTCTTGTAAAATAAGCCAGTACTCTCCTTTGGTCTGAGTAGGTTCCCATAGTATAGTTTACATTTAAGCTTGATTCCTAGAATCACTGCACTTCTGGGTCTCCCTTTCTCTTTTACATGGTATAGAGTAGACAATCTGGGTTGGTGTGCAGCAATCTGAGGACCAACACTTCATCTTCTGCCTCACAGTAGCATTGCCTGGCATGCAAATTATACCACACATTTCTCTTGCCCCTTGATCTGGAATCTTCTACTGTAGCTTCTGAATTTGGATTTGGATAGGAAAAGGACTAATTCTCTCTGAATATTCTATAGCTGCTGTACAAAGTCTACGATGTTTACTCCTGCAGGACTTTCTTCTCTCTCCTAATGGTAACAAATCATTGGCCTGGTCATGATATGGGACTGTTGTGAGTTGGTCATTTGCATTTGTGATAACTTGGATAGTAGCTGGACATTGATAAGTGAGATGTGTTTGGTAGAGAGTGTGACTCCAATATTTGTATAGCCATTTATGAATTCCCATACGTTATTATAACTTTTCTTTTCATGAATGGAATAGTATACAGCCTAAAGCTGAATAAGTCTTTATAGGGAAGATCCCTTGATTCCTTGATTTTAGACTTAATATGGTTTATTACAGACTGCATTTGAAAACAGTCTTTCCTGTGATAATTCTATTTCTTCTCCATGTTTGAAGCCTTTGAAGCATAAAGTTTGTCCCTTGGTGATGGTTTGTATGGCTCTGCATATAATATGGTTTATGAAGAATGTTTTGCAGTTCCTAAACTGGTCATGTTTCCTTCCTTTTCATGACTACCTTGAAGTGGTCCCATTGACACACTTCTCTTGCTCCTTGATCTGGAATCTTCTAATTAGCTTCTGAACCTTCTTTCCATTGCCTGTGTGGTATACAGTCACATTAAAAAGACTTAACCATAGATCTATAGTCCACATTACCAATTCCTATATTATTTAAGATGTAGGATATTTTTGCAAATTAGAAATAATTGAGAACAGATCAGTTATAAAATAAGAAAAGGTAAAATAAATACAAATACAGAGAGACCAGGAGATGTGATAGCTCTTTACAAATTCTTCAAAATGATCCTTGAAAATTATTGTATCAGAGCAGATTTTATATATATATATATATATGTTTGAATACAACTTAAAGTATGAAATGGAAACTGATATTACACATAACTTCCTAACATATACAGTCAAAGAAGATAATAAGACAAAGATATTTTAATGTAAGACAAGAAATCAAAGCCAAACTTTGAATGCAAATTCTCGCATAGATGTGTTATCTATCTGTTCGGAAATAGATTCTTCTTGATGAAAAGATTTTCCTTTTCTTGGATTTCTTGAAGCTTCTCAGAGTATTTCTGCTCCTTAACAGAAGCTGTTTGGAAGATGGAAGTCCATTTCCTTACCCAGCCTCTTTAAATACACTTCTCCCAATGTCTATCCTTTATCCTAAAATATAAAACTATTTATAACTCCAACAGAGAAAAAGATACTTACACAAGACCTCTTTTCCTTTAGGGGATATATACTGACAACCTGGCATAAGAAGCTAGCCACCAGGCCATAGCCACAATATATGTAAATAAATTTTCATTCTATGAATTTAAATCTAGGAATATTCTTTCCCCAAGTCCAAATATGAAAAAATAAAGACACCTTAAGTTCCCCTGTATCTTGACTTGCTTCTGATATTTGATGACTTTTCATGTCTATTTCTAATATGTAAAAATATCCAACATCTTAATTACTGTAGAAATTGGTGTAGTGTGGGTTATGTATAAAACTCGCTTCTATACTAATTAAAGAGAGTTACTTAGACATATAAATGCCCATCTGATATGCAAATAATCACTCAGCCAGGTAACCCTCAAGGATATCTATACATTTTCCACTCCACAAATTTGGATTGAAAATTGGCCCCATTCTTAAATATTCCCATCTTCTAAGCAATCAACTAAGCATAATTTACTTGTGTGCTGTGGCTTGACTTCAGCACAATTAAGTCTATCAAATCCATTAAAACTTCCCTGAAATTTCTTTTTATTCAACCAGACAAAATTATTGCCTCTCTTATCTTGTCTTCTCACAAACTTGACATCACAGCTAAAGTACTACAAGTGTCCTTGAATTTAGGAACCAGAAATTCCTAGTATTATTTAAGTTCTCTCCTGTTGCCAAAAAGTATGACTCCTCATACTTTTCCTGAATCATATTGGCAGGACTTTTACCAAAAGAAATCTCAATGCCTGATGAGAATTTATATCTTGTGCATACGTTGCTCATTTTCAAGACATGGACTATGGTTGTTAAGAAAGGAATTTGTTGCATTCAGGGTTTTGATCTGACAGACCTTCTTGAACTAAGAACAAGCACTTAGCTCCCTTTTAAACCAATTTTTATGCCAAATTGAAGTGACTCTAGAAATGGAAGTTGAGAGTGGAAGAAGAAGGAAAAAAGAAATAAAAGTATTTTAAAAGCTACAAATGTCTGTCTAAGAGATCGTGTCCACAAAATAGAAATGCTTCTTTGCCACTTTTGCTTTTCTATTTGTAAAATAGTAATAGGATGATTTTCACACAAATACCTGCTAGTCTCCAGTGCTTTTTACCATCTGAGGATATTTTTGCAGCATTTTCTCTAGAAGTTCTTACTGTATAGGGAAGTGTAAAGGTAAATCAACTGGATTATTAAAAGGAAACAAGACACTATATATAAGTGAGCTCAGCATCAGCCAGTGTATTATAACTGGAATTCCAAGTTCGTATACCAAGAACCAAACTTCATTCTTGTTAGATCTGCTAATAATTATAAGGGAATCAAACTCAGGTGAGCCAATACCTTGGATCAATTTATTTTTCTCTCACAGTATGCATGATACCTCTGTAATAGTAATGGTAAAAAGCAATGAATGTGCTCAATGAAAAGAACTAACTGGGAAATAATCCTCTCTTTTAGGCAGGATTCATATGATCAGAGTGAGTTTGTATCAGCTCCAACTCTTAAGACTTAACTGTATAAAACACCCCATTTCAAAATGTTACTTCGGGTTTTATAGGGCAACTTAGTTCAATTCCCAAGGCAGCAATGAATTAGAATAGCAAAGTAAGAGTAGATTTTGATTGGGCTAAGGATCAGAAAACAAATGAAATGACCAATGATTCTAAACCAAGACAGCAAATATGATTTCTCTATTGTTTTAGTTTAGGCAAATAAATTTAGGATAGAAATTTTAGGCACTCTAGATATGTTGGCTAGGCACAGAGAATGCAGCTAAAAGCAACTTAGTTTATAGCTATTCTAGAAATGGGTCAACATATGGCAATATGAAAATTAAAGTCAACAAATGCCAAGCGTTTGTTGGCATTATATAAGCCTGGAGTCCCTGCTAGGCCTAATTTATAAAAATGGCACTGAGAATCGAACTTGTTAGGTCTGCTGACAACATGAAATTGGGAGTCAGAATGAATGCACCAAGGAAGGAAACAAAAATAAATGGATCGATGGAAGAAGAAAGAAAAGGAGGAGGAGGAGGAGGAGGAGGAGAAGGAGAAGGAGAAGGAGAAGGAGAAGAAGAAGATCATTATTATTATTATTCAGCAAAGAAATATTAGAACCTTATTTAATCTGTGCCATCTGGCTAATGATACTTAATGTTGACAACTGCAAAAACAATGGATTTTTTAAAAACAACAAAACAAAAAAGAAAACAGAATAGGACTTGCCTAGGATCTCAGCAAGAATATATACATCACAACATCCAGAAGATATAATTAAATAAGCCCTGTATGATTGTAGCACAACTTGTCAGATTTTAAAAAATGAATGAAAGAAAAAAAAAACAGAGCTTCAGAAGTACCTCTTATCAATTATCCTTTTTATGAAATAAGTATGTCTTATTTGTGTAAAAAATGGAAAACACACCTAGCCTAAAAATGTAATTCATTACTGGATTGGAAGCAAGCAAAAATGGCATAGATTTAAGTCCAATTTCTGGCAATATTATAATACTGTATATTGTACACTATCTTCGCTGACTGTTTGGCCTATAGTGAATGGTTCCCTAATACTAAAAGAGGTATGAATAGGCAGGAAATACTAAGAGATCAATTTGCATAGGATAAATTGTCTGATGGATTGATGATTATGCATCAAATACACAAGTGTTATGTATATATTATCATATATAGCTTGAAAATGCCTATGCATATGTTTCATGGTTAGCTTATGTTTCTGATGTCCATTTCATCGTTTCAGATTAGCAATATGATCTAATTATGACAAGGCAAAATATTTTTTTCCAAGATTTAGCCAGCAAATTATAGCATTAACTTTGCAGTCCTTTTCTAATTAGAAAGGATGAGAAGGAGATAAAGTTCAAGGTAGATAGTTTAAGTAAAGTTTTACTCCTGAGAAGTCTGTCATAGCTCAAATTCATTCACATACAGTACAAAGTCACTGGAGTTGTTACGAACTAAGCAAACGCTTTAGCTTAAAATCCTAATAGTTTTGTTTCCACAGCAGGCTCGTAATCCTGCACTTCTGATTGGCCCACGAACAGTGGATTGTGATTGGCCGATTCTGGCTAATCTGATTGGCTGACAGTGGGTCACCGCTGATTGGCCGCTACTAGCGCGGCAAACTCAAACCATTGGTTATTGTGACAGCAGCCAGCTCTATAAAAGGAGCTGCTGCTGCCCAGTAGCTCTGCTCTGTTCTGAAGTCACTAATAAAGAGTTGGAGTCACTATTTGATGTCTCGTCTCCATTCCTTGCACCCACGCTCCAGATTTAACTCTGGCGACAAGGGTGGGATGCAGAGACGATAGAGCTGATTGAACACTCACCGAACGTTAACAGAGCACGTGGCTAAGAGTGCACCAAAAGCGGCAGAATGACCAGCAGTGCTATACCACCCGTTCCATTTGACCCAACTAATGAAGACTGGGACTCGTATATGGACAGGTTCCAAATGTTCCTGGAGACCAACAATTTGAAAGATGCTATGCTTGGCAAGAAACGAGCTGTATTTCTGACCCATTGCGGGCCCGCCATTTTTAAAATGGCAAAAGCACTTGCGAAACCAGCAGAAGTCAAGACAATGGACTGGGACAACCTTGCCCCAATCCTACGGGCTCATTATGCACCCGCAGTGCCAACACTCATCAGGAGACGCAAGTTTTACCAGAGGGACCAGCAGGAAGGCGAAAATGTTGGAGACTTCATCGCTGACCTTAGAAACCTAGGGGGATTCTGTGGCTTTGCAAACCTCGAGGAAGCCATGGGAGATCGAATTGTTCTGGGCCTAAAAGACCTCACGACCCAGAACAAGATTATGGCGAAGGGATACATCGGCCTCGCAGATGTCATCGCCGATGCTACTGCAGCAGAAGCAACCAGGAAGTCAGCCGCTCGAATGCGCCGAGCGAACGCACCGCACCGCCAACTTGCCAGTGACACTATGCCTTTCCCCGAGAGGCACACAATGACCATCCACCATGAAGATCTTGAATCCTCATCAGAAATCAAGGAAGAGGAGGTCAACAGACTCAGATCAGAATGCCGACCAGCGAGACCCGCGAAATCGTAAGCCTTCGAGTTAATGTGCTGGTTGCGGGGGAAACCACCCGTGATCAGACTGCAAGTTCCTAGACACACTCTGCCATTCCTGTGGAAAGAGGGGCCACATCGCAAAGGTCTGCAGAAGCAGGCAAAGGTCCAGCCCAATCCGAAGAGAAAACAACTTCCGGCATACAATAGGCACTCCACCAATAAATCGGGACCGCCTGAACAACCAATGGAACCAATACTACAGAAATCGAGCACCCGCCAATTCAACCAGACGAAAAGAGGCCCATCAAACCATCACCATCGGCCATGCATCCTTCCTTGATGTGAGGAAAATCCGAGTGAAGGTCACCATTGAGAATGAACCATGTGTTATGGAAGTTGACTCTGGGTCGTCCCTGTCAATGATCTCCTGGAAAACCTTAAAACAGCTGATCCCTGACATTCGTCACCAGGACCTCAGCACTCAAAAAATTATACTAAAAGACTACCAAGGAAACAGAATTCCAATTGCCAGTTCCAGTCACGTCCGAGTATCCTTCAAAGACCACACCGCAACCCTACCTCTACCAACGTCGATCGAGATCAGCCCAGTTTGCTGGGTTTGCAATGGTTCGTGCCACTAGGAATTAAACTAGTGAGCATCAACCAAACCAGAAGTGATGACTAGGAAGCAGCCCTCGTCCAGGAATTCCAGGATGTTTTCACCGAGAAGCTAGGCAAGTACAAGGGATCCCCCATATCGTTTAATCTCAGCTCTGACGTTGCACCCATTCGCCTTAAGCCTCGTCGAGTGCCCTTTGCACTCAAGCCAAAGATTGATGAATAATTGGACAAATTAATACCCCAGGGTGTGTTGGAACCGATCGATCACGCCTGGTGGGAGACTCCAATTGTAACCCCCATAAAACCTGATGGATCCTTAAGAATTTGTGGGGATTACTGGGCCACCCTAAATCACACGCTTCAGCAAAGCGCTTACCCTGTACCTGTGGTCCAACATCTTCTTCATTCCCTGGGAGGTGGGAAAATATTTGCAAAATTGGACCTAGCTCAGGCGTACCAGCAGTTGCCTGTAGATGCAGAGACTGCAGAAGCCCAAACTATAGTCACGCATAGAGGTGCATTCAAGTGTAATAGACTCCAATTTGGAGTGAGTGTAGCACCTGGCATCTTCCAAAGTCTGATGGAAAGATTGCTTCAAGGCATAAAAGGGGTCGTGCCATACTTCGATGATGTCTTAATAACTGCCCCCAACAGAACCCTGCTAGAAAAACAACTCAGAATGGTCCTCCAGAAATTTAAAGATGCTGGCCTGAAGGTCAAGAAAGACAACTGCCAATTTTGTACTGAGAGGGTTGAATTCCTTGGGTACCTTCTTGACAAACAGGGAATTCACCCTATGGAGAAAAAACTCACTGCACTAAAAAACGCCCCAAGACCTAGGAATAAAACAGACCTCCAAGCCTTTCTGGGACTCATTAACTTTTATAACATCTTCTTGCCCCAGAAGGCGACTGTTGCTGAACCCCTGCATAGTCTCCTCGATAAGAAGGCTTCCTGGGTCTGGGGACATCGCGAAGAGCGAGCTTTTCAGCAAGTAAAGGACCTGTTAATTTCAGATGCTGTATTGATTCAATATAATGAGACTGTCTTTAACTGTCACCTCTGATGCCTCACCGTTTGGAGTAAGAGCCATCCTGAGCCACGTCCTACCAAACAGTACTGAGGCACCTATTGCGTTCTTTTCAAGAACTTTATCTAAAACTGAGAGAAATTATAGCCAACTTGATAAAGAGGCTCTCGCTATTGTGTCTGCGATTAAACAATTCCATGAGTATGTATATGGAAGATCTTTCTCCATAATTACCAACCACAAACCATTACTTGGCATTTTAGCAGGAGTCAAACCAACTCCCCACATCTTATCACTGAGAATGACACGTTGGTCAGAGTTTCTAGCCACATACGATTACCAACTGCTACACCATCCGGGGAAAGCCATTCCCCACACTGACACTTTGAGCCATTCTCCATTACCAGAAGTCATAGACAACCCAGCTCCAACCCTCACTATGCTACAAATCGAAACTCTTCCTTCACCACCGCTGACTGCACAAGACATCGCCTCAGAAACAAGGAAGGATCCTTGTTTGGCACAGGTCCTCACTGGGTAGAAAGAGGTTGGCCTGACAACGAACCAAACAACACCTTCAAGCCGTTCAAAAACTGGCAAACAGAACTTTTCTCCCAAAAGGGATGCATCTTGTGGGGAGACAGAGTCATCATCCCAGAGAGATTACAGCATAAAGTCCTAAAACTATTGCACGATGGCCATCCGGGCATCGTGCGAATGAAGGCACTAGCAAGGAGCTACGCTTGGTAGCCAGGTATAGATAAGCGGATAGAAACCTGGGTGGCCACTTGCAGCAAGTGTCGAGACACTCGTTCATCTCCACCAAAAGCACTACCAACTGAATGGGAAGCACCCCGAGGTCCCTGGTCCCGTATCCACATCGATTTTGCGGGACCTACCAAGGGACATACATTTCTTATAGCAGTGGATGCATACTCCAACTGGCTGGAGGTCCTCAAAATGAAGAGCACCACCACAGAAGCCGTCGCTAAAAAACTAAATAGACTATTTGCTACGCACGGGTTGCCAGATGTCCTAGTTTCGGATAATGGCCCCCAATTCACTGCTCTGGCATTCGAACAGTACCTGGCAGAGCGGGGGATACACCATGCATTGACATCGCCAGCTCACCCTGCGGCCAATGGCAGGGCTGAGCGAATGGTCCAATTCATAAAGAAAACTTTACAAAAGATGGAGCAAGGGGACATTGACGACAAGGTGACCCGGATGCTTCTCCTCCAACATATTACCCCAAACAGCACTACAAACAGAACCCCGGCCGAACTTCTGATGGGCCGGAGACTTCACTCACATCTTGACCGCTTGCACCCTACCTACACACCCGAAAAGCCCATGGGGTCCAGCAGCAGGTATCGCACCTTCAAGGTAGGCAACCCAGTCTTTGCAAAAAACCTTTCTGGTGACCCATTGTGGGTCCCCGCTACCATAACTCAACTTATGGGTCCACGTTCCTACCGTTTACAAACTGCTGACGGAAAAATGTGGAAGCGACATATAGATCAACTGCGCTCCAGGCTGGCATCTACCCCCATCACAAACCCCAAACCTCAAACCTGGGGAGGAAGGGAAATCGAGGGGACCAGAGAAGAATTAGCATACGACCCAGTACGTGAAAACCAGAAATCAGCACAACCAACCCGGAGATATTCACCTTCTGAAGGAGAGCCGGGCCAGATGATCACCTCACCACAGAGCAGCACTGCGACAGCAGCAAATCCAAGGGATCTGGAGGACAACCTTAACGGAAGCAGAGATGACAACCCCGAGTCATCCAACGGAGAGGGCGGAACATCTTTGCCAACAAGCGCAGCAAGCAGCCCACCGAGACCAGAGTCAGGGCAAGGACCGGTGGAGCAACGCGGATCAGGTAGGCAGGTGAAACGACCTGCCTACCTGCGAGAATACATCACCCCACCCCTCAGATGGAACCTAGGGGGGAGGGTTGTTACGAACTAAGCAAACGCTTTAGCTTAAAATCCTAATAGTTTTGTTTCCACAGCAGGCTCGTAATCCTGCACTTCTGATTGGCCCGTGAACAGCGGATTGTGATTGGTCAATTCTGGCTAATCTGATTGGCTGACAGTGGGTCGCCGCTGATTGGCCACTACCAGCGCAGCAAACTCAAACCATTGGTTATTGTGACAGCAGCCAGCTCTATAAAAGGAGCTGCTGCTGCCCAGTAGCTCTGCTCTGTTCTGAAGTCACTAATAAAGAGTTGGAGTCACTATTCGATGTCTCGTCTCCATTCCTTGCGCCCACGCTCCAGATTTAACAGGAGTCATGTCAAAAACAAGTTGTATCTCTATTAACATTACAAAAACAATAACATTCTGCAGTCACATATATGATCAAAGGTTTTCTGTGAGCCCCTGTTCAGCTTTCCTAGATGTAGTAGAATAGGATATACAATCAGACTTAGAAATTTCAAGACTACAAAAGTTGAGGAAAGATGGGGAAGGAAGGGAGAAAAATCAACATACAGTTTGATGATGTTTTTACTATGTTCATGTTAATTTTCTGTTTTGCTCAATTTTTCTCCTTCTGCCCATAGATGACAACTGGCATATTTCATATGACATGTAGGAGGCCCTTAAATAAAAAGGTTCATGTCACAACACATTAAAAGAACTTTCACACAATTTAAACGTGGAGGTTATTAGTGAACAGTTAACTTTTCCTAATTTAACTGAGCAGTAAACAGTTTTAAGATCAATGCTCTGTATCACAGATCACTGGAAAGTTAGAGTTAAATTCAGTCATTAAGAGGATGAAAAGGAGGGCATTTGATGTTGGGACAGAAGGAAGTGGAATACATAGAATTTTCTTCTCTTTCCTTATAAGGTTTGGTTTATTCAAAATTATACATATAAGTAAAAACAAAATGCATATGGATTCATAACAAGCAACGTACTATATACTGTATGTCTGTATGTTTTCATCAGTTCATTATATGCCTCATAATGCTTTATTTGATCTTCAAAGCCCACTCATTCATTTCCATCCTTCCTTCAGCTGAAATGGGAAGCAGTTCACATTCCAGAAATTCAACAGCATTCTCACCAATTCAAAATGCCAAATAGTGAACATCTATTTTCTTCACTAGGAATATATATGTTTGTAATTCTAGGATATTATCAAGACATTTTCCTTGATAAAAATATGGCCAACCCACAATCACAGCAGCATTAAACAGATGAAGAGTACAGAATATAACTACACTGAAGTCCTGAATAAGCTAACATTATAAAAAAAATTGTTGCAGTTAGAACTAAGGAAATATAAAATAAAAAACTACTCCATAGAATAGAACGCAAGACTGTATCTGTCAAGTTTATTTTTCAATTTAGGAATATCTTCCTTTAAACTTCACTAGTTCTATAACTTCTCCAAAGGCCAGGTGCATCTATCCACACCAGGATTACTGAATTACTAAATGAAAAGTCCCATGCCATTGAAAAGATCTGCCACTGTGAAAAGAAAAGCAATAAAAAGAGCTAGAAGCAAATGTACTGTATCAGATTGAATCCCAGTGCTTGACCCTTTTAAAAACAAATCTACCAAAGCTGTCAAATTTTCTCAATGCTTTAAACGACTTGAAATACAAATACAGAACTCTCTGGAGGCCATTTTAATTTAGTGTGAAACTCTATTTTTTCCAATGATCCTATTCAAGAAACAATTAGCCACTGGCTTGCAAAATATCTTAACGTAAAGAAGAACCAGTGGAGAGCAGATGGTGAAAACTTAATGAAAAATATTCGTGTAGCATCGATGGATTTCTAACTGCTGCAGGAAAATAAAAACCTAGCTTAATTTCTTCAGCTTTATGCAAATTATACAGTGAAATTGAAAGGTAATTAAAACTGGGGTGTGTAAAATTTTCTCATTTAGTTTGTGCATATTTTCAACATGCTGAATTATAGCATTGCATGTTTGGGACAATTATTTTCATCAGAGTAGGATTTTTCATATTGTTCTATCACATCATTGCTGCAAAAGTTATCTGTAGCTTACTTTAAATATGCATTCAGAAAGTACAGCCCTGTTGATTATACATTCTTCCTCATTCTGTACAATTGTTCAATAGTTTGTGCAAGTCATCATTTTTTCCTATATGTAAGAATCTAGAAAAACTGTTTGGAAGCTTATTTCTCTATTCTGTGTACTTGTCTACAAGCAGAAAGAGAACTCTTAACCTTAGATTCCAAATAAGATAAAGTTTGGTAACCATAATTACAACAAATCTGGTGCTTAGAAAATATTTTTCATCATCCAGTTATAAAGGTTCAATAGTTACTTACAGTGAACAGCATTGAAAGATAGAAAATAATTATTTTCTCACATAATAAAAAAAAAAATCAGACAAATGATAATGGGATTAAATCAATGTATATTTTCAAAATAAGCAAAAAGGTTTATGACATGGAGCAAAGTAAGACAGAATTTGATGTACAATTGTACACTGATAATAAGCATTGCTAAAATGTATAAACTTTTCTTGAAATTTGGAATAGAGGAAGAACAGGTTTAAGGATATATGATAAAGGCAGCTAAGAATTTTGATTATAATATACAAATGGACCTATGGGGAAATGTGGTTAAAAGGGGTAACATTTACATATGATTTTAAAGATAATTTTTATGCAATTATATTTTGTTGATATATGATGCCAAGAAATGATCTATAATATATAAAAACACTTTAAATGTATTTTAGAAACAGAAAGGGACATTTTATCATACTTAGTGGACATGTTAAAAAAAAATTAAAATATTTGGATTCAATTACATACTGGGATATAGACAATTTTGAAATTAATATTTGGTTAAAGACAGAACTTTTAAGATAAAATTAATAGATTAAACAGAAAAAAGTCATGGAAGATTATTTCAATATATGATTATGAGACAAGAGCATTATATGGACAGAGATGGAAAGATTTGACACAACCTACTAAGGAGGAATGGTTGCGGAAATTAACAGATCTTGTTCAGATGAATAAATTAACTTTTTTGATCAGAGAATGACACTACTTACATTTATTGGTGACAGGAAATCTCTTACAGACATTTTGTTTAAAATGAAAAAAAAACCCTCGTGATTTATGGCTTTGATAATTACACAGGATGGATTATAAAAGAGGAGTATTTTGATGTATGTTTAGAGAAAGAGCTTAAAATATAATTGTACATAACTGTGTAAAGAATATCAGAAATCTCTCCTTAGTAAGCTTCCCCACTCTTACTGTAAAAGTCATATATAAAACAAAAGTACAGCTTCACATTGTTTTAATCATTGCAATCAAAAATAGCTGTGAAATTCAAAAGAATCACTGAAATTTCTCATGGATTATGGGTAAATGTACAACTTAGGTTCACAATTGCATACACATACACTTCACGTACACATACACATACACTTGCATTCACGTACACAGGACATATGCATTGTCAGAAAACAATTGTAAAGTAGGCAAACCTTGTGTTTCTCGTTTTATCTGAAGAGTCAGTAGAGAATGTTTTTTTTAAAACCTGGAGCTCCAAGAATATGCTACTCACTCAAAATAATGTAGCATATATATATATATTTGGAAACAATAAAGGCTGGATTGCTACAGTGACTGAAGCAAAGGATAGCAGTGGAAACCATAAGTCATTTGGGCTGAAATTTCTGAATAATCAGAGTCTAATGTGGAACAGACAGCCTTTCTTGCATTACCTTCCACTCCTTTTTTTCAAGGTCTAAGAAGTTTAAGTGCATCATGTATCCTGAAAATCTGCAGAAGTATCCATATTGACAATGAGACTAAGAAAGAAGTATGAGCTAAAATCAAATAAGAAAAGGTTCACTGATTTAAGTGAAGGTGCAACTAGTTCTGTCAGAAATGCAAAATATAATGCTGAGGCAGGCCACAAATTGACCTGGAAGATTGATTTCATGGCCTCAGAGAAAGAACGTTAACTGTTTATGGCTTGTGTCTGAAAGTGTATTTTGCTCTGAGCCTTTGCTACTCTTTAGACCCAAACCCTTTGCATTAAAGGTCATCAAGATCAGCCAGTATATGATCCATGTTAGGAAGCTGTCAGATGGAAATTCAGAAACAAATCACTCAGCAACAGTAACATTAGTTCCAGATAGTTTAACAAGCCTTGGGTGCTTTGAAAAAGAACCGCTCTTTATGTTTCAAGGAGATATGATGAAGTGTCACCAAACATTTTTCTGGAAGGTCTACACAAAGACTGGTAATTACCTACATACCTAAAATAATACAAAACAAAATAAAAACACCTCCAAGAACATATACCAAATCTTCAAGGGGTAAAAATTTCAAAAATATTCAATAATATTTAATGCACTTTACTTAAGTAGTGACGAGACTTATATAATTTCTGCCAGGTTTTCATTATCAGATTTTTATGACAATCTCCTCTATCGAAGAACAAAGTCAGATATATCTAGTTTTGCATGCATTGGCAGCAGCAAGGATTGTATTTGCACACTCCTCCATTAGATTAGGATGTCATTGAGAAAATATTAGACTGTACAGAGATGGATAGATTGACATTAAAAATAAAGGACAAAGAAGACATTATTTAACATGGAATGTTAAGATATTACTCAACATGGAATAGATTTTACAAGTGGTTAGAGATAAGAGGTAGAAATTAGATGAAGAAAGATTATTGCTATGTATGAATTAAATATAAAGATGGTTTATAATTATAAATATGCTAATATAATTAACAGTATTACAAAAAAGCTAATATAAAGAGAAACCTAATTTAAGATTTAAGTTGCAATATCCAGGCCTAGCATCACAATAATCAAAGAAAGTAAATTTAAAGATGTGAGATCAGATCACTTTGACCAATACCAAGGCACATAAAGGTTCTAAATTGCAATGAAAACTTAAGATTAGCAGAGTAATTATATTTTGAAAAAACAGCAAAATACCTAAGCAACTTTAGAACATACTTACACTGGACTTAATATTGAAAACTTGCTCCTTTCCCTCACATGTTGCTGGTATCCTAGTTTCTACCCCATTTTGTTTATTACTGTGAGGGTAGCAGCTGGAGCAGTTTAAGAGTCTGTATATCCTCAAACAGATAGAAAATAGATATAGATGTCTTTGTAAGTGCCAGAATCATACAAAAGTTTTAAAACTACATCTTGAACAATTCATAGGAGCTTCTCTAATGCTTGCATATATTTACTGCAGTCCTCAGTTGCTTAATATGCACCATATCCTTAATTTTCCTGGGATTCAAAGTTAACATTTTTTTTTCACAAACCCCAATCATTTCCCATAGCCTTTGAACTCTAAATAATCATATAGCTGGAAGAAAAATTCTTAGAAGGTAGGGAACTCCAAAAAAAAAAAAAAAGATTCAAAATGTATTATTATAATTGATCATTTATTAATTGATCATTTATTATAAATTGATCATTTATAAGTTGTCATGTATTTGTGTATGCATGAATTCCCTCAATTCCTCTTATGTTTCCTTATCATGACAGAGTGAGTGGGTGACTATTTCTGGAAGAGATGAGAGAAGAATTTTGGGATATATACTGGGATTGTATGCCAAGAGTATATACTGTACTTCTACAGTAATCTAAGATATGAAGATCACCTCAGCTGCCCAGTTAAACCAAGCAGGCCCTTATATCACAAGCAACAATATAAGAAGATGCTGGAGATGGATGATTACTGTAGTGGCAATGTCAAAGGCATGCTGATAATCCTCAAGTTACAATGAGTTATTCAGTGACTGTTCAAAATTATGGTGGCACTGAATGAGGGGGACTTAGAACTGGTCTATGGTTGCAGACTTCACAACATTCTCACAGGCATATGATTGTGATCCCAGTGTTCAGTACCAAGCATGTATGTCAACCCTGAAACAAATCTGGCTAAAGACATCTTGGAGCTTCAGTGCTGCCACTGAGCTGAGGGATAGGGAGCAAGGATTAGAGGTAGCTGGGGTTGTGTAGTCAAAATAAAATACTTTCTCTTGGGAACCAAGGATGTTCTCACATCTGGCCGGAAGAAGAAGTGATGTCATCAGACCAGTGGATGCTGCCTTGATTGAGCCATGTGACTGATTGTTTATGTTTGAGAGAAAAACTTTCACTTTTAATTAGGTAAAAACTGGAGGGGGGGCTTCAGAGTCAGTTTTCACCAGATATGTGCCAATATGATATTTCCAATAAAGCTTTTCTTTGAGGAATCTACCTGCCACAGAGTTTTGCTTGCAATGTGTTAGGAATGTAAGTCACCTAACAGCTATTTGGGTTGGAAAATATATAAACCAGGATAGACATTTTAAAACTGTATCTTTAAGGGAATGCTAAAATTGTAATTAGGTGTGGTTTCTCAAAAGGCCATAAGATGGAGCCAGAAACCTGGATTGTCTTAGCCTTAGTCTCAGAAGTGGGTGAGTCTCTATTTCCTTCTGTTGGAGATTATTGCCGTTTTTCCTAATTGACTGCTATTCTTGGATTTGATGTAAGTCTGATACTGAACTGTTTTTGAAACTGGACTTTGTTATTGGATTATCCCTGGATTGAAAACTGACTGATTTAACCTGTGAATGACTTTGGACTGCTTGTTTTGAACTTTGCTTTAGACCTTTCTGGAAGTAAAAACCTACATTTAATGTACAGTGTATCTGTGTGCTGTGTGTGTATTATTCAAACACTACTCTCAATACATCTCCCTGTATGTGCTCATTCTCCTAATGGGGAATTACCTCAACACAATGGATCTATTACTTGGAAACCTGACAATGTGATCGTGATGTTGCTTTTGTGTCTCAAGCAAAGTTAATGGTGAGGCAGGCAATTGGCAGTCATTCTTGCATTTTTTGTACTGCCTGCCTGCAGCGCAACGTTCGTATCTGCCTGTATCTCCTACCTTCAGCCCTCACCTGCTGGTCTGGAATTCTGCCTCTTCCTGCTTCATGAATCACACAGAATGGCAACCAGGACTGCCAGAATTATGGTCATTTATCTAAGCAATAGCAATAGCAATAGCAATAGCACTTACTTATATACTGTTTTACAGTGCTTTCCAGCCCTCTCTTAGTGGTTTATTATATTACCCCCAATAATTTGGGTCCTCCTTTTATCCACCTCAGAAGGATGGAAGGCTGAGTCAACCTTGAGCCTGGTAAGATTTGAACTGCCAAATTGCAGTTAGATGACATCATGTTTTATGATTGCATTGCTTAGTAACAGAAGTTCTGGTCCCAATTGCATCATAATCTGAGGATTGCCTGTAATTTCATATAATAGAGGAACAGACAATTATAAATCACTCTTGTATTTCACCAAAAACTTCTTATGGATTGACAAGATAAAGTGACAGATGATGCCAGATGATGGGCTATTCGGGTTGGATGGGACTCACATGCTACTGATGAGGTGTTTATGATGGACTAATTAAAGCCTTCAGGACATCTATTTGTTGATATTGCCATTACGGAAAAGCAAATCTGAAACTGCAAAGGCAGAATTACAGAGAAATGTAAGAAGCATCAACACAAGAAAGTTCAAAACAGTGAAAGATGAAATGAATCTACTCCTCACAAACATCTTAAACATCAACAAATTGAAATGGCCTGAAATTTGACACTTTCAGTCAGAAGATCATACTGTTTAAATATGAAAAATAAAGAAATTGGGTTGTTTTCATTGTGAAGAAGACTGTAGGAAAAATAGTATTTTGGTAGAATGCTGCCAAAGACTAAATAATATAAATTAGATTTCCCAGACAACCATTTAATATAATAGTCATCCCCATTTACTCTTCAACCATGGGAAAGGGGAGAAGGAGAAAATAAGATTCAGTTTTCACATTTCTTCACTGCTAACGTTGGTTTTCAACATTCAAAAGAATGTACAAATGGTATACAGACATCTGGAATGCACAGAAATAAAATTGATTATCATTGGTAGAAGAAGGTGGAAGAGCCTAATTATAAAAGCAAAGACAAAGCCAGGAGCTGACTCTGTAACAAATCAATTGAACTGCTTACTGCAGGTTTCAAGTTAAGAAAAGAAGAAAACCAACCAAAGTTCACAATATTATCTTGACCATCTATCCACCATTTTCAAGACCATTAGGAATCACTTTGGAGTCCTCATTAACAGAAAGTCAGAGGTAATAAAATCAAGTAAGTTGTTTAAAAAGAATGTAAAAAAGGAGTGTCCATGAAAAACAATCAGAAGAAAATTAATTCAGTGCCAGGACAATTTATGGTGACCACCAAGAAAAGAAGGGATTGCCAAAAGACAAAACAAAAAAACAAAACAATTTCTCAGCATGAAACTTAACAAAGAATTTCAGAGAGCTGTTAAAAGAGACACAAAGCAATATTACAAATGATATTTTCTGTCTAAAAATTTCCAATTTGAAAGTTTCAACGTTGAATTGGCATTCTAAAGGATGCCAGTGGACAGTTAATGATCATTTCAGACAAGATACAATAGAAAAAGGATATGAAAATCTGACTACAGATGAAGAAATAGTGGACAGAAGGTGGCTCCATAAAAAGCAGAGCAAACAACCGTGGCAAACAATGAAGAGTAGACTGGCTCTTCAAGCCTCTGGACAAAGAGAGAATTAGAGATTGTCCACAAGTGCTCCAGACAGCTGCTCCTTGAGATGAGACTGCAAGACAGCAATCTCTGATGGGTTTTGATCAATGAGTGTTGAGGACTAGCCATCTTGTTCAAACAAAAGTTGGCACCTTTAAAAGGACACTATGTTTGCACATTTCTTTTTATAATGACATCTGGAAATTGCTTATTAATTACAATTCAGCTATTAAATACTTTGGATCTGGATTGACAAGTCTGAAAACACTAGGTGAATCTGCCTTAAATTCTTAATGAAAGAAAAAATTAACTACATGCTTAAGACTACGTGCATTTTTTTCATTAAAAATGAAATACAGCCAAAAAAAAAAAAACAATTCAAGCTTTGATTTTTAAAAGTTTTAAATGGATTAAGTGTTCAGATAAATTTGAAATAAGTTTTTGGAATTAATTATGAAGAACCTTTCCTGTGGGAAAGTTGATTTATTTTGAAAATAAAAAAGATAAACAATTTCAAAAATTGGACCCTACTGGGAGCTAAAGATTTTAATTAAAGAAGAATATATAAATATGTTTAACAGCTATAAAATTATGCAACATGTAACATGGGAAATACTGAAGGATTAAGGAATACTTAAGGAAGCAGGACAGAAATAATATGGACGTTTTTAAATCTTGATGTTGAGCTTACTATAGAGAGCCAAGACAACAAGCAAACAGATGACAAAACACATCAATTAAGAGTTCTCAGCTGAGGCACAAATAACCAGAATAGGATGATAAGCAGTAAAGTGGATGGAGTCAATTACACTGGTGATGGATCATCATTGGGTCATCTGAAAGACCCAGATGGGGATAGATAATAATAGAGAAGGTCTATCTGTGGAGTCACCAAGAGTCTTGATAGTGTGATGTGTGTGTAACTATTTACATGGGGAATGGCTGAGAGCACACAATGTGATTGTGATGTAGCAGAAAAACTATGACACATATAGATCAAGAATGCCTCCTCAGGAAATTTCAAGGCATCTGGGATGACCTCATCACAGCCACATCAGAAGCAGTTAGATGGTTAGCTTCCTTAGATATTGAACTATTGCTGATGCTTTATTTAAACTTATATTTGTACATCATTAATTGTATGATCTCTGTAGATGCCATATGCTAAATAAAATAAATTATGGGTCAATATGTGTGTATAAATCAATTTCTGATCCACTCGAGCACTATGAAACTACTGAATTATTTATTCCCTATAAAAATGCTGCCTAAATCTATGGAACCCTTAAGAACCAAATGCTGAAGCCATGCATCTCATATCCAGATTTCAGCAGGAGCTGTCCTGTATTTGTGTCCTCACGGCAATTTCTCAGTCTAGAGGAATTTGTAAATGGTAACACACTGTTTCCTATTTAACATAGTCCAGGCAGCCCTATCTTTTTCCAGTGGATAGGGAGGAAGTCAATTAATTTTACAAGAGAGCTGTTTTGGTTTCTGCAGTGTTATCTTTTGTCTCGTTCATTTCTCTTGGGATGTGTAACCTGGTTCTCTGGTCGTCAGTGGGGTCAATTCGCAGACCAAGCAAGAGACCAAAACTCTGACTGAGACCTTTTATTATTGTTTTCTGCCTGTACAAAGAGATTTACCCATGAAAGAATTATATTTTCATATTGTACCATCTACATGGCATTCACATTACATTACAAAAGCAATTACTTCTTCATTTGTTAAGATGTAGAAGGCAGAGGGATGGCCTTGAGGAACAAGAGGAAGAGCAGCTACCAAGGCAACGATTAGATAAAGGGGGCCTAAGCCTGGACCAAGAAGGTAATGTTTTATTTATACAATTTATAAAGACATTTATACATTTATGCAGACTCCTAATTTGATTAACCTGGAGGGCTGACAAAAGCCATCTCATAGAACTCATCAAAGATGTTCTTTATCTTGTCTTATTTTTAACTTAACATTGGAATCTTTGGCCTGCTGTATTAGCCAAATGAAGAACTTTTGGGGTGTAATATTGGCTGGAGTCAAACACAAAGCCTAATTATATGCCAATGATAAATCATGTGTTATTCATAATTATGCACATTATATACTAAAAATATTAATATTGCAATATTGTAATGGATTAGGTTATTCAATTAAACTGATTATAAACCTGAATTTTCAATGCTAATGCATTGCTCGTAAGGCATCTAAAGAAGAAGGCAGCACCTGCACTTTTTTCCTATGTGCATGGAATGTCATGGGACATGTAAACAGAGAAGAAGTCTGCCTTGCATCAACATGATGATTCTTTTTCTACTTAAAAATTGACATAAGTAAATTGTTAAAAGGCCAATTCAATTTATGAAGAAAAATTCTGAAAATAAGTATTACTTTAAAATTGATAATTATTTACTTGAGCTCCTATGTCAAAATGTTAAAACAGTACATGATATACAGTACAGCTTTGGAATCTATCACAAAGTAGAGTTGTACTGAGCATGGAGTTTGAGTAAAAGTATTATACTGAGAAATTGGAAAACCTATATTATTTCAGATAATAATATAGGTTTTGAATAGATTTTGAAAAAGTGTGATAACTGTCTTGGAAAAAAAAATTTTTTTACTGAGCAAATGATGAAGCTATCTGTACTAATTTGGAATATATTTTGTGTGGTTTTACCATACCATTTTATGTTAATTATGCTGTAATGTTATATTTATTAGTAAATGAATGATTATTGACCAGTTTAATATATAAGTAGGTTTTTTTCTAATGGTCTTTCTATCATCTTGTTTTATTTTTTTTCTTTTGGTTTCCATTTTTTTCTTTAACTAGGATTTTTTTATTTAAGGATTTCTTTTTGTGTATATTAACATTTGGTCTACATTTTGTATTTCAAAAATTAAAATTAATATTTAAAATATAAAATCAGTAAGAGGAGGCTGCATGAATATGGTCTATTAACTTGCTTTGTATTGATATCCATAGGTTTATTAATATACCGGTATTATAATGTTCCACATTATTTAAATATGTGAATGTACTCCAAATTTGGAACTTAGTACTATTTGAAGAATTATGCATTCATCAAGCATGGAGTGCAGCAAAAAAAGATTACTGTTCAGTGGTGGAAAGATAATGTGACTCCAGATTTACAATCTACAATTAGCAATATATGTTTTCTTTGGTCCTTAATAGTCTCTCTATTGATGCAATGGTAGATTTTGTTAATGCTATTCTGTGTGAAAGTTTAATGATGTGTTTAAACGTAAGAGTGAATAGTTTCAGATATCTAATATAATATGCTTTATTGGAACCTTTTATGTTTTTGCTTTGTCTTCTTTTCTTTTTCTCCTATTTTCTTCCTCTGTTTGTGTTGGCACACTAAAGCAATTTTTAAATAAAGGATATGTTTCCAATTCAATATATTCAGTTTCAGCTGTTCTCATTTGCAGTTCTGACTGTCTATCCATCCTTCCATCCATGCATCCACACACCAATAATTTTGGCCATAAGGGAAGACTGGCAGTGTATTGCTCCAAATCCTGGACTGGCCCTGCCATTAAGCAATATAAATCAATTGCCTTCAGCAAAAGACACTAGGACATGGTAGCAAGATGTTGGAGGAAAATGTTGTTTTAATATATTATGCCCTAATCTCTCTTCTCCAAGTTATCCTGCTGCTTTTCAATATCCTGGCAGATTCTTTCCCTTCAAAATAAATGAAGAAATAATCAACTACCGTTCTGTTCAGCCTTGTTACATCAAATGGGAATGAGTTTTATTTGCCCCTCCCCCTTCAGTTTTGGCAGCTGCATTGCTATAAATTTCAGGGTTTTGTTTTTTTTTTAAGTTCTGATTAGGCAGATTTTATTTTATTATAATTTATTATTAAAACTGTACTCTGCTTTTCTATTTATATAGATGCTCAAGGTATTTAAGGTAATCATTGTGTTACTTTCATCACATAGGCCATTCTTTTCAAGTTATGTAAATAATTGATGGGGCAGATCTGATTTGCATAATTATACCCAGAAGGGACTTTGAAGTGCCTCCTTTCCCACTATATCTATGGTCGTGGCTATATACCCCAGAAGGCACTATTTCTTTTTTTAAAAAAAAAAACAAATTTTATTGATTTTAAAGACAAACAAAACATAAGACGTCAAAGTATAAAACCTCCTTTCTCAAAAATTACTTATAAGTTTTAACAAAGCAAATAAGGCATTATTTTTTAAAGCATAGTTCCACATTATCACATTCCCATTGAAACAGAAATATATCTTTTCCAATTTTCTCATTGTTTCTCCCTTCACTTTTATTCAATTATATTTCATTCTATCAAGGTTTTATTAATTCTCCATCAAGCATAAACACACAAAATACAGAACATAAAACAAAACATAAAAAGATAATACCTTCTTAATTATTATTTATACATGTCTTTTCCAAATTTCTCTCCCTTTAGTTTTATTCCTCCAAGGTTTTATTAATTCACAATCAAAACATAGCTAACCAAAACACAAAACATAAAACTTCTTTTGAAAAGTGGCTTAGCCCCGGATTGCATCTTTTTTGACAGACCTAAATCAAGTTCGTGCTCACCTTATAAACCATTCATATCTTATTAACCATTCTATGTTTTCTATATAACTTCTCCCTTCTTTTCATTCTCTTAATTATATTTTGTTTATTTCATCTTATTTCAAAATCATTATATTTGTATCTTTTATCTGTTCTTTTCCAATCATCTATTTATCTCTTCTCTTTAGCAAAAGAATTTCCCCTATAATCACTTTTAGAGTGTGACGTCTTTCCCTAAAATAACACTTAAAATAATACATAATTTCTATCCTGATTCTGCTTGGTACATTCTACATGTTGCATTTTGAAAAGAAAAAGAATAATACATTTATAATATAATTAAATATATAATTTCCATTCTAATTCTAATTCTATTAATAGTATAACTAACCATTAATCATTTTACACATTCTCTTTAATATTTTGTTAAATATTGAAATCTATCATTATAAAACATTTTAATATTTTAATATTTTGTTAAATCTTATAATATTCCAATAGACTATTTCAAAATGCAAATATTACAATACTATCTTATGTACTCTTGCAGAATCTTTCTTAAATTATACATCCTTTATCCTTTATCTCTAAAAAAAATATCTTGTTCCAGACTGTGGCTTTTTTTCCCTTTTCCCCTCCCTTTCTTCTCCAGTCTGATCTTTTTGCCCCCCCCTTCTCCTAATCTCCCCCTTTTTAGCTTCCCTTCTCTGTTGTAATTCTCTTTTCAATTGCTTTCTAACATTGTACCTTTTTTTCACCTTATTTTTCTTTTTCTTGGTTGTTTTATTAAATCTTAAATTCTCATTTTTCCTTCCTCTCTTCTTATTTTCTTTCTTAATCAAAATTTTTTGTCCATTAAAAATGGCTTCCTTTTCTTCCTCTTCTCCTTCTCCTTCTTCATCAAGTATTTGCTGGTACGTAGAGACCGCCATTTCTAAAAAGTGGAAGACAGCTCCCAATGAATTCTTGCCATTTGATTCTCTTTCTTTTAATTTTTCATATTCCATTTTTAGTTGATCCAGAGATGGTGCCATTGTAAATTTTTTAAGAACAACCCAGATATTTTTAGTCTTAAGGTAATTTGCAAATGTCAAAGTTATAAAACAGTCCAAACAGCCAGAAATTATTTCCTCTTCTTCTCTTTGCAACTTTTCCTCCTGGGGCAAAATCCCAAATATATTTTAAAGCCATATTACAATTACTGTTGTTCTTATAATCTTCAAAGCGTCTCCTCCAACCAGTTTTAAAAGATTTTTTTTTTTTTTAGTTCTGTCCTTCCCACTTATAACAATGAGCTTGTTTTTACCTTAAAGCAGCAGGCTTTTCAGTGCTCATTTGCTTTCTCCATAAGGAAGGGGAGTGAACTTTCGTTTCAGCACTTTCGCCGTTTGAACAAATTTTTTTTGGAAACAAATGTATCCATCCAAAAGTCAGGTTTCCAGGATGTTTAAAAGTATCTTAATGTCCCGGTTCAACTAAGAAAACTTCTTCTGATTCTTCCTCCTGCACAACTCTTATCTGGTTGAAGATTTCTATGTGGCTGCCATTTCTGACAGCTGCTCCACCACCTCAGGAAAAAGAGTCTAGCCGGCTGGGGAAAGGGGGTGCGATATCCCCAGACCTCTGCCCGGATCTCCTATGTCTTCCGCTGCCTCTTCGGGGCAGCAACAACCCCCAAATCCAATTGGATCGGGGGTACCTCAGCAGCGAGCGCAGCAGGGACCCGCAGAGAAGCGGATTCCTGCCGCCGCCGCAGCCTTGCAACCGGAAGCCAGAAGGCACTATTTCTTGTCTACCTTTAGCCATGAAAACTCACTGGGTGACTTTGGGCCAGTCACTTTCTCTTAACCCAGCCAATGTCACAGACACTGGAGATTGCAGAGGGATATAAAACAGACAAGACTGTGGATTCTGCATCTCCCACCTCATTCACTTTGACACACCTGCCCACATGAATGCCAATGAACACAGATTTAGAGGAGGGGGCACTATATAATGCTGAGTTGAGCTCTGCAAGTGTGACACAATAAGAATCTAATAAAGAAATAAATATACCTCACGTTCTCCTTCATTAACCATTAACCATTCTGCAGATAATATATGTAATGCAGCTTGCTGAAGGCACTGCAAAGAAGCACTCTGCATAGATAATGCTGTAATATTTAAAAAGAGGCTCATGTTTCTGAAAACACTGAAAGCACAATTAACACATAACAAGTTACAATGATTACAATGGAAGAGGATTAAATGAATTGCCCATTAACATAAAGCACAGCATAGCATCTTCACCATGGTTTTGAAAGTGAACTGAGTGCATCTATCTAGAAATGAAAATAAATTATTCATTGATGATGCCCTTTGACTATTCATATGGTCCCATTGGCATAAAATCAGCTGCAAAAGGCAATAAAACCAATCCCAACAGAATACATCTACTTAATTGTGCCAAAACCCTTTGTTGATATATCGGTGCTGTAAAGAAAAATGGGTCTCTTCTCTTTTTCCTGGCAAGTTATAATCCACAGCAATCTGCATTTTCTTAATTCCATTGTTATAGCTCAAGACCAGGGTGCAGATTATTTATTTAAGTTTTCAATGTCCTCGGCCCACCTTGGAAGAGGTAGTAGGGATGATTTGAATTGGTAAAAAATCACCCCTGGCTGCTCTTGGTTGCTATTACTATTATACGAAGCCACACCTAAAGCCACGCCCACAAAGCCCTGTGTTAGGTTAGACCAAGGAGTGATGGTTTTTTCCAAATCTTTTTCAATTGGAAATTAAAATATTTCTGATTCACTTCTGACATGGGGCATTCAGGACAGGCCATAGACACACACAAAAAGGGCACCACTCAGTAAAAACAGTGCAGAAAATTGCACAATTGATCACATTTTCAAGAAAGTGATCTGGTATAGTACACATCATCACCTCAAGTGGCTTGTCCCTTCCTATGAAATCTTTATGTTTAGATTCTAAATTATCTAACTATGGAACACTTTGAGCTTGATTGTTTGTCTGCAGACATTATAGTTGTGGGACTGTCTCTCTTGAGACTTTTTAATTGTCTTTTTATTGGTGTGTAAATGTTGTTCAACTCTATGTTCTTGATGATGGCTGATTTATCCCTGAGCTACATATATTCTCTTCTATTGGTTATCTAAAGCATATTTTGTGTTGCAATCTTTGGGGAAATGTATGGTTTATTCTTTGTAGTTTTTGTTACATTCTACTACATGTCAAATATCAGAGGTATCAGTATCTTGTGTGATCATAGAAAAACTCCCACCAACCTTCAAATATCTAAAGCAGTACACTAATCTAAAAGAACAACTATAGAGAAATCAGTCAATATTGTGGGATGATTTACAACAGATTTAGTATCAAACATATGTGGTACCTGGAAACTATCCTCAAGGGAATGCCAACATTATTACTGAATCTGTATAAAAATTCTTTGTTGATTATTGCTTTTACAATAAATAATCTCAGAAGGGAGTAACTGAACAGTTATCATACTGAAGAATTTTGGAAATATGAAAATAGAAAAGATGAGGCATTTCCACAAAATGACAATAGAGTGCATCACAAATGAATGGGTAAGCCAAATTACAGTATATTCCCTTTAGGATACAAGACAGCAAATACATGTAAAAGGTAAAGATATAAGGTTTATTGCAGAATTAAATTTCAGAGGTGGTGACCCCAAGGCACTAATCCTTCAATAAAGTTTGCATTAGATCTGCCTTACTGAATTTCTTTGTGTAACTGGCCAGTCTGATCTGTTAGCTGTCTAAGCGAATTTGTAGCTACCATCACCACAATGTTTTCAGACCCCTCTCTCTTTCATCGATACTTTGTCATGCCTGGGAGCAGTGCCCCTCTTCTATAATCTATGATTCATTATTTAGAGATGAGTATTTCTTCCTATATACTACACTCTCTCAAGCTGGCCCTGGTCAAAAGAGATCCAAGCCAAAGGTTTATTGTAACCTTGTCATGGGATGCTGAACATCCTCCTCTGATTTATTTGTAAATAAATCTGATCTAATCTAGAATAAAAATAAACGGAAATCTGCTTTCTCAATCTAAACTGTATCATACTACCATTTATGCAAATAAGAGAGGCATTTCAACTTTATATTTATTCTCCAAAGAGGAAAATATATTGTAATAAAGAACCTGGCTGCTCTGTGAAACTTTTTGTTCAAGTGGTTTTAAATATCTTTAATTAATTTTAAGTAATATCCATAGTGGAGATTGAAGGAAGTCTATATTAATATATCTTCATTGACAAAGGAAAATGAGGAAAATGTTAGGTTTTTGATATGTCGTGGTGCTCATCTCCATTACAAAGCTGAAGAGTCAGTGCTGTCTGAAGACATCTCCTTGGTCATGTGGCTGGCATGATGAAACACCAAACGTGCACGGAACGCTGTTATCTTATTATAGGTGGTCCCTATTTTTCTACTTGCATTTTTACATGCTTTCAAACTGCTAGGTTGCCAGAAGTAATGGGAGCTCACTCCATTACGCGGTACCAGGGGTTTGAACCACTGAATTTTTCTGATCGACAAGTTCAGTGTTTTAGCCACTGAGCAACTACATCCCCTAAAAAAAATTGCTCATATACTTCTTTCTAAATCCCCACATATAGAGATGGTTATTCTACTCTGTGGTTACAAATAAATGTTACTATATATGTATACATACATTTAAAAAGTGAAAGGAGTCCCTGCACATTTTATTCCATGATTTATTGCCAATTATAGGGGGCAGTGCTTATCTTTGTTTCAAAGCCATTGAGCCAGAACTTTCCAAAGACATTTCTATGGTCATGTAGCCAGCATGACATCACAGAGCATTATTACTTTCCTACCAAAGTGATACCTATTTATCTACTCACATTTGCATACTTTTGAACTGCTGGGTTGGTGGGATGTGATACAGATCAGGAGCTCATTCAATTGTGTGGTGCTCAGGTCTTGAACTGGGGCTGCCAGCTTTCCAACCAACAAGCCTTGCATCTTAACTGCTGAGCCATTGTACCATCCCTGTACATTGTACATTCTTATATGCAGTATATCTTACTATATCTTCCTATTTGTCCAGCTAGACAATCAAGATAGCTAACAAGATGAGAATGGAAAGGGGAATCTGAGAAGTATTGTAAAATATTGATTGCAAACCTAGCTTTTGAAAGAGCCTGGCTTCAATATGAATAAATCCAGCTGGAAACTAAGGCTTGTATCCTATAACATATATACAACTGTTTCAAATGTTTGCTAATTTAGCATTGGAATCCCAAGATTATTGTATATATTACTTCTCAGAAGACTGTTCAGTACTTTTGAACTAACCACTTCACTTCTAGCTGCAACATGTTTATAGCTTTCAATAACATGGTGAAATGTCCATTGAATATTGAATGTGAATGATAAGTGTACCCTTCTTTTGCTAAATATTTATTTGGAAACCTTTGTAACTCTATATTCATAGCTGTTAACCTTGAAAACACATTGCCAAGCACCTTTATAATTCTGTTAGCATGTTGATTATTCTTGAGTTAAATATAACCAATTTCTGTTTATTTTTCACTGATTCTTCTAACCTCAACAATCATTGGTGAGCCCATTAAAAATCTGTTGTGAAAAGCACTGTGCATGTAAGGGGAATTGTTTGTCAAAACACACTGCAATGAGGGCCACAGGAAAAGGTCAATTGTGCACCACTTTATCTTCTTCATTGATGTTAAAGTGAGTAAGTTAGAGAGGAATCGAAGAACCCCAGTGCAAGGTCACTGGAAGGATAGCCTTGCTTTTGCAAATGGGAAATATGTGCCTTTGCTTACTATGTTTGGTAAGAAAGATCTTATCCTCATCTGCACATACCTTATTATAGCAATTTTACTCATAATATGTAAGGCAATGTCAAATACTGAGCTTTGTATCCTGTCAAGAGTGCTTCTCCAGAGCAGGTGTCTCCAACCTTGGCAACTTTAAGACTTGTGGAATTCAACTCCCAGAATTCCTCAGCCAGCTGAAGTCCACAAGTCTTAAAGTTGCCAAGGTTGGAGACCCCTGCTCCAGAGGATTACCAAGAAAAATAATGTTACATCATCATGACACTTCATCCTGCACTTCTAATTATGCTTATTGAGATTAGATTGATGGCTTCTTTTTTCCCTTGCACCTATTTTCACATTTTTATAATTGCTGCCTCATATATTAAAGCAATCAATCAGTCAGAATAGAGCTGGACAGGACTTGGAGGTCTTCTAATCCAATCCCCTGCTCAAGCAGGAGACCCTATACCATTTTAGACAGGTGGCTGTACAGTCTTTTCTTAAAAATCTCCAGTGATGAACCTACCCACAACTTCTGGAGGCAAGTTGTTGCACTGGTTAATTGCCCTTGCTCTTAGGAAGTTTCTCCTTAATTCCAGAGTGCTTCTCTCCTTGATTTTTGGTTGCTGCTGCAGACTACTGGCTTGTGTTTAAGTGATCATCCACTAGGATTCCAAGGTCCTTCTCATAATCACTGTTTTTGAGCCAGTTTTCACCTAATCTGTATTTGTTCCTTTCATTTGCCTGCTTAGGTGTAAAACCTTGCTTTTCTCTGCATTAAATTGAATTTTGTTGAATAGGGCCCATATTTCAAGTCTGTCAAGATCTTTTTGGATCCTGAGCTTGTCTTGGCTATTCTTGCCAGCTTAGGGTCATCTGCAAATTTGATGATTTCCCCTTTTATTTCCTCATCCAGATCATTTATGAAAAATATTGAAGATACTTGGCCTAAGATGCAATCTTGTGGTTCTTACTCCCCTCCATGTAGATGTAGTACCATTAAGGACTATTTGTTGAGCATGGTTGATTAGCCAGTGTACTAATATTTCAAGTTCACTCTGTTTGTTCCCTAAACTTTGAATATTAGTGTATAGGCATTTAAGTCCTTTATGGATCTTGGGTATGTTTCTTATATCTCCTACTTTGTAACTAGGATTTCCATCCTTCCCATCCCTCTCTATTTCATTCTGATTTTCTTTTTTTCTTTCTCTTTACTCTTTACCTCCTTATGTGATTGGTTACCTCATGATTTTTGCTTGGAATTAGGTTCTAAAGGTCATGAAGATTGGCCCCACTCACCCCTCAACTTTAGCTTAAAGCCTTTTGATAAGATGAGCCAGCTGTTTTCAAATATATTCTTTCCAGTTCTTGTGAGGCACAGTCCATTTAAAACTAAAAGTCTAAAATGATATGAAATGTGGGAGTCCCTGAGACCTGCAACTCCAGTAAAAAGCATATGTCCCAGGCATAATTCATCAGGAAGGGGAAGGAGAGGAAGAGAATTTAGCCAGAGCAGGAAGAAAAATGAGGTGATAGAGGGTACAGAAAAGTGAATAATAAGAATGCAGTGCCTAATTCACAAAGGGTGATCCTACAGCAGTCTTAATTCTTGATGAGGAGGTAACCCAGAGAAATTATTGAGCAAAAAGGAATGTCTTTCATCTATTTATAGCAGGAAGATTAATTGTTGCCTTCAGTACTGAAGAAAATAGAGGGAAGGTGGATCAACCCCAGCCTATTTAAAGCTATAAAATGAACAGATTCTCCCCTTCGTGGCTATTACCTGCATTTTCATGATAATCACTGCCCATAATCACTATCAAACCAAAGCTTTAAAGATAAACATGAAACAGTGCCTTGACTTTTATTTCACAATAACAAAGAAACATAGAATTACTGCTGCTAAGAATACTTTCAGAAAAAGGAAAACCATTGCCACAGGAGGGCACTTTAACTACAGAAAAATACTGTCTAGGGTGTTTAGGAATAACTCAGAAATGAAGATGAGGGAGGAAAAAGAAAACTCTTCAGTTATCTTCATGGTTAGGGTGATGACCATTGACTATAGGAATACAGAAAGATGTAGTAAGCCAGTAGAAGAATTTATATTCCTCTATTCATTTATAAAAAATATAATCCGTTTTTGGAGTTATAGTTACATTTATATCTAAGCTAGCAGGCTACAATCGAGCTATATATTTAGACACACACACACATATAAAAGACCATGGAGTTTATGTGGAGAGGCTGCAGATGCACACACACAAACACAACCACGTATACAAAGGGTTGTATGGGGAACATGAGGAAATGTTGAGGATTTGAAGGTTAACCTACTTAATTTACATTTTGCAAATTTTGAAATGCATCTACTTGGGCTGCAGTTCTCTAATCAAAATGTACATAGAAGAATGGGTATATTTGGGGAGTTTAAATTCAGAGGTGCTTTTATAGCACATACAAGTGGACTATAAAGAGAGAACTGTGCACCAAAATATTTTTGGTATATTTTGTAAACAAGAGGAGTACATTTTTGCATATTTTTGAGCATATGAACAGAAAGGGGACCCAGTGGTTTGGAAAATTGTAGGAGAGAGAGAAATGGACTGATCTGTCAGTCTTTCATACATCATGTTTCATTTCAAATGAAAATCTTGAGCCATAATGATGTCAGTGCCATTGGATCCAAATCCATCTTCTAGGTCATACCTATATAATTTATGATCTGCCAATGCATTAGCCTACCTGACAGTTCACCAGGGATTTAGCAGTTCATCTGGAATTGCTGAAATAGAAAGCAGAGCTTGTAAAGCAATTGACTTATCAATATATATGGGCAGGGAGGGGAGGAGGTTGAATTGGGGTGCAAGTTTCTTGGGTTTCACTAAAAGGACTCCCTTACTAAATTGGGTCTCACTAAACTCCCTTACAAATTTGTGCATTTTACCTTGAAGGAGAAGCATTTATGATATTCTTGCAACTTACTCCATAAATGTTACTAGATCAAGATATTTTATGTGGGTAAAATATACTTGGATTTGCCATTTCTATTGGAATTCCTCTTCAATACATTCCAGTCTAGGGTAGGGTAGGGTTTTTGTTTTTATTTTGCCTGTTTTACAAAACTCAATGTGAGTATTAGGATGCATAGAATGCTTGCCACCAAATCTTCATCATCTGCACTTTGGAAATAATTCAGAAGACTTTTTAAGTTTGTCCAGCTTCAATGTTTAAAGTTAACAGGCACTTCAATAAGCCAGACACGAACAAATTGGGGCTGAAAGTGCATTTCTCAGACAGAGCTGGCAGCTGCCTTGGCTTATTGGCAGGCCATTTATCATGTCAAGAAAAATATTGATGGTTTTCAAGATTCACAATTGCTCTGGCCCAGGGCTGAAGAAATGCTGTCTTCCAAGGAAGCTTTGAAAATGGAACCAAACCATGATGTTCTGTCTCAACAGAAGGGACAAAGTGAAAAAAGCAAGATGAATCTCAGACTTGGCAACTTTACAACCTGTAGACTTCCACAGTTCCTGACTTCCAGACTACTCCAAAGACTTTATGGAATAGCCAATTGTTTCATAAACCTTATTTATTTATTAAACTTATATGCCACCATCTCACTGTCAAGTGATTCAAATCTTATGAGGATTGATGCCAACCAAATTCTTGGGGAATGCCTGTTTCTCTATTATTGCCCTGTAATCTGTAAATGTGCACTCTCATTTACAATATGGAGCCTCATCTTCTGCTTTAACATTCAAAATGATGAAACATAGCAGAACCCAGCATGCACTCTCCAAACCCCAAACAAAAAGGAATTGCATGCATCATTTCCTCATTTGTACCCCACATATCAGTCAAAACATTAGTTTCCTTCCTTTTTTTTTTAAATCTACAAATGTTTTAATGGGATGGGCCCTCTTTCAGCCAGTTGCCAGGCTAAATCTTCAATCTGACATGGTTATTCTACTATTGTTGTTAATACAGACCATTTCTGTAGACGGTTACTATCTTTAAAGTCCTGCACATAACTCATTGCCTTTTAGATGAACATTGCCCTTTCATTTACACTAAAGTGTAGAGGGTGTTACTAATAGGAATTTAACATTTACTAAAGAATTACTTTAACAGTAGGTTTAACAGCGTTCATATTATTCTTTCAACACCCAAGAGTTCACCGATCAGTTCCGTCTGCTTAGTTTTCTTCTAATTTGTTTCCATGTAAAAGAATTTTAAAAAGAGAGAAGTGCACAAAGAAAGAGAAAAATGTTTTTTCTTGTAACAAAAAAAGAAAATCAAATCTTTTATTGAGATTTCTTATATTTTTTAACTTCTTATTAAAGCAATTTTAAAATGTCAAGCAATGTCCCTTTATGGTATATATCAATTTGCAATGCATGGTAGGGTATCACTACCTGTAATTTCCTGTGAATGAGAAAGCACAGTTAGAGACTTTAAGGAGTCTCATGAGAAAATTAGTAAGTTTCACAAAGGAACACACACACACGCATGGAGGGAGGGAGGAGAGAGAGAGAGGCAAAACTCACTTAACAAGAGAAATTTGGGGCTCAGTTGTGATTGTAAGCCAAGGACTACCTGTAAAGCACCATCAAAAATAAGGAAACAATATATGGAAGAGAACTGGTGTTGAAGGAGGAAAGTTCACTCCCAACTCAATGAGAGTGGCACCACCTGGATTTCCCACACACACACACACCTTTTGGATTTAATCTGAAGGAATTTAAAAAAAAACCCAGCTCTGACAGCCTCCCTGCCTTTTAATGACAGCTAGGAGGACATCTCCCCCCCAATGGCTAATCTTGTTATTTCTGCCTATATGCTGCCAGTTCATTAGAGTTAACCAACATAGTTGATTTCATGAATAGTGTTTTCCAAACATGATTATCATACTGCAGTTCAGGAAAAGTGAGAATTTTCTTCTTAGCAGGAAGAAATGGACAATACAGGAGACCATTTTTGGCATTAATATGTGGATTATTAAGCTTATATTTTCCATATCCACCTGTTCCAATCAGCTTGTGATAATTTTGGAACAGCAGATCAACTATGTCTATGGAAATTAAATTGCGACCTCAGCCATTCTGAACATCACCACAACATATAATAATTCCTATCTACATTTTATTCTCTGCTCTCACTTTCTGATATTGATAATGTATGAAGCAAGAGGGATGTAGTTACATATGTATAAGTTGAGCCCACATGGACATAAAGAGGCCAATCTGGTCTCATTCCTCAAAGGGGGAGGAATTTTTTTTTTTTTTCAAGAAAGAGACAAAAAGATAACATAACCAAAAAAAAGGATACCTTTCTGTTATACTCATTAGCTCACAGACTAAAATTGTTTCTTAGCAACTTTGGCCAAGGCTCAGAAGAGATTTAAGAGACAACAAATTTACCACTTTAAATTTACCAATTTACCACAATGTGGTATACATTTAGATCATTCTGGTTGTATGAAGAATGAGCAGATGGGGATAATTTTTTTTGCACAATATATTGTCCCAAAGTATATAAGAACAGTTTAATAATCTTATATATAAGGATAACTTAAGGCAGTTCCTAATAAGATTTCCTGTCCCCTTTCTCTATCTCCCTCTCTTTAATCCACATGTAGATCTCCTGAAATCTTCTCAGTAGATTTGGGAGCCACACTGCACAAAATGGCCCAAAGGGTTGAGAGGGCAGAAGGAGCCAGATATCATAAAGGAAAAATCTTCCTGGTTTGGTAGGTGAACCTTGGCAAACTGTCCCAGAAGGGCCTTTTAGAGATGAAGTTCCATGCAGAAGAAATGTTTCCTTGAGAAACCTCATTTAATAACTTTTTCTAAGTCACTGTCATCCCATCAATCCATTTCCTAAGACAGAGTTATTACAAAAACTAATTCCTAAGGATTTGGTTTACCTTCAGTTTCCAGATCTTGTCAGAGCAAAGAGAAATTTATTTAAAGGATACATGTTTCTTCTGAATATGGAATTGTAGAACTGGTTCCTCCAACTATGTAGCTGTAAAATGAGACTTCCAGTGTATAGCAGTAAGAAGTGTCATCCAGTAGACCACCAAGGAAGCGACGTCCTGTCCCTGCCTTAACAGCATCTCGATTGAAGGAAGTGCTTGACTGGTAAGAAAAAAATGAAAGTGGATGAAATGAGATTTTGAATTGAGAGGAGTTTCCCCGTACCAGGAAGTTAAGTAAAATTCTATATGCCAAATCACATTTCTGTCAACTTGCTTAAGCACCAAGAATTTCATAAACAGCTCTTGTGTAGTAAATCTGATAGAGATTCAGCATGAAATGCATTAAGTCTTCCATGTATGTAGACATTTTTATTAGTTCTTTATCAGTAGTGGGATTCAGATTTTTTTTACTGCTGGTTTTCTGGGTGTGGCTTGGTGGGCATGGCAGGGGAAGGATACTGTAAGATCTCCAGTCAGAGGTGGCATTTGCTGGTTCTCCAAACTACTCAAAATTTCCACTACAGGTTCTCCAGAACTGGTCAGAACCTGTGAATACCACCTCTGGTTCTTTTGTTTGACACTTCCCAATTCCCTTTCATAAAATCCAAATAAAGCACCAATTCTGTGATGCAATTGTGACCGCATCTGATGAGCCCTGCAGTTGCATCTTAAAAACATGAATAAACAAACTGAAACCAGTTTCCTTGCAAGAATGTTGATAAAAGTTGTGTGTAAGTAAAATAAATAATTTGTAGGAGATATTCACTGGGAACATAGAAACCAGGAAGTTAAGCCACTTCCCTCTAGTATTGTGGCCCAATCCACTATGTACTTCTTTGGACATGCAATTACAGGTATACATCACTTCTCAAAATTAAGTTTTAAGATTGGATTCTAAGGAGAAAATGTACTGAAATTATAATTATTACAATTGTTGGCACTTTCTATATTGTTAATAGACTTTTGCATACATATTAAAAGAATTGTCTTATTTTATTTTTAATTAGGTCTGTGTATACAGAAGCAAACTGATAAGATTGGAAAGACACCAAGGCAGAACATGAAATGCTATACATTTTTATCTCAATGTTGCCATGCATTCAATAAAAGTATTAGGTGTTATTTCAAGCTGACCTGCATAAAAGGGATACATGTTTCAGGAAACATTTTGATGTTTTGTACTCCTGCATATATAACTGCTGTTTTATTGTTTCCAGTTCAGTAATTATGATACCTGAGTACTCTAAGACTCCAAAGGTCATGTAAATACTTAGCATTAAAGAAATACTGTATCTGTGCAAAGAAAGAACTCTGAAGTCAAATCAGATTAATTGTCCCATTTAATCTATTTTTTTCTGCTACTATCTGAACCAATTTAGTGCATTCCTCCAAAGAAGTTATGGTTTTGGATCATACTGTGAAGAAATAACAGAGAAAATTCTTTTTCTAGAATACAGGTAAACTATTGACAATGCAGTAAAAGACTTCTCTTCCCATCAGATTCCCTTGAGGCCAAATGTCTTTTCAGCAGCCTGGTTGGGGTTTGTTTGAGCTGGAGGTATCAGGGGGGATCTGTTTGTGCCCAGGTATTTGCCTGGCTAGTGGTGTGGAGATTTTTTTGTTTGTGAATGCAGGCTTCCAAATGATTGACAGTCTGGTGGAATCATCTCATCTATTCATGCTTTCAGGTCTTTTTTCAATCTCTATGGCTTCTCTGATAATTCTGTGGCTGGGGTTTTCTATAGTGGCTAGGGTTTTGGTGCCATTGAAGTTGATGCTGTGACCTGTGGCTTTCATGTGTTGGCCTAGTGAGGAAGTGTGTTCCAGCTTTTTTACTGCATTTTTGTGTTCATTCAGGCGGGTACTTATTCTTCTATTGGTCTGTCCAATGTATGTGGCCGGGCATGATGCACAGGGGACTTCGTATATGCCTTGGTTTTCCAGGTCAAATTTATCTTTGGGGTTTCTAAGGGTGGCTGCTATTTTTCTGTCTGTTTTGAAGGCAGTCTTGATGTGATGCCTGTGCAGTATCTTACTGATTTTGTCTGTAGTACCTTTTATGTAGGGCAGGACAGCTGTTTCATAGGTCTTTTCATCTTCTAGGTCTCCATTATGTCTCAGTGTGTTTTTGTGGATCAAGCCGGTAATTTTGCTTTTGTGGAAGCCGTCGGCTGTCAGTACTTTAGTCAGGGTGCATAGTTCAGTCTTTATGTGTGTCTTGTCTGCCAGGCGTTTGGTTCTAGCAATTAGTGTTTTGGCCACGGAGTTTATCTGTGCTGGGTGGTGTTGGGATTGGGCGTTGAGATAACAGTTGGTGTGTGTTTTCTTCTGGTATATGGTGTGTCCTAGTGTGCCATCTGTTTTTTTGTTTTTTGTTTGTAGATTAGTACATCTAGGAATGGTAGTTGTTTGTTTGTTTCCGTTTCCATGGTGAACTTGATTTTGGGGGGGGGGGTGCTGTTTAGGTGTGTTAGGAAATTGTTTAGGTTTTCTTTTCCATGGGGCCAAATCACAAATGTGTCATCAATGTATCTTAACCATAGTTTGGGTTTGTGGGTGGCATTAGCCAGGGCTCTGGATTTGAATTCTTCCATGAACAGGTTTGCAATGACGGGTGACAGTGGTGATCCCATAGGGGCTCCTTCAATTTGCTTGTATCTTTGTCCTTTGTATATGAAATATGTGTTGGTTAAGCAGTGTTCTGTTAGTTCCATGAGGTGTTTAGCTGGTTGGTATTTATTTTTGATGATTTCAAGAGTTTCTTTTATCGGGACTTGAGTGAATAGTGAAACCACGTCGAAACTTACAAGCAGATATATATACTGTAATTGAATTGATAGATTTAATTTAGATTTAATTATTTATAAATAATTATATAACTATTCCTTACATGGTCTGTTAATTTTTAATGCAATTTGTTACCACTTTATCAACAAAAAAACAACAACATAGGAGGTATACAGATAGTTAATAATTTCCTTTTTTCTGTCATTTCAGTTATATGTGGAGGAGTTTGGGGAGATTGAAATGTTGTATGTTGGACTTAGTCAAAAATTTAGATAAACAAATTTTGATAGGAATCTTAAGAAGAAATTGTTCTTTTGTCCTTTTCTGAAAGTGACATTTATTCTATCATTTGGGTGGGGGACTAAAGGGGCATTCATAAATTATGTCATACATTTATATGTGCATGTATAGGAGCAAAATCAACACTGCTAACCTGAAGTTAGGTCACTGGTTAAAATAGATAAAATATCTGTGTAGGAACAAAGATTGAGGAAGAGAATGTCACACACCACGAAATCTGGAGATTCAGACAATTTAAATTAGCATAAAGATTTATTGCAAGCTTAAACTCTCTACAAGAATCTGAGCTACTAATGGTCAAGGGAAATGAGTGAGAATTAAGAAGGCATTCAAGGTGGGCTGGACTTAAATCTCTTGTGGATGTGTAGGGACTCATGACTAACAATGCATTTGACCCCTTCTTTAGTTTCAGCCTGGTCCTACAGAGAATAAAAAAGCTTGATATCTACATTTTTATCAATGCTGTAGGTAAAATGGACAACTAGCTGCATTTTAATCTAGCTGCATTTTGTAAACATACTTTTTCTTCTAATCTCTTCTTTCTACTGAATAATAGTTAGCAAATTCAAGAATCAGAACTAAATATTGCTGCATACTGTTCTAACTATTTTTTAAATATCTTTAAATGGTCTAATGTCCCAGGAGAATCAATTCCTAAGTTGGGACATCACAACTGAAAACCTCTATTTCTTGGTTTCTACCAACTTCAACTCAGGCTGAGGGGTTATCAAAAGGAAAAAAAAAACTGATTGATGGCCATAGATGGTGGCAGGTTGGACAGATGTTCCTGGACCATTCTACAGGATTTTAAAACTGAGCACCTACATATTGAAATGAGTGTGAAATGGACAATGAACTAATGGATGACTGATCCTACATAATGTGACATTTAACAGCAGAATGCTCATTTCAGTATCTTGGCCAGAGGTGAGTTCTATTTAGCAAGTTCTGAACAGTTCTGGAGAACTGGTAGTGGAAATTTTAAGTAGTTTGGAGAACTGGCAAATGCCACTTCTGACTGGAGATTTTACTGTATCCTTCCCCTGCCATGCCCATCAAGCCATGCCCACAGAACCAGTAGTAAAAAAACTGAATTCCACCACTTGGCCATTTTCAGTAGAAACCTGTTGAATAACACATAAGTAAGGGAAGCCTCAGGTTTTAGGAGCATGGATACAGCAAAGTGACCCATTCCTTGGGAACCTTAGAAGCCGCAGTTCCTCAAAATCCCTATTCAGGCATCTCTTATTTGACATGCTTGAATTCAGGCCTATTATCAGATATTCTGCCTGAATCTTAACCTACTACATTCCAATGTCCTTCCTTATTATTCCAGAAACTGGAGCTAATGCTCAGGATATTAATTCATCTCTTGTGTGTCTGAACTATCCATTTGATTCTTGTTAATAGGCAGTTATGGAAGTTAAATCACATGACTCTTTAAATGATTATAGAAGAGTGTCCAGCAGCTTTTTCTAATTCGAATGTTAATGGGAGAGAACTAGCCTTAAATCAATACCAAAAAAATCTATTTAAATCATGTAATCATGACATTCATTCAGAAGATGAGAAAACAAAAATTTTCTGAATAACATTTCATAGCCTATTAACTAATTTACTAATGCTGTTTGTGGAGATTTAAGTACTAATGTGTTATAGGATTCATTATTATTTAATAATAAACATAGTTTTCCTGTGAAGGCAACTTATCTAATATATAATAGCTTTACCAAAGCTAAACATCATGTTTACCAAAGCTAAACAAATTAAGTACCCTGTCTGATAGAGTTGAAAACATAGAATCATCCATTCACTCAATAGAAGAACGCTAACAGATATTAATACAGTCAAGAAAATCCAGAAATATTTCATGAGAAGATTTCTCCATTCCTCTACTCGTAGTAGAATACCTTATGCCACCAGACTTGAAATTTTAGACCTAGGCAAACTAGAACCATGCTACCTTCGATCCGATCTAAGTATAGTACATAAAATTATCTACTGCAATGTCCTACCTGTCAATGAATACTTCAGCTTCAACCACAACAATACAAGAGAACACAATAGATACAAACTCAAGGTAAACCGCACCAAACTTGATTGCAAGAAATATGACTTTAGCAACAGAGTGGTCAATGTCTGGAATACTCTACCTGACTCTGTGGTTTCTTCCCCAAACTCCAAAAACTTTAACCTTAGACTGTCTACTATTGACCTCACCCCTTTCCTAAGAGATCTGTAGGGGGCATGCATAGGCACACCAATATGCTTACCGTCTCTGTCCTATGTTTCTTTTTTTTTCTTATTTGTATCAATTTCATGTATTCATAACCATGTTTATACTTATACCTGTTATCTAATAATTATTTGATTAAATAAATAAACAACCAACCAACCAAACAAATAAATAAATAACCCTAGTCCACCAGGTACTGGACAAGCTTCTAGCAGTAAACCTATACATCAAGCTGTTGAAATGCGAATTTCACCATGCACAGTTGGACTACCTAGATACCGAGTCTCCAATGAGGGCATAGAGATAGACCCAGACAAAGTACAAGCAAAGTACAAGGAAACAAAGTATTTAATTGATCCCTTGATCTTCTAACTTTCCTGGAAATACCTATCTAAGCATGACAAAGAAACCCATGCCAATTTCCTCAAGTCTATAATGAAAAATTTGTTTGCAAATTTGTATTAAATGAACCCATGAGAGGCAAACAATTTTCCTCTAGTATTCTTTGATAAGAAAGAATATTCCAGCTAGTATTGCTGCCAGTAGACAAATGGTCTTTGTTGATTGCTTTGCTTCTAATATGCAGACTCAGCTGCTTTTTTAATTCTTTCTTCCAGTGAAGCAAAAGGCAGAAATGCCTTTTAGCTTCCTTCTTTTCTTCCTTAGGCCCTTTAATCTTTAGCATAGGTGATTACAACATGGGCTGTGATTGGAATAATATATAATTAAATACGAATCACCAGTTGAAATATCAACTCATAATGCTTGTTGGCTAAACTCCAATCATCATAAAAGTAAAGTATCAAGGGATATGAAATTCATAGTAGGGGAAGAAATTACTATTGTTTAATATAATTGGGAAGAAATGCCATATAATATAGAAAATGAAAATTGCTTGCATGAAAAGACCTATTTTTGTGCTTGTGGAAGGGCTGCCTTGTTATATCAAGCCAAAGATTCATTTAATCCATTGTGCTATTTCCAGACTTGCCATCTTCTGTCTCTAGAAAGGGGCAAGGAAAGATATTAGCACTCCCCAGTTGTCCCAGACATCTGCTATTCAAAGATAATATTTAACACCTTTGAATATGGCCGTTTGTTTAGCTTAAAGCTGAACCTTCATTCCTTAGAAAATGTTTCTTTTGAAGAAAATGTCCAAGATTTTTCTTTTTTTCTGATAGCTTAGAGAAAAATACTAAAAATCATACAAGATTGCAGTCCAGTAAAATCAGCGAATTGCCAGATAATGATCTGGGGAGATCTATGCATAATTTCACTTTATTATTTGAAATGTTGTTCAGGGTACAAAAGCACACAGGTAACCAATAAGAAAAAGGGCTACAGTTTTATGGAGATATAACCGATTATCTTTCTGCCAAACTGGGCAAGAAAAATAAATTATGGAGAATAGCTTAACGTATATCCCTTTCCTGTTATGTCTCCAAAGCGAGCTGGTTATTCTACCTGCATATACAAAATGGATCAGAATAAAATGCAGGAGAATATATCATACTTTAAGCTACAAAAAGCTATGGTTAGTACATTCCAGAAATTGGAAAAGGATTTCTTTTGTCCCATGAACTCCCATGCTATGGGTCATTCTTTAAATTGTAGTCCAAAGACATTTGGAATGTAATGGGGACACCTACCACTGATCCTTTATTAATAACTTCTGCAGTGACCTTGAAATACATTCGGTATAATCTTAAAAGTACAGTAGACATTTTCCACCATTCTCTTGAAAAACCCTTTTGAAGTCACCGTGCCTTTAAAGTAGTTGTACTGTTTAAGAATTTATGTCACAGATTATTATTATTAACAATCATATTATAGGTTATCATATGGTAATTGTCAGTGTAAATCATCATGTAAATCTTTGTCTGCTTTGGCAAAAGAGCTGGATCTAACTGTTAAAATATTTGGCCAATTTCCATTTCATGTTAGATTCCTAGAGTTTTGTGACTAGATCTTTACTACTATTAATATATATATATATATATTAATGTAATATATACATGTGTGTGTTTGTGTGTGTGTGTGTATATATTCTTAAGATTTTGCAGGTAAACTTAAGGCTTGTGTATTGTGTTTGTCTGTGAGTCAGGCTTTCACAGCTGTTTCTGTTTTAAATTTGGTGCTAGCCTACTGCTGTGTACACAATACACAAGCCTGATGATGGCAGATGATATTCTGCCGAAACATCGCTACAACTTTAAAAGCACAACTATAATGACGTGGAAAAAAACCCGAACAAAGCTGAATACCATACATACATACATACATACATACATACATACATACATACGAACACAATACAGAAGCCTGATGATGGCAGATGAGATTCTGCTGAAACGTTGCTACAACTTTAAAAGCACAACTATAATGATGTGGAAAAATACCCGAACAAAGCTGAATACCATACATGTAAGTACCCGCGAAAACTTAAGAAAACAAATATATATATACAGTATATGGCTAAAAAGGCATGCAGTAAAAGAAATATTTCTTACAAAGGAGAAGTCTTCAGCATTCTGACAGAGCAGCTTCGGGAAAATAATCTGTCTGTGAAATCTTTCTTCATCTTCAAAAACATTTCCGTACATAAAGCCATTCGTCATAGTGGAGTGAGCATGGATGTCAATATAGAATTCCAGGGTAACTTTCTGCACAGAAAATATATAAGGTAAATTGAAGGTACGTTTCAACAAGGAAACTAGCTATAGGCAATGTCATTCTGAAACTCAAAACATGTGGCAATTCCCAGGGGTGTCCACAGGTCAAAAAAACCAGTCACAACTGCACAATACAAGCCCTGCCCCTTTTTTTATGTACCTCACACAAGCAACACATGTAAGAATGGACTCCTGGAGTAGGTTTTTCTTTGAGATGTTCCCCTCTTGAATGGGATTTTGCTACCCATTTATGCTGGAAAAAAGTCATGCAGTGGCCTGAGTCTCAGGGAAGGTGGAGGATCTGCAGAATCAGGGTACAGAAGTATAACTGTGTCCAATTGAAGGCAACTACAATAACCTTTTAGACCTCCCAATTTCACCAGAGAAGGCTGAGATGAAAATAATGGAGGGGACAAGATATGGCATGGACCTTCCATTCTCTCAATGACTAGACTTGAAGATGATTCAGGTTCCATCTCTCTGACAAATACAGAAGAGGTCATTGATTATGTAGTCCATCAGTGCCAAGGAACTATAAATAATCTAACAAGTTATTTCATGTTAATCTACTCTACTTCATCATCTTTCAGAAGTGTCATTACAAATATTTTTTCTTAATTATTTATGGTAAATAACAGCACAGTAGCTGTTTTCTTGCATCAAGAAGGCTTGCAGAAATCCCTCAATTTATAGTAACATTTCTTTAGAACAAAATATTTCTGAATACTGCCACAGAGGAGGAATTTGATGGATGCCCCGGGGGGGGGGGGGATTTCTCAGATATTTTGTTGTAGTGAGCTACCCTAAAAGATTTTAAAGCCCTTAGGAATCCTTATGATTAACAGACACAGCACAAGTATGCCAATATTACTACTAGATACAACAGTAAAATAAAAAAACACCTTAAAATCAATGCACACCAAATATATTTGAGTCACTTCTCAGACTAAAATTAATCTTACAGTAAAAATCACAGTATTATTCCCTGATGCCTTTACAAAAAAACCTCTTGGTATTTTCTTTTATGAACCTTAGAACATTTGATTTTAAACAAATAATTGTGCTGTGTATTTTCGCTACCTTCAATTATTTATTTTATCTTTTGCCACCTCTTTTATTTTATTATCTCTGTCTAGGGATGCCTTAATTTTTTTCCATTGTACTTAAATAGCAATAGCATTTAGAGTTATATACCACCTCACGGTGCTTTATAGCTCTTTCTAAGCAGTTTACAGAGTCAGCATATTGCCCCCAACAATCTGGGTTTTCTTTTTATTGATCTTGGAAGGATGGAAGGCTGAGTCAACCTTGAGGCTGATAAGATTTGAACTGCCAAATCGCAGACAGACAGCAGTCAATAGAATTAGCCTGCAGTAACGTATTCTTACCTCTGCACCCCCTTGGCGCTGAAAATTCTAGAAACCATGCAAAATAGAAAGAGAAAATATATCCTTTAACTGGAACTGTCCATTATATAAAAATATTATATGAAGAACATTATATAAAGAAAAATATACTAACATCCATGATTTATTTTGTCAGTAACTGGATAAAATTCCTTTTCATCTCAGGAAAAGAAATTTAATGAATGTAATCCTCATAAACTATAATAAGTCAACAATTGATCATACACTTTGATCTTCCTTGTATTGCACACCAAAATGCCAAGTATATTGATGAAAGTTAAGTTTATTTTCACTCAGTAGATAATATTAGATAATTTTCTATGCCATATCCACTTTCAGTGACTAATTGTTGTTGTTTTTTAAAAAAAACGGAGTCAAATAATTAGATGAAACAGCTGAATGTATTTACATCCTGAAACCTGGAAATATTTCCAAAAGATTTTTTCCCACAACTGATAAGAAAGAATCTTAAAACTGCTAAGTCCCCTCATTAAACATTCCTGTTTATATACAGCATATTTTTACTTGAAAACTTCTGAAATTGCAGAAGTCAATTAGTACAATGGAAACAGACCAACTATCAACTAATTCTTTGTTTTTCTTTCATCCTTCAATAATCTAATTCCACTCAATAACACATTTAAATTTGCTTTAGTAATTACTTCTGAGAGGTATAGTTGCCAGGCAGTGTTGCCCATTAGGAAAATGGTATTTATACTTTGTTCTTTGTTTTTCTAGACATATTTGATAATAAAAGGAAATATGTTTCCTATTCATCCAGCAATGGAGTCATAGTTAATATACCACAAATATTTGTAGTGGAAAGAGTCTCTTTGTTCAGAACGACAAAGGCATTCTACTAGCCTTCGAATAGCCTATGGCAAGTGTACTTATTTTGCCATTATATTTCAGCTTTTCATTTCAAATTGCTGGCATTCATTATATTCCAAGTATGGCCTTGGAGGCTATTTTAAAGCTTGGTAAGTTGAATTAAGGTGCATACTATATTATTCAAAGTTAATGTCTTTGCTTGTATCCTTAAGATTTATATTGACTGTTTCCTAGTATGATTTGATTGTTGATTGTACCCTATGACTATCATTAAGTATTGTATGTTATGATTCTTGATTCTTAATGAATGTACCTTTTCTTTATGTATACTGAGAGTATTTACACCAAGACAAATTCCTTGTGTTCCAATCACACTTGGCCAATAAAGTATTCTATTCTATTCTAATTAGACAACTTGCAATAATGGAAATTTGTCTAAAATACAGAGAATCCATGATGCAGAAATAAAGACTCAATTGTACTCAATTTAGTACCTACAAAGTCCCATGGGGTATCTGCTAGTCTTGCCAGTTGATGAAGCTAAATGTGGATACTAATCTCTGGTTCAAATATTTTCACAGTGGAGGGAAAACAAGATAAAAATAAAACTAGCAGCAACCTTGATAAATAATAACTACATCTCACTAGAATAATTAAGGTCCAGGTAAGCATGAACAGAACAAAACACTATGGTGATTTAACTATGTTATTTAGGTTCACCAACAGTACACTAGAAGTAACTGCTTATGGAAAGATAAAATAAACCTAAGTTGCACTATTTTCCCAGTTTGAATTTTCCCTATAGTTTATTCAGGCCTAATTCTTTTAGGGAAAATGCTTTCCTTCTACCTACCTATTTTATTTTACATCTTTAAGGTGAAATAAGAAATGGGAAACTATTCCCAACTCCATAAATGAGACCAACAGCTTTGGGATAATCAGAAAACCATTTTCCCCCCAGGATATCCAATTAATGGAAAATTGCAAGTGAGCACGAACAAAACCTGCCTCAGACCAAACTGAAAACTAGAAACAAGGGGTGTCCTGGTCTGGCTGAGGATCACAATGGATCTATCTATGGCTGAACACTCAGAGACAGCAGAGGAATGGCAGTAATATCTTGTTCTGCTTAAAATAAAATATAGCCAAGACCATGGACAGCTCATTGAAGAATATATTCTGGGTCCTAAAACTTGAAATATACATCAGGGATGCAAGGATTAACTAGTATTTTCCATCATAATATCATTTCATTGTTTTTGCTGTCATACTTTTTTTTTTTAGAAAAGTGGGAAGCTAACACGTTGCAAAGCACCAGCCTCAAGCATAATTTTTACTTTTGAGAATGCCTGTAGAAACAGACCTCCAAAGGCATTTTTTTGGGTAAAAAGGGTGAATAGCCATCATCCAGTGCTTTGTTGGAAGTGAATCTGTTCTGTCCCCTCATTAGCATTCTTGAGATCCCCGTGCTTTGATTGGCCAAAGCACGGGGCACTCTGATTGGTTGGGCGAGCCGTGCCGATTGGCTCGCTAAGAATCTCCCGCGATTGGTCCATTCGAATCGCGGGAGATTCAAAGCGGTGCCATTGGCCGCGGCCGCCGCGGCTGAAGGAATAAAAGCCACGAACCTTTTCTATTGCGGCAGTTCGGTTCCTACTCAAATAAAAGAGCATGATTTGAAGTCACCGACTCCTGGCATCATTTCCGAGGATACGACAGAATCCACTTGCCTACAAAAAAGGCAAAGTTAAGCTAGGGATGGCAGGCAGCTTTCCATAGGGCTAGATGTGGTAGCAGGAAGCATGGCTCCAGTTTGAGTATAAATGAGTCTGTGTGATTGGTTACTTCTTCCAAAGTGGCATGTCTCTCAACATTCCAAATGTGTCCCACTCTAAAAAAAGGTGCAGGATCTTTATGATAGGTTAATGCTCAACAAGGCATTTGTTCTTCTAGGAGCTGATGGCTTGTGAAAGTTTTCAAAGGCAGGTGATGTTTTACTTTCTAGACCTGTTACAGTTACTAAAAAAAATGATAAGTGTCCAACTCCTGGAAGGCTGGGAAGCTGAAGAACCCTGAGCAATCAGATCTAAGAGAACTACATTCTTAAACTGGTGTGGCTCAACAAGGATACTGAGGACTTACTATGAATTGGAGCAAATGTTCATATTAAGAAATGTTCAGGGTTACTGATCTCCAGGGATCATGACAGTGGGAACTTGTATAGATATCCATATCTTTTATTTTAGCACTCATGAAAGCAGACTGAATGCCCAGTAACACTTTTTCACGTATAAATAAGCAATACCAACATTTCACAACAAAGTTCCCTTGGCTTAATTCTATACCTGAATGAATACTGAAACAAACTGACAACATATGATGTCATAGACAAGACTTCTGATATTCACACATTTTCTCACGCAAATTATATGTATTTACAACTCGTAGCTCAGTGCCTCTAGAAACTCATTCATTATAAAGCCAAAGAAAAATAATATTATTGGTTAGTGTTCTTATAGATGCTGTTTATATCCCAGCTTAATTATAATTCTTAGGCATAGAGATTTCTTTAAGAAATCAATAAAATTATAGAACCAAAGGGGATAAATTTGTATTTAGCACCAAACATAAGTTATGGACAGAAAAGCATTGTAAGAAAAACAAACAAACCAGAATTGTGCCAATTAGATTTCATTTCAGTATGATTTCATTAATTCTCTACTATAATAGCAAAGAACTGAAGATCTTTTGCTGAAAAATTCCACAAGAAAAGGAAGAACTATTAGTCCCACTTCATATTTTAGATTATTTCATACAGGGTTAGCTCCTTAGTTCATTTGAGTTTATTTTATCCATTTACAGACTTTCAGTGCCAAACATGATTTACCCTGTACATTTAAGTGTATGTGCTATTGTAGGCTACAGTGCTCAATCTTCATGGTCCTTGAACCCCTATCAGAGAACATGATTTTTGAATGCTGACTATAAAGATGTAATCCATTGCCTCTCACTTATACTAAGCAACTTTCATCTACATGCAAATAAGAAAGAATAGCAGACAAGAAATATTGTTGCCCTCTTCAGGCTGACACAAGGCTGCATATCACAATCAGCAAGTCTGACATGTTAAACGGAAAACATACAGTGATAGGAAATTATCATATAAATGCCATATGCCAAGTTGCTTTGTTGGATAGAGATTAGAAGAAGAATAAATCTACACCGTGATTCTGGGTTATAGTGATACGGACAAACTAGTTTCTTGGTAGAACCTAGAAATTACATCCAAGTATATGTAATGAATCTTTGGCCTGTCTTCTTACTTTAAGTAAACAATAAAATCTCAGGTTGAATGGAGAAGAAACATCGGGCGGATGCCCTTTTCAGCCTGGGGTTGTCCAGATATTTTGGGATTCCTGCCATGGGTGGGATTCAAATTTTTTAACAACCGGTTCTGTGGGTGTGGCTTGGTAGTCATGTGACTGGGTGGGCATGGCTTGGTGGTCATGTGACTGGTTGGGCATGGCTTGTATGTAAATATTATAAATATTTATGTAAAGATTGATTTTTTTAATTAAAAAAATCAACTTTTACCCAAAAGCAGGCAAAGCAGGCAGGCAGATTAAGTTGCTCACAGATTCACTTAGATTCACTTAGAGATCTATCTATCTGCAATCTGCTACTGAGTCTGTCACATAAAATTTTCTCACAAGCAAACTCATAAAATTTGCTAGCAAGCAAACTCACAAAATTAACTCACAACACACCATGTACGTAAATATTGAATTTTTTTTTTAAAAAAGAGCAACTTTTACCCCAAATCAGGCAAAGCAGGCAGGCAGACTGAGTTGCTCAAAGAATCACAGATTCACTTAGAGATCTACCATTCTGCAATCTATTGCCTGAGTCTGCACTGAAAATAGAAGCTTCAGTCCTAAGAAAGGTTCAGTTCTGCTTTTAGATTAGCTAGAAATCAGCAGAACAGCTGATGGTCGGAGGGAAAAAAAAGGAAAAATAGCAACTTACTGAAGGCAGGCAAGTTGGATGGTGCACATGCCAGGTAAGGAGTGAGTGGGCGGGGCAGGGCCAGTCAGTTGTATGATTTGCCAGTTCTTTGAACTGGGCAGAATCATAACCGGTTCTATAGAACTGGACCAACCACCCCTGATTCCTACCCCTGCATTCTGAGAGATATAATGAGGAATGCTGGCTTAAGGCACTCTTTCAGTAGGGCAAATTAGCTGGTAAATATTCTTGTTTTATCTTTGAAGGTAACCTTTTTCTTCCAATAGGGAATGATGTTATAATTTTGTTTTTTTGTTTTTAGAAATCTTGGTATACCATTAAAAATGTAAGGAACCAAACTCCTATTTCAAGACTGTCCAATATGCATTAAATGGCTTCCTTTCTCTTAAAAACCTTTTGCATACTGCGTGCCTTTCGAAACCAAAAAACACCTTTTGAAGAATTAGTACCTAAGCAGATATTTTGGCATGATTCATTTAATTCCTTACAGTTTAGTCTTTGAAATTATGAAGGCCAAATCCCCTTTGCCTTTCTATTTCCTGTGATCTGTGGTTTGAAACATTAGTCAGGAACACTTCAAGGTACATTTTGAAATACGGCATGTATATATTGGATTATTCTTTTATCACTTGTAAGGTATGAAAGCTATGATGGGAGAGGAAAGGTCCTTCACATCTTTTTTAAAAGGCTGACCTTCTGCAAATACCTTGAATCCTCAGTGGGGATGGCCCTTCTACACAGCAGGATGAAGTGATCTGACTTAGGCAGAAACGGAGCTTAAAACAGGAACTGGTACAAGGCTCCATTCTTGTGAAGAACAGTTACTGTGGGGCTTCTTATTCCCAATAGAAAATCTCTAAAATGAACCCAATATCTGATTGTGTTTATAGTCCTACAGAAGAGATGGATGAATAATAACAGTCTCCAAATATCTGAAGTGTTGTCACATAGAAGAGGGAGTGGAATATCTCAGCATTGCACTAGGGGGCAGGAGCATGGATTAAAACTAAACAAAAGTTGATTAAGCTTGATAAGGGGGACATACAACACAGAAGTAGGATGCTACCGGTTCTGCCGAATTGGTAGCTCCAATGATCAGCTGAGACCGAACAGGTTCGCTCCAACGATCTTCTGTTCTTCAGTTTGGCCCACCCACCTGCCCACCGGGCTCTAAGCTGTCCTTTATTTCCTGCTTTTTCAAACTCAGCTGTGTCGCGTGGCACAGCTGATTGCTGCATCAGCATTGTGGTACACACAGGGCTTGAAGGAAGAGATAATTTTCAAGCACTGTGCATGCACGCAAAGCACGCACTCACCAAACCAATTATTACACCAGTTGGATCACTCCCCTGGTACAATAGTTGATGGAACAGGCTATTATTTTGCTAAAGTTATAAGAGATGATCAGGCTGAGCCAGAGGGCAGGCTCAAATGCACCATCGGTTTGGAGTCACTACACCTTTGTAAGAGACCTAAGTCCAGCACCCCTTGAAGTCCTTTGATTGTTCTCTAGCACCAATTTGCCTTGACATCAGATTTGATTGTTCTCTAGCACCAATTTGCCTTTACATCAGATTTTTGTGGATCGGTAGCATGAAATAAACTTGTAGTGCTTTTGAACTCTATTCCAGTTCCTGATTTCCTGCACCTGACAGAAGGTCTTCCATCAGAGGCCAGAAAGTCATTTGTCAGAAATGCTATATGGATTCTGCACTGAGCAAGGGTTCTAGTAGGTGGCTTCTAAGAAACCTTCAAACTCTATCATTCTGTGACAAATCTCATTCTTTGAAACACTAGGAATCCCCTTATCATGATTTTATTTTAAATACAGAAATTTTCAGCTCAATCTGAAAGTTGAGATTCTGGTATATAGTAAGTATCTGCAAAGAGATCCTTCAACGGATTAAAAAATGCTAATGCTTTGCAAAGCATTTTATTTATTTTTTCATCTTTCTTGCTCAATGTTCACTGGATCATGTCACCATGAAGCTGCCAGTAGTTCTTTGTATCTTTTTAGAGCTCACTAAAGCTTAAAAAAAATATGCATTTGACCTTTGCATTTATCAGAAACGGGATAAGAGATTTTCCCAGTGTTTTAAGTCTGATCCCATATCATTACTCCTATTGCAGAAAGAGGTTTGGATAGTCGTTTTATAGTGACTTGCTCTCCAGAAATTTCAGTGCTCCATCTGATTTTTGTCTGTGTATCTGAACACTATTTCCAAAGCTCTCCATTAGTTGTTCTTCATTATCAACATAAACACCTATGGGCATATTCTGAGGATGCATCTTGTTGAACAATAATAATAATAAGGCTCAATAATAATAATAAGGCTCAATTCTGGCTGCTTAAGACCAAACCTTAAGAACAAATGCGTGCAAAGCTAGAATTGAGAAGACATCAAATTACAAATGCTGCCTCTGCAAAAAAAATAATAATAATGAAGAAATAGTGGAATACCTAGTTAGCTGCTGCAAGACAGATTGACTACAAACAGGAGCATAACAAAATAGCAACAATGGTGCATTGGAAGATCCACAAGAAATGTCATTTGCTTACAAGCAAGAATAAATGGGACCACAAAACAAGAATTAATAGAGAACAATAAAAGCTTAAAATGCTGTGGGATTTAAAAGTTCTAAAAGCCAAACACCTGCCACATAATATCTGAGATTTAACAATTGGTGGAAAGAAAGGAAGGAAGGAAGGAAGGAAGGAAGGAAGGAAGGAAGGAAGGAAGGAAGGAAGAAAGAAAGAAAGAAAGAAAGAAAGAAAGAAAGAAAGAAAGAAAGAAAGAAAGAAAGAAAGAAAGAAAAGTTTAGATAATGGATTTGCAATACCTGGAGACAGCAGAATAGAAAAGTAAGAACTGGAGTAAATCACAAAATACTGCAACCTGTCAATAGAAATAGCATGACTGTGATTTAAAAAAAAAAAACCCCAAATATAATACTAATAGTCAAAATGTCTTGGATGCAATTCCAAAACATCTGAAGCACCACTTGAACACCATCTGCATTGACAAAATCACCATCAGGCAATTGCAAAAGGCAGTTACTTGGAGCAGCTCACATCCTGCGATGATACTTTCAATATTATTAAACAACATCTGCCAACCCAAGGTCCTTGGAAAGAACTTGATAGGTAGAGAAAAATGCTGAAGTCAGTCAAAACATCTGGCTCATTGCGTGAGCAACATAAGTTTACATTTTCACTTATTCTGCAAGGAGGATTTTCTTGAATTCAAAAAGTTGCTTATTACAAGCAATAAGACAAAATAAGTCTTGCTTTCTATACATAAAAAGACAGGTAGCTTTTTATATATCTTATATATCTTTGACAACTGTAAAATTCAATTGTATTTTAAAAACATTCTGTTACTAAAAAACATATGGATACTATATGGATGGATGGATATAATATGGATATTATAAATATACACATTGTATATATGCATATAACAGGGACTTGTTGAATTGTCACTTTCTAGAAGCATCTAGTATATCACAATGGTTCAGTCATAGTGTGGTTTGGTTTTGACTCTGTGTGGATCACCCTAGTTTGTAAATCATAAATTTTGCTTCTTGTGCAAATTCAATCAGTTGTAGTTTATTCAAACCACAGATGAATGTGACATATGAACCTGGTAAATCTTTGATGAAATTTTACATTCTGACTTCATAGAATTCATTAGTGTAGAAAGAAATACAAAGTCTTGTAATATAATAAGATGGCTTTATAAGTAAGAAAACAAAGTGGAATAAATCTTGTTTTGTAGCACTTTTAATTTTTTTCATAATGCAGGCCCAATTTTGCCAACCAACAAACAGATGCTTAGGCAATTAGATTGGGATGCCATGAAAAATAAACAAATTATTATACATTTAATATATTACCATGATTTGATTAACAAGGGTTGGGTTTTCATATCCTAACTGCCAAGATAACTTAACATGGATCAACATGTTCGTTTATCCCAGAAAGAAAAATACATATTTTGCTGATTTTAAAGAAGTTCTACAGTAGTGCTGTTGATTTAATTTTATTGTGTAATCAAGATAGTTTTTAAAGTAGAATTTAAATCAACTAATGCTAAGAAATTCCTTTAAGATATTCCTTATGTGTCTTTCTGATGATATCAATTTGACAGCAAATTGTCAGCTAAGCCAAGATGAAATATATGAAGTAGATAACATGTTCTCTCTGTTTAGTTTAGTATGGGATGGAATGTTTTTCCCCCAATAGGCTCCTTTTTTCTTAGCAAAAATGCTTTTAAGGTGAAAAAAATTACACAAGACAGTAACAATCACAATATAGAAAACATATCAACATCAGCAAAAAATATATTTGAATCTTTCATTGTTTTAGCTTTGAGTCTCCTCTCTACTTTTTAAAAAACAGATGTTCTAATTAAATGTAAAAAATAAAAAATTACATTTAAATTGAGGTAATTTAGACTACCTACCAACTTCACTTTGGAACACAAAATGTTAGTTTTTCAACTCAAGTGGAAGAATCACAGAAATTTTCTGTGCTAAAATCTTAAAGAACATAAGGTTAAAACTAGTAAGAATACAATAAATCTTAGGTCAATTTGAGTATCTCAGACCCTAATTGGTTTTATTAGCCAGAAGGAATGGGTTGAAATAGGTTAATCTGTTTCCATCCATGTCATTTCCATATGTGTTTACTGATGATTTTTTAGATTTTTCCTCATTAATCTGACATCAGTCTACATTTTTAACATATAAGAATGCATAGTTTTCTTTCACATGTGTTAATATGTACATCCATCCCCATAATATATTATTAAATGATGCCCTGAAACTATGGAGAATCATGTTATGATAATCAGAGAAATGGAAAATATGATGTGGACTGACATTTCAATCTTGCTCTCTTTCTGGGGGTAGGGGGAAGGTAATTTCATATGGTAGTTTGCCAAAATTGAATTCCTAGAGCATCCTGAATTTTGGATATTTGATAGCCATGAAATGCATTACCACATGAAAACTTCTCAAACATGTCTTCATGTACATTGATTCTTGCACAATTAAAAGAATAAGAAGAGTAAGAACAAAGACAAAAAAAGTCTGGATAGTGGGTGTGCTAGTACCTGGAGACAGCAGTATAGAAGTAAAAGAACTAGAGAAGATAACAAAATACAAAGACCTGCAAATAGAAATAGAACGATTATGGAAAATATGGCAGACTATGGCAAAAGAAAGCAAAGGAAGTACTTATAGTAATAGGTGCTTTGGGTACAGTCCTAAGATAACTGGGGCATCATTTGATCATTGCTGGCATTTACAAGTTTACCATCAGTCAATTGCAAAAGGCAGTTTTACTTGAAACAGCTTACATCCTGCCTATCCCAGGTCCTTGGAACAACTTACATCCAGGGAAGGACTTGATAGGTGGACAAAAATGCTAAATCCAGTCTGAATATCTGAATATCATTGTGTGATGAACTAATAAAAGATCACATAGTGTTCATATGAGAAGATTCTTCAGATGAATAAAGAGGCAATCCAAAGTAGCACTCAGATTTCAACTTTTTCTCTCAGCTATCTTTTCAGAGAGGCAGACTGGAGCAGTGGATAGGACAGGATTAGGAGCAAAGAAAGCTGAGTTCTAATACTTTTAGCATGAAAGCCACCTGGGTGGTTCTGGGGCTCAACCCTAGGAAGGAAGCAATGGCAAACCACTTATTGAAATATTGACAAGGAAACTGTGTGGGCTTGCCCATGGAATCACTGTAAGCACAAAATATGAAAGCACAAAATAATAATACAAAAATCTTCTAATTTTTGCCTTTCTGAGCATTCCTATCAAATGTCAGAACTAGAATGGCACAGATTAATGCCTTCCATGCTTAGGTGTAGGTGTGCCTTAGAATCCCGACTGACTCCTTGAGACTGCTTGGACAAATCCTTGAAGGTTTTTGGGCAACATTTTCACAAGTGGCTTGTTTTTGCCCACTTCCTAGGGCAGAAACCATGACTGGCACAACAAACTTTCTGCCCAATTTCTAGCCTAGTACCTTAACCACTGGCTCTGCACATTTCATCTTTACAATAAAAGAGAAAAAAAACACTTGAAGGAAGAGAAAAAGAGAAGGCATCATCTTTATCCAACATACATAACCTTTCTCCCCATTCCTTTTCCAGGAAATTGCAGGAGGAAGAGCTAAGTCATGACTGATTGCAAAATATATCTTAAAGCTCTTAAGAGAAGCAGAATGGATCCAGTCCAGTCTGGATCCAGATTTTTAAAACAGAAAGGACCTTCCATTTCTCTCCACCACTATCATTAAGGACAGTAAGTAGCAATTCCAGAGCAAGTTTGCAAATGCTGAGTAGAATTACAGCTTTGCTATCCTTTAAACCCGAAATAAAAGTAGTCACACAAGTTCAATTATCACTCTGACAACTCTGTGCCTTCCTTTCTTTAGTATGTTTTTTAAAAAAAGATTATTCTTAGCCTCAGCTGCCAAGAAAGTGAATTTGTCAGTTGGCTGCTGATTTTATTAAACAATCTAAACCTTGTTTTTTCTTTGTGTCCTATTATTGAGACAGTTTTATCAGTTTTCCAGGGGCGACAACTTTCTCAAAACAAACACAACCCACAGGTAGGCAAAGAGTGGCATGCTTCCCAGAACTGTACTTTCAGCTGGAAAACAAAAATAGTGTAATTATATGTTTTGATTTTTAAAAGATACAACTAATTGAAGTACCTCCTACTGACTCCTATGATTTTTTTCTTTTACAAAAATAGGGAACTGAGTGAATAAAATCCAATGCTCTGTGAAGCTAGATTTAAATACAGCAGGGGTTTGTTTGGGATAAACTGTTTTTGCTCCATTTTTGTTTATATTCTGCATTCTTTCTCCAATCATTCAACTTTCAAGTGACTGTTATTTCACAGGCAGCAAACTGGTTTTAGAAAAACAGGAAGATGGCGAACAAGGCAGATGCATAGTCATGCTGCTGGGAGCCTGAAGGAGAAAAAAGTACCAGTAACTAAATTCAGAGGGAGGAGTAGAAGTAACAAAAGTAACAAAAATACATAGATTAGGTCCTAGGGATCTACAAAGTAGCAGTGTAAGGATTTGGACAAAGGCAGCCAGCTGATGTGGAGTGAGGGGCTCCCGCCAGGGCCCAGGTGTTGTGTCCGCGAAATGATGCCAGGAGTCGGTGACTTCAAATCATGCTCTTTTATTAAAGTAGGAACCGAACTGGCTCTTCGCAAAAGGTTCGCGGCTTTTATTCTTTCAGCCGCGGCGGCCGCGGCCAATGGCACCGCTTTGAATCTCCCGCGATTCGAATGGACCAATCGCGGGAGATTCTTAGCGAGCCAATCGGCGTGGCTCGCCTAACCAATCAGAGTGCCCCGCACTTTGGCCAATCAAAGCGCGGGGATCTTAAGAATGCTAATTAGGGACAGAACACCCCTCCCCTCTTGGTTCAGTCCTTACGTCGCGTAGTCACGTAGGTAGGCGGGGCTCCGTCTGAGCCTACTGGACCTACGCAGCTCAGTCGTAGGTTGGATCCTGGCCGGTTCGGTCGGGATCTCTGCTGCTCCTGATGCCGTTGTGGGAACCGGCTGGTCGGTCGGGCCGGGCCGCTCTCCGTAGCTCCCTCCTGGGCCTCCCGGGTTGGTTGAGCTGCGGGTTTCGCCGCTCCCGCTCGGTCTTTCCGGGTCGGTCGAGCTGGCCTGGCTGTCTCTTCCTGGCGAGGGGTCGTGATGGCTGCTTTCCGGTAAGTATGGCTGGTTTATTCTTCTTTGGTTTTGGTCCCCTGGGTATTCCCTCCCCCCTTGGTTTGTGTTGTGGGGGTTGGTTTTGCCTGTTTGTGCGTCCGTGGTCTCTTGGTTGGCAGTCCTCGACCTTAATTGGTCGATGTGGCGTTTCCACGCTCGTCCGTCTGCTGTTTGTAGCCGGTACGAGTGTGGGCCTGTTATTTGTGTGATGACGGCCGGTATCCATAGTGGGTCTCCCGTCAGGTTTCTTGCGTTTACGGGGTCGCCTGGTGCGAAAGTTTGGTGTTTGCTGTTTGAGTCTGGGGGCTTCTCCGGGTTATACGTGGGGTGTAACCTGTCGAGTGGGGACCTTAATTTCCTCCCCATTAATAGTTCGGCTGGGCTCTTATTCGTTGTGGTATTTGGGGTTATGTGTTGGGTGAAGAGTAGTTTGTTTATTTTCTCCTGGATCTCCCTGTGGTCTATTTTCCGGATGGTCTTCTTAGTGAATTGGACCATCCGTTCCGCCCTACCGTTCGCTGCCGGGTGCACCGGTGCTGTCAGCGCGTGGCGGATGCCCCTTTCCGCTAGGAATTTTTCGAATTCCAGCAAGGTGAATTGGGGCCCGTTGTCAGAAACGACGACATCTGGGAGGCCGTGCGTTGCAAACAGTTTGCAGAGTTCCTTGATCATGGCCTCCATGGTTGTTGTTTTCATGTTGCTTACCTCCAGCCAGTTGGAGTAAGCATCTACTGTTATAAGGAAGGTGTGTCCTTTTGTGGGCCCAGTGAAGTCTATGTGAATCCTAGACCAAGGTCCCCTTGGGGTTTCCCACTCTAGGACGGGTGCTGTGGGTGGGCTTGGCCTAGTTTCCTGGCATCGTTGGCACCTTCCTACCCAGGTCTCAATTTGTTTGTCCATCCCTGGCCACCAAGCGTAACTTCTGGCCAGGGCTTTAGTCGTAACGATGCCAGGATGCCCCTCGTGTAGCAGTTCCAGAACCTTCCCTTGTAGCTTTTCTGGAATGACCACCCTATCCCCCCATAGTATGCACCCTTTTAATAACGAGAGTTCCGTTTGGCAGTTTCGGAATGTTTTGACGGACTTGTCGTTGTCCCTTTCCGGCCACCCTTTCTCTACCCAATGCAACACCCGCGCCAGACGTTTGTCTCTATTAGTCTCTCGGGCAATGTCTGACGCGGTTATGGGCAGGTTGGGTAGAGTCTCTATGCTGAGGGTGGTCGTCGTGGGTGTTGGGTCGGTGTCAGGTTCCAGTAGCGGCGAGTGGCTTAAGGCATCTGCATGGGAGATCGTCTTACCCGGTCTGTGTATGAGTCCGTAGTTGTAGGCTGCCAGGAACTCTGACCACCTTGTCATTCGGGGAGACAGAATGTTCAGGGTGGCCCGGTTTCCTGCAAGGATTCCTAGCAGCGGCTTGTGGTCGGTTATGATGGTGAATGTCCGGCCGTAGAGATACTCGTGGAATCTTTTTACGGCGGCAACGATAGCCAGAGCCTCTTTGTCCAGCTGGCTATAGTTCCGCTCCAGTTTGGTGAGGTTCCTTGAAAAGAACGTGATGGGCGCTTCTTTTCCGTCGGGGAGGGTATGGCTGAGGACAGCGCCGATGCCGAAAGGTGATGCGTCGCATGTGATGGCCAGACGTAGGTTCTCGTTATACTGTATAAGGACGGCGTCCGAAGTGAGGAGGTCCTTTGTTCTTTGGAAGGCGGCTTGCTCGCGCTTCCCCCAAGTCCAGGTCGCCGCCTTGTCCAGGAGCCTATGCAAGGGCTCCGCCACCATCGCCTTTTGGGGCAGGAACAAATTGTCAAAGTTAAGTAGCCCCAGGAATGCCTGTAGTTCTGTCTTCGACTTGGGTGTGGGGGCTTCTTTGATGGCCTTGATTTTTTGGTTTGTGGGGTGAATGCCGTGACGGTCTAGGAGGTATCCTAAGAATTCTACCCGTTCCGTGTATAACTGGCATTTCTCCCTCTTAACTTTGAGCCCGGTCTCTTTGAATTTGGTTAGGACCTCCCTTAGGCGACCCTCTAGTTCGGCTTGGTTGGTTGCCGACACTAGGACGTCGTCGAAGTAAGGTACCACCCCCTTGATGCCTTGCAATAGTCTTTCCATTAGGCTTTGGAATATTCCCGGTGCCACGCTGACTCCGAATTGGAGTCGGTTGCATTTAAATGCTCCCCAGTGGGTGACTATGGTTTGCGCTTCTGCCGTTTGCTCGTCGACTGGCAACTGTTGGTATGCCTGGGCGAGGTTGAGCTTGGTGAAAACCTTGCCCCCTCCCAGTGAGTGCAGTAGGTGTTGCACTACTGGGACGGGGTAGGCGCTTTGTTGTAGCGCGCCATTTAGGGTGGCCTTATAGTCCCGACAGATCCTCACCGACCCATCGGGCTTGATCGGGGTGACTATGGGGGTCTCCCACCGGGCGTGGTCTATGGGCTGTAGGACCCCTTGCTTGACGAGTTTGTCAATTTGCTCGTCTATCTTGGGTTTCAGTGCGAATGGCACCCGCCTTGGTTTCAGGCGTTTTGGGGGGACGTTTGAGTCTAGGCTGAATGATATAAGGGGCCCTCGGTACTTGCCTAGGTTTCCGTTGAAGACCTCTTGGAATTCCCGGGCCAGTTGCTGCTCCCAGCTGTCGTCGGTGACGTGGTCGACTCCTGTGACTGCGATGCCGAGCGGGGCGAACCATTGCAGTCCCAGTAGGCTTGGGCGGTCGCGGTCAACGATTGTCAGGGGAAGCCTTTCGGTGTGCCCTTTATATGTGATGTTGAAGTGTTTGGTCCCGACTACCGGGATGCGGTTTCCCTGGTAGTCCCTTACGATGAGTCTCTGGCTGTCTAGGTTCCTCCTTTGGATGTTAGGCACCAAGCGCTTTATTTCATTCCATGCTATCATGGAGAGGTAGGACCCGGAGTCCACCTCCATTTTGCATGACTGGCCCTCGATGCCTACCTCCACGTGGACCTTCCGGGCGTCATTGGTTATGGCGTGGCCGATGGTGACCATCTGATGGGTCTCCTCTCTTCGCCGGTTATAGCTGCCTCGCAGGGATCGTCCGTTCTGGTCCCATCTGTTGTCCAAGGGGCGATCTCTGGTCCGGGGTGGTGTGCTTTCTCTCCTCCGGTCGCTCTGGTCCCATCGTGCCGGGCTGCGGTTCTTTTTTAGGCGGCAGACACGGGCGATGTGTCCCTTCTTGTCGCAATGCTGGCAGATCGATTTGAAAAACCGGCATTCCGACCTGGGGTGGTCGCCGCCGCAACCGGCACAGTTGGTCCTCAACTTACGACCCCGCCGGTTCCGTGGGTCGCGGCCTGTCTGGAGGCGATGGATGTCCTCCTCGTCATCGGAAGTGCCCAATGCCGAGTGGAAGTCGCCCTGGTGGGTGGTTGTCTCGGGTTGGGCCTCAGTCGACCTCACAGGGTTGTTGTTTCTGCTGCAGTCCCCAGTGTTCGGTCTGCGCATGCGGTCGGCAGATGTTCGGGTTGCTTCGGCGGCTGCGGCTGCGGTGAGGGTGTCTGCTAGGCTGATGTTGCCCTTGGCCATCAGCCGGCTCTGGAGGACGGGGTCCCACAAACCGAGCACGATTCTGTCTCGCAGGGCGTCGTTCAGGTTGTCGAATTCGCAGAGCCCCCCTAGGTGCCGTAGCTCGACGTCGAAGTTGCTGAAGCTCTCACCCGACCATTGGTCCCAACGGTAAAATTCGTTTCGTCGGATCAGGATGGTTACCTCTGGAGCGTAGTGCTGCCGAAGTATTGGCTCGAGGACGTCCCAGTCCATCGCGGTCGCATCGGTGGGTTTGGCAAGTGCCTTGGCCATCTTGAATACCTCGGTCCCGCAGTGGGTCAGGAAGACGGCGCGCTTCATAGGGCCGGTGGCGTCCTTCAGGTCGCTGCACTTGAGGAACATGCGGAATCGGTCGGAGTACGATTCCCAGTCCTCGGTGGCGGGGTTGAAGGGTGCTGGGGGTGCGATTTTCGCCATCGTGGTGGTTCGTCTGGCTTCCGTCGGACACGTGATTCAGTTCAGGGTCTGGATCCCACCCTCGTCGCCAGTGTTGTGTCCGCGAAATGATGCCAGGAGTCGGTGACTTCAAATCATGCTCTTTTATTAAAGTAGGAACCGAACTGGTTCTTCGCAAAAGGTTCGCGGCTTTTATTCTTTCAGCCACGGCGGCCGCGGCCAATGGCACCACTTTGAATCTCCCGCGATTCGAATGGACCAATCGCGGGAGATTCTTAGCGAGCCAATTGGCGCGGCTCGCCTAACCAATCAGTGTCCCGCGCTTTGGCCAATCAAAGCGCGGGGATCTCAAGAATGCTAATTAGGGACAGAACACCAGGAATCCCATCTTGAGCAGCTTCCCTTTGTTGGGTAAGGTGATTGACAAAAAAAATCACAAATTTTTCAGCTGCCTGGAGAGCAAAAAGCTGCATAGTGAAAAGAAGCTACTTGGTCTAAAGAATCTGCCTGGTCTTGGGAGAGGGAAGCCGACACGGGGAATGAACGAGCTGTGGGTTTGCGGCAACTGCCAGCAAGGACTGCAAGCTTAGAAGCGACCCACCTGCAGGTGAGTGTCTGCCCGGCTCCTTATAGATCGGCGGTGCATTTTTCAGTGGGAGGAAGGAGCGGGTAAATGGCTCGAAAATTTACTGTGGACCTGAATCAGAAACAACTTAAAAAGCAAACACTCCAGAGCAAAAGGGGTGAGTGTGGAGATTAAGTGGCAGCGGCTTAATGTATGTTTTTACCCTCTAATTCTGGAAGTTAAATTGCAGCTTGAGAAAAGATTGATTAAAGGAAGAAAAAAAGGGGGGACTAGACGAGAAGAAGAGGTGTGAAGAAAGTTTTTATTCAGGAAAACTGCCTTTTGAAACAGATTGTTTGTGAATTCGGATGATGGAAGAACTGGAATGATGTCTACAGTCTCCATTTAAATCAAATCACCAAAAATAATTCTAAACGGCCACCAGTTGGGGAGAACAAAGGAGACTCATGCAGAATTGTTAATCTCCATATAAATCACCCAGCTCCATTTAAATCACCCAGCTGATTAGTCAGCCTGAATTTAAATTCCCACTCATCTGATTGGACAACCTCCACTAAACCCCCACCCAAATCTCATCTTTTCCAACTGGTGAGCTCATTCAAATCTTCTCCATTCAAATCTATCAAACAGCAACACTTCCTCTTTAAAAGAAAAACAAAAGAAAAACCAAAAAAAATGTGGCTTTAAGGAAAAACAAAGGAACTTTACACAACAAACCTCCAATACTTTACTACCTCCACTATTTCAGTACCCCAAGACCAAATATTTATAGATAATGCTTTGTCTATAATAATTCATTTATCATATAATAGTATAATAATTCATTGTTAAATGAACACTAATTTACTGATTCATTGAACTGATAGAGATTTGATACTGTATCATTGATTATCTGGTCTATTGATTGATGGATTAATTCTTAGTAATAAGTTGATTGATTGACTTTTAGTAATGTAACCTTACTTTTGATTTGTTTAGCAACTTATCAATTACCGTTTGCGAATTACCAACATTCATTAAGTCACTCTCTACCCATCACATTAATTAGCTATTGTAATTGTTTAGTGTACTATTGTCATTGACCATGCCAGCCAGAAACTGCAGAAACTCCAAATCCACCACTACCAAACAACTACAAAAAAATATCTCTACCAATGACCTCCCAGATTCCTGTACATGCTTCAGATATCTTAAAACCATTAATGGAAGCGAAAATAACATCAAATGCTATCTATGTGACAATCAAGCCCAATCAAGCCTGCTTAAACTTAAACAAAGACCTAGCTGATCTCCTAAAAGCATCAGATACATTCCCTTGTCTATGTCCATCATGTTTTCCTAAGCTAAACAAACCAAGTACCCTGCCTGACAGAATTGATAGCAGAGAATCATTCATGCACTCAATAGAAAAACGCTTAGCAACACGTTTGAAACAATTATACAAGAAAGCCTAATTTCTCTTGAAAAAAAAATACATCACTGATAAGCGACTACCTTTCAGCTAAAAATCAAATCCCAACCCAACAACCACTACCACAACTACTACTTCAACTACAATCACAACTACAACCAAAAATAACCCCCAAACCACAACCACAAATAATTACTATCCCATCAAATAATTCCACAAATGATATCTCCTTACTCATCAGAGGCACCATTGAACATGATCAGAAACGTCCAAATGCCATCTTATTTGGTCTCGAAGACACCAACAAATCAGATGACATCACCAAAGTTTGTAATATCATAAGCAACCCAAATACAACAAACATCTCTCCTGAAGATATCACTGAAATAACCAGAGATGGCCTTGAGTCCAAATACAATGGTGGCCCCAAAATTTTGTAGAGTTGTTTGTAAAAATGAGTCCAACAAACCATATTCATTCAAACAATAAACGCCATTGTAAAAACCAATCCCAACCACAAAAAACTTTGCTCAAGACCAGACTTATCAATTCTGGAAAGAATCTGCTCCCGTGAACTCCGCAATGAACTCAAAAGACGTCTAGACAATGGAGAGAAGGATCTCTACATTGACTACTGCGCTGATTGTATCAAAAGTAAGTCACACAACCTACAACTCCATATCCGACCATACCTCATCTAATCCACCATCACTCAAAACTAGGCATGCACATCCCCTAACTACCTCAATTTCAGCTACAACTGGCCTTAAATGCAAACTACTCAATGCAAGAAGCCTTGTGAATAAAATACCTGAATTTCTCCTCTTACTAAATATGGCTAAATTCAACATCATATTTATCTGTGAAACATGGCTCAAATGCATCTCTCTCTGACTCCATTACAACAGTAAGAGACTATCATGTTTTCTGATCAGATCGTGAAATCCATAGAGGAGATGGTGTTGCTATCTTCTATAAAAAGTCCTTATATCTAAAAAACATCCAAGTTACCCAAGAGCTTGCTCTTCCTGAGACCATCATCTGTGAACTGTCCTTAAATATCACATTTTGATTCTTACTATGTTACAGAGCCCCTGATTATGACATTGAACATGTAAACAAGCTAAATTCACAACTAACATGGGCAACATCCTGCCCATGTGCTTTTATCTTTCTTGGTGACTTCAATTTACCTCACATTAACTGGACCCTAAACGAATGTAAAACTGAACCCATACATGCAACCTTCTACAATGCTGTTACAAATCTGGGACTGGAACAACTAGTAACCAACAATACTAGAGTTAACAACTGCCTCGATCTCATCTTCCACAATAGTTTGAATTCAATTTATGGAATACAAATTAAAGAACCCATTTCCAACAGTGACCACAGCATGACTGACTTTTGTCTCAACATACGTCCATACAAAAATCAACACAATGATGTGATCCCCAATTATAACTTTAAAAAAGGCAACTATGATCTTATAGACAACGATCTCTCATCCCTTGACTGGCAGTTTCTATTCACTGGATGTAATACTGTTGAAGACCATTACAACATATTTTTACTTGAAGTCAAAAGAATCATCAAACTATATGTACCAATAACAACTCCAAAAACCAGAAAAAACAGATTACCAAAAACAATAAGGAAGCTTCAATCCAAAAAGAGATTACTTTGGCAGAAAAACAAATCTGGTCACGTTGCCAACTTCAAATACCGATACAAAAATTTATGCCACCAGATAAAGCCAACCTCTTTAACACATTCTTTGGCTCAGTATTTGTAAACAGCAATGGATCATGCCCAGTATTTCTTAGTCAAACCACAGACAACTACAATGATATAATACATATCGATTTTACAGAAGACAATGTTGAAAAAGCACTACGCAATCTAAAAATGTTGCATTCCGAAAGGACTGAGCTGAAGTCTTCAATCCGGTCCATGCTTCCAGTGGGAACATGGACCGTTCCTATTGGCTGACACCATTTGACAGCTGACTATAAAAGGGAGCTGTCAAACAGCATCAGCTGTTGCCCGCCAGCTGGCTGCTTTATTAGCGTGGCAGTTGTGGCAACCCTTTATTGTTTCAATAAAGTTTAAAGCTGAAGTTTGCTCCAGGTTCACCTCAGTCATTCCGCCACTCACTTTACACTGGCGTCGAGGGCAGGATAGATATAAGAGGCCACCGAGCAAAGAAGCATTGAGCGAAGTCACTACAAAAAGAGCCAAAGCCACTACCGAACTAAATATAACTTTAAGAGCTTGCTGTCACTATTCACGAGTGCGAATTTCAACTTTCTTCAGAAGAACCGGCACTGCTGAGATAAGATCAAATCCTGTTTCTTCCTTTCAGACCTACAGCGGAGACATGGGAGTCCTACAGAAACCAATTCGACTGCTTCCTAGATGCCATTGACCTCGCTGACATTTCTGACCATAGGAAAAAATATTACTTTTTAAGTTTTTGTGGAGCCACAGTGTTTGACACTGCTATGGCATTTCTGGCACTGCGTTCAATTAAGACTGTTCCATGGGAGGAATTGCAGGAAATTCTTTCTGACCATTATTCCCCTAAGCCCTCCTGAATTGCCAGGCGTCATGCTTTTAGGAGATGGACCCAGGCTGAGGGAGATACTATTAGTGGGTATATGGCAGCTTTACGAACAGTTGCCTTGCACTGTGGGTTCAGAGATTATCTGAAGGACATGTTATTAGACCAACTAGTTTGTGGAGTCAGGGACTTAAGGCTACAAAGGCGTCTATTGGCTAAAGGGGATTTGACCCTTAAATTAGCAATTGAAGAATCTCAAGCTGCAGAGCTGTCAGTACTTTCAGCAGCAGAAATTCAGGGAAATCCAGTCAGTCAGAACAGCTCAGCCGTTCATTATGATGAAGCCTCCACAGAGGAAGGCTCAGAAGACTAGTGATGTAAATCGCCTCAGGCAACCCAAAACCAGTCAGTGGGAAAACAAGTCTGTTCCCAATCAACCTCCATGATCTCAGTCCATCTGCCTAAGCTGTGGAGGAAATCACCCCAGGGCATCTTGCAAGTTTGTCTAAAATGCCAGAGAAAGGGTCATTTAGCCAGGATCTGTCAGGCAGGAAAAACTTTTGTCCAACCACAGCAACCTCAGATAACTGAGCATTTTCAAAAACAAATTGAAGACTGTTTCACCTGCTACCAAGTCAAGCTGTCAAACAAAGGTTCTAACAAAATCAGTGTTATTGTTTCTTTAGAAGGGAAACCTTGCAGGGTGGAGGTAGACACCGGCTCAGCACTGTCCATCATCTTGTGGAGCATCTTGAAATGACTACTTCCCAGGATGGCTAAGAACAGGCTTCAAGGCTGCAACTTAACCCTACATGACTACCAAGGCAGAACCATCCCAATCATCGGAAAAGGCAAGTTTTTTGTTCAATTTCAAAATTTTAAGAGTCACGTGCCCTCCCAAGCCTGTTAGGATTAGACTGGTTCCCTGCCCTTGGCCTTCATATAGGCGGAATCCACTCTATTGCAAATTCAGAGGTGGATGCTTTGTTCAAAGACTATGCTGATGTGTTCAGCGAAGACCTAGGCTGTTACTTGGGAACCCCAATATCTTTCAACTTGGACCATCTAGCAGTCCCAATCTGTTTAAAGCCTCAAAGAGTACCTTTTGCAATCTGCCCTAAACTGGACAAGGATCTAGGATCAAATTAATTGAACAGGGCATATTAGAGCCTGTGGACTTCACAAAATGGGAAACCCCAATAGTAACACCCCTGAAAAAAGATGGCAGTTTAAGAATTTGCACTGATTACAACTCTTTAAACAAATATTTACAAATCAGCGCTTATCCAGTCCCAATTATCCAGCACCTGCTGCATCCTTTTGAGCCAGGAACCATTTTCATGAACCTGGATTTGTCACAAGCCTATCAACAGTTCCCAGTTGATGACACAGCCGCAGAACTATAAACTATTGCAATACACAGGGGTGCTTTTAAGTGTAGGCACCTCCAATTTGGAGAGACTGCTTCAAGGATTACCTGGCATAATACCTTATTTTGATGACATTTTAATATCTGCCTCTGACAAGCCTAAGTTACTTCAGAGAGTCAGAGGTATCCTCGAGTATTTCAGAAAGTCGGACCTCAAATTAAAAAAGGAGAAATGCACTATTGCCACTCCACAGGTTGAATTTTTGGGGTGCAGAATTGACGCCTCTGGCATTCACCCAATCGAATCCAAAGTAAGGGCTATTCACAAGGCACCCACACCAACTAATAAAGCTGAACTTCAGTCTTTTTGGGGATTCCTTAATTTCTACGCTTCATTTTTGCCCAATAAGGCTTCCATTGCAGAACCTTTGCATAGACTCTTGGACAAACAATCCTTGTGGCACTGGGGACCTAAGGAAGCCTATGCTTTCAAAGCAGTCAAATCATTTCTTACATCTGATGCAGTTCTAATTCAATTCAACAAAAAATTGCCCTTAATCTTAGTTGCAGACGTATCACCTTTTGGCATAGGAGCCATTTTGAGTCACAGTCTGCCTAATGGTTCTGAGGCATCCATTGTCTTTTTTTCCAGAACATTATCCACAGCAGAGTGCAACTACAGTCAAATTGACAAAGAGGCTTTGGCTGCAGTTGTTTCAGTCAAGAAGTTCCATGAGTTTCTCAATGAACACCATTTCGAGTTAGTTATGGATCATAAGCTTCTTTTGGGTCTTCTGTCAGGCAACAGACAAATGCCTCAGATTTTGTCTCCAAGAATGACCAGGTGGACATTATTTCTGGCTGCATATTCCTATACACTGGTTCATCGAGCAGGCAAAAGCCTCAGCCATGCTGATGCCCTCAGTAGCTGCCCCCTGCCTGTTCCAGTAGAGGATCCTGCACCAAACAAAAATCTTTCAGGACCAGCTCCTTGCCAAAACTATGGTCACAAGCCATGGTCATCCCTGTCTTCAAAAAGGGAGACCCCAGCCTAGTTGAAAATTACAGACCAATCTCTTTATGCTGCGTCACCTGTAAAGTCATGGAATCAATCCATCATCCTCCACTTAGAAACAAACAAACTACTCTCTAATAAACAATTTGGTTTCAGAAAAAAATTATCCTGCAATCTGCAACTCTTACACTGCAAAAACATATGGACTACACAACTCGATCAGAGCAAAGCAATAGACACAATCTACATAGACTTCTGTAAAGCCTTTGATTCAGTGGTACACAACAAACTACTCCTAAAACTAAAATCTTATGGTGTCTCCGGACACCTGCATAACTGGATAGAAGCATTCCTGTCAAACAGACAACAAATGGTCAAAATTGGGAGTGTCCTATCAAATTCTGTACCTTTCAATAGTGGTGTCCCCCAAGGCAGTGCTCTAGGACCAACTCTCTTCATACTCTACATAAATGACCCCTGTGATCATATTAAGAGCAACTGCATTCTCTTCGCTGACGATGTAAAGCTATTCAACACCACAGACAATACTGCTACCCTTTAAAAAGCCCTCGACTATGTATCAGAATGGTCAAACAAATGACAACTTCACATCTCAACAAATAAATGCTGTCTTACATATTGGCAGAAAAAATCAGAAAATAAAATACAGGATGAATAGTCAAGACTTTGTTGATGATCCAAATGGTCAAGGATCTTGGAGTACTCATCTCTAATGATCTAAGTGCTAGAGCCCACTGTAACTACATAGCCAAAAAGGCATTAAGAGTTGTTAACCTAATCTTATGTAGCTTTTTCTCTGATAATATTACACCACTAACTAGAGCATACAAAACCTTTGCTAGACCAATACTCGAATACAGCTCATCAGTCTGGAACCCACATTACGTATCTGATATTAACACAGTTGAGAAAGTCCAGAAATATTTCACAAGAAGAGTTCTCCACTCCTCTACTCATTGCAGAATACCATATGCCACCAGATTTGAAATTCTAGACCTAGAAAATCTAGAACTACGCCACCTTCAGTCCGATCTAAGTATAGTATATAAAATCATACATTGCAATGTCCTACCTGTCAATGAATACTTCAGCTTCAACCATAGCAACACTAGAACAAACAATAGATACAAACTCAAGGTTAACTGCACCAAACTTGATTGCAGGAAATACGACTTCAGCAACAGAGTGGTCAATGTCTGGAATACTCTCCCTGACTCCGTGGTTTCTTCCCCAAACCCCCCAAAATCTTAACCTTAGACTGTCTACTATTGACCTCATCCCTTTCCTAAGAGGTCTGTAGGGGGTGTGCATAAGCGCACCAACGTGCTTACCATCCCTGTTCTATAGTTTCTTTTATTTTTCTTATATGTATCCATGTATTCATAACTATGTTTTTACTTATGCCTATTATCTTGTAAGCAATTAAAAACCAAATAAAATGAAATACATAAAAATAAAATGAAATAAATAAAAAATTAATTAATTAATAAATAAAGTTTTTTTCTACCCTGAAGTGGGGTGGAGAGCACCTAATTAGAGAATTGCACATCAATTGGTCTGCCTTTTATTCATTTGCTCAGGCATTTCTGTTCCTCCCAAACAAGACAGATAGAGCCTTCAATGGATAATTAGAACTGGAGGGAAAAATTGCTACCAGCCTGCCTTCTATTGGGGGCCTGTATACTGCATGAGCCAGAAAGTGAGCTGTGAAAATATCTGTTGAAGTATTCCCTGTTAGGAGAATGAGTGCACTCAGCCAATCACACTTACAGCATTCTCTTAAGGATACGTATTAAACTACTATCCTGGTTTATATATTGCCAACCCAACTGTTAGATGACTATCCTTCCTAACAATATCTACAGTCTCCACACATCCTGGACGTAAACTGTTTCAACTTCTTCGCTCAAGATAATGTTATGGAGCATTGCACACACACACACAAACACACAAAACAAAACAAAACTGGACACAAGGACAGTTTTTCCCCCATGCTATGACTCTGCTAAACAACTAATTCCCACAACACTGTTAAACTACCTAGTAAGGCTGCATTCTTCTTCTTCTTCTCATCTTTCCTATTACCTATCTCCTTATCTTCTTATGACTATAACTTAGTTGCCTGTATATTATGATTTATATTGTTTATTTAGTATCCAAGTATGATTTATGTTGATTGTTAATTTGGTATCCTAAGACTATCACTAAGTGTTGTATCTTATTATTTCTGATGAATGTATCTTATGATTAGGAACATGATTTATCACTTGTTACCTCTATGTACACTGAGAGGTTATGCACCAGAGACAAATTCCTTGTATGTCTAATCATACATGGATAAAGAATAGAATTCTATTCTATTCTATTCTATTCTATTCTATTCTATTCTATTCTATTCTATTCTATTCTACTCTATTACATTCTATTCTGTTACATTCTATCACATTCTATTACATTCTTAGTTCATAGGAAATCATCCATTCATTCTCTAAGGCTATGACATTATGGAGCAGTCACAACCTGCATTTTAGTTGTTCTACTTTTGTTTTTCACAAGCACAAAAGGATTTGTGTTGGTACACATAGTAGGTGGGGGATTGATTAATCTTCCCCAATTTCTCACCAGTCACTATCTTCATCCCCAGATGGGACTGTTATGAATATTATTATTTTTTTAATATCAGTAAAAATAAAAAGTGGTTGCTGACTACCATAAAGGTAATCAGCATACCCATAAGGCAGGAAGGGAAAGGATTGCAAACTGCACTAAAACAGACCGGCAACAACTATGATACATGGGAAAGTCTCATAATCATCACTAAGCCCAAACCTAACTCAACATATTGTGAAAATGTGCTGTAGGTTGGTTTTTATAAAACAGTAGAACAGAGGAAAGTATCTGACGAGGTGATAAAACAGGAGGAATGAGAAAGGAAGAGAAAATCATTTATAAAAAAAGAAAGATCTAGTATATTTTAGGAGGCTAGTAATTATTTGTTGTGCTAGCAGACTGGAAGAAGAGAAAAGGGTTTTATGGGGAAAGGTTAAAAAAGGAATTTTAAAAAGATTGGTCAGATTGTTTTAAAAAAGTAAAGAAAAATTGTAAACACATGTGAAAAGTTCATCCACAGCATACTTGGAATTTAAAAAACCCTGAAAATATATAAGAATTAATCATCTTTTTGCTTCATCAATAACTGCTTGAGTACTTGATGGAGGAGCTTTGCTCTTTAATTCTCCATTGGCTCCTTTCTTTAGCCTCCCCACCCTCTTGCATTATTGCCACTCTGTCATATATCCAGTCATACACAACTCTTCTCCTTTTTTTCTAAAGAAACCACAGGAGAAATATAGAGGTTTTTCTTCCTCCAATGACTCTTCCATAAAAACGTCTCCATGATCAGAAGCAGGATGAAGAAGGTGGTCTGCATTGTCAGACAATATAATGGTATGTGCGAATGACCGTGGGAGAAAAGAGATAGAATTGCAACCAAGGAAACAATTGGATAAGAAGCAACTTAGTTCACAACAGGAATATGGGCATGGCAACTATTTCAGAAGGGACCCTCCCTAATTTTTTGAGCTGTAAAGACAACAGGTAATCTCCATTTTGCTGAAATGCATAATTCCATAAGCGTGCCACATCTCTGAAAAGGATCATAATATTCCTATATTCACTATGATTATTTGTGCATGCAAATCAAATTGGCTTTTACACGGGGGCTATCAATCAACCAGCCAATGGTTTAAAGTTGTTTGCAAGCATTCCCAATAAAAAGGCAAGTTGGAGAACTTTGACACCTCTAAACCCAACCCACCCACCATAGACCCACCACCATCCTGACTGGAACCAGATTTTGCAAACTGCAACTCCAAGGATAGCATTGCATGCCAAGGAAATAAAATATTTACACACACACACACACACACACACACACGCTTGTGTGTGTATACATATACAAATATATCGTATGTCTATGTGTACATGTGTGTATGTGTATAATGACAAATTGGGGAAACATATATCTACAAATTTATCATACTATTTCTTCTGCTGTAAGCAAATATTATGCAGAACCGAGAAAAAGAATAAGTAAGTCAAAGACATTAAAGTATGAGATGAGAAAATGAAACATTGCTAAAACTAATTTAATCTTCCTTATGTGATGGCCAGTAAATTACTAATCTCTGCAACCCATCATGGAAAGCATACAAAGTCAGACTGAATTGCTTATGTCTACATAATCACTCCAGAATTAAAGAAGCAGATACGTGTTTATTGGCAGCTAAAATTGAGTCATTGCAAAAGCAGTTCAACAATGGAACCAGTTGCTTTAAAAAATAATAATAATAATGAGCTCTTCATCATAGCTTAAACTGCACATGGTGCCTTAGACCAAATTCTTGTATACGCGATTGGGATGATTTCTTCTATGTTTCTTGACACCTAGGATTATGCCATTGGGCAATTTTACTTATTTTCTTCTACTCCCTCATCTTCAATTTTGCTTGCTTTAATCTTTAAAGGCATGTAGGATATTTCCAAACATACCGTATATACTCGAGTATAAGCCGAGTTTTTCAGCACATTTTTAGTGCTGAAAAAAAAAACCTCGGCTTATACTCGAGTCAGATTCCCCTCTGAAAAAAAAATGGTGTGGAGCTCCGAAGCTGGGCAGCCGCTTCCCTGCTTCCGTGTTTCCTTTGCAACTTTTAAGCATGGGAGGGGGAGGCTTTTCTGAGCTCTAGGCTGAAAAAGCAACGCGAACCGAGGTCGCTCCACTCAGTTTCATTTCCTCAGCTCCAGCTGCTTTCAGTCCACTCGGGAGGAGGGGGAGGAGGGGAAGAGAGAGAGAGAGGCTCTTGGTTTTTTCTTGCAAGGGAGAGAGTGACTCCTGCCTACCACTGTCATCATCATCATCTTTTGGGTTAGTGAATCAATCAAACCTTTCATGATAGTGAGATCGTTTCCCAAATTTCCCTTAAATCAGGGAAGAAATCAGAAACAAACCTTTGGGCTGAGAATAAGCTTGTTCCTATGATGCCATTTTTGTTCACTTCAGTGTGAAAAGTGTGAAAAAACACACTTCTTTTTCTTCATCTTCTTGTTCCCTATTTACTGGTCTCTTTCAAAGAGGAAATTGTGAACATCAAACTTATTCTCAACTGTCCTAGTGAAAGTTTTTATTGGCATCTATTTTTATTTTTGAAATTTACCAGTAGCTGCTGCATTTCCCACCCTCGACTTATACTCGAGTCAATAAGTTTTCCCAGTTTTTTGTGGTTAAATTAGGTGCCTCGGCTTATATTCGGGTCGACTTATACTCAAGTATATACGGTAACTTGTATTCTTCAATTATCATATTTGATCAATAGGATTTTAAAGGGAGAGCAGTCCAAACATCATCCCATTGCATTGGTAGCTTTCTCGTTGCTCCTTTTTTCCTCATTGTTAAGGAAAAAGGAAAGAAGACAGAACAGCTGTACAATGTCTTAACTGACAATGTTGGTAGAAACCATCTGCTTGGAAGCACCCAGAGAGAATAAATGGGGCAGAATTTTGATGGTAAGCATAATAAAATAAAGCAGTTATAATTTCATTTTATAAAAATAACTCAGTTGAAATGCACACACACAAATTACATATTTAACAGCATGCGAAGAAGATATTTTCCCAAACTAGATTGATGAAAGCTTTTTTTAACAAGTCTTCCCACTGCATTGTGGATATTCTTAAATCTTTTGAATTCTGTTCAGTTTATTTTAAAACAACTCATAAACTCAGAAGCAAGACCTTAATGTGGGGAGAGAAAAGGGGAGGGGGGGAGAAGAAAATACTGTACTATCTGAAAACATAACTTCTCCAAAACACCATGCCATTCTATCAAATGTGATACGCAACATTTGTCGTTGAGATTAATCTGAAAAAAGTTATTATGTATTTCTTTCACAGGAAAAGCTTATAGGTTTATTTCAGAAGAACCTAATGATGTCTGCAATAGTATGAAAGAGATTGGTCAACAACTGGAATTTTTAAAAACAATTGTTTTATAATAAACACCTCATTCCAGAAATCCAACAAAAATTTTGAATGAATGTATTTATCAGATCATGGGAAGATCTGATTCTTTCTTCATCTTTACATCAATCACTTTGTTACATCAATCACTTTGTTATATTGATGCTCTCACCCAAAATTATTTAACTTTCCATCCTACTTTACTTCTACTTCCCTGAATCTTTGGCAACAGCTTCATATTGCTGAAGGCTTTCTTTACATGTTTAATTTGATTACATAATTAACATTTTGTAATATATATGAGTCATAAAGTAACAAAATTGTCTGAGTTTACACAACCCATTAAGTCAAGGGAAAACAAGGCAAAGCAAAGACTAATTACACTAACCAAATTGCATCTGGGCTGCTAAGTTTTTACCTGATTTGGTTAAGTCTGTTGCATGAACACAGCCAATTGGTTTGTGAAACAGGCTCATGCATAAAAAACAGTTACAAAAACTTTCTTTGATGAAAGCTAGAGGAGATTTCCTAACCTTGGCAATTTTAAACAAGACTGGCTCGAAAATTCTGGGAGATGAAGTCCACCCATCTTAAAGTTGTCAAGGTTGAGAAATACTGATGTAGCAGCTACATTTAGGATAGGTCTGTTATATAATCCATCCTGAAGAGCTCTCAAAACTCTAAAACCAATTTCCGTCTCATAAGTCTTATGATTTTAGAATGGGAATAGTGGTACCCAGCTTCATTTTAGCAACCTAAACACTCAAGAACGTAGCCCAAATATTCTAATAATCATGTTATTGGTGCAAAGTTTCATTTTTAAGTTCAAGTATAGTTTAATAAGTCTCCTGTAGACTTAATCTGCCTATTTACTACAAATAAAATAATAAACTCTATTTTTTTTTAATCTATGCTGTTACCCTCTTCTTGCTAATATCATTACAGTGTTACTGTTGCCGACCTTGCCTCAGAAATTAAGCAGATGGTGTTACTACAGCACAATTCCCTGAAGCTAAATTCATTTAGGCTGGAAAAATCTGGATAGCCTGAAAGAGATAGAGAAAGTCATGTCTGCAATCATCTGGGTAGTTAGCTAACTTTTGCTGCCCAGATTTTGCATCTGAGTATTTACCTACACATGTTACCAGTTTTGTGTGCAAATTGTTGTAAGAAATGTCCATCTGGTTTCAGTTCCAAGTGAGAAGAAAGACACTGTAAACTTGGAAGCCGCTTGGAAGGATGGTTTAATGGTAGATAGCAAGATCACATGATTTGAGATACTGGGCAAAAAGAGCATATTGGTGAGAGAAGGGGAGAGATTTATAATCTCCATTGGGCTTTGAACTAACTTCCTGTTAATGTGGTGAGAAATGTATCCTGATCGGTTGTCAAACTCCCATGGGGCCATGCAGGGGTAACTTTGTAGGTTGTCTTGAATCTCAAGCTTGGTTGAATCTTGCTGGGTGATGTAATGAAGGGGCTTCGGACAATCTATTATGGTTTAATGATTTTGCCCTTGTTTGGCTCTGAGTGAGCACTAATCCTATCACTCTTGGGGGGGGGGCATGTTTTAATTCCATCATCCTGGGGCTGAAGTGGGGGCAGGGACTGCAGGAAGCTGCTTTGTCTTTAAAAACATGTTTCTCATTTTCTCATCCAGGGAAATATAATATTCTGCCTTTTTAATATTTCCTAGAATATTTCATTCTTCTAGGAGAGGGTGGGTGCTAACTTTCTACAATATAAAACAAACTCACACGCACATTTAACAACTTCTTGCAGCTTGTTTGCTTCTGCCCTACTCTTACTCTTTGCCCTACTCTTAAAGCAGACCCATACAGCATTCTTCCCCCAACAATTTATAGAAGAGTTTTAATGGCATAGAAAGCTTTGAGACAGCCTATTGTTATACGGTAAATAAATTGTTCTTATAAAAATCATGTTTTTCCCCTATGTCCTGAACCTATCCTCTTGCCTATGCTCTAATACCGAATCTTGCTTGGCCTTTTATTTTGTCCCATCTTCCACCCAGTTTGCAAATTGATTTTTCATCAAACTTCTGGCTTTTTCCTTTACATTTGTTCTAATATCTGTCATTTCTGCATCTGATCTCACCTAGCTATGATCACACACTCATTGACACAGCCTATGACAAATACCAATTTGCCAGTCACATGGAATCACCTGTCAGGGTAAGCATGTGATAAATGTTATCTTCTGTGCACATTTTAAAAAGAGCTACTGTAGCTTTCTACTTTTATTTGTGGCTACCCACGTCCTTGTCAGTGTTACTGATTCATTACGAAACTCTTGCATTTTATTTGCCTAAAGTGTAAAAAGATTCATGTGCACCCAGATTTAAGACTTGCTCCCATGAATACAAAATATAAATGTCGTTCAGAAAGGATTCCTCTCCTGGCTTCACAACTGCTGTTTTGTTTCCTTTGCCCCAAATTTCTTTATCTGTCTCCACTCTGTATTTTGGAAAACATTTTTCTGTTTTTATCTAGATGATTAAAATGTAAGACTTTCTTGAACTACATTGCCTTATTTCCAAGACCTGCGGTGTAGTATAATTTTACACAATAGTTTGCTCCTTTTTACCATTATTATTGTTAATCTGATAAGGGGGGAAAGGCAAAATGCAACATTTATATATAGCAACTAATATATTTTGAAATAAATTCATGGGATTGTGTGATTAGCAAGAAGAGGCAGGAGAGTGAAAGAGAAATCCAAATGCACAGATGATAATAAATAAAGCCTTTCTTTTCTGTGGTAAAAATGTGCATTTTTCACACAATAGTGATAAGGAAATGTTTCCAAATAAGTTTTGGTAGTCAAGTTCTTAAAAAACAGAGAAAAACTAGAGAAAATATGCTGCAGCATTTTTAGTTCACTCCAAATTTTCCTTCAATAAAAAGGCCAAGAGGGGACAAACAGTTGGAAAGTACCAACATTTCCTCTTTCAGTGGTATTCTGGATAAGATCTCCTGGATCTGGGCAGTGGAACAGATCGATTGATTTGCTAATTGGGTATTTGAGACTGTTGTGTATGTTCGCTTCAGCTTGTTTGATTGAATGAAGATAGAAGCATGATTGGCACTTGTACAAGCTGACCATGAGAAATGTTATCTTAAAAGGTCATACAATTAATCAAGCAATACCATTTATTGGTCATCCAAATGATTCTATGAGCGTTTGACAGAGCTACATAAATCCTGATGAGAGAAGTATTGCTGCTGTGGTATCCAGAGCAGAAACTTATATAGAAACATTTTGTATACATTTCATATTACTTGTTTAAAAATCAGCGTTTGCATACTATACTTATAGAGAATAAGTACAATAAGAACAACAGTAATACACCTTTTTAAATTAGAACAATCTGCATAATTCTTATCATCAAGATTTCATCCAGTACTTTAAAATGGAAAAATTTGAATTCAACAAATTTACAGAGGAATAATGTAACGTCGCTATTTGACTTGACTCCCTCATTTTTCAAGCACTTTATCAAACATTTAATTAAGACAGTTTGAAAAGATAAAATAGGAGCTTAATCTAATTGCTTGAATTGACCAACAGCCTAATTGTAAATGGTCCATGTCCGTTCTTTGCATCTAAGGTATCCTTTATTTTACAATCTTACTACAACATCAATAGCAGATAATTAGACATTTATATTAAGGGGTAAAATTTCTTTTGGAGATATTCATGCACTCTTTTTTTTTTTTAAACAAATTTTATTAATTTTACAAAAAAACAATACACAATCCAGGCATAACAACTTGAAAAATCTTTTCTAAAAAAATAATAATAATAATTAAAGAAGAAAGCCAATAGAACATATAAAATAATTCCAAATTGTAATATCAATATTTACATAATCTATTTAACTTCATATCTTATCCAGACTTCTCCTTTTATCCAAATTATATTTCTTGCTTATTAAAATTTTATTGTCTTTCATAAACATACAAAACACAAAACATAAACAAAACTAAAACATCTTTCCTGAAGGCTGCCTGATCCCGGGTTGAAACTCTTCACAAGGCACAAATTCAAACATCATATTCACTTTATATATCCTTCCACATCTTATTATCATTTTCTTTTCTTTTTTTATAAACCAATTTTATCAATTTTACAAAAACAATGCACAAACAATCAAGGCATAACAGCTTATAAATTCTTTTCTAAAATAATAATAATAATAATTAAAGAAGAAAACCAATAGAACATAATGATTCCAAATTATAATATCAATATTTACTTTATCTATTTAACTTCATATCTTATCCCAGCTTCTCCTTTTCATCCAAATTATTTCTTGTTAATTAAAATTTTATTGCCTTTTATCAATATACAAAACCCAAAAAAACATAACAAAACCTTTATATACCCTTCCATATCTTATTACCATTTTCAATAACATTTTTTGTCTGTTCTGTTTCCAACTATCCATTCATCTTTTTTCTTTTACTATACTTCTCCTATACACTAATTGGAGTGACGCCTTTAACTCATTACCCTAACTTAAAAGTACTTCATATAACACTTAATTTATCTTGGGATTCTGTTTAGTAGATTCTAAAATTACACAGTAAATTTTATACTCTAAATACACATATAAAAACACAATCTTATATACTTTCCAGAATCCCCCTTTTATCCTTAATTAAATTCACCCATTGTCTCTGAATAAACTTTTTTTCTTTAGATCTTGCTTCCCACCATTAAGGCTTCTCCCCCCCTTTCTCTCTTGCTTATTCTTCTCCTTGCCCTTTTTACCCCTTTGTCTCTCCTCCTCCCTTTTCTTACTCCCTTTCCTTTGCTTTCTAACCTTGCATCCACCTTTCCTCTCATTTTTCTCTTTTTTGGTTGTTTTTTCAAACCTTAAAATCCCCTTTTTCTTATCCTCTTTCTCCTCCTCCCCGGAAAAAACCCATTGTTCATCAAAGATGGCTTCTTGTTCCTCTTCTTCTTTGTCCCAGTCATTCTGCTGCATAATTAATTTTTCATAAGTACATGACGCCATTTCTAAAAATTGAAATAAAATGCCCAAAGTATCTTTTCCATCTTGTTCTCCCTTTTTATATTTTTGATATTTAGTCTTTAGTTCATCCACAAGCGATGCCATCCTGAAAAGAGAAATTTTCCCCAAAACAACCACCCAAGTATTTTTAATCAAAAATAATACAAAAAAAGTTCCAAAAGTTTATATTTTTCTTCTTTCTTCTATTTCTTTTTCTGGGGTTACTGTTTAATCAAAGAGATCCAATTACCTTGTATCTTTCTTTGAGATTCTAGGCAATCTCCTCCTTTTTCCACTTCTGCTCCAATTTTTTCCCTCTCCCTTTCCACTTGCAACATCAATTTTTAAATGATCAGAAATCCATACCTCTAATAAGGGTTTTCCAATTTCTTAAATTTTTAAGTCCAATGTCCAAGAACTCTTTTGTCCCTTAACTTCAACTTTCAGAATAATTCACCTTCAGTCAAATCTTCATCTGCTATTTCCATGGGGTGGGAGAGTGAAGGAAAAAAAAAAGTTCCCTTTAACAGCTTCTCCGCCGCTTTCGATCTTCTTAGGGATACAATGTATCCTCCAGCAATTCAGACAGCTCAATTCCAACGAATTTAAAAGATGTTGATTGACCCGGCTCAGCCAGCACTTTCACTTTTCTTGCTTCCTCCAGCACAATCTTACCTGGTTGCTGGCTTCTTCGTGGCAGCCATTGCTGACTGCTGCTCCACCACCTTGGGAAAAAGGGGTTTTTCCGGACGAGGAGGGGGTCTGTGGCACCCCCAACTCCCTGTCCGGCTCCCCTCTCTCTTCAGCTGTCCCTACAGGGCAGCCATATTCCCCTGACCCATTTGGATCGGGGGTACCTCGGCGGCAAGCGCAGCAGGAATCGCGAACGGTCGCCAATTCCTGCTGCCACTGAAGCCACACAGAACTGGACAAGATATTCCTGCACTCTTAAGTTATGCTTGAGTACTGCAATGTGTTTTTCAAATGCCATTTTTCTATACCCTATTAATTTAAGAGGCTAAATCTCAAGCAAATCATCATGAAAACAAACCAATGTTCAGTTACAGCTTAAACATATAAATGAAACAGAAAGTCCACTAGTTCATGAAGTTACAACTATTGAAAATATTTCCTAAATGAATTTAATCAATAATGAAACCTTTAGAGAAAGGGGGAAAATCTAATAAAAAATACAAAAACTGTTCTCCATTAATCACTGCAAACTGAAAAACTAGCAGATTGGATCCAGATTTAGTTATGCCTAGAGTAGATCTACTGAAACTAATGGGAGAAGTTAGTAACAGGTAACTTAACAGTCAAATAACTCCCATTATTTCAAGGGATCCACCCGAAGCAAAAATAAATCTTCAACTAATCAAAACAATTTAAATACCAAATCAAACAGTTGATATTATTACTATTCATTTAACTTCAGGAATCTAAAAGAAAAATTGTTAATACCATAAATTAGAGTTTTGCTAAAAAATGTGTGATAGAAAACCTTGCTGTGAGCAGTTCCTACCATACAACTATACTTCACTCATTTTATATCCTGAAAGATATTACATTTGCCAGACCATATTCCAAAGAAAAATTACCCAGCAAATTGAAGCTGCAGCAAATCAGGAATTTAAATACAACTATTATTGCCAATTTAAGTTAGACAAACAGTTTGTCTTTCCTCTAAGAATCCAAAGGCAGTATTAATAGCACTCCTTTCTTATTTTCCTCACAACTCTGTGAAGTAGATTGACCTCAGAGATCCCAAAAACTTTCATACCCTTGGATTAAGGAAAGAAGTAACCTTGGATTATGAGGAGATACTACAAATTTCTTTGCTGTATACAGTCTGCAATTCAGACCAATGATGAAAGACAGTTAAACCTGCCAAGAAACTTTCAGAACTTTAGAAGGTTAAGAAGTTGCTCCTATCCCTGATAGTAAAAATGAAATAAATTAAGCAATGAACAATTTGCTGCGTTAGTGCTTATACTGCAAACCTTAAGAGTTAGGCCATTACACACAGGTTACACCTTCATTAATGTTAAAGGCCAACTTAGGAAATAGAAATGTATGTTATCTCATAAGATGTTGGGATCATCTGAATGGAAAATGTTTATTATTTTTTCATTACGAATGGAAAGCAAAACCAAGCACCATCTCCAGGACAATCTCCTGGCAAGGAATGAGGCAAAGAGCTGTTTCTTCTTCTTTGTTCTTTTCCCGTGCACCTAAGTATGAATATAATGTTGACTTGCCCTTGGGAGCTAAATCATGTTCATGTTTAATCACAGCAGCAATGTATCTATCTTAAAACAGGACCTCTTAAATGCAGCTCCTTGTAAGAATTGTTTGTAGTCATTCATTTCCGGCAACACCATCTTTCTTTCCAGAGTTCTGTTTTGAAGCCATTACCCTGCCATTAGGGTAATGTAATGAACAAGATCTCAAATCACTCATCGGGTTGTAGAGTAAAAGTCTCCTCCTTTCTGTTGCATCCAGTAATACACAAGTTGTCAAGTATGGGTCATATGTAAACTAATATATCTGTTCACCCTCTTAGCCAAAGGATCAGCTCTTCCCAGTTAAAGCCTATATTTTATCTCCTCCTCCTAGTATTTCCAAATGGCTGCCAACATTAGCTGCATTGTCCACACCCTTCACTTTGTACCCCTTCCAGAGTTCCTTTACCATCTTGCTAATTCCACGCCTGCATACACATGACACAACAACACATCTGTGCAGAAGACAAACAGAAGGACGAAATGACCATTCTTGTAAGGAATGAATCAATTTGTAAATTAACAAACTCCCAATATGCTGTAAACATTAAATACTCTAAGCCCAAAACCTTCTGCTCCATAAAAGAGCACTTTCACCATTATCTATTTACAGCAGCTCCTCTTCTCCTGAGACTCATAAACACAGAAAGACAGAGCTGAGTTTTTGGGGGGAGGGGGGAGAGGGGAGCAGGATAGAAGAAATGCTCTCGTTGAAATTCAACTCACAGCAAAAGCAATTTCCGAATGTGCAAAGTGCTGTCAGCAAGCCTGATGTTTGTGTATGAAATATAGACAATATGACTGGCCCATCGGCAGCCACTGTCAGCCTGATGGATGGAACTTGAAAAGAAGTAAAGCGGCTGCCATTAGGGCCCAGTCTATCAGTCTCTTGAAGGAGATTCAGGGGCTTAATAGGGGGGAAACTCTTTACTAATCGGACAAAATTTCCAGCTGTGATCACCAAGAAAATAAAAGGGATGGGGTGGTGAAAGACCTGAGCTGGGAACACAATACAGGAAAGGAAAAAGCCAAACCCTTTCTATTCTCATCCCATCTCTCTACTTTTCAGTTTCCTTAAGTGGTTCTGGTGCATTCAAGGACATATTCCTGTACTTGACTTACCATGGTGACTCTTCCCACCAATAGCTTTGTTCATTTGAGAAAAATAAAAGTGTTGTAAATATAATGTGTAATGTGATAGAGCAACCTGCTTAGCCCTGTGGCTGCTGAGCAAATGGGCCTGTTGACTAGTGCTGTATGATAATAATCATGCATTCATAACATTTTATTGTTGAACCCATGTATTATTTGCATTTTCCTTGACCTAATCTTATGTCTGCCATGACACTAGTGTAGAGATGAACAGATGAGCAGATTGGAGATTGCTGGAGACTGCATTTCTCTTTCCTTAGAAGAATACCAGAGTCAAGAGGAGAACCAATTACTGACCAGAGAGCAAGAATTTGCATTTTCTAATTCGTCATGATACAAAAATTCTACTTCAAATATTATTATGTTTAAATGCAGTTAAGGACGCCAAGATCAATCAGTTAACAGCTAAAGGATGGAAAAGACCATAAGACCAAGGGTGGGATTCTATCAGTTCAGATCAGTTCTATAGAACCGGTTGTTATAATTCTGCACAGTTCAGAAAACCACTAGCTGGCTCCTCCCCTCCCCACCTACCCCACCCAGGAGGCTTCCCTGAGGCGCAGGGGTGGTATTCAGGGGATTGGGGGAGGGAGAAGTGGCCTGAGAGCAGAGCTGAACCTTCCTTAGGATTGAAGCTTCTATTTTTCAGTGCAGACTCAGGCAGCAGATTGCAGAAAGGTAGATCTGGGAGTGAAGCTGTGATTCTGAAAGCAGCTCAATCTGCCTGCCTGATTTGCCTGATTTTGGGTAAAAGTTGCTCTTTTTAAAAATAAAAAAATTCAATCTTTACATATATATTTACAATACTTACATACAAGCCACACCCAGCCAGTCACACGACCACCAAGCCACACCCACTAATTAGGCCACACCCACAGAACCAGTTGTTAAGAAATTTGAATCCCACCCCTGCATAAGACCACTCAGTTGAGAGCAGCTTAGTCCAAGTGGATATGCATGGGTGTTAATTACTCACTACTTATTATTTTAGTCATCATCAAGTAACTCCTCTCCTCTCCTTTTCTCTGTTTTCATCTTCCCTCTTCTCCCCTTCTCCCCTTCTCTGCTCTGCTGTCCTTCCTTCCCACCTTTTTCCTTCTCTTGCCTCTGGGGTGTGTGTAGAGAGAAGTGATCTGTTTTGTCATTCTAAGAGCAAAGTCTCATGTCTTCTTTTTATTCAGGCTTGCTCCTGCAATTCCTGCCAAATATTGAATTTTATACTATTCGTTTAGCTTCTTAAGTGCAGTAGGCAAAAAGAAGCACATCTGCAAACACATGAAAAGCTTTGAAAAATCCTTCCACAAACATAAAGAAAATGTCTTCTTCACTAAGCTGTTCAAAGGAGAAGAAAATAGCACAGTTGTGATACAGATATAAAACGGTCTCTGCTTTGAATAACTTAAAAAATATCATCCAGGACGTCAAACTAAGAGACTGGCCACCATTGCAATACAATAATTGATTGATCACTACTTCATATTGATATGAATCTATCAAAAGAGTTGAGACTTTCCAGCCAATGATCTCGTGCCATTATTTACATCTTTCAAACATCAGTTAAATGAAAGTTGATTAGTTTTACGGTATTTTTATGTTTTTATTATTCTGATATTCATAACTGTTTTGTCTGTTCCCAATTTATTTATTTGTTTAAAAGAAGTACATGGCTGTCCAATTTGTAGAACTGGATGGCTCACAATAAAACTCCAAAGAGCAAAAACAATGAAAACAGGAAATCCAAGAAAACCAGATGCCAACTGCATTGTATCTAATGCATCTATCTATACAATCCTCAGCCAACCTTACACTATCCCAGAAAATGAGGAAAAAGCCAGAAAAATCAAGCAATTTTTCTGGCTTTCCCTTCATTTTCTGGGGATAATCAAGCAATTTTTCTGACAGATGCTGAGAATATTCAGGATGTTTGCAATCTCCTAAACTGAACAACCAATAATGTCTGACAGAAATTTACAGGTACCTTCATATGGGCACAGGTGAGACTTAGAGATCATAACATGCTTCTCTACAGCAAGAAAAGACCTTGCTAATGTATTAACTTATTTATTGATGTATATATTTATGTATCAAATATATATACTGTAGCTTGCTTTCTTCCCAATCACAATAATTTAGTTAGCTACACAAGTCCTTTGGGAGCAGGTCAAAGGATCTGATGACCTCTAAAGTACAAGGAAATGAGAGGTTGACAGAATAAATTCTTTGGACATGTCATCACAGAAGGACAGCATCAAGGAAAGGAGAAAGATTTTGACATCTTTGAACACTTAATTTATGCCAGGAGTAGGCAAGTTGTGAGGAGAATCCTGATTTTCAGAGTCAGGGCAAATTTTATGTTATAGCAAAATGATCATTCAAAAGTCCTGTGTCTCCTTTGTGGGTGATAAAGATTATTAAGCTTGTTCCTTTGATATCTAGAGGTTGCTTTGCTGAAATTCCCAAAATGCTGATGGGTGCAAAATGTATAAAGTACAAAGACTTCTTGTAAAAAGTTTTTACCTTCTGTAACCCTAATCACAATCATACACATTTCCACATGGGAAATCAAATATATAAACAAGAAAATAAATAAGCATCACATACTGGGCCATACCTGAGCTGCAAAAATCTGGCTTAGTCCCAACTTTTAAGCTTTTTGCTGCCATTTGGTGATAATTTGGATTTTTGCATTCCAGATATGGTAGTTCCAGGCAAAATTCAATTACAAACAGCATTCTCATTTGAAGACTTCAAACTACGGAAGATGTTCCAAATGAAGACCGAAAATGAATTATTTCTAAAGGTAGCAGGGGAGATATTTTGGAGACACAGAGATAATTTAAAACAGAATATGATTTTTTGATGAGGCTGCCAAAATGACAAGCTCCTGGAAAAAACGAAGCTTATTTGCATACAGACAGAGCTGTCAGCAAAGTGGCTGCCAGAAAGTATGATAACAATTCATCTGGTAACAGCTCCCTTGTTAAGAAAATAACAGCATCCAGGGGCATTATTTGTTCACCACTAGAGATTCCCTGAAAAGATTTTCGATGGGAAAACACAACTTTTCCTTTCTTTTTTCAGTTGTCTTTAACAGTCTTTTCTTTTCAGCCAAGAAAGATTTGAGGTTTCTTAATTCTATTTTCCAGTTTTGTTCTGGCAACTAAAATGGGAAATCTGTGGGGGGAGAGAGACTCACCAATATTTATATTTAATGTTCTTCTGCAGAAAAATATTTATTTTGGCAAATTCCAAAGCTGCAATGGTGGTCCTCCTGCAATTGCCTTTCACTTGTTCCTAGTTGCCTATTGGAAAATCAGATTAGAAGGTTGGTATGGTAGTAGCAGCAAATATATCTCCGGGCTTATTTTATAATAGGGTTACCTTATATCCCATCTATTTTATAGATATTGTCAAGACTGACTAGAACGTTCACCTATATTCTGCTTTGCCTGCAGCTTGGCAAAGAATAGGGTGGTGGATTGGAATGCAAGTGTGGGGAGAAAGGGCCTCCAAGCATCGTTGGTCCCCATGAGACATTGCTCCTCTCCTCAAGGACACCCAGAGCAGATGTCACAGTGTGATTGGCTGGTTCCCAAAACAAAATGAGCAGAAGTGATTGGTGGAGGTAATGGACTGTGGGGAAAGGAGAAATGAACTATGCATGTGTCTGTGTGGGAAGGTTTTGCTTCTTCTGTGCCAATGTGGATTTATTCAGTAAAGTTTATACTCTTGGTAAAATAATGTCCCAGGAATTTCTTTTTCTGGATTCGCCAATTGGACAGCTGACAGATATAATAGTGTCTTTGTAGGCTTATAGATAAAGAAAGCTTATTTTATATCCTATAGGATATAAAATAATCCTACTATATCTATATTTTGTCTATTTTCCTAACATATAGTGTCTCCAATGACAGCATACAGAATTAAAAAAAAACATTACAGAATAAAATAGCAAAAATACTTAAAATGCCCCAGTATAATGCACCACATCAGATGAGCATAAATACATGGAATCAAACACTATTTATTCCATTATCATGTGCATTATGAGCATACCCTGGAAAATATTGCATGGCATACGTTATTTCCAAGTGTCCCATTTTTTTCGGGAAACGGGTGTCATTACTCACAATCTTCTTTCTCATGGGTTTCAAAAAAACACATACAGAATGTTGAGAAATTGGAAGATCTTTGAGGAGAACTACAGCAGTTATTGTAGGAGGTTTGTGAGGGATTAAATATTCCCTTGGGAATCCTAGTCTCAAGTAATTTAAGACTTTAGTGATTAATATCAACATTTTAGAGCTGGTAAAATGAAGCTAGATTGGTTTTTTAAAATAAAGTAGTTATGTGGCAGTGTCTGGATAAACCACATAAAAAACACATTGTTTAGATTTTTTGCCACAACAGCATTTGGATCACACATAAGGACAACTCCCAGTGAAAGCATTACAATAATCGGATTATGAAACTATCAGTGCATGGATGAAGGAGGCTAGGCTATTCCTGTCAAGGAATGTTTGCAGTTGACACATAATGTTTTTAATGCTGTTTAATAGTACAGATGGTTCCTAGAGACAGAATGATGCTAACCACAGTGTAGGTTAAGACAAATAATATTTTTTGAAGTAGGAGGGAGCAGAAGATCCTATCAATTTGTCTCTCTCTCTCCCCAGACACACATAGATATATTTATTAACTAAAAAGTATATAGTTGGTGATTAATGATTGCATTAATGGTGTGGGACTAAAACTTTAAAGTAGTTTTTGTTTAATGACTGCCTTGTTTAGCAACTATTCACAGTTGCAACAGTGATCAAAAAGTAACCTTGCAACCAATCCTTACATGTATAACCTTCACAGATCTGAAATGCAAAGGAAAGTTGAAAGATTTTAAAATTGTCATATCTCACTTACTGACTGTTGCATTTAACAGCCATGTTGCTGATTCCATTTAACAACCATGTTGTTGATCATTTAGCAATTGCGGTTTATAAAGGAGGTCTACTTGTAATTTTGGAACATGTTGGAGATTTTAGAATGAAAAAAAAAATACGTGCCACCGCAAACCTGCCATTTTGCTACTGAATGATGACAGTATGATTTTAAGTGTTTCCGATAAAGGTCAGGAGACAGCATGTAGCCCATGACTCTGAATTACTCAATCTTGTTATTGATATGTGCTACCTGTATAAGATATAATAGTATATAAATGTTAAAATGTATAAACAATGCTGCTCCTTCATGGTTTTCACATCCTGAATAATAATGTGACCTGACTGATCATGTCCAATGCCAGTCCATGTCAATGTGCTGTTGTTAAGTTGTCAGTCTGTAGTCATTTCATCTTTCATTGTGTTCATGTTTATTTTACAGTGCATATTCCCCCTATAATTCTGATTTGCAACTTTCTTTACTAGTATGGGAACATCAGCAACTAAGTTTTAATCCAGTCATTGCTTGGATTGCTTGGAAAAAAGTTTTAATCCAGTCATTGCCATAAACACCATTAGTATTCCAAAGACACTCAACAATTCCTTGCATATTGAGTATCATCTCAGCAGCGGGGCCGATTATCTGGTACTATGTTGCCACACATTTTATATTTTCCATCCATGTGGTTTTCTTAGTAAAAATTCAGGAGCGGTTTACCAGTCAGTTTGAACTGACTTCTTTGCCATTGTCTCTAAAGTGATCATCCATCTCCAGCATCTTCCTATTATGCTATATACTGGGACTTTTCTAGGAATACATAATTATTGTATTCCTATACATAACTCCTGCCATTCATAATTTGGAGTAACATTGATAATGTGACTGTTTAGAACAGGGGTCTCCAACCTTGGCTCCTGGAAGCCTGGCGGACTTCAACTCCCAGAGTTCCACAGCCAGCAAAGCTGGCTGTGGAACTCTGGGAGTTGAAGTCCGCCAGGCTTCCAGGAGCCAAGGTTGGAGACCCCTGGTTTAGAACATTAATGTCAGGCGCAAAGCATCCAGACCATAGGTTAAGTTGCAGCACAGAAATTTATTCAAGCCTAGTCACAAGAATATAGTCAAGTAATAATCAACACTAAGTTAGCACTAGAAAAGGGTCAAAAAATTCAAAGACTTGGATCATCTGGGGCAACATAAGGACTCTAAGCTAACTTTACTGTGCATTCTGCCTACTCTTCTCCTACAATATGTGTGTAAATGCAGTGACTTAAACAGTTGTGTATGATCATCTGAAGAGGGTTTTGAGGGAATAGGAGATTAGAATGTGCCATTCTTTCTAAACCTGTTCCCTAGGAAAATCTTGATTTGACCATTAATTTTAAAGTAAACAAGGCTATTATAATAATAGAAAAATATTGTGCTCCTTCCTATCTTTAATTTTAAAAAATAACAAAATTTGTTTATTCTGAACACGAAAATAGGTAAATAAGTTGCTAGCAAAATGTATGCATTTATCAGATTTTTTTCAGCTACTAGTAGATGGGAAAGCATTAAAGATTTGCAAGTTTTTCCCAAGATAATCTTAGCTATATTCAGAGTTGATAAAACTCTGTCAAAACAGTAGCCTATGAAAAGCATATTTGTAGCTTCTTTGGCTTTAGTAATTCAGTTCAGTTTATCAATAACTTTTAGAACTAAAAGTGTATGAACAGTATTTAACAAAAAGTTGGCGTGACAGCAGAAAATATCTTTGTAAGATGTTATGTTTCAAAAAGCAATCATGTTATATGGTGTGATTGATTAATATGAAGAAACAGCTTGAAGGCAAGGTATTCATCTTCTTTTTATGACAACACTAATACATTTGTTTCACTCTTTAAATTAATTTTCTGATAGTAAGAAAGGTCAAAAATGAACTAGAGCAATATGAGCTTTTTTGTCATGTTTAATGAATTACTTAAAACAAGTCTGTCAGATCAGAAGGGATAACATTTTGAGTAATAAATGTTCATACTTGTTAGCTGGTCAAAGTTAATTTTTCCCCCCAGGAAGTGATATATCTGGAAGGCATGTATCCAATGATTTGATTCCCCACTTTCTTCACTTATTTGCAGTTTGGCCTTTTTACAAACAGATTTCTAAGGTGTGCTTTAAGAGGTTGACATCAATTAGATGAAATGAGACCAAATGTGTCATATTGGTAATGTGGCTTTAATGGTTTGCAGATGAAAATCTAATTTGACAGAGAAAACCTTAGAAATAAAATAAGGGGGAGTTTAATGTTGCCCTTTAAAGACAGAAGAGCAGATCTCAATGTCCTATATTCTTCAGATGTTCAAATGAGGCTAAGAGTTTTGCTTCATTCCAATTTAGAATTTAGATAACTAGGAAATTGATGTCTGTATCCAAACTCATTTACATTCAGTCCATATTTAGTATCCTTGTCCCTAGGTATCTCAGGCTTTCAGACATAGGCTGGGTGGTTAAAAAAGTGTCCATAATCCACCCAAGTAATACAATATAGTAAATATACTGGGGTGAAAAATGTCCCTTTCTAGTTTTGGTTATTCATAGTTGAGCAGAGAGTGGATCTTATAGGTCCATGTTGGCGAACCTATGCCAGGCATGCTGGAAGTGGCACGCAGAGCCATTTCCCCCAGCAAGTGAGACGTCACCTGGAAGAGCCACACTGCGCGTGCATGCATGCGCCGCCGCCTGATAGCTGATTGTTGAGTATCTGGTGCACGTGTGCAAGGGGTGGAGGGAGGGTGCGTTGGAGATGCTGCGCAAGAGGGGATTGTGTGTGCATGCACAAAGATGTACGGCGTGCGAGGGCGTAATCACGCATGCATGCACAGACGTGCAGCACATGAGGGGGCGATGTGCACATGCACAGGGGCATGCATTGCCTTCTGGGTTCTGGCATGCAATGACACGCAAGTGAGCGTGCACGCAATTATCGGCACAGGAGCCAAAAAAGGTTAGCCACCACTGTTATAGGTGGTTTTTTGTTTTGGGGGATTCCTGACAACTGCCTGGACTAGTCCCTGTAGTTTCCTTGGGATTCCAAAGTGATTTATCATTGCCTGCTTCCTAGAGCTGAGAGAAAATGACTGGCCTAAGTTTACCCAGTTAGATTTGTGTTTAAGGCAAGACTAGAACTCTTGGACTCCCCAGTTTCTAGCCTGATGCTTTAACCACTACTTCAAACTAGACTAAGATATTTGGCTTTCTCCCTTACTTTCTTCCTTTTCCCTTTGTAAGAAGTTTCCAAGCAAGCTTCCACATTTTGAGGAGTAACTTATCTTTTAGAGTTACACAGAAAAGAAGCATAATGCTGCTGTCTTTCCCATTAATGCATCCCCAAACAATTTACACTTTCCTAAAAATTTCCACACCTAAAAAGTTGTCTTTGGAAAATGAACATAAGAATACTTAGCATCTCATAAGTACCTCAAGGGATAAATTAATCATGGGAACATGATGAGCTTGTAGTCTATAAAAATAGAGTTACTTGGTTGACTTTTAAGGAAACTGTCCTAGATAATTTTCTAATCTTGCTCTTTTACTAACCTTTTCCCTTTCTTTTTAAAAGGGGTTAAAGTAAAGAAAATAATGATTTAAGAATACAAGAAAAAAGAGGTCATCCCAACTTGGTGAAATTATTCCAAATCTATTGCTCAGTAATGAGATAACTAAAGGTCAGGCTCTGTGATGGGAATTCCTCACGACCTTTAATGCAACATCCATCATTGGCATTACACAGTATCTGCCATTTATCATACAGAACACAGAACAAACCCAACTGTCTCCTAAAGCTTTAGCATTAAATTTCAGTTCAGGCATTTACTCAAGTTTCTCATGGCCATTGCTGTAGTACCTATTGTTGAACATTCTTGATGCTACTACATAATGAAAACACTTAGAATTAAAACAGATAGGCAATAAGTTACCCAAGAATGAGTCAAAACCACAAACACTTTTTAAAAAAGTCTTATTTAGATAAAAATAAGTCTTATTTAGATTTCTTAGATGAACAGATCATCTATTCATTACATGGGCACATCTATGCAATTTTTTAAAAATAACACTATGCAAAAGGCTGGTCACTGTCTTTTTGGAGAATACGCTTCTGACTTCCTAGCCTTGTCTACATCTCTGGCATTTCCTTGTCATCTACATCTTTATTCAAACAATAAAGAGCTCTGATACTTGTTCACTTTTTGAGATCATCCAAGACAACATAAATTATGTCCTCATGATGATGTGAAATATTTGTTTTTAAAAAAAACTGTCTTTGGTCTTGAACTAAAACAATGCAGCTACTGATAGGAATTGCAGTGAAACTGTACCAATTTAGATAAATTCATTTATAGTGTTCATCATGAAAGCATTTTTTTTTTGTCTTTATAAGGAGATTAAGGTCAAGGGAAATAGAATGGGCACCTATGTTTTTCCCTAGATTTGGGGTATCGGATCACCTGAAGAAGGTTATCTTGCAACCACCCATATCTGGAAAATTGGTGATATCTTCTACCATTCCCACTCTTTCTTCAGGATCCTCTTATTTTGGCAATTTTTGTAAATTTGTAATTAGTAGCAGTAACTTCTGAATGATTTGTAAAGCACTATTCCATTTATAATTGAAATACAAAAAGATTCATAGAATTACTTACCAGTAGAGAGGAAATTATTTGTTGAATGACCAGGCCAACTAATTACAATTACAATTCTATCCAGTATACTATTAATAAAGCATACTTTGAGATCTATGGATTGATAGTGTGCATAACTACCCTGTTTCTCCAACAATACGGCCTCCCCCAATAGGAAGTCCCAGCATGTTTTATAGGCATGAAATGAAAATAAGCCCCTCCCCCCAAATTAAGGCCTATATTAAAACATGCGAAATGGGGGGAATGGTGGGGGGGCTTGCCGTTAGGATGTACTTTTGTTGCACACCCAGATATGGTGCTGCCTGCGTTGACCCCAATACGAAGTGCCCCACCAACACCAAGGTCAACATCCATGCCGCCCGCCCGAAGATGCAAGGGGAGGGAATTAAGTCATCCCCCCAAAAGACAGCCTAGCCATTTTTTCGGGGCTCAAAAAAAAATAAGACCCGGCCTTATTATATGAGAAACACGGTAGTTACTACTCTTTTTTTCTCTCAAAGTATATTTTTTACAGTTTGTTTTATGACGAAGTCAAAAAATCAACCAGTGTGAATTTGGGTTGATGGACAGTGGAAAAAGGAAATAAAAGGAGGACAAGAAAGTACATTTGTTAATCTTCCTTCAAAGCAACTCCTACTCAAAGGAAATTTTCACTTTCCCTAAAAGGTTCATCAACTTTCTAGCACAGTCTTTCCTAACAAGTTTTTGGGACAATTTCCAGAATTGTTTTCGGAACAAGTCCAGAGGGCATTAGTGGCAGTATCCTGTTTAAAGCTAAACATTCACCTAATTATTCTGGACTAGAAAAAAAGAACACACACATACAATTTATCAAGGATTTATATATTCAAATTCTTAGCGACACTTACTCAATCCCTGTCATTGAAAATATGAGGGAGGAATTCTAAACACTTACTGAGATTTCAAGCTTGAACAATTTGTGAACTAGACAGTATATACCAAAGTTTAGTTTAAATATGATAGTGGAGCCATGCTATGCAACTTGACCTTTTAAATGGAATACTGTGTGGGAGGAGATGCAATGCAGCAATAAATATAATAAAATCAAATCTGTTTATTATTACATTAGGGTGGAATAAAATAGTAAGGTAGAAAGTAGAGATGAAGGCAGGAATAGAAGAGTTGCAGAAGTAGGTTTATAGCAAGAGCAGTTGGGTTTAGCAGTAATTCAGGCTCAGCTACAGAGGGGAAGCAAAGGAAAGCTTGTAAAGCTGTTTTTATGAGGTTCCTAGCTTAGTTATTTATATTCAGAAAGTCTAAGACAAAAGTGAGAAAATGGCACTCCACATCTAAAGAATAACATGCACAAATATTTCCAAAAAGAAAGCAAACTATGGTTTATTTTATTACAGTCATAGCAGTAAAGTACTGTAGTTGGTTGGACAGGGTCAAAACGATATTTCACAACAAATAAATTCTGCCTCATAGATTCATAAAGCAGAGCTTGCTCCAAAGATATGATGATGTTGGAAGAGCCTCTCTTTCAAGCTTTATTCCCAATGGAAGTAAAGATAACTATTAGCTCTTTGATCTGACCTTAGAAGTAAACCAGAAGCCAATGAAGCATCTACAAAACAAAGACAAACTACCCAATAAGAAAGCAGCTTCTGAGATTAAAGCACCTAATAACTGTTGTGCCTTTTCTTTGGTTTTATAATTTTCAGATATCCTTGTGGGAACCAGAAATATTTTGCTTCACCATAAGAAAAGACTAACCAAGCCAGTGCCCTTTAGATGCAAAAACCACGATCTATTTCCATTTATCATACTGACAGAGAGCAGTTGTGAGTCTCGATACTAGGAATGCTTTCTCTACTTGCTGTATCTCAATACGGCTGTTTCCTTTCTTGCATTTGCTATTACTGAAAAACTTGAGAAGTTAGGTGATGGATTTTCTCACTGCATGCTTCAATGTGTTTTGGAAATCACCAGCCTATAAAATATTAGTCCAAGTAGATCACACTGGACACAGATAACAATCATAAAAGAATAACAGAGTTCAAAGGGACCTTGGAAATCTTCTACTGTAGTCCAACCCCCATGGTCAGGCAGGAAACCCTATATTTGTCATTTCAGACAAATGGTTACCCAATCTCTTCTTTAAAACTTCCAGTGTTGGAGCATTCACAAGTTCTGGATGCAAGTTGTACCACTGATTAGTTGTTCTAACTGTCAGGAAATGTCCCTTTACTTTTAGGTTGCTTCTCTCCTTGATTAGCATCCATTACTTCGTATCCTACCTTCAGGTGCAGATATTGGAACACTGCTATCATGTCACCCCAATCCTTCTTTTCAATAAACTAGACATATTTAATTCCAGCAACTGTTCTTTATATGTTTCAGCCTCCAGTACCCTAATCATCATTGCTGCTTTTCTCTGTACTCTTTCTAGAGCAGGAGTCTTTAAACTTGACAACTTTAAGACTTATGGACTTCAACTCCCAGAATTCCTCCTCCAGTCATGTTAGCTCAAGAATTCTGGGACTTGAAGTCCACAAGTCTTAAAGCTATCAAATTTGAGGACCCTTATTCTAGAGACTCAACATCTTTTTTACATTATTGTGACCCAAACTGGATGCAGTATTCCAAGTGTATCAAGACATTATAGAATGGTATCAATACTTTACATGATCTTGATTTTATCCTTCTGTTAATGCAGCCTAGGACTGAGTTGGCCTTTTTGGCAACTGCAGCACACTGCTGGCTCATATTTAATCATAAAACTTTTAATGCTACAGTTGTTGGAAGTTCCCTGCAAGAGAGGGGCAAGTTAGTGAAACAGAGCTCTTCTCTTCAATGAATGTCATTCCAAAAGCTTCATTAGGAAACACAATTGATAGCCTGCCATGTGATTACTTCCTAGCTCAAATGTGTATATAAATAAAGACACCCTCAGTGCTCTTTGTGGAGTCTTAATTGATTTTCTTTAAAACACAAAGTGGAAAATTACTTTTTTTTCCTGACACACAACCAAGTTCTCAATTTAATTTCCCAAAATGTTTTTGCCACTACTGTTGCTACTACTGTTACTGAATCCATTTGAATGGTAGCCAGATTTACAAGGGGGCTTTTGAGGTTGATTAAAATAAGTACTGAAAGGATTATATCTTACTATGCTTAGCATGTTGCTCTAGATTTATATATAATAAATATAATTGTATTTGCAACATCCTTATCTGTCTTTTGCAGATAATTGTAAGCTTCCTTTAAAAACTAAGATACAAGAATTTTGGCAATTGTTCTGGAAACCCCAAATACTATTTGGTACTAACTAGTCTCTGGAGGTAAGGTATCTAGATAGACTTTGTCCAATCTTTCTTTTCCTACTGTTAAAAGTACTTCCATTACAGATATGAATACTCTTTGGTATATTATTAACCGTTAGATGAAAATGAAATAGAGTAACCCAAGTAGTGGGAATTATGTTTTTCTACAATCCTTTAAAGTAGCTTTTTTCTAGATATGAAAGACTGTTTGTATATTAACTCAGAAAAGCAGAAAAATTCTTTTTGTGTTATCTTCATGATATCTATGCAAAAAGTACAAAATTAATTAAGGCTTTCTCTCATATAATTGATTTCTAAAAAATATTTGGTTTGTTAAAAGATTCATATTTTTTCCTGGCAGCACTGAGGTCAAAGTAAAAGAATAATCACATGTAAAAGAGGAAAATATGTCTTACATATACACTTTTATCACACAAAAAATATCACACAATACAGATATAGAAGTATCAGAAAGAAATGACTATGACTAGGATTATTGCTTACTGCTTTAGAAAAAAAACTAGAATCCAAATTTCAAGATATTAACTTGTTTTTTTTTTAATTCTTATCTGATTTATCTTCTGTCTGTATGGATGTTCTAAAAAATAGCAAGAAGTTAGGAGTGCTGTTATGGAATATTTCCCACCTCTTTTACTCAAATTAATGTTTTCAGAATTGACCTCATCTAAATGGCATCTCTTTTCAACCAATTTGACAAAGCAGATATAAGTGAAAGAAAGCTATCGTGACTTTTCTTCTTCAGAAAAAAAAATAGTCTCCCGAATGGCACATTTGCAGCATAGATTTATAGTTTTTCATCTGTCTTTTGCTAGAGTTATGGAATGGGCTGTTTATTTCCTAGTATTATCTTATCCATTCTGAATGTCACTTCACTCTATTCTTTCAGTATCACTGAAAAGGTTTTTTTTTCTCTTTTCCAAGTTTCAGATTAACCATGTAACTGAATTAATTGAATGGAATGGACAAATAGTAGAATGCAGTAAGGTGAAATCTATTTTCCTTATGAATATTCTTTAGGACTTGAAATCTATTAATATTTAAAATGAATATTGATTACACAAAAGAGTCCTAAGTAGTGCGTGTCCACATATACAATTTTCTCAGACTAGTTTTTGTGAGCACTGCAGACTTATTTGACCACACAGCAGTGATCAAATGTCTAACCAGAAATAATGTGATACATGACAAATAAAATAATAACAACAATTAAACTAGCAAATGTATTTAGCTCCACATAAAAGCACATATTATTCCCATTCCAATAGTTAGAGCAGGTGAAATACAACAATGTGAGGAAAAGGGTCAAAGCTTCTAGGACCAGAAGAATTAGTTTAAAATTCTTCTTCTTCTTCTTCTTCTTCTTCTTCTTCTTCTTCTTCTTCTTCTTCTTCTTCTTCTTCTTCTTCTTCTTCTTCTTCTTCTTCTTCTTCTTCTTCTTCCTCCTCCTCCTCCTCCTCCTCCTCCTCCTCTTCCTCCTCCTTCTCCTTCTCCTCCTCCTCCTCTTCCTCCTCCTCCTCCTCCTCCTCCTCCTCCTCCTCCTCCTCCTCCCTCCCTTTTCCTCCTCCTGCTCCTTCTCCTTGTCCTTCTGCATTGTTATAATAAATTCTTATGCTAAGCTATTTTTCTTTTTCAGGTGTTATTACAGAAGTTAAGGAGAATTTTCAGCCCTGGGCAAAACAGATTTTGTTTGTGTTGTTCTCTCTTCAGCTATAGGCAGCAGGGATAGCTTCAAAGTAATCAATTTGCAAGTTTTCAAAATAGGATTTACAGCCTTGTGGATCCAAATGCATCCATTTCCCTCCTCAGGAAGGCCCTCAATATTTACAGTGCATATAGTCTGAGAAAGTCATATCAGAGCTCTTTTCCATGACCTTTGAGAAATCATGGAGGATGGGTACAGTGCTAAAGGACAAGCTAGAGAAGGACAAACGTTGCTCTTTAAGAAAAATTGAAAAAAGGTCTCTGACCTAAAGGCCAATCAGTTTGATCTTAATACTAGCAAAGCATTGGAACAAATTATTAAGTGATCAATGTGTGACTTTTAAGAAAATAATGCATTGCTTGGCAAGAGCCAGTATTGGTATATAAAGAATAAATAATGTTTTTCCCAACTTGATCTGCTTTTGACACCGTTACTTTAGTTCAACATTGGAATGGTCACTGTACCTCTTAAGTCGGCAAACCATTTCAGAGTTTCTATGAGATTCTGGCAGAGCAGATAGCAAATGGTGGGCTGGATACAGAATGGTTGAATTGTCATATTTAGCAAATATATGTCAATATTTCTGCTTCAAATTGGAGGATACCACTGAATTCTGTTTTAGACTCTAACATAACCAGCATATTTACAAATAAGTTGTTAGAAATATGATTACCAGGTTTCAGGATGACATATAGGGAAAATAATAAACACCTTTAAGTGAAAACATCAAAATTCAGTAGGATTTGGCAACATGGAACAATGAGGAGACACAGGCAAGATGAACTTCGATGAGGAGAAATGTGGTGTCCTATCTCTGAGCAGGAAAAATCAAAGCATGATTATAAGATGGGTGGGATAGACCATACTGGGTAGCATTTGTAAAAGCATTTATATTTACATAAAGAATATGGGTTTATTTATTTATTTAATTTGTATGGCTTTGGGTAATTTACAACATTTATAAACAGTAATTCAATAAAAAAAGTTAAAACCAACACAGAAGCATCTAAAACACCAGGAACCACTTATAAAACCAAAATATACAGGATCTTGTGCCAAGCTCAACGAAGCGAATGTAAAAGCAGCCTACGTTCCAAAGGGCAAATGCCAGAAAGGGCTCTGTTCCTGGGCCCTATCAGATGATACTTCTGCATGGGATACTAAAAATGTAATGAAGGAAGTAAAGTGTCAAGATAAGTCATAGTTTATCTCAATTTTGCAACCAGTTCTGAGGAGCAAGTTTTAGGAAGGATTTTGAAAAAATGAAATGGCCTCATAGGACAATCACCAAAATAAAGAGCTTGAAAGGAAAACAAAACTCTAAGGCGTTAGGTATGTATTACCTGGAGGAAACAGACAGTGACATGATAACCTGTCTGAAGAGTTATCATGTTTAAAATCATTTCAGAAGACAGAAGAAGGAACAATGGTTTTAAAAACAGTGGAAAAAATGTTGACTGGGCATCAAGAAAAAATATAGCAAGAAGAGTTGTTCAAGAATGGATGGCACTCAAGAAGTAGTAGACCTTGGAGACCTTCAAATAGAAGCTTGGATGATGATCTGTCTGTAATGCTGCTGTAGAAGATTTGGTGGGGTGCATGACAGTAGATTTCAAGGTCCCTTCAAATCCTTCCTTTCCAGGTTTCTGTGACTTTATAAAATATCAGACTACAAGCAAGTGTTGCTAAGTGATATCCATTACATCAACCAAGGGAATTTGCAGGGTGTGATTTAAAAAGTCAAGATGGCAACCATGACAGAATGACAAACCAAGTGGAGCTTTAATTGTATCATCACAACCATATCTTGGGTTTTTTTTAAACTACACTTCGAGGAAACCCCTGACCTCAGTGGTGTCACCCTGTGCTTCTAGGGTAGAAAGGCTAAAATGGAAAAAAAATGGAAAATGTCTACCTGCAAAGAAAGAATACTCCTTTAACCATGCAGTATTTAGTAAAAAATGCTCCCCTGCTCAACTGTATCCAGGCCAATGGATCTTTTGTCCAATAGCTCAATTAGATATTGTATGTTGCATACATCTGATGACCTATCTCCCAAGATAAGGTTAAAATAGCACATACAAAATCGGATTGAAAAGTAAAAGGATTCAAAGGGGATTAAATTTTATTCTGAATTGGAGATAGCATTAAAAATGATCAAATGCAAGATAGGCTAATGAACAGATGTTAAGGAAACTGGTGAAATCTTCATTCACACAGAAAAACAATAATAAATACTTTTAGACTCTATTCCATTTTCCACTTCTGCCTGTTAGCTGCCTGTTAGTTGAATTCATAAGATCGCAATCTAATACATGGGAGTAACCCATGCTGAATTCATTTTGATTTCTTAGCAGACAGGAATAGGATTGCAATGCATTTGGGCTGTTTTAGTAAACCATGTAAAATTTAAAACTGAAAGAAACAGCTTCTTCCCCTTCAATGGCAATGGATTTCCTTTTTGTACTGTCTGAATACATTTTCCTAGTCTCTCCCCAGTCTTTTGTGCCAATGCCATCTCCCCTCTGTTGTTAAGTTTCTGTTGTTGTTAAGTTTCCTTTAAACAGGATGTGCTGCCATGCAGTTCTGGGTCTATTTTCTTATTGCAGTAGAAGAATTGAAGATCCTTTCTCCCATGTCGAGGTTACTATAAATCAGACTGAATACATATAATACATATACTGTAAATCACCAGAAAAGAAGTGGAAACAAAACAAAGATATAATTTCAAGTGATGCAGTCAGTATCCCATGTACTTAGATTCTGATTGATGAGGCCTCCCATTCACAAGCTACCTACTGTTTGGTCATAGTCCAAATGGTGAATGAGAGACTTCTGGGATAAGCCAGATGAAACAGTTGTCAGAACTTGCTATTCTGTGCAAAACATAAATTTTTCTACCTTTTTGCTTCAAAAAAAAAATAATAATAATCCCTTACCCAATACTTTTGATGAAGGCCTATTGAGTTATTGACTGATAAAAGGAGAAATATTAGGTTGATTGTTGTTTTCTCATTCTGTACTCCATTTATTTGCTGCAATTAAAAGCTGCAAGGCAACTGTTTCTAATCTAATGCCTTTCAGATAACGTGCAACTAAAACTAATAGAATCCCCCCCCCCCCAGTATAGCCAATTTGCTCCAATTTTTCTGTAGGGTCATGGATTGAAAAAGACCAGTCATTAGAAACTATGTTTTTTAATCTTGCTAGATTTTTCATTTCAGAGATTTTATCTAGCGTACCTAGCTTACTTTCATGTGAAATTTCCTACCATACAGAAATTGTGCTTTTTTTTTGTTTTTTTTTTGGGGGGGGGGTTTCAACATATGTTTAATGTTTGGGTAATCCAGCAAAACTGACTGATTCATTCATCAATATTCAAAATGGTTATATGTTTTTTGCAGCTGTGAAATAACCAAACAGTTTGGAATGGAAAGAGGGGAGGAAGCTCTATTAGGCAGAAAACTATTGCTGTTAATCAGTAAAAAAGTTAGATGAAACGATACCACTTGTAGACTCAGAGAACAGAGAACTCAAGTCTACAGTTTAAACCAATGTTTCCCCACAAGTCTATTATTATATTTTATTCATCCATTGCACAGTTTCACGTGGGTGGCTATGTTAATAGCATCATTTCAAGAGTGGAAGCAGAGCCTGAAAATCAACACAATTTGCTGCCCTGACAAAAAGAAATTTTAAATTTATCCCCAGTAGGATATCTGCAATCATGAGACCAGTGTTTTATTTTTCCATTTGAATTGTATGGTGGTAAACAGTTATTCAGCAAAAGTGTGAGATAATTTGGGAAACATGATCATTTGAGGTGGGCCATGGTTACAAACTGAAGGTCACCCAAACGGAAGTCATTGGACTAGTTTTCTCACAGAATCTAATACTTCTCCTGAAACAAACTCCTTCAATCAAATAAATGGCAGAGTCACTGTTCAAGTAAATATATATAAATATATTAAAAAATTATGAGTATTTTCTCTGTGGTAATTGTTGAGGTAATTCCCTGTTAGGAAAAGGAGTGCATGCAGGGAAACGTAGTGAGAGTGGTGAAGAATAACACACAACTAGCACACAGATACACTCTGTAGTAAAATGTAGGTTTTTACTTTCAGTAAAACGATTAAGCAAAGTTCAACAAAACAGTCCAAGTCATTCACAGTTAAAGCAGTCAGGTTTTAGTCCAGGGATAATCCAAATAACAAAGTCCAGTATCAAAAACGGTTCAGTAACAGACTTACATCAAACCCAAGAATAACAGTTAATAGGGAAAAAGGCAACACTCTCCAGAAAAGGACAACAGAACAGGAACTAAACAACCCAGGTTTCTGGCTCCATCTTATGGCCATTTGAGGAACCACACCCAATTACAGTTTTAGCATTCCTTTAAAGAGACAGTATTAAAATGTCTATCCTGGTTTATATATTTTCCAACCCAACTATTAGGTGACTTACATTCCCAACATTAACAATGGTATTCAGAGTAAATTCAATGTTTGTGTGATTATAATATCTGGATTTAATTTGAAAGACTCCTCAGATCTCTGCTTTCACAATTTTGTCACAAGGAAATTTTGGCCCCATGGTTTTTCCCATGTGACTCAAGAAAATTAAGACAAAATGACCTAAATTTTGCAAATATTTTTCCTTTACCTAAGTTATTCTTTTTGTTCATTTTTTAAACTTATCTGGATCATGGAAAGGTCAGAAAGTTGACTCTATCTGTTCCAATGCTATCATCAGCCATATTTAATGAGGGCCTCAGTCCAGCTGCCACAAGAAATACACTCCTATCATTATAGGGGACTTCTGGAGAAGAAATCAAGAACTGAAGACACTTCTGCAGATAGTGGAACTGATAACAGTAGAATAAAGAACTGGTGAATAGACCAGTTTTTTTTTCCTCCCCAGACAAGGAGAGGACTTAAGATTGTCCACAAGTGCTCCTTGTGAGGAGATCATAAGATAGTAATCTCTAGTGCAGTGGTGGTATTCAAATTTTTTTACTATTGGTTCTGTGGGTGTGGCTTGGTAGGCATGGCAGGGGAAGGATACTGTAACATCTCCATTCCTACCCCACCCCAGGGGAAGGATACTGAAAAATCCCATTCCCTCCCCACCCCACTAACCTGCTCCGTTCCAGCTGCGTTCTCCTGTGCAGGGCAACAAAAGAAGACCCAGCCAATCAGCTGGGACTTGGGAGGCAGAGAATAGATGGGGGCGGGGCCAGTCAGAGGTAGTATTTGCTGGTTCTCCAAACTACTCAAAATTTCCGCTACCAGTTCTCCAGAACTGATCAGAACCTGCTGATCAGTGGATTTAATGCTCTGGGAATAACCATCTTGTTGAAAACATGTTTGGTATTTTCATAGGACGCTAAGTTTGCAAAATCTCTTTTCTAATCACTTCAAAAATTGCTTGTTAACTGCTTTTCAGCTCTTAGAACCTTTGGACTGAGGAATTTCTTTCAATCCTTAGCAAAGGAACTTTTAACCAGACATTTAAGAATCAATGTGTGATTAAGTTGTGCTCCAAGTACCATCTGATGTTGTAACTTGTAGCACAGTTTCCATAAAATTCAACATGGAATGGCAATTCAACAGATCCAATATTTAGTGTAATTGCATGGATTCCATTCAGGTTGTATGAAGCTGCATAGCATCTATGTGCAAAAAAGAACAAGCATGTCCACTTAAAGGCTACAAATGTCTTTTAATGGGCAACCACTACTGTGAATTTATCTTCTTGATATTCAGATGACTATGAATGAATCTTTGAAGCGTTACCAGATACCTTACCCCATGACACAGATGATGGAAAAAGTAAGACAGTAAAAAAGACTTATTGGATACAAGCCCAGACGTTAGCAAATGTTGGGTGGAGTTAAAGAGAATGAAATATAATAGGAGGCATTCTACTTTGCATTATGAAGTCTGTGAATCAACTCTAAGATATCATACCACCACTGAATACACTCAAATCCTGGAAAGTATGCTTCCATAGTAAATAAGGAAGATACTGGATTACTAGAAAAAAAATTGAATTTTCCAGGAGGCCTACAGAATATGATGTGCTAGCAGTCTGTCTTGTCATCTTTCTCTAGTATCCTCTACTTTACAAATACTATACTTCCCTTGCTTTCTGTTTGCATTTCACTTTATGCCTCTTGTAATGCCCAATAAAAAAATACTGCAAAGCCATCTTGTGCAGATAGAAGTAACCAACCTGAAAGAAAGAACATGAACACTTGCTCCAAACTAGAAATTTTGCAAAGTTACAGGAACTCAACAATAAAGAAACAGAAGCATTTTAAATGGTTTGGCAAGAGTCTAGTGGATTAAAACTCTTTTCCCGATGATTGTTATCATGATGGTGAATCTTGGCATGAAAACAGACACAAGCAGAGAGTGCCAGGAAATTGGGGGGTTTGTGACTGGATTTGTGGCAGAAAGCATTTCTCATAATAAAAGGAGATGCCAGGGGAAAACTAGAAATGGAGAATGCAAAGGGAAGAACAAGATAGGATCAATTTCTTTCCCAGTGATGGCAGACTTTTTATATTAGGAAAATCCCTATGTGGGAAAATCTAGATCAAAGGGGTGCCATATATTGTTTAGTGGAAAATATGCTAAGTAGAGAAAAAGCTGCAATGCTACTACCTTAACTAAAATAAATCTACAATATCTGCATAATTTTGTTGAGATTTACTTGTTCCTTAGGGTTTCACCATTAATTTTATTTTGAAAATAAAAGATTATACTACATAACAGAGGCAAATCACTTACTGTTTGGAAAGTAATCCAGCAATGTTTACACAGAATGTTTATTCCACTGCAGTCAGGCCTGAACATGTGTTCATGCAAGTTGTGCTAATTAGAATACATTCGATGAATTATGTTTTTAATCCTTGGTATAACTAATGGGACATTGAAATAGCAATCTAGCTCCTGGCTATCTGGGAGCAAGTTCCACCAAATTCAGTGGCTTTTCCTCAGAAGACAATATATACATAAGATTGAACTGTGAAATATTCTTCTTAGACTTGTTTTCAACAACATTGATCTCAGTTAACTCTTTAACAACAGTAGTGAAATATTTTATCCTTGGTTATAATCTTGATGGGGATCTACCAAAAAAACCTCAGAAGAATCTGATCAGAAGAATACATAACCAGAGTCTTTATCTCTTAGAACATAGAATAATAGAGCTGGAAGGGACTTTGGAGGTCTTCTAGTCCAACCCCCTACTCAAGCAGAAGACCCCATATCATTTCAGAGAAATGGTTGTCCAATCTCTTTGTGAAAGTCTGCAGTGATAGAACATCCACGACTACTTAAGGCAAGTTATTCCATTGGTTAATTGGTCTCATCATTAGGAAATTTCTCCTTAGTTCTAGCTAGAGTGCAGTGGTGAGAATGCAGTACTGCAGGCTACTTCTGCCACCTGCCAGAAGTTTAGCAGTTTGAATCTCACTGGCCCAAAGTTGACTCAGCCTTCCATTCTTCCAAGGTTGGTAAAATGAGGACCGATTGTTGGAGGTAATATGCTAACTCTGTAAATCACTTAGAGAGGGCTGTAAAGCACTGTGAAGTGGTATATAAATCTACAATAAGTGCTATTTCTATAGAACTATTGCTTCTCTCCTTTGTTAGTGTCCAACCATTGTTTCTTATCTTGGTTATTAGTGCTTTGGAAAATAGTTGGACCCCCTTGTCTTTGTACAAATGCCTCAACTATCACATCACTGCAAGCATGTCCTCCCTAGTCCTTCTTTTCATTAGACTAGACATACGCAATTCATGTAATCGTTCTTCATACGTTTTAGCCTCCAGTCCCCTAATCATCTTTGTTACTCTTCTCTACACTCTTTCCAGATTCTCAACATATTTTATTTTTTATTTTTTGTATTGTGGTGACCAGAACTGGATGCAATATTCCATGATCTTATGAAGGCTTCAATACAGACACAAGCACAAGCACATAGAAACAGACCAACAACCCGCCTGCAAAGCATAGGAGTAACTGCAGTACCTCTACTAATGTTCTCAAACATAACCACCAGATTTAATATTGCAGAAGGGGGAAATTATTGAACAAACTGGGGGGAGGGGGGATTTAAATCACATTTACTATATTTATTTTATTTGATTATCATTAAATTTAAACATAAACAGTGCACCACAATTTAGGGGAATGTGATCTTTGGAACACCATGCAATTTGTGCTCCTTGACCTGACAAAATTGATGTACTTCTGCTGTCCTTACTCTGCTTCATTTCATTTATTGTTCTTGAGTCTCTTAATCAAGGGCCTTTGTGGAGAGGCTCAATAAAGTCAGGTTAGTACTTGCAACCATAAACTGAAGTTTTGCTTCCTTTTAATATGTGGCTGCAGCTGCCACCTTGACTTTTTTTTTTTTAATGTCCCCAGATTCTTATGCCCTTAGCGCTAGCTCCATATTTGCACTGCAGCTCTGCCATCTTAACAATAAACAGCAATCTCTATTTCTGGAACAGCCACAAAATTAACCATATGTGTTTGTTTACTTACATTGTGTGTATGTATAATCAGATGCAGTAATATCTAGCACAGATGCATACACATGAAAAAATGGAATAGCAATATGTGCTTCAATATGCTATCATTCCCTGAAAGGAAAAGCTGTCACTGAGAAATGGAATATAGATATTTTTATTCAACAAGAGCCTTCTATAAAATCCAAATACCCTCCTTAGTAAATGCTGTTACTTATTTTATATTTTCAGATTGACTTCTTTTTGTGCAAATAGGTTTTTCTTAGGTCATGTACTCAGTAAACCTTTTGGACTTTGATGCCATATATTCACTAAATGTCTGTCTTCTAATCCTCCTCTTTTCTTAATCCATTTTCCAAGATTAGCAGCAACTGCATCTAGGGGTTTCATACAGGGGTGGGATATGACAGGGTTAACTCCCGGTTTGGGATTTACGAAGTTCGGTGATTTATGATGTACTTCCCTGATGCTGCGAGCCGCGTGCCTGTAAATTGTCATCAGCACGCTGCATGCAGAAAAGCAGCCTTTGAAACAGCCCTCTTTTCCTGCTTTTTTAACTGCAGCTGTGCTCATTCGGCAGCTGAAGTTGAAAAATCAGGAAATAAAGATCAGGTAAAAGCCCAGGTGGGCAGGTGGGCAAAAACATCAGCAGACATAGAACCGGTTCTATGTCTGCTGCTCTTTAGAGCTACCGGTTCTACAGAGGTGGACAGAACTGGTAGAAACCCACCCCTGGTTGCATGTGTGAATGAATGATATCTATGACTGTTTAAATAATGTTTGCAAATGCCATTTTTCTTCAGTTTTCAAATTTCATGTAGCAACGTTCCCTTAACATACCACTAAATAACATTGTTTGATATTGTACAATTAGTCCTCAACAATCTGGAGGAAAAAAATGGGTTAGAGGTGACATGATAGCAGCATTCCAGTATTTGAGGGGCTGTCACAAAGAGGAGGGGGTCAATTTATTTTCCAAAGCATCAGAAAGCAAGACAAAAAACAATGGATGGAAACTACTCAAGGAGAGAAGCAACCTGGAATTAAGGAGAAACTTCCTAACAGTGAGGACAATTAACCAGTGGAACTGCTTGCTACGAGAAGTTCTAGGTGCTCCACACTGCAGGTTTTAAAGAAAAGACTGGATAGCCACTTATCTGAAATGGTATAGAATCACCTGTTTGAGAAGGGCTAGAAAGATCTCCAAGATCCCTTCCAACTCTATTCTGATTGATGATTGAGCCCAAAATTCACATTGTTAAGTGAATCATTTGTTAAGTGGGTTTTGCTCCATTTTACAACTTTTCTTGCCATTGTTGTAAAGTGAATCATTGCAATTGTTAAGTTTTTAAGTGAATCTGGCTTCCCATTAATTTCTGTTGCTAGAAAGTCACAAAAGTTGAGCACATAACACCAGGAAACTGCAACCATCATAAATATGAGCCAGTTGCCAAGCATCTGAATTCTGATCATGTGACTATGGGGATGCTGCAGCGGTCGTAAGTGTAAAAAATGGTCGTAAGTACTTTTTTCAGTGCTGTTGTAATTTTGAAGGTCACTAAATGAACTGTTATAAGTCAAGGACTACCTGTTTCACTTAAGCTATTCCTCTCGCAGTGCCCCAGTGCCCACTACAACTAGAATATTATTAAATCAACTATGTTGAATTCAGATCATGTATTAACTTATGTATCTATTCTCGGGCTAACCAAGTTGCTTTCCAACACTTGCTGAAATAGAATGGAAATAGCTATTTTCTTTGACGTAATAATTATTGAAGGTGGTTGTTAAGTTCTGTGCATGGGTGCAAGGATGGAGACGAGCCAGTGAAACAGTGAACTTCAAACTCTTTATTTACATATGAAAACAGCTCAGCTCAATGGCCACAATGGGCCCCTTTATATAGGCAACTTCTTAATTTATTCAACCAATGAAAACACAGTGAGCGCTAGCTCCATTAACCAATGGGAGAGGCTCGTTAATAGCCAATCAGATCCTCCTGAACGGACCAATTCGATGTCGCTATTATCGGCCAATCAGAAGTGCAGGGCCAGAACCCTGCACTTTGCTTCAAGCTCTTAATGATCTTTATTAAGTATTTATTGATTCACAACAGTGGTGCCCTAAAATTGTGAAAGTATTAGTATAATAAATATTGGATGTAATGTATAACAAATATTCTTGCAGAATCTGGCATATTAGTGAATTATCGCAAATATGTCATGTATGTGACATGAAAGAGGGAAAGCCTGAAATACCTGGGGAGTTATCATCTATAAAGGTAACTAATTTAAATGAATTAAGATGACACTCTTTTTTTAAAAATTGTGATTTAACTAGTTTCTTTATTTTGACATGTCCTCTTTGTGGAGTCAGTCTTTCAGTCAAGTTCCAAATGTAGCTCTCCTCCTGAAAAGCTTGGGCATCCCAAGAGGATAACTACTCTCTCCCGCTGCCTTGTTTTAAACATCCATGGAAGATTTGCCTGTCCTCTTGGGTATATGTAAGATAACAACTGCCCCAATACCAGGCTGCCTTTGGTCTGCCTTTTAATTGAGCTTCTAATAAGAGATTAACAGATAATCAGAGTTGGAAGGACCTTGTAGGTCATCTAGTCCAACCCCCCACCCAAGCAGGAGACCCTACACCATTTCTGACAAAAGCCATTCCAATCTCTTCTTGAAAGTCTCAAGTGATGATGCTCCCACAACTTCTGAGGGCAAACTGTTACATTGGTTGATTATTCTCACTGTCAGAAAGTTTCTCCTTATTTCCAGGTTAAATCTTTCCTGGTTCAGTTTCCATCCATTATTCCTTGTCTGGCCTACAGGTGCTTCAAAAAATAGCTTGACTCCCCTCCTCTCTGTGGCAGCCTCTCAAATATTGGAAGACTGCTATCATGTCTCCCCTGGTCATTCTCTTCAGTAGACTAGCCAAGCCCAGTTCCTGTAACCGTTCCTTGTATGTTTTAGTCTCCAGTCCCCTAATCATCTTGGTTGCTCTTCTCTGTACGCTTTCTAGAGTCTCAACATTTTTTTTATAATGTGGTGATCAAAACTGGATGCACTACTCTACGTGTGATCTCACTAAGGCTTTATAGAGTGGTATTAGTACCTCACTTGATCTCGATTGTATCCCTCTCTTAATGCAACTTAACATTGCATTAGCTTTTTTGGCTGCTGCTTCACACTGCTGGTTCATATTTAGCTGGTTGTCCACTAAGACTCCAAGATCCCTCTCACAGTTACTGCTATTGAGCCTGGTTTCACCCAGTTTATATGTGTACTTTTGGTTTTTCTTGCCTAAGTGTAGGGCTTTACTTTTCTCTACATTGAATTTCATTTTGTTAGATACGGTCCAGTGTTCTAGTCTGTCAAGATCCATCTGGATCTTGAGCCTATCTTCTTGGGTGTTAGCTATTCCTGCCAGCTTAGTATCATCTGCAAATTTGGTAAATTCCCCTTCTATTCCCTCATCTAAGTTCTTAATGAAGATATTGAACAGTACTGGGCCTAAGACAGAAGCTTGATTGTCAACTGTTGCACTGCCTAGTTTTTATGTTGTTTTGGCCTAGAACAGGGACAACATCTAGTCTATCTTGAATAATCTTGAAGGGTCTGAACTAGATTAGTATCCAGATGGAGGCTTTAAGCAAATCTCACAGATGTAGGCTGAATAATTTTTTTAAAAATGGAAAAGAGTAATGGCAAATGACTTGCATATTATTGCTAAGAAAATAAATGGATGGGTCCATGAAATCACAAAAAGGCAAGCTTGACTCAAAGGAGTCTGGGTTTCTTTGTGACGAAAAGTGGAATGAAAATGATAATGGAAAGACTCAGGAAAGTCAAAAGAGCAGCTTTTGCAAAAGCAGGGGTTCTATAGAAACACGTTCAATGAAAAATCCAGAATCCTTGTCACAAATTTTGAGAGCAACCTTAAATCAACATTTGTCAATTGGTGGATAAAAGATAAGTTATTTTATATTTCCACTGTCCACTCACCGGATTGTTGTGCATCTGAATAATTAGTTGCTTTACACCATTCAGTGTAGGATGAGCCCAAGGAGAGGGATCTACCCAGTGCCGATTTAAATCAAAGCCCATCAAGGAACACCTATGAAAACAAAGACCAGGCAATCAGATCCCAACATATTGTACATGATATAGTGCAAAGCTGATTGTGTATGCTCACTACTCTTGGTCAATTCAGTCATAATGACTGGAATCATTAAGTTATAAATTATGGTTTACAAATTACACATTGCAAAAATACATTAACATTGTTTGTTTAATCTTGACTTAGCATGATGTGTATATCTCTCTGATTGTCATCCTATTGTATTGTATTGCATTGCATTGCATTGTATTGTATTGTATTGCATTGCATTGCATTGTATTGTATTGCATTGTATTATATTACATTACATTACATTATTATATTATATAAAATATAAATAAGAAAAGGAGTGAATCCCACAAGCTGATACAGGAATAAGAGAGAATAAACCAACATATTGTCCAGCTAGAAGGAGAAAATATCAAATATTAAAATTTTTATTAATTTTATTAATATTAAAAGAAAAATTAAACAGTTTGTAATCCACAAAACAATTAAGACAGACTTCCTGAATGGGAAATAGTTTTTAAAACAACTTATACCTCATTAAAATGCTTAACCTTAAGTTGCAGTATTAAAACTACTTACCATACAGGAAGACACAATGAAATAATATATATTTGTGAATACATATAGAAAACTTTACTGTTTAAATATCAGTGGCCAACCTGTAACACTGGGGTAATAATCCATAATTCTGGGTAGAAACTGGAAGTCAACAACCAGCTATATCAACATAGAAGATTTGTCCCAACAGCATTGCACTACTGTTTATTCTCAAATCAGAAACATACACACAAGGCCACTCCAAAGTTAAGAGAATAAATTGCAAAAATTAAATTGGCCACTTGATGGCAATAGGTATAGAATCTTTGTCTCTACTGCTTATCTAGTGGTCATATGAATTTTTGAAGCCTGAATATGGTATTGACAAAGAGTTTTATGGACTCTTATTAGACTCTTGGATTCTTATATTGGACTCTGATTAGAAAGATGGGCTTTCTAATAGAGGGGTGGGATTCAAATTTTTTAGCAACAGGTTCTGTGAGCATGGCTTAGTTGGTGGGCGTGGATTGGTGATCATGTTATTGGTGGGTGTGGCCAACTCAATATTACTCACATCGAGGCACGCATCTCCTCGCCTGGGCTCTCATGACTGTAGGGATGCTGCAACAGTTGTAAGTGTGAAAAATGGTCATAAGTCACTTTTTTCAGTGCCATTGTAACTTTGAATGGTCACTCCACACAAGCAAAGTACAGCAAGGGAGGAGGAAAAAACTCCAGAGAGTTTCCTGAAGACAGGAAGTCTAGTCCTGCCAAGAATGTAATAAGGGTTAATGGAGAGGCAGTTTCTGTAAGCAACACCAGAATGTTTCCTTCCTGCCTTCCTTACAGAATTAGACCAGTAATTTCTTCTAACAACTGGTTCTCCGAACTGCTTAGAATGTTAACAACCGGTTCTAGAGAATAGGTGCAAACCTGTAGAATCCCACCCCTGGCTTCTACTGATCTAAAACCGATTGGTGACTGGGATTTTAGGAAGGAATCTATTAATGCTCAAGACTAAGAGAAGATATGATCAGCCAACATAAAACTACAGATTTGTGTCCATGCAGCCCTCAAGCTTCTTTCTACTCTGCATAGGCATAAATAGATTGTACAAATGTGACAGTATGAAAATTATATTGTTGTTTCGGATGTAAGATTCCTTTAAGTTTGTTATAAATGAACATTGAAGAAGAGTTGAACCTATGACTGCAAAAGTTACATCTGAAACAATCTTGTACAGTGACAAGGTGCATGTATACACTGCACTTATGTAAAAAATGCCCTGTAAGAAGCAATTCTTAGACTCCGCTCTCTAGGTATCATTTTCTCTTGAAAGGACCCTCAGTTGCTTGCTATTGTTGATCTAATAACATGCCTGAAGATGTGATTTATTTTTAGTTTGCTTATTTTTCTTACTATCCTGCCTTGCTTTCAAGAGTATTCAATCAACAGAAAATCACCAGAACCTCTGACTTTTCTTCTTTTGATTCCCCTGCCTTTTATTTCTTCTACCTACTATATGCCTTAGGAGTTTTTTTATAGACCTATTCCCTGAAAGTGAATGAGATGGGGAAGAATGGACTAAAGGACTTAAAGAAATCCTTTTTCATGGCCATGATTTATTACAAAAAACCTGTACAGATTGTTCATCTGCTTTGTGAGGAAATGCCAGTTCACTGGATCAGTACTTGGTGAATGTGTAGATAATATCTCACAACACACCCACCCCCAAGTACAAATCCACAACAGCACTAGTATTAAGGCTTGGAATTTCAAACTAAATAAGGAGACAGAGGAAGGAAGACACCCAATATTCTCTGAAGGGGACAGAAATCTATATTGCTTTATTTCAAGTTCTGCTGGATGGGTGATAAATATATAACTTATAGTAGCAAAAGACATTGGATGGAACAAAAGAAAATAAAAATAAAATAAACTGTTTCAACTCCTATCCTCAAAACAATGCTACAGAGCACTGCATACCAAAACAACGAGACACAAGAACAGTTTTTTTCCCAAACACCATCACTCTGCTAAACAGATAATTCCCTCAACATTGTCTAACTATTTACTAAGTCTGCATTACTATTACTATTAATCTTCCCATCCTTCCTTTCACCCATCTCCTCCCACTTATGATTGTATGCCTGTAACTTTGTTGCTTGTATCCTTATGATTTTTATCGATTGTTTCCTAGTATGATTTGATTGCTATTACCCTATGACTATTTTGTACCTTATGATTTGTATTGTACCTTATGATTCTTGATGAATGTATCTTTTCTTTTATGTACACTGAAAGCATATGCACCAAGACAAATTCCTTGTGTGTCCAATCACACTTGGCCAATAAAGAATTCTATTCTATTCTAAAATAATACCTATAAGACTATGTATAGTATTTTCTTCATTAAAACATCAATCTATTATTTGTAATAATCTTTTCTGAAGCTATTGATTGCAGGGACATTGGCCACTTTAGAGCAGGGATTATTTTGACATTCACTTTCAGAAATAACATGCATTTTGCACAATCTCTTTGAATTTCTACCAGCCATTAGTAAATGATATGTTATTCAAGGATAGGAAGGTCACAAGATGCCTGCCTATTGGTCCATATCAAAGTTGTAATACTTTCCAGACAAGTGAACCCAGGGCTGAAACTCAGCTCCATCAATTTGTATCATATAATCATGTCCCCCAATTACTATGTCTAGAGCTCACACTTGCATTTCTATGAATAATCTGTGAATAAGGCTGTGTTGGTTCAAAGGTCACTAGAGAAATATAATATAATATTTCTTAATTCACTTGTCCTATTCTTGGTTCAAAGTCTTCTGCTTTATAAGCTCTGCTCTGATATGCAGTTCAGAAACGTAGTTGTGTTATATGGAAAAGAAGATACTGCCCATCAAAAAGAGTGATTTTAAAATTTGAGCCTTTGTCTCATTATTTCCACTGCATTCACTTAGAAGTTGTAAGAAGTTTTGTGGAAGTTGTACCATCTGGCTGTCTTAACAACAATGCTTTCTTTCACAAAGAATTATGTGAAGAAATTAGGAGATTTGTATAGAGAATTAATCTCCCCAGAGTCTACCCCAAGTAGTTAATTCCAGTCTACTCAGAGAGACATTCATTTTTTGACAGTTTTTAAAAAATGCATTTCCCCTGCAGATTTCATTCTGTTCTGCTGAAACAAAAATGTTATATGGATTTTTTTTTTAATGTAAAGGGACGTTGCTCAGATGTCCTGCACTGACTTTTATTCAATTTGCCACAATGTTTCTACTTAAAATGTTCTAAATTTCCTGCAGATCCTATTATACTCTGTTTTAGAAAAGTAATGAAACCAAAACAGTCATTTTTTTTTTTCCAGGCTAGATAATGAGAATTCAAGGCTCCAAACTTCGAAAATGACATGCAAGAATTCAGATGAGTTGGGATGAGTTGTCAAAGTGAAATTTCAAGGTGGAGAATCTGGCCTTGTCATAGGTCAGGCAGGCCTTGCCCAACTTTACTTGACAGATGTTGTCACGTGTTCAGGTTAAATTCACATCTAATTTCTTGTTATTGTGTGGTCTCTTTATTTACTACTTTAGCAAGAGTATAGTGGCATTTAAATCATTTGCAATGAACCTCTATGTGGAATGGATCCCAGTCCTATTGTGTGCTTTTCACAGCATTGCTGAGATCTGATAGTTGCTTGTAAAGAGGCAGCCAGTAATGCTACTACAGCTTGCCTTATGCATTGTATATAAAAAGCTTTAATTGCAACCAGCAGAAGTGGAGCCCCATTGTAAGACCATTTTAAAACCATTCAAAGTCCATCTGTGAGAATATCCTGTTACCTCTTTCCTGAACTGCCAAGAGATTTTCAGAAGCAATTGATGAACAAGCTAGTTAGCTTTGCTCCACGTTCCAAAAGTAAACTTCTACTTCAGTTCCTACAGAGTAAACAATGATTTTTACCCACAGCAGTTAAGTGGTATTTCAGGAATAAGTCTCTTGGTTAGATTTTTCATTGTGCCTTTTATGCAATTCAAATCCCCAAGACACGAGGCATGGCATTTGGTTGTTTTTTAGCCAACCATTTTCCTTTTGTAAAATTATATATCTAAAAAAGTTCACAAAAGACAATTTAATAAAACAAAGGCAGAGTGGACAGAATAGCATTAGCTGCTGAAGACCACATGGTGGAGTAGAAGTTTGTAGAATGAGATTTAAACAGTATATGATACTTAACACAAAAAAGCTTCCATTTTCTCCTGTTAAATATAAAGAAAGCTGTAGCAATGTCTACCTTCCTCTCATGTGCTTGCTTATTCCTTCTCTTAACTTAGGGGAGAACTCATGTTTACACAAAGGTGGAATTGTCTCATTTTGCAGCATATACAACATTACTCTGCGTTCAGCAAGAAGTACTTTGATTCCATAGTTGGAACTAACAGGAAACGAAGGCATTTGTTTCTTTTTGATGCAATTAATCCTCTGGTATCCAAAAAAAGAGAGGCATTTAGCATAATCATAGAATAAGTACCACCAATTAAAATTTCTATATTCTTTGTATCAATATCTAACTCAGGAAAATCAATCTCAATTTTCAGCATCATTACTATACTATGGTAAATGTGGCAAGAAAATAAATAAATGGATCAATTGAAAGCTGAGTAGCACCCCGGAATGGGTCCCCAATTATATCTTAAAAGGCTGAAGGAATACAGGAACACTGAAATTCAGCATCTGAATGCAGGGATCTGAATATACTACAGGCATGTATACAGAGATGCAATGAAACTTAAAACACTGCTCAATGAATATCTGTAGGGAGAAGTCAAAAAGACAAAATGGCAGCTGTGAACTTGTGATCAAAGGCTCTCCCCTTTTTATTTGTATTGCAGACAAAGGGTTTGATTACATAGTTGCTGCCAACATTCTGATTTCCTTAACTTCCATCTGTGGGTGCACCTGCATATGGTCCCAGAACCACAGATCTCAAGACAATAACATCACATCTGGAGTGGACTTAGCAATAGGTGGCCTACTTTATTTCCATAATGTTAACCTATACCTAATAAGAACATCTATACTAAATTAAACAAACAAACAAACAAACCCAGGCATTATTACATGCAAACTTCACTGATTATCTATTCATTTCTAGACTCTTTAAAGTACCACTTTAACTTGGGATCGTTACATCATATATGCACAATTCTCTAGCAATAGGCCAATGTAGTTCTCTAAGAACTTTTGCATGATCTATGACAGTGGCCCCCAACCTTTTGGGCACCAGGGACTGGTTCCACGGAATAAGGCTTTTCCGCAGACTGGAGGAGCTATGGTTTTGCTTGCTGTCTGCACCCTGAGGATGGGGCTTCGCAAGGCGTGGACCAGTGGTCTATGAGATCCTTTTAGCTTCTACTGCTGAATTTTGGCTGCACTAAAGACCTCAATTAATCTCGTCTCAGTACTATTCCTGTCTTGCCAACTATGTACACAAAATAGTTCTTGTTCTTTCCTATGTTCTTCCTCACTGCCTTCCCCCTAAATTGTTTTCCCTTGCCTCTAATATATTTTGAATCAGTGTGAAAAATCTGTCTCCCCCTTTTCCTCCTCCTCTTCCTGACTACTGCTTAGCTTACAATAACTGCCATGTTTCCTGTTCCACACTAATTTCTTGTTCAGGACCTCAGAATAAATATGACTTCCAGAATGTACACTGGATTCCAAAATCATTATAGAATGAACAGAAATTAATAACTTGCTGGGCGAGGGGTGGAGATTCAAACTCTTTTCATCCCTTCCCACTTCAGCTGCCTCTGTCCTTTCAATTTATTATTCCCTTTTCTTGAAGTGGGCAGGAAGTTTTTATGTGCGTTGGTGTGTGTTTGTAACAGTTTCCTTCCTTGCTTTTTTGTGATCAGCTGCATCATCTTACAAGCTACTGACCTAAGCATGATGTTCTACAAATTGTAAGCAATTATAATGGAAGCTCATGTAATTAAGTACGATGTCATGATGACCTATCAGACTTATGAGCCTCCTAAGAAACATAACACAGAATAGGCTTGCTGAGGATATATTCCAATTTTCAGTGGATGGTTAAATTATTATCAAACAAAAAATACTTATTTGATGTAGACTAACACATTTTGTGAAACATTTACTGGAAAAGATGTATGCTTAGAGTGCTAATGAAAATTTTGAATGACAGAAAATGTCTAGATCAAATTTATAGATGGATCAATTAAGCCTCTTTGTAGGGCAACATCATTGCCACTCAAAGAATCCTTGAGCACAGACCCTAGAGACTCCTCAAAGTGACTAATATATGTAATTTTTTAATGAGACAAAAGGGGGAAATTATAAACCAGATATGAAATGTAATATTAAATCCAACAGTCATGGTAGAGATACTCCATCTGCACCCTAGAATATTTTGTCAAATGTTTGAAATGCGTTCAGCAATGTAATTTGGAACCAAATATTATCAGTAGTGAGGATTAAGTTAAAGCCTTCCAGCCATTCAGTTTGATTTCTTTTATTTGTTTAACTTCCCTATGAACTGTCAAATTGATCCCAATAAGGTGCTTCAATTCACTTTAATTGGCTAGAAATGTCTGTCAGGAGGTGGGCTTTTGCTAAATGTCAAATTTAGGTTGTCCTTATAGAGTAGGCAGCATTTCTATTTTAATTTTTGTATCATTGAAGAAACTATTCCATGCCTGATCCTAGATCAGCTGACATAGGATGCTTAAAGAACATTTATTTCTGTAGCTGCAGTATTCTAGGGAATTGTGGGTTCTGTGCAATACCTGCACTCTTCTGGGCAGAGAATCCTGAACTTGTTCCTAGGTTCAGTTGGAGTCGCTGGCCCAACTGGAACCACTTTGGCTTTTTCTTTCCACATCTGGGGCTGCCTTGATTATATATAAACAAAAGACAAAAAGGAATCTCCCAGCTGAATCCAAACAGTAATTATAAAACAGACATGGACAGAAGCACCCCACAATTGTTAAGAATAATATTTATTTTATTTATTTATTTATTTTGTCAAATGCTTACAATATAATAGAAATAAGAATAAACATAAGTTTGAGTTGATAATTGGGGACAATAGGACAGGGATGCTAAGCACGATTGTGCGCTTATGCATGCCCTTTACAAACCTCTTAGGGATGGGGTGAGGTCAATAGAGGTTAGTTTGAGGGTAAAGGAGTGGGGGGTTTAAGCATGTGACAACAGAATCAGGAAGTGAGTTCCAGACATTGACCATATGAAGGGTGCCCTCTTTTGGAGTTTTGAATAACTGTGGAACAATGTTGATTCCCCCCCCCCCATTTTCATAGACTTCACAAGGCGGCCATAATCCATGACATGATAGCAACATGTTATCTGTCAATCTATCATTGTAATGGACTGTACAAGGATAAAGGACAGTGAACTCCATGCCACACATAATAACCAAACCTAGATTTTAATTTTCAAAAATCTCCAAAACAAGAGGAAATTTCCTGCTAACCACTCACTAACTCATCTTCTCATATCTTAAAACTTTTCCATCAGATATTGCCCTGATACATACACGCACACACAATCATATCAATCCAATTTGAGAAATACAAATTGTGATAAGACAAGAGGAGCTATAGAGAACAAGGACTGCTCCCATCACTTTTCCACTTTCCTTTGGATTCAAACATACAGATTAAAAGCATTTAAAATGGATGGCTCTGTTTTACTGAATTTACAGTTTGTGGACTAGAAGATTAAATAATTTAATCAAACACACATCAATCCCAGAATGTCCAGAGGCTAATGAAGGATGTAGTTGTACCAAATGCTACCAGAAAAGCCAATTCAGTGGTACCACAGTACTTAATTGCTTCAAAACTGGTCAAATTTGGTACTCAAGACATTTTGATGCAAAAATGTTGTCCCAGTACTGATTGTTTGTCTGGTAGTCAATGCACTACAATAGGAAAAGGGGGACAACTATAGAAAATGGATAGGGAGTTGGCCATGCTAGGAAAGTTGCTACAAAAAGAAGAGGAGAACAATCATAGAGAGTGGACAGGAAGTCGGCCATGATGGGAAGGTCGCTGACATAGGAAAAGGGGCAGGAAGTTCTTCCCATCTGAAACAAAGGGTCACATGGTAAGTCATGTGGTAGGTTGGCACTCATCACTTTTGGTACTCATGGTGTCTCCAAGAACCAATTAAAGATGAGTACTGATGTATCACTGTACTTTATTACAAAAGATTAGAAAACTACAACATGTCTTTGTGTTGAGAATCTGACAAGAAGGCCCAATCTCATCTCATCAAATTAGTTAGTAGAGAGAAAATCAAAGAAAAAAATTAATGAATGAATGAATCAGCAAAGATGAATTGTAACTTCAGCCACTCAGTAGTAGCAGTTTATTCAAGCACAGACCCAGATGTTATTTTTACAGTCCACTTCAGACTGTATCTATGTCAAAGGAGAATGAGGATTTAAATAATTCATATAGAGACATTCCTGCATTCAAATAACTATTAATTTAATGTTACAAGTAAAACTTATCTGCATTAATAAATGTCTTTTAGCTCCATAGCTGAGTATATAATTATGCCTTTTTCACCACAGAATTCACAAATGTACATGAGGAATGTAAATATTTTAATGCAAAATTTACAGATCGCAGCAGCATTCATTTCTGGGATGCTCTCTTGCATACTTGTTTGACATTAGCATCCACTATATTTTCTAAAATCAAAATATATTTCCTATTAATCCATATCCCAGGCTTGTTCTTCTGAAGAAAAAAAGGGAAAGGCTAATATAAGCACAACAGAGATGTGAACCAGAAAATATCCAATTCTAATTTTCAGTGTCAATTCCATTCAAATTTAATTTGAAGAGTTCACTCCAATTGGAAATGGCAACTGAAAGCAAAAATCCAATTCTACAAAAAAGACTGGGAGCACATTGCAAGACTGTGAGCACATATTTACTAATAAAACTTGCCTCTTTGTCTGTTAATAAGCTTTAATTGGGTGAAACAGTGCATCATACAACAATAATGTTTGAACTAATGTACCTTGATAGGCTAATTTGCAGAATGAGTCCAAAATCTGGAGCTCATTGCTTTTGTGGGATTGAACTGAAAAAGTTCACATTTCAGTCTGCCATACTTTTACATGATTGTTTTTTTCCAACACTGTCTGACAGCTTCCTAGAAGTTAATAGGAAAATTGGAAGGAATGTGATTATCAAGTTTAGATCATAACTGCAGATGTTCCTTGTCATGTTCCCGCAAGTAAAGTTGCTGGGGAAGCCATCAGGAAGTTGCAAGTCCATGGCCAGGAGGCAGTTACATGCCTTCTGCCAAGTGGGGGGCAGAGTGAGTGAGAAGGGTGATGAAGGTTAGGGAAGATGCGAAAGGAAACAGCACAGGGTGGGGAAGGTACAGGAAAATGTTGCAAGGGGAGCATGCACAAGGATGCATGAATGGTCATGTGGCACGAGCACAGAGGGACAGGAGACACTTACTCGAACCACAACCTTCCCTGCCAGCTTCCCCATTAATTTTCTTTCCACAAGCAGAGTCAGCAGAGAAGGGAAAGTCAGAAATTGCTTTCCCTTCTACAGCTTATTTGCTCATCCATGGTCATCTCAAACTGCAAGATGAGTGGCATATAAATGTAAACAACAGCAAGCATACTGAAGTCAAGAAAAAGGCTAGAAGCAAATACCTCAAGAGAGTGTAAAAATCTTAGTCCAACCAGACTCAAGCAGAACTAAAAGCCCCAGATAGGAAGACCAGAAAAATAATGACAATGAGTCATGTCATTCTTCCTCACAGTGATGTTGACAGACTCTACTTGCCAATGAAAATGGGTGGGCAAAGAATGGTTCAAGTGCACCAGACAATTATGGAAGAAAAACAAGCATTGGAAGAATATCTTATGAGCACTGAAGAAGATGTACTGAAGCTAGCATACCAGGAAGGTTGATTGAATACTGGACCAAATGAAGACCAGAAAAGAGACATGAGAAGACCATGGCCAGAACATTAAAAAAAAAGCAGGCAAAGCAGATAATAACAAGATCTGGCAATGTTTAAAAGCAGGAAAGTTGAAAAGAAAGGGGAGCTACAATGAACTTCAGGTGACATCCGTAATCCATTCCAAGAATTCAGTCGTCACCCGATTTCAACATCATTGGAAGCGCATGCTCGTAAAAAACAAAATGGTGTGGCATGGCAGGGGAAATCAGCACAGAAGGGCAAATTGCCACCCTTTGGTCGTCACCTGAGCACCCATTCATGACCAGAGGTAAATCCTTTTGGTCATCACCCAAATTGGCCACGAACAGAAGCATTCATGCCCAGAGGTTCTACCATAATTCTGGCTGCCAAAGATGAAGCCTTAAGAACAAATGCCTTTAAAGCCAGAACTGAGAAGACAGCAACAGAGAGCAAGTGCTGCCTCTGCTAAAGAAGCTGAAGTAACAGTGAACCACTTGGTTAGCTACTACAAGAAGATCACTAAGCTGACTACAAACAATGGAATGACAAAGTCGCAACAATGGTGGATTGGAAGACTTGCAAGAAATACCATTTGCCTGCAAGCAAGAACTGGTAGGACCATAAAATAGAGAAAGTAATAGAAAATGGAAAAAAACTGAAGTGCTCTGGGACTTTAGAATTCAAACAGACAGGAACCTACCACATAACACCGCTGATTTAACAACTATTGATAAGAAAGAAAAAAATTTCTGGATGGTGGACCTGGCAGTACTTGAAGATAGCAGAGGTGAAGAGAAAGAATTGGAGAATACAAATACCTGCAAATATAAATAGAGCACTTGCGGCAAAAGAAATGAAAGGTAGTACCAATTGTAATAGGCACTTTGGGTGCAATCCCAAAACAACTGAAGCACCACTTGAACATCATCAACATAGACTAAATCACTACCAGTCAATTGCAAAAGACAGCTTTACTTGGAACAGCTCACATCTGGCAATGGTATTTTTAACATCAACAAACATCAGCATCTGCCCATCCTAGGTCCTTGGGAAGGATTCAATAAGTGCATAAAAATGCCAGATACAGTCTGAATATCTGATCTGTTTAGATAAATAAAAACTTCTGAAATAAAAATACAACTGAAATGATGACCCAACAGGTCATGCAATGTCTTGATGAATCTTAAAATTCACATGTTGATTCCATTAAAATTTAATTGAGTTGTTTCATTACATTGGCTTTAAATCAAGTCTTCATATACTCCTAGTTACCAAAACTCTGCACATAAAGCAATGTTTTCCTTTAATAAAGATCTGAGTGATACAGTCTCTTGAAGATATTTTGCAAAGCAGTGAAGCTTTCTTGTTCCTAAAGCCAAACTGAAATAAACTGAAATACAGCTTCATGTTATTTTTCTCCCACTTCTGTACCTGATCTGCATAGGAGCTTTCAGTGTTGGCAAGTATTGCTGGAGAATACCAAGAATTATTTTGAGCTCATTTGGCAGGGGGTATTCAAAATAGCATACACCTCTCATTTCTTAATTTCATAATGATTTGCAGAGCTGTACTGTTATGAACTAATAAAGGTGTTTAATAAAGTTTTAACAACCTTAAGAAAAAGCAGGGTTCTAATCCTGCACTTCTGATTGGCCGATAATAGCGACATCGGATTGGTCCTTTCTGGGAAATCTGATTGGCTGTTAACGGGGCAATTCTCATTGGTTCAAGGGTTTAACACTTCCATGTTCTCATTGTCTAATAGGACAGCAGCCAGCCCTATAAAAGGGCTGCTGCTGCCCCTGGTTTTTGCTCTGTTCACGATGATTAATAAAGAGTTGAAGTTCACTCTTCACTGCCTCGTCTCTGCTAATTGCACCCATGCGCAGAACTTAACGCTGGCGACGAGAATGGGATGCGGAGACATCTGAGCTGATTGAACACTCACAGAGCACCAAACAGAGCACGTGGCTGAAGGCACATCGACAATGGAAAACATGTCCGGCGGTGCCATACCACCCGCTCCATTTGACCCGGCACAAGAAGACTGGGACTCATACATAGACCAGTTCCAGATGTTTCTGGAGACCAACAACTTGAAGGACGCCACTATGGGAAAAAAGCGAGCAGTGTTCCTGACCCATTGCTCGCCTGCCGTCTTTAAGATGGCCAAGGCACTAGCGAAACCGGCTGAGGTGAAATCCATGGACTGGGACGTCCTCGTGCCCCTTCTACGGGCCCATTATGCACCCACCGTACCAATGCTTGTCCGAAGACATGAGTTTTACCAGAGGGACCAACGGAAAGGAGAGAGCATTGCGTATTTCATCGCAGACCTCCAGAACCTGGGAGGCCTCTGTGGGTTTGCAGACCTCAAAGAAGCTCTGAGAGACCGAATAGCTCTGGGATTAGATGACCAAATGGCGCAGAGCAAGATCATGGCAAAAGGGGACATCGATCTTGCCGATGTCATCAAAGACGCTATTGCAGCAGAAGCAACCAGGAAGTCGGCCGCCCGAATGCGCCGCTCCAACGTACCGCTCCGTCAACTCGCCAACGATACCTCACCTTGCCTAGAGAGACACACAACAGCGGCCCACCACGAGGACCTCAAATCTCCATCAGAAAGTGATGAGGAGGAGGTCAACCGGCTCCGGTCTGAACGCGACCAAGGCAACCAGCGGAATTGAAGACTACCGCACCAATGCGCGGGTTGTGGGGCAAACCACCCGCGATCAGACTGCAAATTCCTCGACATGCTCTGCCATTCCTGTGGGAAAAGAGGCCACATTGGGAAGGTCTGTAGAAGCAAGCAAGGATCCAGTCCAATTCGGAGAGAAAACAACTACCGCCAGACCACAGGGAATCGTCCTGTGAGTCGGGAACACTTGAACCACCAATGGAACAACCACTCCTACAGAAATAAAACATTGGCCACTTCAACAAGATGGGAAGAGGCACATCAAACCATTACAATCGGTCACGCTTCATTGTTAGATGCAAAGAAGATCCGAGTGAGGGTCGCCATTGAAAACCAACCTTGCGTGATGGAAGTCTACTAAGGATCGTCCCTCTCGATGGTTTCCTGGAAGACCCTTAAACAATTAATCCCTGCCGTCCAGCGTCAAGACCTCAGAGCCCAAAGAATCATACTCAAAGATTATCAGGGGAACCGAATTCCAGTCGTTGGATCCAGCCAAGTCCAAGTATCATTCAAATATCGTACTGCGTTGTTACTACTGATCATCATTGACCACGACCGGCCTAGTTTGTTAGGCCTTCAATGGTTCGCCCCACTCGGGATAGAGGTAACTGGCATTCACCATACCAGAAGCGACGACTGGGCGCAGGCCCTCGTCCAGGAATTCCAGGATGTTTTTGCAGACAAACTAGGCGACTACAAGGGGACCCCGATATCATTTAACCTTAACCCTGAAGTATCCCCCATCCGCCTTAAGCCTCGTCCGGTACCTTTTGCCCAAAAACCAAAGATCGATGAGCAGCTCGATAAATTAATAGCCCAGGATGTTTTAGAACCAACTGACCACGCCCGTTGGGAAACCCCAATTGTAACACCCATCAAACCAGATGGATCATTAAGGATTTGTGGAGACTACCGGGCCACCCTTAATCACACCCTTCAACAGAACGCTTACCCAGTGCCGGTGGTGCAACACCTTCTCCATTCCCTGGGGGGCGGAAAAGTCTTCGCTAAATTGGATTTAGCACAGGCGTACCAACAACTGCCTGTAGATTAAAAAAACGCGGAAGCACAGACAATCGTTACACACCGAGGCGCCTTTAAATGCAACCGACTCCAATTCGGAGTGAGCATAGCTCCAGGGATTTTTCAAAGTCTGATGGGGAGACTCTTGCAAGGGATCAAGGGGGTCATGCCATATTTTGATGACGTTTTAATTGCGGCCCTGAATAGAGAAGTACTAGAAAGGCATCTTAAAATGGTTCTCCAGAAATTTAAAGACTCCGGCCTAAAGGTTAAAAAAAATAAATGTCAACTGTACAGATAAAGTAGAATTCCTGGGGTACCTAATCGATAAACAAGGCATTCACCCCACTAATAGCAAACTAAAAGCAATCAAAAATGCCCCAAGACCCAGAAATAGGACAGACCTCCAAGCTTTCCTGGGGCTCATTAACTTTTACAACATCTTCTTGCCCCAGAAAGCGACCGTAGCTGAGACCCTACATAGACTTCTCAACAAAAAAGCAACCTGGGTCTGGGGACACCGAAAGGAGCACGCATTCCGACAAGTGAAAAACTTACTTACCTCCAATGCTCTTTTAATGCAGTATAACAAGACTTTGCCTTTAACAATTACATGTGATGCGTCACCTTTTGGAGTAGGAGCCATTTTGAGTCATGTGTTACTAAATGGTAGTGAGGCCCCATTGCCTATTTTTCAAGGACCTTATCGAGGGCTGAACGTAACTATAGCCAAATTGACAAAGAGGCTCTTGCTGTTGTATCTGCTGTGAAACAGTTTCATGAATATGTGTGTGGATGAGTTTTTACTATTATTACCGATCACAAACCTTTGTTAGGGATTATAGCGGGAGACAAGCCAACCCCTTATATATTGTCACCTAGAATGACTCACTGGTCGGAGTTCTTAGCTGCGTACAACTATAAATTACAACACCACCCAGGGAAAGCCATTCCCCACGCTGATGCAGTGAACCATGCCCCACTTCCGGAAACCATCGATGACCCAGCTCCAACCCTTACGACACTCCAGATTGAAACACTACATTCCCCGCGGCTAGCAGCCAGAGACATCACTATCGAAATGAAACGAGATCCTGTCCTGGCACGAGTTCTCAGCTGGGTCGAACAAGGATGGCCAGTCGAACAAACCCCTGATGACTTCACCCCTTTCAGAAACTGGCAAACAGAACTTTACTCGCAAAAAGGCTGCATCCTATGGGGAGACACAGTCGTCGTCCCAGAGCGGTTACAACGAGCAGTTTTGAAAACATTGCATGACAGTCACCCCAGCATCGTGCGTATGAAAGCGCTCGCATGAAGCTACGCGTGGTGGCCAGGCATCGATAAGCAGATCGGAGCCTGGGTAAAGACTTGTCTAAAGTGCCAAGAAGTCAGCAGTGCCCCACCTAGAGGAACTCCAACGGAGTGGGAAACCAAGGAGTGGGGCCGTGGTCCCGCATCCACATTGACTTTGCGGGACCTACTAAGGGACATACGTTCCTCCTAACAGTGGATGCCTATTCCAACTGGCTCAAAATCCACAAGATGAAGACTACTACAACCGATTCAGTCATCCACAAATTAAATAAACTATTCGCAACACATGAGCTGCCAGACGTTCTAGTCTCCGACAACGGACCCCAGTTCACCACCCTGGCGTTTGAACAATACTTAGCGGACCGGGGTATACGCCATGCGCTAACCTCGCTGGTGCACCCTGCGGCCAATGGCAGGGCCGAGTGCATGGTCCAATTTGTTAAAAAGCTCTCCACAAAATGGACTATGGGGACATTGATGACAAACTAAATAGAATACTCCTACTCCAACACATCACCCCGCACAGCGTCACCAACAAGACTCCAGCTGAACTGTTGATGGGATGCAAGCTCTGCTCCCACCTCAACCATCTCCACTCGTCCTACGCGCCAGAGAAACCCTGTGGATCTAGCGGAAAATGCCACGAGTTCATGGTAGGCGACTTAGTCTTCACTAAAAACCTTTCTGGCGAACCATTAGGGGTCGAAGCAACCATAACTCAAACCACCGGGCCCAGATCGTACCGTGTGCAAACATTGGATGGAAATATATGGAAACGCCATATAGATCAGCTTCGCTCTAGGCTGCAACCCAGTTCCCGCGACTCCTGTGACTCTCAAACTGAGGGGGGAGGGGATGTCGAAGAAACCGAATTCGAGATGGTGGAAAGCGGAATCGAAGGAAGTCAGCAGCCGGGCACGTTACATGAAGAAGAATCAGGGAGAGGGGTTGCTTCACCACAGAGGAATAACTCAACGGAGGTGAGCACGCAAAGATCGGAGGACAACAATGACAGAATTAGCGGCACTGAGTCATCCAGTGAGGATGCGGAACCTTCTGTACCAGATAAATCAAAAATGTTCCACCCAAACCGGACTACAGACAGGACCAGTGGGACAGCACAAATCTAATAGACAGTTAAAACAACCTGCATATCTACGGGATTACATCACTGCACCCCTCAAACGGAACCTAGGGGGAAGGGGTGTTATGAACTAATAAAGGCGTTTAATAAAGTTTTAACAACCTTAAGAAAAAGCAGGGTTCTAATCCTGCACTTCTGATTGGCCGATAATAGCGACATCGGATTGGTCCTTTCTGGGAAATCTGATTGGCTGTTAACGGTGCAACTCTCATTGGTTCAAGGGTTTAACACTTCCATGTTCTCATTGGCTAACAGGACAGCAGCCAGCCCTATAAAAGGGCTGCTGCTGCCCTAGGGTTTTGTTCTGTTCAGTATGCTTAATAAAGAGTTGAAGTTCACTGTCCACTGCCTCGTGTCCGCTAATTGCACCCATGCGCAGAACTTAACACGTACCATAACAGGTTTCTTATAAACTATGGGATTCTGGTTGAAACGTGGAAATGTATTTCTGGCTAATATCAATTTCAGGTTTCCAAAGGCTGAACATAATCAATTCTTTAACAAACTGAAGAGTACATGAATAAGAGAAAACTGACAGAGTCATTTAAAAACAAAGGAAGGAAGGAGGAAAGGACAGCATTTGTAATGTCACAAGACTGAATCATTCATGTAAGCAACAAAAATCATTTTCATCTCACAGTTTGTTTATTTAAACAAGCAAATATTAAGCTTCACGTTATGACATTAAGCATAGTATTTATAGTGAGTAGAAAGCAGAGGTTGATGAATTGTTTAGGAAAGAGGAAATACTGACCTTTTCATAAGAAGACTCATAGCTTTACAATATCACAATTTTTCTTGCTTTATTTTATTTTACAAGGTGGAACTTTTTATAGAAATGCTATCACTGTTTTTCATATTTCCAGTCAAAAATCGAATGGAATCCCATAGGAGGCAGTATATGTTTTAAAATGTGGGACACATTGGAGAAGGGATCTGGCTTCAAAAATATGGAGAATAATTCTAAAATGTTTTATCAAACAAATAAAATATACATTATATATTATATTATATTATGTTATGTTATGTTATGTTATGTTATATTATATTATATTATATTATATTATATTATATTATATTATATTATATTATATTATATTATATTATATTATATTATATTATATTATATTATTATTCAGCAATAAAATACTTTAAATCACTGAAAGACTGCTTGATATATAAAATGACTTTAAGGGGGAAAGCAATAGATCCACCCCAGCTGTCATATACTGGATAAAGGAATAATTAGTGGGAAAATATATTTGGGTGGAACCAGGATTAGTCATCCTAGGTTCTGTATTTGTTCTACTTTAAAAATCAGGGTAACATTAACATTGTTAGGAAAAAGGGGTAATGCTAATAATTACAGTATAGGGTGGTAAACACTTTGAAACTTGGAGTGACTTCCAATCCCCCAAAATTTCTTCATGAAGTAATATGCTTCTCCATGTCTTCTAACAGCAAAAAGAATGTGTTTTTTTTGTTTCACACCATTTTGCTTTTTAAATAGTTCTCCAGTAGTTCTAATATCTTCCAAGCCACTGTCCAGAAAAGGCTTTTATGAGCTTTGAGACTACATTACATAAAATTCTCTCACATTTTTGTCTCAATGAAAAGAACTTTATCAAGTCTATGACCTGATATTCATTTCAAACAAATCCAAACTGCCCTATCCTGTTTATCAGACTATAATGAATTGAAAGACATCTGCTATTCACATTGTCACTTTTGGAGATAATACTCCAGATTACAGACAAGAAAATTCAAGCTTATTTAGAAAAAATAACCCTCTTGAGTTAAGACCCACATTTTCAAAATAATATTCCAACCCTACTTCAACTAATCCACATCACCCAAGACTAGGCACGCACGCCCCTAACTACCTCAATTCAAACTACAACTGGCCTTAAATGCAAGCTACTCAATGCAAGAAGCCTTGTAAATAATATACCTGAATTTCTCCTCTTACTAAATACGGCTAAATTCGACATTATATTTGTCTGTGAAACATGGCTCAATGCATCTCTCCCTGACTCCATTACCATAGTAATAGACTATCATGTTTACCGATCAGATCGTGAAATCTGTAGAGGAGGTGGTGTTGCTATCTTCTATAAAAAGTCCTTACATCTAAAAAAACATCCAAGTTACCCAAGAGCTTGCTCTTCCTGAGACCATCATCTGTAAACTGTCCTCAAATACCACATTTTGATTCTTACTATGTTACAGAGCCCTTGATTATGACATTGAACATGTAAACAAGCTAAATTCACTACTAACATGGGCAACATCCTGCCCACACCACACACTTTTATCTTTCTTGGTGACTTCAATCTACCTCACATTAATTGGACCCTAAACAAATGTAAAACTGAACCCATATATGCAACCTTCTACAATGCTGTAACAAACCTGGGACTGGAACAACTAGTAACCAACAATACTAGACTTAACAACTGCCTCACTCTCATCTTCTGCAACAGTTTGAATTCAATTTACGGAATACAAATTAAAGAATCCTTTTCCAACAGTGACCACAGCATGACTGACTTTTGTCTCAACATACGTCCACACAAAGATCAACACAATGATGTGATCCCCAATTATAACTTTAAAAAAGGCAAGTATGATCTTATAGACAACGATCTCTCATCCCTTGATTGCAATTTCTATTCACTGGATGCAATACTATTGAAGACTATTACAACGTATTTTTACTTGAAATCAAAAGAGTCATCAAACTATATGAACCAATAACAACTCTAAAAACCAGAAAAAAACAATTACCCATAACAATATGGAAGCTTCAATCCAAAAAGAGATCACTTTGGCAGAAAAACAAATCTGGTCATGTTGCCAACTTCAAAAGCCAATACAAAAATTTATGCCACCAGATAAAGACTGAATGAACTAATTATCACATTAAACAAGAGGAAAACCTTCTACGCACCAATTCCACCCGCGCTTTCTACAATTTTGTAAACAACAAACTAAAAGACTCAAGGTCCATCCCTCCCCTGAAAGGACCTAATGGTAAAAACTGCAATGATGACGCCATTAAAGCCAACCTCTTTAACACATTCTTTGGCTCAGTATTTGTAAACAGCAATGGATCATGCCCAGTATTTCCTAGTTGAACTACAGACAACTACAATGATCTAATATATATCAATTTTATAGAAGACAATGTTGAAAAAGCATTATGCAGTCGAAAACCATCTCTATCTATTGGACCAGACGGAATATGTGCCTACTTCTTAAAAAAGCTATCCATTGCCATAGCCGAACCTCTAAGCATAATCTTTGAAAAATCTTTCAGGACCACCTCCTTGCCAAAACTATGGTCACAAGCCACGGTCATCCCCATCTTCAAAAAGGGAGATTCCAACCTAGTTGAAAATTGCAGACCAATCTCCTTATGCTACATCACCTAAAGTCATGGAATCAATTATTAACCAATCCATTATCCTCCACTTAGAGACAAACAACCTACTCTCTAATAAACAATTTGGTTTCAGAAAAAAACTATCCTGTAATATGCAACTATTACACTGCAAAAACATATGGACTACACAATTCGATCAGAGAAAATTTTACTTATACTTATTATCTTGTATTATCTGGTAAGCAATTGACAAAATAAATGAAAAAGTAATAAACGCAATCTACATCGACTTCTGTAAAGCCTTTGATTCAGTGGTACACGACAAATGATTACTAAAACTAAAATCTTATGGTATCTCTGTACACCTACATAACTGGATAGAAGCATTCCTGTCAAACAGGCTACATATGGTCAAAATTGGGAGCGTCCTATCAAATTCTGTACCTTGCAACAGTGGTATCCCCCAAGGCAATGTTTTAGGACCAACTCTCTTCATACTCTACATAAATGACCTCTGTGATCATATTAACAGCAACTGCATTCTCTTCGCTGATGATGTAAATCTATTCAACACCACAGACAATACTACTATCCTCCAAAAAGACCTTGACTATGTATCAAAATGGTTAATCAAATGGCAACTTCAAATCTCAACAAATAAATGCTCTGTCTTACATATTGGCAAAGACATCAGAAAATAAAATACAAGCTAAATAGTCAAGACCTTGTTGAGGATCCAAACTCTATCAAGGATCTTGGAGTATTCATCTCTAATGATCTAAGTGCTAGAGCCCACTGGAACTACATAGCCAAAAAGGCATTAAGAGTTGATAATTCAATCCTATGTAGCTTCTTCTCTCATAATATCACACTACTAACTAAAGCATACAAAACATATGCAAGACCTATACTTGAATACAGCTCATCAGTCTGGAACCCATATCATGTATCTGATATTAACACAATTGAAAAAGTCCAGAAATATTTCACAAGAAGAATTCTCGGCTCCTCTACTCATTGCAGAATACCTTATACCACCAGACTTGAAACTCTAGACCTAGAAAACCTTGAATTACGCCGTCTTCAGTCTGATCTAAGTATGGTATATAAAATCATCACTGCAATGTCCTACCTGTCAATGAATACTTCAGCTTCAACCATAACAACACAAGAGCAAACAACAGGAACAAACTCAAGGTTAATTGCAACAAACTTGACTGCAGAAAATACGACTTCAGCAACAGAATGGTCAATGTCTACCTGACTCCGTGGTTTCTTCCCCAAACCCCAAAAACTTTAACCTTAGACTGTCTACTATTGACCTCACCCACTTCCTAAGAGGCCTGTAGGAGGCATGCATAACCGCATCAATCGTTCCTACCATCCCTGTGCTATTGTTTCTTTTTATTTTTCTTATAAGTATCTATCTCATGTATTCACAACTACATTTATTCTTACACCTGTATCTTGTAAGCGACTGACAAATCAAATAAATAAATAAACAAACAAACAAACAAACAAATAAATATATAATGGCTGGTAAGCGGTTAAATTCCAAATGACTGAATGGTCCAACTGAATGCCATGTGATGAAACATTATTGAACAAGAAGACAGTCTCTTGGAAAGCTGCATGTGTGATCACAGTTTGCTTAAGGGTGAACCTTATTAACAGCATTTCTGATTAGGCTGCCAGGACTCTCCCAGTAGGAATCTTTCAAAACTGTAGCTGCATGGACAGATTTTAGTCTTTCCATTTTGAAATTAGCAGATAAAAAGGAGAGATAAAATTAGAAAGGAGTTTGTTTGCTTCAAAGAATAGATTACTTGTATGATGCAGGATAAATCCAAAATAATCCACAAGGAACCTAAAATGCACCCAAATGTGCCTCCATTTGAGAAGACATGCTGCTCTGGTGTAACACAATCCATATTCTTTCTATGTCAACACTTTCATCTCCAGAGTAATTTGGTAAATTTATAACAGAAGTTGACCCCATAATATGCCAGTTTATTGCATTGTTGCAATCACTCCAGGCTGTTTTGCAATATGAATATCCCACAATGAATATTATGGGATAAGTATTTAATTAGCACTGAAACACGAGAAAAGGAAAAAGAGTGGACAGCTCACATGAAACAGAAAGGTAGGGCCAAGACAAATAATCTTGTTTTCAAATCAGTGATCAATACCCAATAAGGGAAAAGTTTAATTCATTATACCACAGATAAAAAGGTAGAAATCCTGCCTAAAAGTCTGATTCAAAGCACTTTAAATAAAATAGGTTATTTATCTATATCATGAAAGTGTGAAGCAAAATGAGGATATAATTAAGAAAGATGGATAACCAGTGGTATAACAGTCACCATTATTATCATTATTCAGCAATTGATCATTGGTCCTCAAAGTTATGAGTGGAACTAAATTCTGAAATATCACTATAAAGAGAGACCTTTCAGAGACTCTCCATTATGGTAATTCATATGTGGTTAGGGAACTGGGACTATTCATAAATTCTTATCTAATCTGTGAGTGTTTCACACTTTTATCAAAGTCTGGCAACATATTTCTTTTGTTGTGGTACTTTCTTTGCTGTCTGTTTACAATAACTCAAGTCATAAAGATTTCCATCGCAAATTGGATTAAAATGCTGTTTATGCAAGCAAAGACTTGGACTGTGAAGGAGATTTTCTCAATGATGCTGCAAGTTATTAAAAAAACCACCTTCTCAGACTACTATGAGCTCTTCCCTGTATATAATATTATGTGACAGGTGACATGCCCATTTAATCACCAGATGTCAAGCTTGACTTGAGAGTGATATTTACTTTTTAACCTAGTTTCCCACCTGGAGAACATGTTATTCTTTCTCTTCACTTATATACTCTTATTTTTATCTTGGGGCATAATAAGTATTTCATATTATTTTCTAAATAATTGTAAAGGGTGAAGCTGGAAAAGTTAGAACCGGTGATACGTACACCAGGCATAAATTTTTATGTAAACCTGGCTTTTAAAGACTGGAATAAAATAGCTAAAAAGGTCAATTGATTCAAAAGGATGAGAAAAAGAGCTCTGATTATGATACATAACGCATGGTTGATTTATGGTTCTACAGCAGATAGATGTTCTGCCTAGTGTATGTGACTAGCCTAGATGAATGTGTGAAGCTTCTGTCATGCTTCATGTGAAATAAGAAAGTACAGGTAGTCCTTAACTTAGAACATTCTATTTAGTGAACATTCAAAGTTACAACGGCACTGAAAAAAGTGACTTATGACCGTTTTTCACACTTACAACCGTTGCATCATCCCCATGATCATGTGATCAAAATTCAGATGCTTGGTAATTGACTCATATTTATGACAGCTGCTATGAACCTGGGTCCTGTGAACATCTTTTGTGACCTTCTGACAAGCAAATTCAATGGGGAAGCCAGATTCGGTTAACAACTGTGTTACTAACTTAACAACTATGGCAAGAAAAGCTGTGAAATCAGGCAAAATTCACTTGACAAATATTTCATTTAGCAACAGAAATTTTGGGCTCAATTGTGGTTGTACATTGAGGACTGTCTGTAGTAGAGAACTGCTAAAAGGGTTAGCATCTTTGCATTTGACTGTAATGATGATGAGGTTATAAAACAAAGGTTTAGATACAGTTAAAATGGGCCAAGCATAAAGAGTTTGACATAATTAATCAATCAAAGTGGCTTTCAGAGTGTATGGATATTTTCATTATGGTGAAGAAAAGGTTGTCTTCTTTCCTCCTTTCTTGCTTACCATTGAGACAACTGTCTAACTATACATAGCATAATTCTCATGAAGTTTCCCAAGAATTGCAACTGTGGCTTGAAATGCTATGGACAGAAGCATTGTTTTGCCTCTATGAGTTTAAAGAAACTAGATTTCTCTGATGTAGTTAAATGAACCCTGCTTCCCAGTGTGACTTCTCTAATTCTATCAGTGGCTTCCCAGTGATTCCAAGCAATGTCTCTGTGTTTTGGCTGCACTACAAAGTCATTCAAAAATTAATTGGATGGTATGAAAAGTTACAGAAGAAAGTGTTAGGTTCTGCGCATGGGTGCAAGGAACGAAGACGAGGCAGTGAACAGTGAACTTCAACTCTTTATTAATCATTGTGAACAGAGCAAAAACCGGGGGGCAGCAGCAGCCCTTTTATAGGGCAGGCTGCTGACCTATTAACCAATGAGAACATGGAAGCATTAAACCCTTGAACCAATGAGAGTGGCTCGTTAACAGCCAATCAGATTCTCCAGAATGGACCAATCCGATATTGCTATTATCGGCCAATCAGAAGTGCAGGATTAGAACCCTGCTTTTTCTTTAAGCTTTGATAAACTTTATTAAAGTGTTTTTATTAGTTCATAACATCCTTCCCCCCGGGTTCCGTTTGAGGGGTGCGGTGATCTCTAAGATATGTGGGTTGTTCTAACTGTCTATTAGATTTGCGCTGTCCCACCGGTTCCCGTCTGCAGTCCAGCTTTGGTGGGATGTTTTTGGACATATCTGGTACCAGCAGTTCCTCATTCTCGCTGGACGACTTGGTGCTGCTAATTCTGTCATTGTTGTTGTCCTCCGATCTTAGCGGGCTAGCCTCCGTTGCGGTATTTCTCTGTGGTGAGGCCACACCCCTCCCTGATTCTTCTTCATTAATCATGCCTGCTCACTGACTTCCTTCACTTCTGCTCTCCCCCATCTCGAATTTGGTTTCTTCGACATCCCCTCCCCCCTCAGTTTGGGAGTGCCAGGAGTCGCGGGAACTGGGTTGTAGCCTAGAGCGAAGCTGATCTATATGGCGTTTCCATACTTTTCCATCGCAGGTTTGCACACGGTATGATCTGGGCCCGGTGGTTTGAATTACGGTTGCTTCGATCCATAATGGTTCGCCGGAGAGGTTTTTAGCGAAAACTAAGTCGCCTACCTTGAACTTGTGGCATTTCCCGCTAGATCCACAGGGTTTCTCTGGCTCGTAGGAAGGGTGAAGTCGGTCGAGGTGGGAATGGAGCTTGCATCCCATCAATAGTTCAGCTGGCATCTTGTTGGTGACGCTGTGCAGAGTGATGTGTTGGAGTAGGAGTATTCTGTTTATTTTTTCATCAATGTCCCCATAGTCCATTTTATGGAGAGTTTTTTTAACAAATTGTACCATGCACTCGGCCCTGCCGTTAGCCGCAGGGTGCGCTGGCGAAGTTAGCGCATGGCGGATGCCCCGATCTGCTAAGTATTGTTCAAATGCCAGGGCGGTGAACTGGGGTTCGTTGTCGGAGACCAGGACGTCTGGCAGTCCGTGCGTTGCGAATAGCCCGTTCAATTTTCGGATGACGGACTCCGTTGTAGTATTCTTCATTTCGTGGATCTCGAGCCAGTTGGAATAGGCATCCACTGTAAGGAGGAATGTATGTCCTTTAGTCGGTCCCGCAAAATCAACATGGATGTGGGACCACGGCCCCCGGGGGGTTTCCCATTCTGTTGGAGTTGCTCTAGGTGGGGCACTGCTGACTTCTTGACACTTTAAGCAAGTCTTTACCCAGGCTTCAATTTGTTTGTTGATGCCCGGCCACCACGCGTAGCTTCGTGCGAGCGCTTTCATATGCATGATGCCGGGGTGACCGTCATGCAATGTTTTCAATACTGCTCATTGTAACTGCTCTGGGACAACGACTCTATCTCCCCATAAGATGCAGCCTTTTTGAGAAAACAGTTCTGTTTGCCGGTTTATGAAAGGGGTGAAATCATCAGAGGTTTGTTCAATTGGCCATCCTCTTTCGACCCAGCTAAGAACTCGCGATAAGACAGGATCTCGTTTTGTTTCAATTGCAATGTCTCTGACTGTTAGGGGTGGTGACTGTAGCATTTCAATCTGGAGTGTCGTCAGGGTTGGAGCTGGGTCGTCGATGGTTTCCGGAATTGGGGCGTGGCTCAATGCATCAGCGTGGGGAATGGCTTTCCCCGGGCAATGTTGTAATTTGTAGTTGTACGCAGCTAAAAACTCTGATCAGCGAGTCATTCTCGGTGACAATATATAGGGGGTTGGCTTGTCTCCCGTTATAATCCCTAACAACAGTTTGTGGTCGGTAACAATAGTAAAAACTCGTCCATACACATATTCATGAAACCGTTTCACAGCAGATACAACAGCAAGAGCCTCTTTGTCGATCTGGCTATAATTACGTTCAGCTTTTGACAAAGTCCTTGAAAAATAGGCAATAGGGGCCTCACTACCATTTGGTAACACATGACTCAAAATGGCTCCTCCTCCAAACGGTGACGCATCACCTGTAATTGCTAAAGGGAGAGTCTCGTTATACTGCATTAAAACAGCATCTGAGGTTAGTAAGTTTTTCACTTGTCGGAATGTGTGCTCCACTCGGTGTCCCCAGACCCAGGTTGCTTTTTTGTCGAGAAGTCTATGTAGGGGCTCAGCTACGGTCGCTTTCTGGGGCAAGAAGATGTTGTAAAAGTTAATGAGCCCCAGGAAAGCTTGGAGATCAGTTCTATTTCTGGGTCTTGGGGCATTTTTGATTGCTCTCAGTTTGCTATTAGTGGGGTGGTTGCCCTGTTCATCGATTAGGTACCCCAGGAACTCTACTTTATCTGTACACAGTTGACATTTATATTTTTTAACCTTAAGGCCGGAGTCTTTAAATTTCTGGAGAACCAATTTAAGCTGCTTTTCTAGTATTTCTCTATTCGGGGAAGCAATTAAAATGTCCTCAAAGTATGGCACAACCCCCTTGATCCCTTGCAAGAGTCTCTCCATCAGACTTTGAAAAATCCCTGGGGCTATGCTCACTCCGAATTGGAGTCGGTTGCACTTAAAGGCACCTCGGTGCATAACAATCATCTGTGCCTCTGCGGTTGTTTTATCTACAGGCAGTTGTTGGTATGCCTCTGCTAAATCCAATTTAGCAAAGACTTTTCCGCCCCCCAGGGAATGGAGAAGGTGTTGTACCACCGGCACCGGGTGAGCGTTCTATTGAAGAGCGTGATTAAGGGTAGCCCGGTAGTCCCCACAAATCCTTAACTATCCATCCGGTTAGATGGGTGTTACAATTGGGGTTTCCCAACGAGCATGGTCAGTTGGTTCTAAAACACCCTGGGCTATTAGTTTATCAAGCTGCTTGTCAATTTTTGGTTTAAGGGCAAAAGGTACCCGACGAGGCTTAAGGCGGATGGGGGATACTTCAGGGTTAAGGTTAAATGATATCGGGGTCCCCTTGTACTCGCCTAGTTTGTCTGCGAAAACGTCCTGGAATTCCTGGACGATGGCCTCCTCCCAGTCGTCGCTTCTGGTTTGGTGAATGCCAGCTACCTCGATCCTAAGTGGGGCGAACCATTTGAAGGCCTAACAAGCTAGGCTGGTCACGGTCGATGATGGTCAGTGGTAATGACGCAGTATGATTTTTGAATGATACTTGGACTTGGCTGGATCCAACGACCAGGATTCAGTTCCCCTGATAATCCTTGAGTATGATTCTTTGGACTCTGAGGTCTTGACGCCGGACGGCAGGGATTAATTGTTTAAGGGTCTTCCAGGAAACCATCAAGAGGGACGATCCTAAATTGACTTCCATCACACAAGGCTGGTTTTCGATGGTGACCTTCACTCGGATCTTCTTTGCATCTAGCGATGAAGCATGACCAATTGTAATGGTCTGGTGTGCCTCTTCTCTTCTCGATAAAATGGCCGGTGTTTTATTTCTGTAGGAGTGGTTGTTCCATTGGCGGTTCAAATGTTCCCGACTCACAGGGCGATTCTCTGTGGACTGGCGATAGTTGTTTCCCCTCTGAAGTGGGCTGGATCCTTGCTTGCTTTTACAGACCCTTCCGATGTGGCCTCTTTTCCCACAAAAATGGCAGAGCGCGTCGAGGAATTTGCAGTCTGATCGTGGGTGGTTTGCTCCACAACCCGCACATTGATGCGGTAGTCTTTGATTTCGCTGGTGGCGTTGGTCACGTTCAGACCGGAGCTGGTTGACCTCCTCCTCATCACTTTCTGATAGTGATTCAACGTCCTCGTGGTGGGTTGCTGTTGTGTCCCTCTCTAGGCAAGGTGAGGCTGGCGAGTTGTGTGCCTCTCTAGGCTGGCGAGTTGACGGAGCGGTGCGTTGGTGCGGCGCATTCGGGCGGCCGACTTCCTGGTTGCTTCTGCTGCAATAGCATCCTTGATGACATCAGCAAGGTTGATGTCCCCTTTTGCCATGATCTTGCTCTGTACCTTCTGGTCATCTAATCCCAGAATTATTCGGTCTCTCAGAGCTTCTTCGAGGTCTGTAAACCCACAGAGGCCTCCCAGGTTCCGGAGATCCACAATGAAATCTGCAACGCTCTCTCCTTTCTGCTGGTCCCTCTGGTAAAATTCATATCTTCGGAAAAGCGTTGGTACGACGGGTGCATAGTGGGCCCATAGAAGGGGCTCGAGGATGTCCCAGTCCATGGTTTTCACCTCAGCCGGTTTCGCTGGTGCCTTGGCCATCTTAAAGACAGCAGGCCCGCAATGGGTCAGGAATACTGCTCGCTTTTTCCCCGTGGTACATCCTTCAAGTTGTTGGTTTCCAGAAACATCTGGAACCAGTCTATGTACGTGTCCCAGTCTTCTTGTGCCGGGTCAAATGGAGCAGGTGGTATGGCGCCTCCGGACATGGTTCTGTTGTCGATGTGCCTTCAGCCACGTGCTGTGTTTGGTGCTCTGTAGTGTTCAGTCAGCTCTGATGTCTCCGCATCCCATCCTCGTCGCCAGTGTTAGGTTCTGCGCATGGGTGCAAGGAACGGATACGAGGCAGTGAAGAGTGAACTTCAACTCTTTATTAATCATCGTGAACAGAGCAAAAACCAGGGGCAGCAGCAGCCCTTTTATAGGGCAGGCTGCTGACCTATTAACCAATGAGAACATGGAAGCATTAAACCCTTGAACCAATGAGAGTGGCTCGTTAACAGCCAATCAGATTGCCCAGAACGGACCAATCCGATATCGCTATTATCGGCCAATCAGAAGTGCAGGATTAGAACCCTGCTTTTTCTTTAAGCTTTGATAAACTTTCCTTAAGCGTTTTTATTAGTTCATAACAGAAAGAATCAGGGCTGGTGAAGATTTTGTTTTGAAAAGACTTCTGACAAAAGACTTTAATGATATCTCTAATGCCCCCCAAAAATGGGAATAAAGATGTTCTGAACTCTGAAGGATATTTGATAAATTATCTGAAGCAGTTATGATTGTATTTGCTCTTCAAGCCATGTCAATCCTTTTATTTATTTTGCCTCCTCTTTCAGTAAAGTAATTTTTTACTTTCTACTTTATAAGCTATTCTAGAAATCACAAGGGAACATTTAATAGGTTTTATTTTAGAAATTATTTATAAATGGTTCTATTATTTCATTACTTCAAGTAAGCATTTGTAAATTTTGTTTTTCTTTTTAAAAAGCTTAGGCAATAAGCACAAGTAAACAGGTTTTTCAATGTTTGGTATGCATTTAATTTGTTCTTGATTTAAGCTCATTTTAGATGTGTAATACAATTGTCATGACATGGAATTCATAATCGCCGAACTGCTCTAGTCAAATCTGTTTATTTATGATTGCAGTGGCCTATCTTTTTATTAAAAAGAAAAGAAAGAACTGCAAGCTCCAAGAAACTGAAATAAAACCCTTTCCAATGGAATATTCATAGCAACCATGAATTCTGAAACTGTTAATGCTGGCAGGCCGGCTGGTAGACAGAAAGGTGGGTACAAATGGCTCAACAATAACTGAGTTCTTGGTTATAGAAACAAGATTCAGGTCAAGTGAATTTCAGTTTCATCTCATCTGAGAAGACAAATGGAAGATGATATTAAAGAAGGCTCAAGAAGACCCATTCATAAAACACATTTTTTTCCTGAATTTATTTAGCCTGGATGATTGTTCTTTGAGAATTTGGACATATTCAAAGATTTATGTTTTGTATAAAGTAACAATCCAAATCTTTTTATACCTTCTGCTATTATTGTATAATCTGTGCAGATTGAAGTGTAGGCACTCAGGAGCAAAAAAGGAGCCTCTTCATAAACAGGACATCTATCTATCTATCATCTATCTATCCTTCCAGTCTGAATGATTTTCTATATTAACAAACCAATATAATATATATTTCAAAGTGTTAACAACAACCAATTTCCTGCAACAATTAGAAACAATTTCAGAAACAATCCTAATGAATGTGTACCTATGAAATAATAGTAGTCAATGAATGTGAGTCCAAACACCAAATGGAGGGGGATGGAACTGAACAACTCTTGCCCATGCTCCGGAATAATATCCATCCAGAGGACTCATCAAATTCTGGGACATTGATCAATGCTGTTCTTGTCCCAGGACTGGGCCTGAACTCTCACTGAAAACCAGATTATTGGTTTCCTATAGGATCATTTAGCATGTTATTCAAAGCAAAACTATCCCACATTTTTATTCCAATTGGGAGCTGGATTAGAACTGAAAAAGTACAAGTTAATCTGTTTACCATCTTTTAAACACAGTTCCTTCCTGATTTGTTATGAGGATGAAAAAGATACAAAATGCTTCCTCCATATTTGCTCTCATAAAAATAGCATATTGGAAGAGCATTCCAATTAAACATTCATCTCAATGGATTTGTGGTCCCTTTCAAAAGTATCTCTTTAAATTAAGTCTGCCACTTTTTAAGGCAAGATTGGAGTTAAATCATTCTTAAACTCAATATTTTTTTCACTTGCTTATAAGGGTGATCATAAACTAAATTATGGCTTGCCATAAATAGGTTAGCAAATTGGTTTTATTCTTGAAAGAATAATAAGAATAGTAAGTATAATAAGCAAATCAATACATACTAAAAGTGATCATTCAAAAAGAGGTTATACCTAAGGTCTAAGAAATGAATAAAATTCAAACTATTTTTTGCTTTTTTTCAAGAATTCACTTGCAAGGTTAAAAAAATTGACATGAAGATCATTGACCTTCTGGCAGGTTCTGGCAGGGTTGCTAGCAATTTAGTTATTTTATTCATTTGTTGTGTTGATTATTTGTTTCCTGCTCATTGACCATTTACTATTAAATGGTTTCTCCCCCCCCCCTCATATTTCCTACATAATTGTACTATTTGATAAGCGGAAAAATGAGAAGATGAAAAATAGCAGCCGAGAGAAAAATAAAGTTAGGGTTATCTGAAATTAACTATATTTTATATAGTTAATATTATGTATTTTATACATAAAATACTTTATGCTTTAATCATCATATCCATGCTAACTTATATTTAGATACCATTTCAAATAAATAATTAGGAGTGACGTGGTGGCCTAGGAGTGAAGATGCTTGCTTCCCACTTGGAAGGTTGGGAGTTCAATACTAGGTAGCAGCACATGTTTTCTAAGGTGCAAAGAAAAATATTGGCTGTGAACTCCTGTAGGCATCAGGAAGGGCCAATAAATGCTAAACTCCATCCAGTTGATCAGACTCTACCCAAATAGGGACTAGAGGGTCATAAAAATAATTAAAAAGAAATAATTAAAAAACTAAGGCCAGAACACATCCTTTCCAGTAACCAATACCCAGATAAGCAGGGAATCAATACCAGACAAACACTGAAGCAGAAAACAATGCCCTAGTCAAGGAACTACCATGAAGAAAACCAAACTCCCATCAACTGGCAAGAGAAGATGCTGTATATAAACAAGGAGCAAGCAGCACACTCATTAGCACTGATGTTATCTAGTTGGGTAATGAAACATCTCCATACAAACAACTAACTCAGAGACCACCAAGAACTCCACAGTTCAGCTCTGAACTACATACATTCTTATTTTATTTATTTATTTATTATTATTTATTTTGTCAAATGCTTACAATATGATAGAAATAAGAATAAATATAAGTTTAAATACAAGAAATAGGAACTAATAATTGGGGACAATAGGACTGGGATGGTAGGCATGATTATGTGCCTATGCACGCCCCATACAGACCTCTTAGGGATGGGGTGAGGTCAATAGAGGTTAGTTTGAGGATAAAGGAGTGGGGGTTTGAGCAGGTGACAACAGAATCAGGAAGTGAGTTCCAGACATTGACCACTCTGTTGCTGAAATCGTACTTCCTGCAATCAAGTTTGGAGTGGTTTACATTAAGTTTATATCTGTTGTGTGCTCTTGTGTTGTTGTGGTGAAAGCTGAAATATTCATTAACTGGCAAGACATTGTAACATATGATTTTATGTACTATGCTTAAGCCCAATCTTAGCTGGCATAGTTCAAGGTTGTCTAAACCTCGAATCTCAAGTCTGGTAGTATAAGATATTCTGTTGCAAACAGAGGAGTGTAATACTTTTCTGGTACTGTATTCTCTTCTGTTTCAATTGTTATCAGTCTCTAAGATTGGGTTTCCTCAGCTTAGGGTGGCACGGACTGTTCAGATGGTGGTCTAGGTGGGAGAAAAAAAATCAATGTACATAGAAATGAGGTCCATTATTATTCAATCCAGAAGTGATATTTAGCAGGTTCTGACCAGTTCTGGAGAAACGGTAAAGGAAATTTTGAACAGTTCAGAGAACCGGCAAATACCACCTCTGACTGGAGATTTTACAGTATCCTTCCCCTGCCACACCCACCAAGCCACGCCCACAGAACCAGTAGTAAAAAAAATTGAATCCCACACTGATTCAATCTTATGAGTAGCCTCCATAACTTGTGTCCACCCTCTACCAATGCAAAACAGTACAAGGGGAACTATGGTAGTACACAAATTCCTGCTTCTCCTGAATATGAATGAACTATTTCTACTTCCTGTATTGTATAAAGATGACTTTAGTAAATTAAGTTTCTTCTTTCACTTCCAATCACTTAGAGAGTACTCATAATTTTCTCATCTCTGTTGGAGCAAGACTACAACTGTTTTGAGGAACTGAACAGCAGTGGAATTAAAAATGCAAAAATACAGTCAAGTGGAAATCAAAAGCATTGAAAATATGGATAAATGAATTCCAAAATGCAAACAAAGCTGTTTGAAACCTCAGGTTTTTGTGTGACAGTTTTCAATGCTTCAATTAAAATATTGTTATTATTGCATTTGGCAGCAAATCTAGCAAAATGGCAAATTACTTACTTAAACTGCATTTTAAAAATAGATTATTAAATCTCACCAATACCTTAATCAGAATGCAAAACATTCTGAAAGGCATTTCAAAGGTTGAAAGCAACTGTTGGAAAGATCAATGAAAGCCAAGAAGGGAATCTAAAAACATACAGTATTCAAATAGAATAAATGTTTCATAAAGCAATCATTATGTTATGGGTATAACATTTACAGTTTTCCATCAATTTGAATATGGTGACAAAAGAAACCTGGACTGGCAATATGAAACTTCCTGTTTGTAGCTCCAGAACTCACCCAGAACAGTGGTAAAAAGGACAACAATTTGATACTTTTGCATGCAGGGGAATTTAAGGGGTTTAAAGGGTGAAATGAGTTTTTAAGCTTTGCAAGTGTTCATTTCACATTTCATCCTTTGGAAACTCCTAACCCCTGTTCCCATAATGGGTCCTAATCCTGCCTATTTTATGGATGTAGCCTTCAAAACACCACCCTAAATGAAGTACAACATTCAAATTGACAGATTTTTTTTGCACCTCCTTAGAAGACATTTGTTAGATATAATTGGTGCCAGGTTTGAACTAGTGTTCAGCAACAAGAAAATGCATCTCCCTTGCCCTCCCCCTGAGCTTTGAAAATGCAAAGGCTATTATTCATCAAACCATTTCTTGATTAGAATTTGACTAAAGGTCTTCCCAAGCAGTAATCAGAAACAAAACTACTTAAATGGAAAATAGATAAATTTATCTTTTTAAGTGTACTATACTTCATTCCTAGGGAAATAATGGTAGATATTAACCAAGAAGTCTGAATTCAGTTATTTCACATTATGATTCCGTTCACAGTCTGCGCTAGACACGAATAACAGGCTACTTAGTGTTTTCACATCAATGTTATTACATGGTGAAGGATGAAGCAATCACACTAAAACTAGCTACCACATGATTCCTACACAGCTTACCACTGCCTTTTTTACAAACAAGACTGAATTAGTTATTTTTCTACTAAAAGCAAAGTATTATTTAATACTCAAAGCATTATTTAACCCTGCTAAAAAGGTTCAGATACAGTTGATATCCTAAAACATAAGATTTCGAGGCTACAGTGTGGACACACATACACACACTCTCTCTTTCTATCTCTGTCTCACACACACACAAACACTATTGATAGGTAGAGTGCCGTGTGTAAGAGAATTTGTCACATCAATAGCAACTGAAAAATACTCAGGAGCTGTAATGTGGTTTAAATGAGCAGTTACCACATCAATGTAAAAAGCATTTTTCGCGTTAGGCTGTTGGAATCCTTTTGCAAGCTGTATTTGTTAATGATAAATAATGACAAATATTTTACAATGATTTTTTAAAAAACAATGGCTTAAAATGGCTTAAAACTATTTTAAACACAGTAAAATCCCTGGGGAAAGAAGACCAGTGGTGGGATTCAATTTTTTTTACTACCGGTTCTGTGGGAGTGGCTTGGTGGGCGTGGCAGGGGAAGGATACTGTAAAATCTCCACTCAGAGGTGGTATTTGCCGGTTCTCCAAAGTACTCAAAATTTCCGCTGCCAGTTCTCCAGAACTGATCAGAACCTGCTGAATACTACCTCTGAAGCAGACATAACATATAAGTAAAAATTATTTCTGCACACATAGATTATTTGGATTTATAATAATTTTCAACCAAAATCTAGTTAACCTGGGAGTAGAGTTGAATAAAAGACTCTGGTTAATATTTCCCAGTTTAGTCATTATTTTTGGAGGGATCAATTAAAAGAAAAGATGCTAATTCTAGGTATGATTTTCCACATGATGACATAGACCAAAATTGAATAAATAAGGGTGCCTTAGTTTTTCTATTTCCAATGTGTCAGATAATTTCTTACAGTTATAAAGAAACTACCCAAGTCCCCTGTTAACCCTACCATCTCATGAAAAAGGCAAATACTTCCAAAAAGTATTACATTGCCTTGTTAGTTTTTGTAACAGAATAATAGTTGGAAGTGACTTTGGAGGTCTTCCAGTACAACTCATTGGTCAAGCAGGAAACCCTATATCAGGGGTCTCCAACCTTGGCTCCTGGAAGCCTGGCGGACTTCAACTCCCAGAATTCCACCGCCAGGCTTCCAGGAGCCAAGGTTGGAGACCCCTGCCCTATATCATTTCAGATATAGACTGACTCGGGGGGGGGGGGGATTCTATCAGTTCACACCTATTCTCTAGAACCAGTTGTTAACATTCTAAGCAGTTGGGAAAACCGGTTGTTAGAAGAAATTTCTAATCCTGTAAGGAAGGCAGGAAGGAAACATTCTGGTGTTGCTTACAGAAACCGCCTCTCCATTAACCCTTATTACATTCTTGGCAGGACTAGACTTCCTGTCTCAGGAACATCTCTGGAGTTTTTTTCCCCTCCTTTGCTGATATTTTGCTCCTGTGGAGTGACCATTCAAAGTTACATTGGCACTGAAAAAAGTGATTTATGACCATTTTTCACACTTACAACTGTTGCAGCATCCCCACAGTCATGAGAGGCCAGGTAAGGAGATGTGTGCCTCGATGTGAGTGATATTGAGTTGGCCATGCCCAGCCAATAATATGACCACCAAGCCACGCCTACCAACTAAGCCACGTGCCCAGAACCGGTTGTTAAAAAATTTGAATCCTGCCCCTGATTGTCTCCCTTCCTAAAAGACTCTTTAAATGAGAAAGCAAATAAGCAAAGTAGTCTATTTGAAAATAGACTACTCACTAGAATTGTTGTATTGCACCTTAATTTTTTCCAATAAATATTAATAAATATTAGTAATATTAGTAATCTAAGCCCAAAGAGATCTGTTCTCTGTACATCCTCAATTTACAACCACAGTTGAGCCCAAAATTTCTGTTGTTAAGTGAGAAATTTGTTAAGTGAGTTGTCCTTCATTTTACAACTTTTCTCACCATGCTTGTTAAGGGAATCATTGCAGTTCTTAATTTAGTAACCCAAAGCAAATCTGGCTTTCCTATTGACTTTGCTTGTCAGAAGGTCACAAAAAGGGATCACATGACTTAAGGAAACAGCAATGGTCATAAATGTAAGTCAGTTGTCAAGTGCCATTGTAACTCTGAACGGTCACCAAATAGACTTTGTTAGTCAAGGATTACCTGTATTTTCAGTCCAGATTATAGATAATCCTCGATTTACAACCACAATTGGGACCAACATTTCTGTTGTTAAGTGAGACATTTGTTAATTGATTTTGCCCCATTTTATGACCTTTCTTGCCACAGTTGCTAAGTGAACCACTGCAGTTGATAAGTTAGTAACACAGTTACTGAGTAAATCTGGCTTCCCCATTGAATTTGTTTGTTGAAGGGTCGCAAAAGGCGATCACATGACCTTTGGACAAAGCAATGGTCATAAATGTGAACCAGTTGCCAAGTATTTGAATTTTGATCACATGATCAAAGGGATGCTGTAACGGTTGCAACTGTGAAAAATAGTCATAAATCACATTTTTCAGTGCTGTGGTAACTTTGAACAGTCGCTAAACAAACAGTTGTAAGTCAAAGACTAGAAGGGAAATTTAACATTTAGTTTGCTTTTTTCCACATCACAAAACACTCAACTGCTGCAAAATATAAGTGGGAATGATTCAGAACAAACTTATTGAACACCAGCAGATTTTTTTCTATTGCCATAGAAAGGACTGAAAAGAAAAGCTTGTCAATTTTATGGCTGAGAGACAGGCAGCTTAATAAGACTTCCCACAGCTCAATTGGGTGTTTATCTGGTGCTTCCCATGTCAAAATATAATACTGTACCCATTGTATGACTCTCTTTATCTGTGTTGCCTTTTCTTCAAATAACTTATCTTCATTCACCTTCTGAAAAATAGATTGGTCCATGTGTATACTGGTCAATTTTGGAGGGAGGGAGGAAAACCTGAAGTGAAATTTCAGAGTATCAAGATACCCTTAGGACAATGATTATTTTCTGATGACTAATAGGCAATTACTATGGTAATTCAGCAATACACGAGCAAGGTATCGGAATGAGAAATTATAGGTAGCTATTCCAGACTCATTTCTATGGTAACAAAAAGAAATGAACATTAAATAGCAGTTATACTGTGGCTGTACTTGGTAATTATAGATTTTTATGCTCAGAAAATATAAATGCATTTATTCACAGTCTTGTGATTATTTAGTTTTATACACTCTAAGGTGCTACATAAATAATAATGATAGTATACATACCGACAGATGCCTAATAAGGGGGAAAAAAAGGCCCATCAAGAGCTTTGTTCTGTCACTTGAATATTTTCTTTTTCTGTCTTTATATAAATGATTGCTGGTATATGAAATGAAGATAAAATATGGATTAAACAGAGAAAAGGCTTGCAACACAGCTGAGTGTCCATTCTCAGAAACAGAAGCCTATCCTCAGTAATGAAAGCTTATTAGATAATTTTGGCCCAGCCATTCTCTTACAGCCTAATCAAACTTGTAGGTGAATCTTGTGACAACAAAATGAGATCCCTACATGAGCCACCTTGAGATTCTAAAAACAAGGAAGAAACTAAATTCAGTACAATAAAATAGAATACTAAGTCTGATATTATTTGCACATAGTGCATACAGATGAGTGGTGCACTAGTCTAGAGGTGGAGCTCTCGCCTCACAACCAGCAGGCTGTGAGTTCGATCCTAGGTAGAGGCAGATATTTCTCTCTCTGAGCAGAATGTATCTGCTGAATAAAACACCGCATTGGCGACAGAAAGGGCGTCCGGCCATTAAATACTCTGCTAGCTCCATTCCGTTTCCACAAGGGATTATGGAGTCATTAAAAAATGATGATGAGGATGACAACGACGACATAGTGCATACAGATGAGAGCTGTATGTTTCTGTGATTGGATTACGGCTAGTTCTCACTTAACATCCATTCATTCAGTGATGGTTTGAAATTATGATGATGCTGAGAAAATAAATTTGGAACTGGTCCTTGAACTTAAGACCATTTCAGCACTCCCCCAGTTATACAATAAAAAACTGAATTAGCCTCTCCTCTGCCCCCTCCACAGCTGGCCTATGGCTTCTTCACCTGTCTTCTCTCCTTGGGGTCTCCATTCCAGTCATGTGCAGAGAGGTCACAGCTCTGGGTCTTTTTGCTGTCTGTGGCTCTGGGAATTCCTGCCTTCTTATGTATCCTTCCCCATCTGGCAGTAGCCATCCCCATCCTCCCCATGCCTCCCCTGACACCACCATGCAACCTGTGTTTCTTCTTCCAGCCCCATTGAACAGAACACACTAACGGAGTTGGAAAGGACCTTGGAGGTCTTCTAGTCCAATCCTCTGTTCAAGTAGGAGACCCTATACCAGGGGTCTTCAACCTTGGCTCCTGGAAGCCTGGCGGACTTCAACTCCCAGAGTTCCACAGCCAGCAAAGCTGGCTGTGGAATTCTGGGAGTTGAAGTCCGCCAGGCTTCCAGGAGCCAAGGTTGGAGACCCCTGCCCTATACCATTCCAGAGAAGTGGCTGTCCAGTCCCTTCTTAAAAGCCTCCAGTGATGGAGCACACACAATTTTTGAAGGCAAAGCCGTTCCACTGGTTAATTCTTCTCACTGTTAGGAATTTTTTCCCTAGCTCTAAGTTGTTTCTCTCCTTGATTAGTTTCCATCCATTGTTTCTTGTCTTGAATTCTGCTGCTTTTGAAAATAGGTTGTGTTCTATCTTGGAGGGGAGGCGCAAGAACGGAGATGAGACATCAGATAGTGACTCCAAACTCTTTATTCGTGACTTCAGGAACAGAGTTCAAATGTATGGCAGCAACAGCCCTTTTTATAGAGCTGGCTGCTGTCAAAGCGTCCAATGGTTTAAGTTTGCCGCGCTTGGAGCGTCCAATTGCGGCAGCCCATTAACTAGCCAATCGGATCAGCCTTGAATGACCAATCGCAACCCGCTGTTAACGGACCAATCAAACTTTCAGGATTACAAGCCTGCTGTGGAAAAGATCAATCAGGTTTGCAGGCTTACGAGCCTGCTAGTTTGGAACAGGTTGACCCCTCTTCTTTGTGGCAGGCCTTCAAATATTGGAACTTCTATCATATCACCCCTAGTCCTTCTTTTCACTAGACTAGACATACACAATTCCTGCAACATTATTCATATGTGTTGGCTTCCAGCCCTCTGTTGCTCTTTTTTGTACTCTGTACTCTTTCTAGAGTATCAATATCTTTTTTATAATAAAGTGACCAAAACTAAATGTGGTATCCTAAGTGCAGTCCTACTAAGGCTTTATAAAGTGATCCTAAAACTTCACATGATCTTGATTCTGTCCTCTGTTAATGCAACCTAGGATTGCATTGCCTTTTCTGGCTGCTGCTGCACACTGCTGGTTTCATATTTAAGTGACTGTCCACTAGGACTCCAAGTTCCCTCTTATAGATTGTTTTCACCTCATCTGTACTTGTACATTTCATATTTCTTGCCTAAGAGTAGAACCTTACTTTTCTCAACATTGAATTTCATTTTGTTAGATATAGACCAGTGTTCAACACTGTTAAGATCCATCTGTATCTTCTGGTGTGTTGGCTATCCTTCTAGTTTAGTGTCTGCAAATTTGATGAGTTCAGCCTTCTATTCCCTCATCTAAATGATTTCACATTGGCTGTATATTGCACTGTCCTTCAGCTCCACTGCACTCATCCTGTACCTTCCCAGCCATAGCACATTCTCCTTCATCTGACAGCCACATTTACCTGCCTGATAGTCTGTTTATAAGCCACCTGGGATTTGCAACTTACTGTCAGCTTCCTCACAGACTTTGGTTGTTGGAAGTGGGGAGGAAGTTGCAAGGTGGTCCTCACTTAACAACCTGTAACCCTTGCTTAATCACAGCAAAAAGAACTGCAGAGATTAATGTCATTAAGCAAGGGGGTCATGTGACATCACATTGTATGACAGCAGTGCTTAGCAATAGAAGTGCAACTGATTTCTGAGTACATTTACACAGGATTGCACTTTAAATGTCTAAAGCTTTCTAAATCAATGTTCAAGATATGGTTGTTGCTTCTTTAAGGTAAGGGAAAATAGAAAGACAAACATAAAGTTTGCAAGCTGATGATGGATAACTCTAGATATCATGTTTTTTCCTTCTCTCCAACTCTTCTTGTCGTGTCCGTCGCGGGAAAGGAGATTCGGAGCCAGTGACTCAGTTTCAGCTCTTTATTTGGTCCCAAGATTGGCTTGGCTTCCAAAAGAAAAACAGCGGCTTTTATTCTTTGGCCGCGGTGACCGTGGCCAATGGCACCGCTTTGAATCTCCCACGATTAGTTTCCACCAATCGCGGGGGATTCGCGGCAGACCAATCAGTGCGGCTCGCTCGACCAATCAGATCGCCGTGCGATTTGACCAATCGCTACGCGGCATTTACAAGTATATTAATGATTGTACAGAACACCCCTCCCCTCTTGGTATGGTCCTACGTAACGTAGTCCCGTAAGTAGGTGGGGCTTCGTACTTGCCTACTTGACCTGCGCAGGTTAGTTGGTGCTTGGCTCCCGGCCGGTTCGGTCGGGTTCTGTATTGCTCTCTGCCTCGTCGATGGAACTGCCTGGAAGGTTTCGCCAGGCCTTTTGTCGCAGCTCCCTCCCGGTCTACCCGGGCTGGTTGAGCTGCAGTTGTTGCCGCTCCCACCTGGTCTTTCTAGGCTGGTTGAGCTGGCCTGGCTGCTTCTCCATGGTGAGGCTTCGAGCTGGCTGCTTGTTGGTGAGTATTGCTGGTTTCTTTCTGTTGGTGGTTGGTTCCCAGGGTCTTCCCTCCCCTCTTGGTTTCTGTTATGTGGGTTCCCTTCTCTCTCTGGGTGTCTGTCTGTGTCTGTTTGCGTGTCGGTTGTGTTTCCCGTGGTTGTTCTCGATCTTAATTGATCGATGTGTCGTTTCCATGCTCGTCCGTCGGTTGTTTGCAGCTGGTACGAGCGGGGACCTGTCACTTGGGTTATGGTTGCTGGCACTCAAAGTGGATCCCTGGTAAGGTTCTTCACGTAGACTGCATCACCTGGTGTAAATGTTCGGTGTTTGCTTGAGGAGTTTGGGGTTTTTTTCTGGGTTGTATGTGGGGTGCAGCCTGTCGACTGGGGACCTTAATTTCCTCCCCATTAAGAGTTCTGCTGGGCTTTTTTTTTTTTCTTAAACAAATTTTGTTAATTTTACAAAAACAATACACAATCCAGGCATAACAACTTGAAAAATCTTTTCTAAAAAATAATAATAATAATAATTAAAGAAGAGAGCCAATAGAACATATAAAATAATTCCAAATTGTAATATCAATATTTACATTATCTATTTAACTTCATATCTTATCCAGACTTCTCCTTTTATCCAAATTATATTTCTTGATTATTAAAATTTTATTGCCTTTCATAAACATACAAAACACAGAACATAGAAAAAAACAAAAACAAAACTAAAACATCTTTTCTGAAGGCTGCCTGATCCCGGGTTGAAACTCTTCTCACAGACACAAATTTAAACATCATATTCACTTTATATATCCTTCCATATCTTATTATGATTTTCTTTTTTTTTTATAAACCAATTTTATTAATTTTACAAAAACAGTGCACAAACAATCAAGACATAACAGCTTATAAATTCTTTTCTAAAAAAAAATAGCAATAATTAAAGAAGAAAACCAATAGAACATAATGATTCCAAATTATAATATCAATATTTACTTTATCTATTTAACTTGATATCTTTTCCCAACTTCTCCTTTTCATCCAGATTATTTCTTGTTAATTAAAATTTTATTGCCTTTTATCAACATACAAAACCCAAAAAAACATAACAAAACCTTTATATATCCTTCCATATCTTATTAACATTTTCAATAGCATTCTTTGTCTGTTCTATTTCCAACTATCCATTCATCTTTTTTCTTTTACTATACTTCTCCTATACACTAATTGGAGTGACACCTTTAACTCATTACCCTAACTTAAAAGTACTTCATATAACACTTAATTTATCTTGGGATTCTGTTTAGTAGATTCTAAAATTACACAGTAAATTTTATACTCTAAATACACATATAAAAACACAATCTTATGTACCTTGCAGAATCCCCCTTTTATCCTTAATTAGATTCACCCATTGTCTCTAAATAAAGTTTTTTTCTTTAGATCTTGCTTCCCACCATTGAGGCTTCTCCTCCCCCCCTTTCTCTCTTGCTTATTCTTCTCCTTGCCCTTTTTTTTACCCCTTTGTCTCTCCTCCTCCCTTTTCTTACTCCCTTTCCTTTGCTTTCTAACCTTGCATCCACCTTTCCTCTCATTTTTCTCTTTTTTGGTTGTTTTTTCAAACCTTAAAATCCCCTTTTTCTTATCCTCTTTCTCCTCCTCCCCGGAAAAAACCCATTGTTCATCAAAGATGGCTTCTTGTTCCTCTTCTTCTTTGTCCCAGTCATTCTGCTGCGTAGTCAACTTTTCAAAAGTACATAACGCCATTTCTAAAAATTGAAATAAAGTGCCCAAAGTATCTTTTCTATCTTGTTCTTCCTTTTTATATTTTTGATATTCAGTCTTTAGTTCATCCACAAGCGATGCCATCCTGAAAAGAGAAACTTTCCCCAAAACAACCAACCAAGTATTTTTAATCAAAAAAAATTCAAAAAAAAAAAATTCCAAAAGTTAATACTTTTCTTCCTTCTTCTATTTCTCTTTCTGGGGTTACTGTTTAATCAAAGAGGTCCAATTACCATATATCTTTCTTTGAGATTCTAGGCAATCTCCTCCTTTTTCTACTTCTGCTCCAATTTTTTCCCTCTCCCTTCCCACTTGCAACATCAATTTTTAAATGATCAGAAATCCATACCTCTAATAAGGGTTTTCCAATTTCTTAAATTTTTAAGTCCAATGTCCAAGAACTCTTTTGTCCCTTAACTTCAACTTTCAGAATAGTTCACCTTCAGTGCCCAAAGAAATTTCAAATCTTCATCTGCTGTTTCCATGGGATGGGAAAGTGAAGAAAAAAAAGTTCCCTTTAACAGCTTCTCCGCCGCTTTCCATCTTCTTAGGGATACAATGTATCCTCCAGCAATTCAGACAGCTCAGTTCCAGCCAGTTTAAAAGATGTTGATTGACCCTGCTCAGCCAGCACTTTCACTTTTCTTGCTTCCTCCAAGAGTTCTGCCGGGCTTTTGTTGGTTGTCGTGTTCGGGATTATGTGTTGTATAAAAAGCATTTTGTTTATTTTTTCTTGGATTTCCCCGTGTTCAATTTTTTGGATTCTTTTTTTCGTAAATTGAACCATTCGTTCCACCCTCTCGTTCGCCGCCGGATGTGCTGGCGCTGTCAGTGCGTGCCGTATTCCCCGTTCCGCTAGGAATTTTTCGAATTTCAGCGAGGTAAATTGGGGCCCGTTGTCCAACACGATGACATCTGGGAGGCCGTGGGTTGCGAACAGCTTGCTGAGTTCCTTGGTCAGGGCCTCCGTGGTGGTGGTTTTCATGTTGCTTACCTCCAATCAATTGGAGTAAGCATCTACCGTGATAAGGAATATGTGTCCCTTAGTGGGCCCGGCAAAATCTATGTGAATCCTGGACCATGGTCCCCTGGGGTTTTCCCATTCCAGGATTGGTGCGGTGGGAGGGCTCAGCCTGGTTTCTTGGCAACGTTTGCATGCTGCCATTCAAGTCTCGATCTGTTTGTCCATCCCTGGCCACCAGGCGTAACTACTGGCCAGGGCTTTTGTTCTAACTATGCCCGGGTGCCCCTCTTGTAATAACTCCAATACCTTCCCTTGTAATTTTTCTGGAATAACAACCCTATCCCCCCAAAGTACACAACCTTTTTGTAACAACAGTTCTGTTTGCCGATTCCGAAATGTCCTGAATGATTCATCATCGTCTTTTTCTGGGCACCCTTTCTCTACCCAATGTAATACCTGCGCCAGACGCTTGTCTTTATTAGTTTCGTGGGCAATGTCTGACGCGGTTATGGGCAGATCGGGCAGAGTCTCTATGCTGAGGGTGGTCGTTGTGGGTGCTGGGTCGGTGTCTAGGTCCGGTAGCGGCGTGCGGCTCAGGGCGTCTGCGTGGGTGATCCTCTTACCAGGTCGGTGTGTGAGCCGGTAGCTGTAGGCAGCAAGAAATTCAGACCACCTTGACATTCTAGGAGATAGAATGTTCGGGGTGGCCCTGTTCCCTGCAAGGATTCCCAGCAGCGGCTTGTGGTCGGTGATGATGGTGAATGTCCGGCCATAGAGGTACTTGTGGAACCTCTTCACTGTGGTGACGATAGCCAGGGCCTCTTTGTCCAGCTGACTGTAGTTTCTCTCCGGTTTGGTGAGGGTCCTTGAAAAGAAGGCAATGGGTGCTTCTTTTCCGTCGGGGAGAGTGTGGCTAAGGACGCCGCCGACGCCGAAAGGTGATGCGTCGCATGTGACGGCAAGTGGTAGGGTCTCGTTGTATTGGATGAGGACGGCATCTGAGGTGAGCAGGTCCTTGGTTTTGTTGAAGGCGGCTTTCTCATGTTTCCCCCAAGTCCACGTGGCCACCTTGTCCAAAAGCCTATGCAAAGGCTCCACCGCGGTCGCCTTTTGGGGCAGGAACACATTATAAAAATTAAGCAGTCCTAGAAATGCCTGTAGTTCCATTTTATTCTTTGGCATGGGGGCTTCTTTAATGGCTCTGATTTTTTTTTTCGGTCGGGTGGATGCCGTGCCGGTCTAGGAGGTATCCTAGGAACTCAACCCACTCTGTGTGCAGCTGGCATTTTTCTTTTTTCACCTTTAGCCCGGCCTCCTTGAATTTGGTTAGTACCTCCCTTAGATGACCCTCTAGTTCTTGTTGGTTGGCTGCTGACACCAGTACGTCATCGAAGTAGGGCACCACCCCCTAAATTCCTTGCAAGAGTCTCTCCATGAGGCTCTGGAAAATTCCCGGAGCCACGCTGACTCCAAACTGGAGTCTCTTACAGCAAAATGCTCCCTGGTGGGTTACTATGGTCTGCGCCTCTGCGGTTTCTGCATTGACCGGCAGCTGTTGATAGGCTTGCACCAGGTCGAGCTTCGCAAAAACCTTGCCTCCCCCCAGTGAGTGTAGGAGGTGCTGCACTACTGGAACGGGGTAGGCGCTTTGTTGTAAGGCGCAATTTAGGGTGGCCTTATTGTCCCCACAGATTCTCACCAACCCATCAGGCTTGACTGGGGTGACTATGGGGGTCTCCCATCAGGCTGATCGATTGGCTCTAGGACCCCTTGTTTGATGAGCTTGTCTATTTGCTCATCGATCTTGGGCCGGAGTGCAAAAGGTACCCGCCGTGGTTTTAGGCGTATCGGGGGAGCACTGGGGTCTAGGCTGAAAGAAATAGGGGGCCCTCGGTACTTGCCTAGGGTGCCGTTGAACACTTCCTGGAAGTCCCTTGCGAGTTGTTCTTCCCAGTCGGCATCTGTGACGTGATCGACGCCCGTGACTTCGATCCCGATGGCGTAAACCACTGTAGTCCCAAAAGGCTGAGGCGGTCTCGGTCCACGATCGTCAGGGGAAGCCTTGCTGTGCGCCCTTTGAAGGTTACTTCAAAATGTCCTGTTCTGACTACTGGGATGCGATTCCCCTGGTAGTCTTTAAGGATTAATTTCTGGGTTTCCAGTCCCCTTTCGTGGATTGCGGGCACCAGATGCTTGATCTCCCACCATGGGGAGGTAGGACCTGGAGTCCACCTCCATCTTGCATGGTTCACCCTTGATGCCCACTTCCACGTATACCTTTCGGGAGTCTGCGCTGGATGAGTGGCCGATGACGACCATCTGGTGGGTTTCCTCTCTCTGTCGGTTCTCGCTGTTCCATCGGCCCCGTCTGTCTCGGTTCTAGCGATTTTCGGCTTGGCGGTCTCTGGGCCTGGGGGGGGTGCCATCTCATCTCCGGTTGCTGTGATCTCGCCATTGGGGGCTGTAGGCTTTCTTAAGTTGGCAGACTCGGGTGATGTGGCCTCTTTTATCGCAGTGTTGGCAGATCGCATCAACGAACCGGCACTCCGATTGAAGGTGGTCACCCCCACACCCGGCACATTGGTGGCTCCGCTGGCCGCGCCGGTCTCATCCCGTCTGGAGTTGATGGATGTCCTCCTCCTCATCCGTGGTATCGGAGGCAGAGTTGAAGTCGCCATGGTGGACGGTGGTTTCTCAGCGGCTTGCTTCGGGGCGTGCCTCGGTCCCCGTGCCCATCTTGGTGGTCACGGTGCAGTCCCCGGTGTCCGGTCTACGCATTCGAGCCGCCGATTTCCGGGTTGATTTGGCTGCGGTGGCCTCGGCGAGGGTGTCGGTGAGGGCGATGTCGCCTTTTGCCATCAGTCGGCTTTGCAGGACTGGGTCTCTGAGCCCGAGGATTACATGGTCTCGCAGAGCCTCGTCCATGTCCGTGAACCCGCACATGCCCTCGAGTTTCCGTAGATCAGCCACAAAGTCGTTGATGCTCTCACCCGATCTCTGGTCCCACCAATAGAAATCATGCCGCCTGATGACGGTGGGCACAGCGGGGGCATAGTGGTTTCAGAGCAACGGCTCGAGATCGGTCCAGTCCATCGCCTTCACGTCCTCGGGTTTCGCGAGAGCTTTTGCCATCTTGAACACTGCAGGCCCACAGTGTGTTAAGAAGATGGCTCTTTTCTTCTGCCCGGTTGCATCCTTTAAGTTGCTACTTTTGAGGAACATTAGGAATCAATCTGTGTATGATTCCCAATCCCCGGTAGCGGGGTTAAAAGGTGTGGGTGGTGCGATGCTGGCCATCTTGTCGGTCTCACTTCCTCAGAACACGTGCTTGATGGGGATTAGTCTTGAGATCCCATCCTCGTCGCCAGTGTCGTGTCCGTCACGGGAAAGGAGACTCGGAGCCAGTGACTCAGTTTCAGCTCTTTATTTGGTCCCGAGATCGGCTTGGCTTCCAAAGGAAAAACAGCAGCTTTTATTCTTTGGCCGTGGTGGCCGCAGCCAATGGCACCGCTTTGAATCTCCCGCGATTAGTTTCCACCAATCGCGGGGGATTCGCAGTGGGCTAATCAGTGCGGCTCGCTCAACCAATCAGATCACCGTGCGCTTTGACCAATTGCTACGCGGCATTTACAAGTATGTTAATGATCGTACCGAACGCTTCTCAATCCATTTGAAAGTTCAATATGGACTGGTTTGTTTTGATTGTTTGGAGATACTAAGATGCTTTAAGAACTGGGATCTTATGTTTGTAAATCTATAGAACTCTCTGAAGATGCATGTTCAATGCATGTTGTCCCTGGCTTTTGGAGCATAGACCATGATTAGAAAATTCATGATTGTTTGTTGCCCAAATAGTGAATGTCCTGCTCCTCATGTTTTCATCTTACATCCAAGGGCTAACCATTATATTAAAGTATTAACTAAAAGGGAGATGATGCAGTTTTGATGTACAGAAAAAGAGAAGGAGAAAAATAGGGACTTGGTTTACAGCTATCACTGATTAGTTTTAAAGTCAATGCAGCAACTGACATATGAATTATAAAGTCAAGGGTCTAGTAGCAGGAAAGAGAAGAATTTCTATGCATATAATGCACTTTCAAATGTCTAGTTACAACCTTTTTGTTTTGCTATTGACACCTGTCAAATTTCCTATGCAATTCCATTTGAACATAGAAATAAAACCAAATTACCTCTCCAAAATCACAGCCCCTAGATTTCAACAAAAGCAAAAAAATTAAAATTGGATTCAATTCCATATAACACAGTTAAACACAGGAACTTCTCTTGAATTTATTAACATTGGTTCTCCATCTAATTCTCTAATTGGGCACATTGAGTACTTCCTAAGAATAAGTCTAGCAAATGACTGCCTGGAGCAACCTCCTAGCAGGGCATTTGCTCATCAGTATTCACTGTCTCTACCAAAATGTAAAGAAGGAAAAGCACATTCTCCCAACAGCATTTAAAGAAGAGATAAAAGGGGAATAGTGACTCAGAAAGAAAGGAAAGACTCAAGACTCCACAAAAGGTTTTACCTCTTGCAGATTCCTCACCTAAGGATTGTATTGGTTCCACATACAAACAAGAGGATTCTGAATTATTATTTATTATTTCAGTTATCTCTGTATAGTAGGCTTACTCTCCAATAGCAAATTCACTTCGAGCTGGGCTGTTTCTGTTTTCTTCTTTTTTCTTTTTGCTGAAGGTTTCAGGTTGGATACAGAGGGCATTATTATTCTCCCTTTGTGAAGCAGCCTTTAGAGGAACAAAATCTCTGAGCAACATACCCTACTGACATGTGCACCAAGGTTTTACACATTTATTTTTAGCTTATTTCCCAGACTAGGCTGATACTGTTTCCATGCTTACTGTCCTGAGAAAGATGGCTTTTTCTACCTAGGAAAAAGTAATAATAATAAAATAGACCAAGCTTAAAACAAAAGTGATTTCAAATTGGATGACTGGAATGTTGTAAAAATTAGGCAGGATGGTTAACGCTATAAAAGACAAAACTAAGATGCAAAATGATCAGATAACTGGGTTAAAAATTCCTTCTTTTCGCTTGTTTGCAAGCACATCTGCACATACAGTAGCATCAGCCAGATTTAGTTAGGAACAGAGAAGTTAAAATGTGTTTTCATTTTTCTAATGGAGAGAATTCCTAACCAATTGTGGTTAAGTCCCCAGACTAGAAAGCAAGAGATCATGAATTCAAGGCCTGCCTTAGCCATGAAAGCCAGCTGGTGACCTTGTGCCAGTCACTTTCTCTCTCAGCCCAACTCACCTTACAGGGTTGTTGTTGTGGGGAAAATAAGAGGAGAAAGATGTGTTTGATATGTTCTCTATCTTGACTTATGTGTAAAAATAATAATGGCAAGAAATAAATAAACAAACAACCCCCCCCCCCCCCGCTTTACTTTAGCAACAGAAATGAGGTATACAAAGAATAAGCCACTTCCTCACCCCCACCTCCAGGTAGTTTTGTATTTACCCCTGCCTAATTTCCTTGGAAAGAAAATTCCCATTCCAACGTACAATGAGGACATATAAATATATGACTCATTTATAAGTCTCTCCCCATGACATTATTTCAGCACGCAGGGAATTCACCTCATACCAGTTCCAGGACAAAAGGTTTCTCCAGTAACTCCTGAGAAAGAATATCATACCTTTCTTCAAAGCCCTGAAGATTTGCCCAAGAGAAGAAAGCTACGATCAATGCATTACCTCTCTCTGAATGCTGGATATGGAATAACAGACTTAAATAACAGGAAAGCAAATTCTGGTTGATGTGATAAAAATAGTTTAGCAGAGCACTTTGACAGAGTCACACATTACCTGGAGAGATGGCGGGCTTCCCTTTTTTACCTTCAAGAGAAACACCTGTCGGGGGTTGCTTTGATTTGAATTCCTGTGTCGAGCATCTAGAGTAACCTAATTGTCTAAATAACCTCTTCCAATTCTATGACTTCTGGGAAACCCATACAAAATCAAATGCCTTTTGCTCCATTTTCTTGCCTTCGTCCTCTCTACTATTTTTTCTGCATCTAATTGGCTTCCACCTCAGAGACTTTCTTCCCATTTATTCCATTCTAATATAGTCACTGGGCAACCGCTATCTATAATTAAGTGGATGAAAAAGATTCTTAGAAAAGTTAGGCTCCTCTTTTCAGCAGTTAGAAATCAACTGCTGAGCACTTTTTCCCCTCAGCCTCACTTACTTCTGAATGCCATGTTAAGATATTGAGATATACAGAAACAGAACTTTGCCTACCAGCAAACATTCTTAAGAAGTTTCAGGCCTGAGATGTGACAAGCCTATGTGCTATAATTAACATATATATTTTACTTCCCCAGTGTGTCTCACTGTCACAGCAAATAAGTGAAAGCAATAATGAAAGAGTGTGGAACAGAGCAGGAACTGCTAACTGTTGATTCTGACTGTAAAAGCTTTCAGAAGGAATAGAGGCTTATTTATTTTTTCTTTTTGGCTACTGCCTTGTCACAGAATTTCAAGGGCGCTTCAGACGAGATCTGCCACTGTTAAGAAGCATATTACCTTCCACGCCATCTGGGGGTCTCTCACCTCTGCAAGGTGAAAATGACAAATTGGAACTAATCTAAGCTGAAGATGGCACCATTACAGGCATCTTGCCTGCAGGAACAGATGTCACTCTTTCAGTTACATGGTGACAAGTTTAGAGCAAGCTTGGGATAAAGGAGAGTTCAATCCTGGCCTCAGGATGTGCCAGCTTTTAAATCAAGAGTATTTTGTTGTGTTTCTCTCCTTTATCTATTGTTGCTGGAGGTATCACAAAATATCCAGAAGGTATTAATGCTAAACTTCCAGGAAATATCAAAAGTCTGAAGAAAACAACTTTCTTCCTTGAAGTGTATCAGTCACGAAGGATTAGGGAAAGAATGTTATTTTGGTATTTCACTAACAGAAGCTTCTTTTATCAGTCAGATCAGTTTAAGCCTATTTTCATAATCATATGTGGTCCATTGCAAATCATAGATTGCACTTTCCTGTCAGGGGTTCAGGCCCGAACCATACACACAGCTTCCAATGGTCTCAAATTAAATTCCATTTTTGCCTTTTTGAGCTCTGATCACAATGCATTACAAATTACTATCATGTATTATATTGTAATTTGTCTTTTCTTAAATGATCAGCTTTCATTTTTTGGATGTCCAACAGAGTCAGTTTTTTATCATCAGTGCAGGCATGTCATTTATCATTATCCAGTTTCAGCAAGTGACACAAAAAAGATCAGAACTATTCATCAACAGTCAATTTTGCTTTTAGAAAAAAAACAAAAATTATATTTCATTGTCATAAACAACCATTCTAACTTTTTAATAATAACAGATTATCTCGCAAGACATTTATCAATGAGAAATCCTTATAAAATAATATGCTTTTGGCTCCATTTCTTTGAGTATTTCGCATGAAGCAATTTTGAGTAATACTCCAAGTATTCATGCTCATTATTGTTATTATGTTCAAATGCGAATTGTGTATTTACACTGAACCAGTTTATTTTTTCTTATGTATTATAAAACTCTCCCTATGCAATACACTCAAAAACAATCAGAGAAATGGACATAGAATTGATAGAATTCTGCTTTTATGCGAGAATTAGCACTCCCAAGAAACTCCCCAAAGTAATAATTTCATAGCACAGCATTAAGTGTTAGAATAGAATTCAAATTTGCCATGAATGATATAGTAAATGATGTTCTTATGAACTCCATAACTGCTAGAAATGGTAGAACTGGCTTAGTTATGATGTTGCCATGTATTTATGAGGATATTTTTCACACACAAAAATGACAAATCTAGAAAAGGTGAAACTATTAATTGAAATCACTCTGAAACACCCTCCTATCTGAGTTCTATAATTCAGATTACCAACTTTGACTTTCAAGCAGAGTAAAAGAAGTCTCCGGAGACTTCATTGCCATTTTCCTACCAAGGTGTACAGAGGTGTTTTATCATTTTCTTCTTCTGGGATATTTTCAGTTTCCCAAACAGGTCTAACCTTGGAATTCTTAGGTCATCTGCCATCCAGTATGAATTGGACTCAGGGTGGTATTCAGCAGGTTCTGACGAGTTCTAGAGAACCGGTAGCGGAAATTTTGAGTACTTTGGAGAACCGGCAAATACCACCTCTGACTGGAGATTTTACAGTATCCTTCCCCTGCCATGCCCACCAAGCCACATCCACAGAACCGGTAGTAAAAAAATTTGAATCTTACCACTGGTTGTGGCACTTCTAAACCAAGACAAAGTCAGCAAATGCTGTCACCTGCTGAGAATTGATTTTAAAAACATCATCATCACTACATTTGACAATGAAACCTTGCTGTGAATTATTTTAATAGCCACAGCATACTCACATTATCAAGAGGGATTGTAATATCCCTCTTGCAATAATAGGCAGTGTGATATATTATATGCATTTTAAGTTATTAATTACATAGGCATTTTTGTACATGATAAGGCAGAAATCAAACCCATTTGCAGTCCATTTAGTTCAGAATGGCAAAATTTCCAGCATCTGATAAAGAGCTAAAATTATGAGGTGCTATTGGCTCAATAATTAAGTAAGTGATTCTTTCTGCAATACCTAACCTCCCCAAAGTCATTGACAACAATGAGCCAGATATGTTTGATATATTTTGGGCTTCCCTAAATTTTTGGCAGTTCCTTAAAAATTAATATAATCCTGAATACAAAGCAAGAGACAGAAATATAGAAAGAGATCTAAAGAACATGGGAATGACATGTAGGAAAGAAAATTGCTTCTCTACCTTTACAAATTTTGATACATTATTTTTCATTATTTCTATTCTATTCCATTCCATTCCATTTGAATAATAGACACATCTCAAAGGCATTTGAATACATAAAGATCAGAAATAGGATTCTGACCAATTAGCTGAAAGTCAATCTCACCTCTTCTTCAAAACCTTATATTGGACTCATACTATTTCAAAATGAGAGTCTGTGATTGAAACAAATAATGTTCCTTTCACATTTAAAGGTAATTTGTACAGAAGTTTCTAGCCTAGGTGTTAGATTTGATGCATAAGTGTGATCTGAATGGGTTCATAACAGACCTTCCAAAGTATTCTCAAACAAACTTCCTCAGTGGTGTACCACTAAATTGGAAAAAAGTATCAAAATTCAGTGATGGGCTGGCTTATTTATTTATTCATGGCTAGGATGAAGAAAAAATGGAGGAATGCTTGTCCATTTTTCAAATAACATCAAGATGAGTGGGATAGTTCATATGCTAAAATAAATGGGCTTAGTGCACATCAGAATGATGGGGGAGAAATACTCATGCTTTCTGAATGGGTTTTTCCTCCCTGAATATCTGAAGCTATCCTTTCTAGTCTTATACACTTGTATACTGAGTAACAAACTTTCTTTCTTTCTTTCTTTCTTTCTTTCTTTCTTTCTTTCTTTCTTTCTTTCTTTCTTTCTTTCTTTCTTTCTTTCTTTCTTTCTTTCTTTCTTTCTTTCTTTCAAAAACTTACACAGTCATCCAACTCACTCATGGTGAGCTTAGATGGCTTACAGAAATAAAACTCCAAATACAAAACACAATAAATCTTCATAAACACACACACACACCAATAAAAATCATAAAAACCCTTCGATGCACTCTATATCATTCTAAGGTTTCCAGGCCCACTGGCAAAACCATCTCTGCAGGGCTTTTTGAAAGAATATCAAGGTAAGGCCAATCTTATCTCCACATTCAAGTAAAAGATGTTATGACACTGATAATTTTAGATCAAATTTTCATTTGCTTTTGGTGTATAATTTACTATCTTTCAAAAGTTCAGCGCTTCACAAGAGTTTCTAAATTTTACATTTTGGCGAGTTTATCCATTCACTTTAACTTAACCATGCAATGTTAATTTGGCACTTAAATGTAAAATAAACAGTGGTAGATCAAGTAACGCAGAGAGAATTTATATCTGACTATGCTATCTCAGAAAAGTTGCTTATGAAAATCTTCAGTCAAATTATCAAGTTCTCAGTAATCTGAGTCACGTGATATCAAATAATGAAGACATGTCAATTGCTTACAAGATAACAGGTATAAGTAAAAACATAGTTATGAATCCAAGGATACATATAAGAAAAATGAAAGAAACAATAGGACAGGGACAGTAGGCACATTGGTGCGCTTATGCATGCCCCCTATAGACCTCTTAGGAAAGGGTGAGGTCAATAGTAGAAAGTCTAAGGTTAAAGTTTTTGGGGTTTGGGGAAGAAACCACGGAGTCAGGTAGAGTATTCCAGAGATTGACCACTCTGTTGCTGAAGTCGTATTTCCTGCAATCAAGTTTGGTACGATAAACCTTGAGTTGGCATCTATTGTTTGCTCTTGTATTGTTATGGTTGAAGCTGAAGTATTCATTGACAGGTAGGACATTGCAATGTATGATTTTATATACTATACTTAGATCAGACCGAAGGCGGCATAGTTCTAGATTTTCTAGGTCTAGAATTTCAAGTCTGGTGGCATAAGATATTTTGCAACAAGTAGAGGAATGGAGAACTTTTCTTGTGAAATATTTCTGGACTTTCTCAACTGTGTTAATACCAGATACGTAATGTGGGTTCCAGACTGATGAGCTGTATCCAAGTATTGGTCTAGCAAATGTTTTGTATTCTCTAGTTAGTAGTGTAAAATATTACCAGAGAAAAAGCTACATAAGATTAGGTTAACAACTCTTAATGCCTTTTTGGCTATGTAGTTACAGTGGGCTCTGGCACTTAGATAATTAGAGATGAGTACTCCAAGATCCTTGACAGAGTTTGGATCATCAACAAGGCCTTGAATATTCAGCCAGTATTTTATTTTCTGATTTTTTTTGCCTATATGTAGGACAGAGCATTTATTTGTTGAGATTTGAAGTTGCCATTTGTTTGACCATTCTGATACATAGTTGAGGTCTTTTTGAAGGGTAGCAGTATTGTCTGTGGTGACAAGCTTAACCACACTTAACATGCTTAACATGCACGTGACATGCTTAACCATGCCCCAATTTCTTAAAAGCTTGCAGTGTAAAAATGACTGAACATTTTAGTAGCAGTCATTTCACTCTTATAGAAAGGTAAATAAGGGAAATATATAGAATGCCATTTTGACTCAATTAAGAAAAGTTAAAACTGAGCAAAGGATGACTAGCTAGAATAAGGAAAGAACACAGGGTAGAAATAAATGAGAAAAACATTTTCTGACACTTATTTTTTTTCTCCAACCTATTGACATCATTCACCTCATTGATCACATTATATTATTACTGATTAGTATTGTTATGACACAAATTTCCCAAACTGCTGGCCTCCCTCCATCTTTGGGAATTTGATTTGTACCTTTTATGCCTAATTTTAGAGATAGATGAAATTTGCATTCTCACAATTTCATTCTGTGTTTGTAAGCATTTCACAAATTTACAACAGTTCATTTAGTGACTGTTCAAAGTTATAACAGAATTAAAAAAAGTGACATGACCATTTTTCATACTTATGCCTTTTGTAGCATCCCCATGATCATATGATCAAAATTCAGACACTAGCAACTGGTTTACATTTATGATGGTTGCAGTGTCCCAGGGTTACGTAAGTGTTAGGAATAACCATAGTTACCTAACGTTTTGGAGTAAGTAATATATAAACCATGATAGCAAAGTTTAAATGTGTTTTCACTTTAAACTCTAAATCATATAATTTGGGTGCGGTTGAGAAACTGCCATAAGAGGGAGCTAGAGAACCTGGATTACTACTGGATTGATGATTGATTGTTCTGCATGTTCCCTGTTGCTGACTGTCGAAGGTGAAAATAGTTTTGAATGCTGCATATCTAATCTACTGTGATAAGATATTTACTGGACTGATTTATGGATTGACATTGTAAGTTAACTGACTTTTTTTGACACTGAATTTTTGCAAATGAACAATCTCCGGACTGAACTGACTGAACACTATTGAATGATATTTGGATTGTTTGACCCTGCTAAACTCTTAATGGAATAAACTATTCAACTAAGACAGTGTATCTGTTTTTATTGAGTGTGTAAACTAAAAAACGCTTTCTCTCATATTCGCCTGACTGCCTGACTGCTGTGCACATTCTGCTAGGGTATATCCCTAACACTGTTTATGGGCCCAGGCTGCACAGTCAGACTAACCAGTCTATATAAATTCAGAGTTAGTGTAGTTACACAATACTGTAAACCGACAGCTGTGTTTTATTAGTTTATTATAGTTTAATATCCAAAGAAAAATGGCACAGATCAATTTACCAAGTTTGTCTCTAATATCCAAAGTGGATGGAACAAACTATGTTTCATGGTCTATGAAATGCAGTCTACTTCTACGCAGAGAAGGTTTGTGGAGTATAATTCAAAATCCACCAGAGGTAGATGATGGGATCCAGAAGATGAGAATGATGCCCAGAAAATAAATGAATATAAACTGAAAAATGAGCAAGATAATAAGACTGACACTGTGTGACCAGCAGCTTGTCCATATTCGTGGAGAAGAAACAGCTGCTAAGTGTTAAAGAAGATTTATGTTCGAGACAGTGTAGGAACACATATAAATCTTACACGGAGGCTGTTCAGAACACATCTTCAAAAGAATGGAGACATGTTGACTCATATAAACACAATGAAGAGGATTTTTCAGGAACTGCATGAAAAAGAACTTATCTTCACAGAACTGCATCAGGTTTGTATAATTTTGTCTTCATTAGATGAGAGCTATGATGACTATGTAACTTCACTGGAAGTACTGCCAAAAGATAACCTCACATTAACTGACATTACTGGCAGATTAATTGAAGAAGCCAGGAGAAGGCTTGAAAGGGATCAACTCAGAAGGGAACAATCACAAGAAGAGAAATTATCTTCAACAGCCTATACAATTAAAAAATGTTTTAATTGTGGAGGAAAAGGACATTTGGCTAGATTCTGCAAAAAAGGAAAATGCTAGAATGCCAAAAAGCATCAAAATGATTAAAAAAAAATTTGAAATAGCCATGTATAGCAGCAAAATTGTAAATAATAATTTATGGGTTGTGGACAGTGGAGCATTGCACTGCATAACAAAAGATAAGAAAAGATTTATAAAGATGTCAACGAGTTCACAACAGATATTGTTAGCTAATGGCTGCAAAATGAAAGCAAAAGCTGAAGGTATTGCACATTGTTCGTGTATAAAAAAAAATGTTAAAATGTTGTATGTACCACAACTTAAGTTTAATTTGTTTTCAGTTAGAGTTTTGATTAAACTAGGTTACGTAGTTACCTTTAAGGGAGAAAACTGCATAATAGAAAAGGAAGGTAAAAAAGTGACTGCAACTTTAAAAGATGAATTGTATGTATTGAATGATAATCAATTAGAGGTGGCTAATACAGTGTATAATAATGTTAAGCCTCATGATGAATGCATACATTTGCTACACAGACGTTTGGGGCATATAAATTTTAAAATGCTCAAGTAAGCGGTTGAACTGTCTGAAGGTATAAAACTGAAGCCTTGCAGTAAGTATTTGCACTGCAATGCTTGCAGTCAAGAAAAGAGCAAGGTAATACCAGTAAATAGAATTAATGGATTTAAAACTAAAGAGCCTTTAGAGGTCGTATTTGCTGATATTATAGGTCCTAAAAAACCTGGTATAGGAGGTGCTCGTTATATTTTAAGCATAATGGATCATTACTCAAGATATGGTTTCTGTTATTTAATGAAGAGTAAAACAGAAACATGTCAGAATTTCTTTAATTGGTTGAAGTTTGCTGAAAGAAAAACTAAAAGAAAACTAGTAACTTTTGTAACTGATAATGGTACAGAATTTATAAATAAGAAATTCCAAAATAGACTGAAGATGGCAGGTGTTGAACATAAAAAGTTTGCTCCATATAGGCCACAACATAATTCTTTTATAGAAAGACGAGGCCAAACAATACAAGCAATGGCTCGTACTATGTTGTCAGATTCAGGATTACCTGAAACTTTGTGGGGAGAAGCAATAATGTGTGGTAATCATATATTAAATAACATTGTTAACCAAACAACAGGTGAATTGCCACTCACATGGTGGCATGGTAGAAAACCTGACTTAAGCTACATGCACACATTTGGAGCACCAGCATGGGTGCACATTCCTACACAACTGAGAAATAAGGGGCAGCATAGGGCTAAAAAGTTATTCTTTGTAGGTTATGAATCTAATCACAAATCATACAGATTCTGGGAAAAAGGTACATCTAGTGTTTACTGTAGTGCTAGTGCACAATTCCTTGAACATGTAGGATGGGAAAAACTGGAGCAAGATTCAAGTGAGGATATAATCATAGAAACCTATAGAAGATCAAAACAACATATCAGTAAGCAAAAGAGTACAATTAAAGAAGAAGTACAGGAAGAGCTCATAAAACCAGAACAGGAAAGAATAGATGAACAGGATGAGGTAGATAAACAGGAACAAGTAGTACATGAAAGTCCACCTGTAAGCCCTGTAATACCTAAACATTCAACATGTGAAACCAGTCCACCTGACAGGTACCAAGCAAGTGTAGTTTGCCAAGTTTGTAAAGTTCCAACTACTGTTGAAGAACTTAGAATGTATCCTGCAAAGGATCAAGAAAATTGGCATAGAGAGATGGAGAAGGAACTAAATTCACTGAAACAAATGGAAGTTTATAAAAACGTTAAATTACCTCCAGGTAAAAAATCCATTGGCTGTAAATGGATATTTAAATTGAAAACAGGTAATTATGGAACTGTTACCCATAAGGCTAGGTTGGTAGCTCAAGGATTTAATCAAGCTGCAAGTGATTATGACGAAGTATTTGCACCGAGTCTAAAAGCAACAACCTTGAGAGCAGCTTTAGTGTGGGCAGCTAAGAACTATATCATAAATCATTTAGATGTAGAAACTGCCTATCTGCATGCACCATTGCAGCACACAATATACCAAAAGAAACCTGTAGGAATTAAGAACGATAGATCAAATAATGACTGTTGGAAGCTTAAAAAGAGTCTCTATGGATTAAAACAATCTATGAATGGCTATGAATGGAACCAATATATTGTTAAGGAGTTAAACAATATAGGGTTTAAAGCAGGTTTAGCTGATTCATGTTTATTTAAGAGAGAGACTAATGGAATGGTATCATTGTTATTATTATTCACTGATGATATTGCTTTAATCACAAAAACTAATAATGGAGCTACTGAAATAATATCATTATTAGGTAAGAAGATAAAAATAAAGCAATTAGGAGAGATAAAGCAGTATCTAGGATTAACCATAAATAAAAGCAAAGGTGGCTATAAGATATCTCAAGAGGATAAGATTTATCAATAACTAAAAACATACAAGATGAAACTTTGTAAGCCGGCTAAAACTCCAATGAGTCAAGAATTTAGCCACACTGATATTCAAAGTCCAAAGTTTGATAAAACTATCTATCAATCACTAATTGGTAGTTTATCGTACATTAGTAATTGGTCAAGGCCAGATATTGCGTATACCGTTAATCAATTGGCACAATTCAACGCTGAACCTACTGAACGACACTGGCAAGCGACAAAGCGTATCTTAAGATATCTTAAAAGGACAATGCATTATGCATTGTATTTAGAGCCAAAAGATGATCTGATTTTAAGTGCATATGCTGATGCAAGTTTTGCAACAGACATAAACACTAGGAAATCAACTTCGGGAATGGCTATACTGTTAGGAAAGGCACTGATTGGTTGGAGGTCAATTAGACAGTAACACATAAGTATGTCTACAATGGAAGCAGAATTTTCATGTCTATCTTTGTTGAGTAGTGATTTAATTCTTCATAAACAATTGTTAATGGATATGGGAATAAATGTAAATGATTCCATTGTAGTATATGAGGACAATCAAGCAGCCATACGAATGGCTACAAATATTGCTGTGAAAACATGAACTAAGCATACAGATCTTAGATATCTAAATGTAAGGCAATCTGTATAAAGTAATTTGATAAGACTGGAATATTGTATGCCTGAAGACAATATAGCTGATCAATTTACGAAGGCCCAAGGTTCAATCAAACACAAAGAAAGTTGTGATGATTATGGGTTAAGATTGTAAAGAGATGTATATATTTTATGTTACCCAAAAGGGGAGTATGTTAGGAATAATCATAGTTACCTAACTTTGTTTGGGTAAATAATATATAAACCATGATAGCAAAGTTTAAATGTGTTTTCACTTTAAACTCTAAATGATATAATTTGGGTGCGGTTGAGAAACTGCCATAAGAGGGAGCTAGAGAACCTGGATTAGGGCTGGATTGATGATTGATTGTTCTGCATGTTCCCTGTTGCTGATGTCGAAGGAGAAAAGAGTTTTGAATGCTGCATATCTAATCTACTGTGATAAGATATTTACTGGACTGATTTATGGATTGACATTGTAAGTTAACTGACTTTTTTTGACACTGGATTTTTGCAATTGAACAATCTCCGGACTGAACTGACTGAACACTATTGAATGATATTTGGACTGTTTGACCCTGCTAAACTCTTAATGGATTAAACTATTCAACTAAGACAGTGTATCCGTTTTTACTGAGTGTGTGAACTAAAAAACGCTTTCTCTCATATTCGCCTGACTGCCTGACTGCTGTGCACATTCTGCTGGGGTATATCCCTAACAGTAAGCAACTTTTGTAAACTTTAGACAAGCAAAAACAATGGGGAAATCAGATTCACTTAACAACTGTGTTGCTAACTTAATAATTGCAGTGTGTCAAAGTTAGAAGTGCCTTTTTGCTGTTGCAACCAATATCACTTCTCAGCTTGCCAATGAACCAGGGTGGAAGGAAAGGGGAGATGGCTCCAGACATCAAGAAAACAGCTGTGAGAACCAAGGAAACTGTTTTTCGGCAGCTGTTTGCCAGAGCTAAGGCTTTTTCTCATAGCAATAAAATGAGATTCAATTGGACAATATAACCTGGTCTAATGGATGGGGGTGGAATCTATACTTTATATGATGTAATAAATAAAGTTTTGCATTATGAGATTGGATCATCTCAGACGTGCTTGCTTTGATTGAGTTTGTCAGTTAAAAAGTTGACACAGTGATTAATAACTGTGGAAAGCAAGGTCCTAAAATGGGGCTAAACTCACTTAACAAATGTCTCACTTAACAACAGAAATTTTGCACTCAATTGTGATTGTAAGTCGAGGACTACCTGTACTGTATAGCTGAAATTCTCTTTACTTAGCTACTGCCTAGCTTGGATTAAACACAGATTGGCTGAAGATGCTCTCTGCAGTATTTAGGCTCACCTAGCTGTAGATGTTTAAGATCTGTAGATGATGAGGACAATGTGAAGAAATCATGACTATGTTTTACAGTTCTTTAAATTGAATGAGGATGAGACGAGCTAAAAAAAATCTTATATTCAAAATATGTAAACATAACTTAATTGGTTAGCTTTATAGACTTGATCTGGTATTTTCTTATTTCAGTCTTTTAAAACCCTCTTTTCCTGTTTTCTGGCACTGCAAATAACTGTTCTAGAAGTTAACTAAGAAGTTAACCAAGTATATCAATCATTCTATACTGCATATTCATACCTGTAATTGCCAAGATAAACTCCATCTGGATTAAGCATAGGAGCGATCTTGAAGACCAAATGATCCCGTAGTACTTTGGCAATTGGATGTGGACTCACAAGAAAATCAATGATACCTAGGGGGAAAAGTATATTAATTTTTCTTTATAAACACAAAAATAATGTATATTTTTCTAATTATATTGAATTCCATTGTAATAGTTTGCCAGATATCATAAAACCAAAAGGGCAATTTCTAGCTATTTGTATTAAAGATATGCAAATTGGGTCTAATTCAATTCAAACATCTGAATGGATTCAGAAAATCAATTGGAAAAATCAGTCTCTTTTAATTCAGTTGTCTGAACCAATTTAGGTTAAATCTCCAAATTGAACCTGATTGGATTTCGATTGATCCAGGTCATTAAAGCTCAGGTGCACATACATGGTGTCTGAATCCAGTTGGAAACATTCAGTTCAATGAACTAATCTGTCAAACTGATTCAGTATCATAAATTGATCAAAAAGGTTATGCCTGCACAATGTTTATACCAATTATATTATTATACATAGTTTCCATACACTTTAACAGTTCATTTCTTACCACTGATGCAAAGTAAGTAGTAACTGGTGAAGTTAAGTTCTTCACCAATTAAGTTCTTCTCCATGTCAAACAGGTGACATTATGGGTGGATTTATCTCTCAACCTATCAGGTTATATCATATTACACCGAGCAAAGTTGCCCCCGTCTCCTTTAATCTTCAATTTGAATATTGAAACAGTGATGCGTTCTGTTAGACAGCCTCAAGATATTAAGGATGTGGTAGCATTTTATGCTAAATATAATTTTTCTTATCTGTTGCTAATTTTATGTCACCCCTTGATGATTATGCAATGTCATTACCAATCTGCACTGGAGTAATACAGTTTTGCTATTACCTGGAAAAAGTCTAATGTGCTGCCTTTAGGAGCTGCTGTACAGGTAAATTATTGTAAGAAATTGTATATATATCATATACCATATATCATATATCATAAAACTCGAATCTAAATGTACAGACAAATTTAGTAAATATACTTTCCATTCAAATTTGGGTAAGATTAATTTTATCAAAATGCATAGTGCAAGATTAGTATATATTTTAAGAGAAATTCCTATATTTATTTTATTCAAATTTATAAATTAATAAGATTGTTTTATAGCAAAGTAAACCTCCCTAAATATTGTTGGCCTAACTGGCTACCTAATATTAAACTTTACTACATTTTCAACATGTTTATGTTTATTTCAATAACACTTGGCTTTCATTTCAACATCTAGAGTATATTATTTTGGAATGAAGCTTCCATGAATATTCTCTTCCTGGGGCCAATTTTTAGATGAACCGTGTGTTACACCTTGGCAAATCTTCTGCATATCCTGTCTTGAAAGCTGCCAGGCATATTTGATTATTAATAGATAAGCAGTTATGTTTTGATGTTTTGATCCTGAATCCCATGATAAATATATGTAATGGAATCAAATTTGAAAATAGCAGGAAGGTCATTTTGCTGGGATACTTAAGCTAAGCAAGAGATCAACACTTTTAATCAGTTTCTTTTTTAAAAATACTTGCTTTAAAGACTTGGAGAAGTTGTATGTGATTAACCTGCATTATTCCCTTGGCAATATATACAAATAAAACATATACTAATTAAACATTATGGCTGGCAACACTAGCAGCATCCAAAGTATCTGTAATTTTAAGATCCATAAGAAGTATGTGTTCACTTGAATAGAACCCAACAATTCAATGCTGTAAGATCTGTTTGTTTGCTTGTTTGTTTATCCCATTGATATGGTTATCAGTAGAGAATAAAGAAGGTGATCTTGACAGACCCAAGCCAGATCTAGGGTCTTCTGAAAGAGCAATAGGGTTAAAGTAACTGTTGCACTAAGCAGACACACTGATGACATCCCATCATATGACATTGTCTTACTGAGAGGGCCCATAACATGCACGTGCACGCACACTCACCCACAGATCTGGAGAGTTGAACTGAAATCACAGTACAAGCTTTAAAAACACCAACAAGCACTTTGAATTTCACCTAGAAGTCTATAAGGAGCCAGTGCACCCATGTAGCAATGATTAAAAAGTAAAATGAAAGCTATTATACAACTAAACAGCTGGATTTTGGAATGAAGAATTGGAGTATCCAATTTTGGAAAATCGGAGTTTCCCTCTGAGAAGCACAAAGCTGAAGGCACAAGCCTGAAGTTGATGAATGAGACTTCATCAAAACATCGCCTAGATACTTCCAATTTTACGCGGGAGAAAACCCGAATAACCAAAGATCCACATACAAATACCCGCGAAAACCTCAGAAATATATATATGTATATGTATATGTATATGTATATGTATATGTATATGTATATGTATATGTATATGTATATGTATATGTATATGTATATATTTGTTTTCTTAAGTTTTCTTGGGTACTTACATGTATGGCTTTCAGCTTTGTTCGGGTATTTTCCCACGTCATAGTAGTGGTGCTTTTAAAGTTGTAGCAACGTTTCAGCAGAATCTCATCTGCCATCATCAGGCTTCTGTATAGTGTTAGTCTGTGAGTCAGATTTTTCCAGTGGTTTCAGATTTAAATTTGGAGCAGCCTATTGCTGTGCCAGAATGGTTTTTTCTTCCTCCTGATTGGTTGAGAGTCTTGGTCTGTGTTTATTGGTCTTGGAGTTTGCTGTGTTCTGCTACTAATATCTTCTGTCTGTTTTTTGGGGGGAGGGGCTCTTTTTGTATCTTGATTGGCTGGCAACATTGTGTTACTTTATTGGAGGCCTTTAGTGCAGCTTGGCTTCGGGTAAATGGACGGCTATCATTAGTTAGGAAGCTGGGTTTCATCTGGGTGCCTGGTTGGGGTGTGTTTGAGCTGGAGGTATCAGGGGGGATCTGTTTGTGCCCAGGTGTTTGTCTGGCTTGTGGTGTGGAGATTTTTTTGTTTGTGAGTGCAGGCTTCCAAATGATTGACAGCCTGGTGGAATCATCTCTTCTGTTCATGCTTTCTGATCTTTTTTCAATCTCTATGGCTTCTCTGATGATTTTGTGGCTGGGATTTTCTATAGTGGATAGGGTTTTGGTGCCATTGAAGTTGATGCTATGACCTGTGAACACAGCAAACTCCAAGACCAATAAACACAGACCAAGACTCTCAACCAATCAGGAGAAAGAAAAAACCATTCTGGCACAGCAATAGGCTGCCTCAAATTTAAATCTGAAACCACTGTAAAAGTCTGACTCACAGACAAACACCATACAGAAGCCTGATGATGGCAGATGAGATTCTGCTGAAACGTTGCTACAACTTTAAAAGCACCACTACTATGACGTGGGAAAATACCCGAACAAAGCTGAATGCCATACACGTATATGTATATGTATATATATATATTCATTCCAGCGGACAACAGTTGGAGCTAAATTAATCTGGATTGTATGACAGCAAATTCAAAGACCCTTTGGCAGAACATAGCAGTGAAAAAGATTGAAAGCCTCACTCTTGCAAAGCTGACAAATATGGGCATAATGAGCACAAAATGAGCTTATTAACTCCATAGATGTAACTCCATAACAACCTTTGTGGGCCTGATGCCTCAATCATAAACTAGGATGTGGTTTCTTTGATTTTAACTCAGCATCATGTGACATCAGGCATGATGATTTGTAAATAATAACTTATATTATACTATGCTTATTCAACAAACCATAACTACACTTGACCTATTACTTAACACAACCCATGTGAGACACAAGGTGCTTTTTATTTTATTTTAGTTTTTGACAACACATATGGAAAGAACGCATCCATGAAAACCAACTGGCAGCCAGAAGCCCTGACAAAAATTCTTTAATTTCACAACATATTTCCCAACATTTTTAACCATAGTTTCAACTGGGAAAATATGACAATCCTAGACCAGGCCAAATCCAAAAATGTCAAGGAATTTCTAGAAGCCTGGCATTCTGATAAATCAGCCCTCAATAGACACATAGACATTAACAACATCTATGGACTATGCAAAAGAGACCATCAACAAACCCAAAAGAGAACAAAAAGACTCCAGCTCTGCTCCATCAGCACAAGTGGTGGGATTCAAACTTTTTTACTACTGGTTCTGCGGGCATGGCTTGGTGGGTGTGACAGGGGAAGGATATTGTAAAATCTCCAGTCAGAGGTGGTATATGCCGGTTTTCCGAACTACTCAAAATTTCTGATCCCGGTTCTCCAGAACTGGTCAGAACCTGCTGAATACCACCATTGATTAGCACCCAGATCAATGTAGATTAACTCCAAAATTAACTTCAGACCAACAATCAAGTAAACAATACCCCAATAAAAAAAACTGCCAAAGAGCCATCAGTAAACAGCCTAACCAACCATCTCTAAACACCCCCAGCCCACATAGACAATCAAGTCACCAGAATATAAACTGACAGTAAACAGCACTCCTTTATTAGCATGATGTTGTTACTTAGGTAGGGTAACTAAATGTCTGCAAGAAAACAACCAAGCTCAGAAAGAACCAAGGACTCCTCATTTTAACCCTGAGCTACAAATATTCTCCTTTATTAAAATTCTTACATATATTTACTTTGTGTTAAGAACTATAGCCACATTTTTTCTTATGTGTCTGGTCCTGGACAAATCCCTGTAGTTTTCTTGGAGAGATTTTTCAGAAAAGATTTGTGATTGCCTCCTTCTAGGTCTAAGAGAAAGTAACTGGCCCACTGCTGATGGATAGGCCTAGAAGGCAGAACTAGAACTCAGAGTTTCCTGGTTTCTAATCTGATGTCTAACCACAATGCCACATTGTCTCTCATACACTCTCATTTTATTTTTACTGCATTTTACAGAATTTTTCTTCTAACTTTCCTGTCTTGCTAATAACAATGTTCATGACTGTTTCTCAGAACAAAAAATAGAATTCACAAAAAGTCTTTCTTTTACCACAGCCTTATAATTAGTATAGGCAGACTTCAAACTCACCAGGTCTATTGTTTTGTTTTTTTACTAGAACCCTAACATTCAAACAGAGAATAAGAAAAACCACTGCACTGAAAAACTGATGCACCAAAATAAGCAGTAAATTGGAAATGATGGATTTTGAATGACCTGCACATGTTTAGAATTTGTATCCTACAATATATGATTTTCCTTTATTTGTTTCCACAATTATAATTTGGGATTTCTTGCTATGCTAATTTTTTAAAAAGGACTAGCTTGAGAATCTATTAGGCATCATCCAAAATGATATTAGTCCAGTCTAATTTTAAGCCATTTTGAAATACATTATTTTGAAAAATATATCAAATATTGACCTCAATTAAAACCATCTTGATATACTAACATAACCACTGAAATCAGTGTGGTTAAGTTAATACAGCATCCAACAAATATAAACTGGGCAACCAAAAACTATAGGATAAAATATTCCAAAATAAAAAGGAAATCAATTGTAAAACTTGGGAGAAATAGAAATGTTGATAATGATTGTTTAAAAAGAAAAACAGGCCATGTAGCAGCTTTCCCTGAAGATGTCATCTTAAAATGTTTGCAACAAACGGTCCATGATCAATTCTAAACCAAGATAGAATATCTATATTGTACACACACATGATAAATCTATATTGTACACAAATACTTCACATAAAATCAGCCAATCAGTAAAATTATTTTAATGTTTTTCTGTTGAGTAAAGATAGTGACCTACAATCAGTAAGACAATATGGTTATTTTGTTGTTTATGTTCATAAATCAGCGCAAACTAAAATTTACATCTTCTGCAATCAGCAAGAAGCATATTTTGTATTTCATTTAGACCTAGGTTAAATATTTGGTGGAAGCCAAGCCCAATTAATATAATTTGCTTGAAGACAAATAGCATGATAAAGCAGTTGCCTTAATTTTTTAGTTGGTTCTTGTATTAAAATAACAGTTGCTGGTAAATGGGAAAACTAATGATGCCAATTGATGTTATTAGTGGATAATAATTGCTTAATTTGTCCACTAATTGACCTATGCCACTATAGAGGCATTGGACCATGTCACAGAGTTGGAAGACCAGTGTAATGTTACCTCTGAGAGTGACTTCTGGAAATAGAACTACTTGTTGCAATAATCCCTTTCACAGATGAGTAGATTAATTGGCCTGCCAATTAGTATGCTATTAAAGAAAATAACTATGTTTCCATTATTCCTCTGCCCTGGGTTAAACAGAATGAACCAGTTGACTCCATGTGAATAATCTATTTGGGGGAGAGAAGTAAGAAAGGAAGGGAGGGTGGGTGGAAGGAAGGAAGGAAGGAAGGGACAGACATGTGTTCATGATTACTATACCAGTGCCTCAGAATAGCAAATAGTTCTGGATGCAGACTTTCTGATACTGGGCCAATCTTGACACAGAACAAGGGTAAGAGAGTTTCTTCAGTCACAAATGTTAGCATCCAAATGCATGGGACAAACCCTAACATTCTACTTCAGCCAAGTAAAGATTTTTGGCTAGTGTCACACTGACATCTAAAAACTCTCTATAACACAACTGTTTCCCATTCTATCTCTGTATACGAATATATTTTTGTGGATAGAAGGATCCTCATTTGGACTGAATTAAAAAATGCACACATCAAAGATGTCAGTATAACATACAAAATCTAAACTTAGATCAAAATTAGAATAAGCTAATGAGACTTGAGAAAAGAAAATAAGAGCCAATTTGGCTTAATAATTAAGGCACCGGGCTAGAAACCAAAAGACTGTGAATGTCTAGTTCTGCCTTAAGCATGAAAACTGGTTGGGTAACTTTCTGGCCAATCACTCTCTCTCTCAGCCCAACTCACCTCACAGGGTTATTATTATGGGGAAAATAGGAGGAAAGTTATCTTTGCTACCTTAAGTTTTATATATATATGAACTTGGAAAAGAAAAGAAAAAAGAGACAGAAGATATAAAGGAAGGAAGGAAAAAGAAAGAAAGAAAGAAAGAAAGAAAGAAAGAAAGAAAGAAAGAAAGAAAGAAAGAAAGAAAGAAAGAAAATTATCTCTATGAAGTTTTAATATGTATGGGCCTAAGTTCAGGCAAGATCTATTATAGAAAAGTATAAATATGGCTTGTTATTTTGTGTCTATAAATAATTCTTTCTCTAGAGGCTAAATATCGAAGGTAGTTCTTATCTTTGTAATAGAAAACAACAGTACCAATGAAATAATGATGGAGACAACAAATAGCTGATCATTTTAACAAGTTTATGTTTAATAAACTATTTTGTTAACTACCAGAGGTCATGAAGATTTTAAAACTAGTGTTATATTTAGCCATTATATTGGTACCCATACATCATAAGTATGCTTGGAGGAGCATATATTAAGGACATTTCTTAGCTAGATTCCTCTATATCATTGTTTTTCAAACTTGGCAACTTTAAGTTGTATGGATTTCAAATCCCAATATTCCTCAGCCAACATTTGCTGACTGGAGAATTCTGTTCTGTATTGTGCAACTATATCCCGGAAGACATAAACATAAATTCATAACACACATAATCAATTTTGAATCAAGTCTCTTTTATATCAACCTTTCTTATTCGCACTGAAATAAGTTACAAATAAATTAAAGCATATATTATTGATTGTGTATTATTTCATATGCATTTGTACCTAAACAGTAGGGTTGCTTTGTCAGCCAACACATTTCACAATGGCAAAGACTGAAAATATATATCAGTGCAACTCATTAGCACTAACAGAGAAGAAAAAAAAATCATAGACATTCACAATAAGAAGACTGGCAAATTTCGAAAGCCTAAGAATATGATATGGCAAAGAAAAAATGGATGTCGTTAGATAATGGCAAAATTGCATTCTGCCCTCTTTATTCAGATTTGTATCACATATATTGCTATAGTTACTATTGTTTATTCAGACAATAGTTCAATATGAATTGTTGCTATTTTCTTTCCACACATGCATTTCAAGTTTGTTCTTGCTGTTTATTTATACCTCTAAAACAGTGGAAGTGGCTTCTCAATCTGCTGATGTCAAACTTCTCTGGTTTTTCTATTCTCTTCCTAGTATGAATGTCTCTTTATAATGCCTTTCTGGTGCCTCTCCAAGTCTTCCACATAACCTTCCATAAATGTTTCCCCACTGCATTTAAACTGAGTTGTGTGGAATTGCTTTTGTTCTCCTATTTATGCTTTAACTACCATCTCTTTAGTCTTTTGTCTTCCTCCCATGTACATTTCCCAGAGCAGAGTCCATAAACTTATTTCCTATAAAGCACCATAGAAACTCGCAAGCCTGCTACTAATTAAATATTCAATGTGTGCAGATTTATTCCTGACAGCTGTATGAATTTACAGCTATGAAATGGTTTACTTTCACCTTAATTATTTGCAAAGCACACTTTTGTACTGAAGACAAATATATATGCATAATGCCAGGATTAAACACATTTCACCCAAACAATCTTTTTTTTTTCAAATGCAAATAAGCAAAGGGCTGCCCACTCAAATTACTCAATAAAGCTCTTTGCTGAAATATTACTGGTACTCATTCAAAACGAATGTTGATAAATGAGCCATGTTGCCTTGTATAATGGATATTGACAAGATCAACCGTTATGCTATCATGGGAATTTTCTCCTGAAAGGATGATTACCTAAAAGAATCCATAATGAACTGTCAATATGGATGCTGACACTGCTTATTTCTGGATTGAGTAGGGGGGGGGAAGCTGCCATCAAAATTGTATTTAAAATTATAGTTGAAATAATAGAGGTATAAATAAAAAAATCAGGAGCAGAATTTATAAAAGCAGGTGAAACAGAAGCTGAAATTCAATGTCAATGTTTAATGTATAATTCTATAATGTCTATTCAGAAATATGTCTTACTGAGTTCACTCCAACCTTAAGTATATTATGCATGGCAATCAAATAATCTTTCAGAAAGTTTCTTTACTTATCAAAGAAAACACTATTCTTTAACACTGTGAAGGATGTATTGTATTACATCCCTTTCAGCTAGCAGGTTGTAACTAGTATGAAGGAACAGGTATTTACTTTTAGACTGCCATTTTCCTAGAGAAGGCGCTATTGCTTTAGTCAATTCCATGGGTGAAAGGAATGGGGCATTCTTTAACCTTCCCCCTTTTGGATATGTTCAACCAATTTATTTTATTTATTTATTTGATTTGTCAATCGCTTACAAAATAATAGGTATAAGTATAAACATGAGTAAGAATATAGAAAATAGGTACAATTAAATGGGGACAATAGGACAGGGACAGGAGGCACAATGGTGCACTTATGCACACCCCTTACAGACCTCTTAGGAATGGGGTGAGGTCAATAGTGGATAGTTTGAGGTTAAAGGAGTGTGGGTTAGAGGATGTAACAACAGAGTCAGGTAGTGCATTCCAGGCATTGACCACTCTGTTGCTGAAGTCGTACTTTCTGCAATCAAGTTTGGAGCAGTTAACATTGAGTTTGTATCTATTGTGTGCTCTTGTATTGTTGCAGTTGAAGCTGAAGTAGTCATTGACTGGTAGGACATTGTAGCAGATAATTTTGTGTACTATGCTTAGGCAGTGTAGTTCAAGATTGTCCAAGCCCAAAATTTCAAGTCTGGTGATATAGGGTATTCTGTTGCGAGCAGAGGAGTATAGTACTCTTCTCGTGAAATACTTCTGGACTCGCTCAATTGTATTAATGTCTGATATACAGTGCGGATTCCAGGCAGATGAGCTGTATTCAAGTATTGGTCTAGCAAAGGTTTAGTATGCCCTAGTTAGCAATTCAATATTTCCAGAGAAGCTTTGTAAGATTAGATTTACAACTCTTAATGCCTTTTTGGCAATGCTGTTACAATGAGCTCTGGCGCTTAGGTCATTAGATATGAGTACTCGTAGGTCTTTGACAGAGTGAGGGTCATCAATGAGGTCATAATTTGGTGTCCTTTAGAATCCCCCACCAGCAAGATATCCAATCAGGGATAGATTATGCTAATTATGAAGAAAAAAGCTTTTAAGTATGAATAAAAATACTTGGGGAGAAATGAAGGTCTACTAGAAAAAGGGAAAAAATGTGAATTCAAGCATTTCAGAAACTCCAAGACACATCAAAGAGTTTCTTCACTGAATTCTAGTTTTCTGATACCATGGAGCTTGTTTGTGTGTGAAAGCAGAGAAACAAAGATCTATGTAGTTTTGCCTGATTGTAACACAAATACCTTAAATGCTCTAAGAGTACAAACAGATGTATCCAAATACCTTGAAATCATAGAAAAGGCCAACAATTCATGTAATCAGTTAATAAAATAAATTGGAATCAATTGGGAATTGATAATTGATAATTGGGAATAAATTAAATAAGAGGTCTGTAAGGGGCGTGCATAAGTGCACCATTACCACCATCCCTAAACTATTGTCCCTATTTATTCATACCTATTTCCTGTATTCTTACTCATGTTTATACTTATATCTATTATCTTGTAAGTGATTGACAAATCAAATCAAATAAATAAATAAATGTACTTTTATTTTAAAAAGATATTGTCTTTAATACAAGTATTTCAAGCATGTAACTGACAGTCTGTTTAAAAAACATTTCTCCCTTCTCTATTAAGGAGGACTGAATCTCTCTTTTAACAATGGTATGTTTGTACACATATGAGAACTAATTATTTCGGTTTAATGGAAAGTTGGGATTATTTCAATCTCTTTATTTACTAAGGCTTATGTGACAATAAGATGCTCACAGGCTCTAAGCAGCTTACAAAATTCCACAGCGTATAGTTAAAAATATTTTGTTACAGAAAACATTTAATAAAAGAACTATGACAGAGGTGCCTATGAAGATAAACAAAACCTTACTTCCCCAGATCCAAGTTTTTATAGCTTTTTGTAAGCCAAATAAGGTAACAGAAGATCATATACAGTGTATATGTAATATAAGTAAACAGTTCCATAAAGGGGTCCATAATTGAAAAGCTTATTCCCAGAGTCCCTGTACATGACATTCCCCTCAAAGATGGGACCCTCAGCAAAATCCCTCTTTTTGAACTCACTGAACAAACTTGAATAATGAATAATTAACCAGTTAAAATTTATGCAATTAACTGGCTACAACATGTATACACTCAAACCCATTATGCACTTCCTTTTAAGTTAAACAACATTATGCAGAGCAGAAAAGAAGCAAGAACATGAAGGAAATTACAGAAATTACATATCTGCATCAGTTATGAAAGAGAAAAGGATTTTATATTTAAAACTAGGTACCCCAATAACATTCACTATATCTGTCTATGTTTTTCTGTCATTAAATCCTCCCTCGATTCCACATTCCACATTTTGTTTTTAAAGCTCTCATTTCTTTTGTTTTCTTTTTTTCAGCATATCATCAACTCTGTCCAGCCACAGTTTCCTTGTCCCCCCCTCTCTGTTCACCCTTCCTTCAAATCTTGGTTTTTCCATGTAATCCTCATTCATCCCCCACCCCAGACCACTTCAGTGTAATTCTGGACATTCACTTTTGTATTCAGTCCACTTTCATTTGGTTCCCTTTGATGAAGATTCCTGACTAGTAGCCACATTTCTAACTTGATATTTCCTACAGCAGGTAACGTTTACATCATCAGGGGCAGGTGGAAGTCAATCTACCAGAAACCAACACAAGGGAGAAAACTTCTTTTAAGCTGACAGGTAAAAATAAGAAAAGAGTTATCTTCCTACAAAAGTAAAGGAGACAGACAAGATAATTACAAATGACAGGATGGATGATAGTCAGTCAAGGGCGTATCAAGAAGCAAAGACAGGTCATGTGCTTCATGATCTATATTTTACTGATGACTTTTCTAGAACCTAATAAACTTTTCTCAAATATAAATACATAGCGACTAAAGACTTATTATAAAGTATGATGCAAACTAAAAGTTTCCACAGGTAAGCTCAGCATTTTTATGTTGTTGTTTAAAACAATGTTCCCCACTCCTCCCTTATCTTTCCTGAAAATATTGCTATGTTATTTCATTAGGAACAGTAATGAATGTATGAAGTATAAAACATCAGTTGTGAGAAGGACATATATATACAGTACTTGTAGGGCCTATCAGATGCTTCTGGGCAATGAGCAAGAAAGGATTAGGACCGCAGTTTTGCATAAGTCAATATTTAAGGGTTGGGTCACAATAGCAATTCTTACACATGCCTCTAATGTCATATTCTTTAAATTATTTACACCAAACTGTCCTGTGAACACACTTTCATTGAGGAAAGACAGTGGACTTGGAAATGAATAAATATTATGACAAACAGAGGAGAAAAATCACTACAGCAGTGGTCTTCAACCTTTTTGGCACTAGGGATCAGTTTCGTGGAAGACAATTTTCCCACAGATTGGGGGAGGATGCACAATGTAGATCCTGCGCATGAACTGTTTCTCTCATCTGCCACTCACCACCAGCTGCGTGGCTCATTTCTTGACAGGCCACAGACTGGCACTGGGGATTAGGAACTCCTGCATTACAATATCGTAATGGATTTGTTACTTTATAATTTATAATGTGTTTAAAAATAGTGACATGGTTTGCTTTCCATTTATTCCAGCATCCATGTAAGCAAATTTAAAATGCTCATTTTAAGAAAATTAGCTAGTGTTAAATATATTGTTATTTTCTAAGGGTCTTTAGAAGTTTAAAATTGTATCTATCTTGTTTCAGATAATCACATTCTAACTTCAGGTCTTATTCTGTTCAATGTTTGTGGGCTTGTAGAAGGGAAGAATTCAGTAGTTATAAAAAAAGACTCCTAATTTGAGAAATAATAAAACAATTAGCAGGAAACCCAGTTACTGAGAACCTATACAAAAGGAATATGCAGGAGACAAAATTAAAATTATTGTTGCATTGAACAGTTTCTGCCCTATTTCCCCAACACTTCTAGTTCTCTGTGAACTAGATGCTGCTCATTCTTTTCTTCACAGTTTGAGATTATAGATTACATAAATGGCTGTAAAGGAATATGCTGCTTGTAACTTTTAAATAAGAGGAGGTCGACTGGGTTTCTGAATAGTATGTTGAGGGATTCTCCAAAAAGTAGGATGAGCAAGACAAAGATACTATTGATTTCATTTCATTTGTACAATATTTATACATTTATACATTTATATTTATATGTTGTTTCAATTAAGTTAATTAAATTTCTTTCCTTATTTTCATATCCATCTTCTGTCGCATTAAAAATTCAGAAACAATTTTTGAAGGGGGTCTGGAGACTGTTCTAAAGCTTTTGGAGAACATATGTGGTTCTCAATAATCAGACAGTACACCTCTAATTTAAAGGGTGAATGATCAAAGAGTCACAGAACCTATGAATTTGAAGATCACTCTAGGGTTATCTAATCCAAGACTTGTTCAGTGTAGGAATCTACTCATCCATCCTTGACTCCATCTAAAATTGTCAGGGGAAGGGAGTCCATTATTATTTCAAGATAAATATGTCAAAAGAAGCACTGTGCTAATGTGATGCAAGTTCTGTCTGTTTTATATATGTACTGTGACATGGTACATATATACAAAAGGCACTGGAGTTTGTATTGTAAAGGAACAACACTGCTTTCATCATTTTGATGAAAGAGTTGAATCCTGGAGATGTCTTTAATAGATAGCTATCATATATTTATTTGGTATTCTTTTGAATTCTGAAAGTGTATAATTCCTTTAATATTTCTTGTCCTACATTCTAGTGAGGGGCAAGTTGTCTCCTTTCATAGAATGGTGGATTTCTGAAAATATGAGAAATGATTTAGCACAACTTAAAGCACAGTTTAGGGGGACGTGGTGGCTCAGTGGCTAAGACGCTGAGCTTATCAATCAGAAAGGTCAGCAGTTTGGCAGTTCAAATCCCTAGGACCATGTAATGGAGTGAGCTCCTGTTACTTGTGCCAGCTTCTGCCAACCTAGCGGTTCAAAAACATGTAAAAATGCAAGTAGAAAAATAGGGACCACTTTGGTGAGAAGGTGACAGCATTCCCTGCGCCTTTGCCATTTAGTCATGCTGGCCACATTATCACAGAGACGTTTTCAGACAGGCTGGCTCTTCGGCTTTGTAACGGAGTAACACCCCCTAGAGCCGGAAATGATTAGCACGTATATGCGAGGGGAACCTTTACCTTTAAAGCACAGTTTGTGAACTGGAAATCCAAAAGAATTTCAGCACAATGTGGTAACAACTTATATCTTCTCTGAACACCATACAGTCAGTCAACCTACCTACCTACCTACCTACCTCTATCTATCTATCTATCTATCTATCTATCTATCTATCTATCTATCTATCTATCTATCTATCCAATTCTGCTATCCTATATATCCCAAATTATACCTTCTTAGGAAAGATAAATTGACTGATTGGCTTAAAAAACTGATTCTGGATTAAATTAGTTGAAAGGTGGGTTTATTGTTTCTAGTCAGAATTAAATATATACACAAGCATATATAGGGTTGGACAGGCATACACAGAAATGAACATCAAAATCCCACAGTATTTGAGAATGGACCTTACCAATAATTTAATTTGCATACAGCAGAGCTGAATTTATATCCAGGAAGATTGAATTTTACGTGAAAGAACCTATTACTCTCACCTGTGATATACTGTAAACTATAGAAGGAGCAAGGCAACTCTGTTGCTTCTAGATTTCATCAGTTTTTTTGCTTATCCTGGTTTAAGTAGCAATTTTGTTGTTTTTGTTGTTTTGTCTTGTTTAATTTTCCTAATGCATGGTAATATATTTAGATAATTTCCATCGTCCGAGTAAAATCTGTTGCTGCCTTTTTTTTCTTTGCAGCTACTTTATATTTTTTTCATATTGAAGCAAATAAAAAAGAAATCGTTAGAGGATGGCATGGACTATAGAATATAGGTTTTAATGAATTAGGCAGGATTTATCTCAATTACTCTGAGGATGCTGTGCACAGAATGGCAAGTTTGTTCATTATTATTCAAAGTTAGTACCTCTAACTTTGTTTGTGAGTTTGTGTGCTTCAGACATCAATAAATTTTGCTGGATTATGATGCTGATTTTAACAGAATTAGCTAGTGTTAAAGACAACCAAAATATTAACTTGATATAAATAAGAATGTAGATTACAGTCTACTATTATGTGCTATATAATATGAAAGGGTCACAATCTTGACAAAAGTATCTTGATGGGAAGTAATCCATAAATTTTGAGTGAAAGGACCAACATGGCCTTGAAACAGCTATAGAAAGAATGTAAATATTGTTCCTATATATAAATATTGCATCTCACCTCACCATGAGAATCAACAATGTTTACACAGTGCAAAGACCAATATCAGCAAACAATAGTCTTTAAATGTGTTATGCATGTTTCTCATACAATACTTCATGGCACAAATTGTTTTGGATACATTGTCATATTACGACACTTCTGATGCTTTATCATTAAGCTATGTGTCATTTAGAATTGGTAAGGATAGAGCTATAACCTGTGGATTCTTATTTGGGAAGTTTGTTAATCAGATGCTGGTATTCAGTGAAATATCTTTATTTCATTTTCTTTTATGTATTTCTTTCTCTCACATTTGTTTCTTTAATTTCTTCACAAGGAAAAATGAACTTGGCAACTATTCTGTGTCACTTTGATTCCCTAGTTTACTTTATTCTATGTTTCTTGGATTACTTATTTATTTCCCTTTGGTATCCTGTTTTCTACTCACTTACAAGCAAGTACAAAGGCATGATCCACCTAGCCAAGACAAAAACAAAAAACTTTTGGATGCTTGAATTCCTGGAGGGTAAAAGAGTTTTGCTCAACCAAAAGCAGAAAAAATATTTCCAGCCCCTTCCCTTTTCTTTCTTTCTTTCTTTCTTTCTTTCTTTCTTTCTTTCTTTCTTTCTTTCTTTCTTTCTTTTTCTTTCCTTCCTTCCTTCCTTCTTTCAAAAACCTTTGTCTTGAAACAAATGTGAGAAGATATTTAAAAAAAACATGAAAGGAAACAGGTTCCCTGGCAGGGGATGAAGAAGAGCGAACACCTGAAAGAAAGAAATGTTGAAAGTGGTACTGAGACAAGAAATGACCACACAGACTTTGTGAGCTAGTTTCCAGGAAAATGCTTGGCTGAGAGGAACTGTGGAAGGAGTGGAGATAAACTCCTCTGAGGCTAGATGCGGGGAGAGTTTAATTTGGAACCAAGAAATTCTTCCAAACATAGAAAGGCCAGTTTGGACAAAGAGGAGAATTATAGGCGGAATAAGCTGTCTGCTTCCCACTGTAAGCTAAGGGTTACAGTCTAAAGGTTAAAAGATATGATACTATAAATCCCAGGAAGTCAAGAGAAGCTAGGAGGAAGTGCTGTTAAAATTTAGCTTGCCAAGTATTGGACAGTAGAAGCCAACTAGAGAAGTGGGTTGAGGAAATCTTATGCTAATCTTCATGGTATCTTAACTTTCAAAATTGTTTGCTAATTGTTTCAATGCTTTTGCCTCAAATTTTTGTATCGGAAGTGTATTGTCTTTGTGCAAATTACATTCTGACATGTTGCACTCTAGTAACATATTTGAATTTCATAACATGTTCATGTCATTTTTTGTCCAGGCTCCCCATATGACTATATATACATCAGGCAGAAGTAATCAAGAACAGGAGTTTAATTCATAGATAAGACTTGAAGGGATTCAAGGTGGGCTGGACTTAGATCTCTTGTGGGAGTGGAGTGACTCCAAAGTGTTTGACTCCACCCTTGGGCTCAGCCTGGTCATCTCCTACAATATAAGTCAAACTCCTGGCCTGCAGGCCAGATGCGTCACATGCTGGCCACACCCACACCAGGTTTAGCAAAGGGGGGAAAAGTCCCATATGTCACATGATGCTGCTGTTATGACATGAGTTTGACACCCCTGATATAAGTCAATATAAGTTTATGGGAGATTGAGCTTTGAAATGCTATTTGTGATCTTATCAGTATCATTTCACTCAATTCCAATTGCTTTTACTATTTCAAGCTATTTGCTTTTAGTAAAACTCACGTTAAATAATAAAAATATGTTCATTTTCATCTCTTCAGAAGGAGACAAAGTTGTTCTTCTCAAAACTACAAGAGGCAGGAAATCACACTACTTGTTTTAATCTTCCTTGCTCACAATTATTATTATTGTTAAGTCTAGAAAGATGGGCGCAATAACGGAGACGAGACCTCGGATAGTAATTTCAACTCTTTAATAGTGACTTCAGATCGGAGGTGAAAAGCCTAGCAGCAGCGGCTCCTTTTATAGAGCTGGCTGCTGCTAAAGCGTCCAATGACAGAGATTTGAGCCTGCTGCACTTGGAGCATCCAATCACGGCAGCCCGTTTACCAGCCAATCAGATCAGCTCTAAATGACCAATCACGACCCGCTGTTCATGGACCAATCAGAAGTGCAGGATTACGAGCCTGCTAGTTCGGAACACCCCTCCCCTCTAGGTTCCGTCTAAGGGGTGGGGTGATGTATTCTCGAAGGTAGGCGGGTCTTCGTACCTGTCTACCTGATTTACGCTGTTCAAAATGTCTTTGCTCAGTTTCTGATTCTGATGGATTGTTTTCTGGAACTGTCTGGCATGGCGACCTGGCTTCTACGCTGGGTCTCCCATGAGGTGATTCAGGAATACCTGCAATGCTTTCATTATTGCTGTCATCTGGCTTCTCTGGAATCGCGGACCCTGTTTGGCTGCTAGCTCCTGGAGATATGACCGCCTGCCAAGGTTCCTCCTCTGTTTGTGAGTATAGTGGGCTTCGTTGAGCTGGTTGTGGGGTTATGCTTCCTTCGCCAGATGTTGGTTCAATTTCAAAATCCCCTGTTTCCCTTCCCCCTCTGGTTTCGAGGTCGGGGTTAGTGATGGGAGTTGTGGGCAGCCTTGAGCGTAGCTGGTCTATGTGGCGTTTCCACAATCTCCCATCTGTGGTTTCTAATCGGTAGGAGCGGGGGCCAGTGATTTGCATTATTTTGGCAGGGACCCACAATGGGTCTCCTGAAAAGTTCTTTGCAAATACAGGGTCTCCTACCTTAAAGGAGCAGTGTTTACTGCTGGAACCCAGGGGCTTTTCCGGGGTGTATGCTGGGTGTAGGCGGTCTAGATGCGATCTGAGTTTTCTGCCCATCAGGAGTTCAGCTGGGCTTTTGTTTGTGGTACTGTTCGGTGTAATATGCTGGAGAAGGAGCATCCTGGTGACTTTGTCGTGGATGTTTCCTTGTTCCATTTTCTGTAATGTCTTTTTAGTGAACTGAACCATTTGTTCAGCCCTGCCATTGGCCGCCAGGTGAGCAGGTGAAGTCAGGGTGTGGTGTATCCCCATCTGCTAGGTATTGCTCAAAAGCCAGGGTGGTAAATTGGGGCCTGTTGTTGGAAACCAAGACATCTGGTAACATTGAAAAAAGTCTGTTTAGCTTCTTGATGACCGCATCTGTAGTGGTGGTCTTCATCTTGTTGACCTCAAGCCAGTTAGAGTAGGTGTCCACTGTTATCAGGAAGGTATGTCCTTTTGTAGGTCCCACGAAATCAATGTGGATGCGGGACCAAGGACCCCTGGGCGTTTCCCATTCAGCTGGTGGTGCTTTTGGTGGGGATGAGCATGTTTCTTGGCATTTGCTACAAGAGGCAACCCAGGCTTCAATTTGTTTGTCCATACCTGGCCACCAGGCATAGCTCCTTGCCAATGCTTTCATTCGAACGATGCCCGGGTGTCCATCGTGTAACAAGTGTAGAACTTTCTTTTGCAGCTTCTCTGGTATGACCACTCGGTCTCCCCATAACACGCACCCTTTTTGAGAGAAAAGTTCTGTTTGTCTGTTCTTGAAGGGTTTAAAGGTGTCATTTGGTTCGATTTCTGGCCATCCCCTCTCCACCCAGCTGAGAACCTGTGCCAAACAAGAGTTCTTTTTTGTTTCCCAGGCTATGTCTAGTGCTGTTAGTGGAGGTGATGGAAGTGTCTCAATTTGTAGTGCTGAGAGCGTGGGAGCTGGGTCATTGAGAATTTCTGGCAGTGGAGAACGGCTCAAAGCGTCTGCATGGGGAATGGCTTTCCCTGGTCGGTGTCTCAACTGGTAGTCATAAGCGGCTAAGAACTCTGACTATCGTGTCATCCTAGGGGATAGGATGTGTGGGGTTGGTTTGTCACCTGCCAAGATGCCAAGTAATGGTTTATGATCTGTGATGATGGAAAAGGATCTTCCATACATGTACTCGTGGAACCTTTTTTATTGCAAATACAATAGTGAGGGTTTCTTTATCCAAATGACTATAATTTCTCTCTGTTTTAGACAAAGTTCTTGAAAAGAATGCAATAGGCGCCGTTTGGTAGGATGTGGCTCAGGATGGCACCTACTCCAAAAGGTGAAGAATCACAGTTAATGGAAGTGTCTCATTATATTGGATGAGTACTGCATCTGAAGTTAAAAGGTCTTTTACTTGTTGGAAAGCCTGTTCCTCCCGACGTCCCCAAAACCAGGAAGCCTTCTTGTTGAGGAGCCTATGTAGGGGTTCAGCAACAGTCGCCTTCTGGGGTAGGAAGATCTTATAAAAGTTAATGAGTCCCAGGAAGGCTTGGAGTCTGTTTTGTTCTTTGTTCTTTGGGCATTTTTAATGGCAGCCAATTTCTTTTCAGTAGGGTGAATTCCTTGTTTGTCAAGAAGGTAACCCAGAAATTCAACCCTCTCAGTGCATAACTGGCACTTTTCCTTCTTAACCTTGAGGCCTGTGTCTTTGAACTTTTGTAGGATAGTTCTTAGGCGTTTCTCTAACTGACTTCTCGTAGGGGCGGCTATCAACACATCATCGAAATAGGGCACAACCCCTTTGATGCCCTGTAACAACCTTTCCATCAGACTTTGAAAAATACCAGGTGCTACGCTTACCCCAAACTGGAGTCTGTTACATTTGAATGCACCTCTGTGTGTAACTATAGTTTGGGCTTCTGCAGTTTCTACATCCACTGGCAACTGTTGATAAGCTTGGGCCAGGTCAAGCTTTGCGAATACTTTTCCGCCCCCAAGTGAGTGAAGGAGATGTTGGACCATGGGTACTGGATAGGCGCTCTGCTGTAACGCGTGGTTGAGGGTGGCCTTGTAATCCCCACAGATTCTCAAGGATCCCCTTTTGTTCCGGCACACTTTAGCAATGTGCCCCCTTTTCTCACAAGAACGACAGATGGCATCTAGGAACCTGCATTCTGATCGTGGGTGGTTTCCCCCGCTCCAGTGCATTGGAAACTGGATTTATGGCCCCGCTGGTCTCTCTGTTCGCGCTCTGACCTGAGTCTGTTGATTTCTTCCTCTTCACTATCCGATGCGGAATCGATGTCCTCGTGGTGGGGGGATGAAGCGTATTTCTCCGAGGATTTGGCTGGATCGCTGGGTGTTTGATGGCTGGCCCCATTTGCTCGGCGCATTCGTGTTGCTGATTTGCGAGTGGCTTCAGCTGCAGTAGCATCTGCTATGGCATCTGCGAGGGTGATGTCTCCCTTTGCCATAATTTTGCTTTGGACCGTGGGGTCCCTTAGGCCAAGAACAATTCGATCTTTCATGGCTTCTTCTAGGTTTACGAAACCACATAATCCACCCAAATTTCGTAGGTCAGCTACAAAGTCCCTGATGTTCTCACCTTTACATTGGTCCTTCTGGTAGAATTCATGTCTCCTGATGAGGGTTGGAACTGCTGGGGCGTAATGGGCGCGCAGGATGGGAGCCAGGGTAGCCCAGTCCCTTGTTTTGACTTCAGCTGGTTTGGCAAGTGCTTTTGCCATTCTAAAAATGGTGGGTCCGCAATGCGTTAGGAAAACCGCCCTTTTTTTGCTCGATGTAGCATCCTTCAAATTGTTAGATTCCAACATTGGGAACCTGTCCATATATGAGTCCCAGTCCTCGCTGACTGGATCAAATGGAGCGGGTGGTATAGCGCTGCTGGCCATTCTGCCGTTCTCTGCGCGTCTTCAGCCATGTGCTCTGAATAATCTGCGAGTGCTCAGTCAGCTCTATCGTCTCCGCATCCCATCCTCGTCGCCAGTGTTAAGTCTGGAAAGATGGGCGCAATAACGGAGATGAGACCTCGGATAGTAACTTCAACTCTTTAATAGTGACTTCAGATCAGAGATAAAAAGCCTAGAAGCAGCAGCTCCTTTTATAGAGCTGGCTGCTGCTAAAGCGTCCAATGACAGAGATTTGAGCCTGTTGCGCTCAGAGTGTCCAATCCCACAGCCCGTTTACCAGCCAATCGGATCAGCTCTAAATGACCAATCATGACCCGCTGTTCACGGACCAATCAGAAGCGCAGGATTACGAGCCTGATAGTTCGGAACAATTATCACCATTACTATTCCATCATTATTACCTTCCTTATTGTCATTATCATCATCATGCCTAGTTCACAGGGCAATAAATTGGTGTAAAACAAGAGGACCATGGTCAAGGTATCTGAAGAGGAATGGTGGCAGCAGAAAACTACAGAAATAATAATCAGAAATTATGCATGAATCTAATCAGGAAGGTGGTGGGGCTCAAAGGCCATGACCTCCTTCCACCATAAGCCCTAACTGGATATCCACCTCAGGTGGTTGATGAAATAAGACCAATTAGGAAACTGTGAGCATCTTTGACCAAACTAAATGCAACACTGGGGAATTCCTGGAATCTTGGCACTCAGACAAATCAGCCATCAAGAGGCATATGGAGATAAACAACATTTATGCATCATTCAAAAGAGACATTTTTTAAAAAGGGAAACAAAAATGCAGAATATCTCACCATCAGTAATCAACACCCAGAAAAGAAGGATTAATGCCAGACAAACATTCAAGCAGTATACAATACCCTAATCAATAGCTACCAACTCAGACGAACAATCATGCAGTACACAATACCTAATCAAGAAACTATCAAGGGAAAACAACACACTAACACTGACAGGGCAAACTACTATATATAAACAGAAAACAAATCCCACTCTCTTCTTGCACTGAAGATGTTACCAAGTGTGGTAACAAAATATCTGCATAAAACCAACCAAGCTTCCTAGAGCATCAAGGATTCCACAGTTCAACCTTAAACCACATATATTCTTTTTGTTTGAAGTAAGGTTTCCTGGTTATTTAATGTTGGAGTGAGCATTTTCTTGCAAGAGACTTGCAAAATGCTTTTGGTTTTTTAACCTGAGTTCTGAACACTTCCATAATACTCAAAACAATCTGTTTTACACACAGAGCTGGATGTTTCACACCCACAAAGAGTGTTTTGAATTTAAGACTGTTGGATTTAGAAATGTTTTGTAAACTATTAATATTTTGCTATATTCTCATCTTTAGGGGAGGAAGAAAAGAATGAAAGCTGAAAAATTCTCCATATTTTCTGGGAGCCTATTACATCTCTGGAAAGAATATTCCTGACCTTTGCAAATATATTTTAAAAACCACTGAGCACCTACAGTGTGCACATGAGCATGCATACATTAGAGTGTTCTTGACAATAGCACTTTAGCTGCCAGCTGCTTGACTATTTTTTTTCTTTTAATAACCCAGTAATCCCTTGCATCGGGGTGGAATCAAGGCAAATAGAGCTGAGTGTTTTACTGGCCAGATGCCCTTCCTGTCACCAATGCAGAGTTTGCAGCTGATATTTACTCATTGTGCCCAGAGGGAGAAATACCTGCCACTTCCTAGGATCGAACTCACAGCCTTCTGATTGTGAGGTGAGGCTCCACCTCTAAACCACTACGCCATTCAGCCAGCTGCCTGACTATAAAAGTGATAAATTACTATATTATCTATATGTATTCTAATCAGCCATACGTTGCTGAATATTGGATATGTGCAAACTAAGCTAGGCTTGCCTGCAATGAATAAAAGCTTTCTAATGCTACTTTTTGTGTGTTGTAACTATGTATCATTGCAACTATGTATCATTGCAACTATGTATCATTCATGTGTTTGCAACATTGTATCATTCACGTGTAATCATTAACTTCTGTCTCTTCAGTGACCTTTGCAAGGCACGTACAAGGGACAAGGAGCTAGATGATTGTTAATAAGCTTATCCACGTTGTAACTAATCTGTCCGGTATGCAGCTTTGTAAACATGCACATCCTGATGAGATTACCATGTTTGACTTGAGCTTTGATTAAATCATTTTCTTGTAAAAAAGCACAATAAAAGAGCGTGTGCCAAGACATTCGGGGGGCGCTCATCAAGAGGAAACTTCGCTTCCTGTCGTTTCTCTTCCCTTCGCTCCCTTTCATGAGCCGCCCATCAGATGCGGGATGGCAGATACCGCATTCTGGTGACCCCGACATGATTCCCTAAGGGGGATACGTTGTGACGCGCCCATATCTTATCAGCTCGATGGGAGCTGTGCATCGCCAGGCCTGAAGCGAATTGCACATCATCGGATCTGAAACACGGTCTCGACTTTCGTAAGTATGGGTGGAAACTTTTCTCAACAACAGACGCAGCATCTGAAGGAATTGAGGGAGTTAGTCGCTTCTTCTAAATATTCTGCTAATTTAAAGGGCTCGCCTGTAAAAATGAAACCTATTGCTACATTATTGGCTTATGTGTGGCAACATTGTCCTAATTATTCAGAGGAAGGGTCCTTAAAAATTTCCACTTGGCAAAAAATTGGTGAACATCTCCATAGTCCTCCTCGTGCACCTATTGGCATTTTGGTCACTTGGAGGAAAATTATGGAGGCTTTAAAAGTCCATTATAAAATAGAAGCAGGGAGTGTGCTTGAATCTCCCCCGCCAAGTTATGATAACTTTTCAATTTTCTCTAACTCAGGCAGAAGCTGCTGCCATTATTCAACAATGCCCCACATGTAGTAAGCAAGGACATTCCATTCCCACAGGAGTAAATCCTAGAGGATTAAAAGCTTGTGAAATTTGGCAAATGGATGTAACTCAGTATCCACCTTTTGCCCCTTGGAAATATTTGCACGTTTCAATAGATACATATTCAGGGTTTATTCTGGCTACTCCTCAAAGGGGAGAAACTGTAAAACATGTCATCAATCATTCAATTTGTACCTTTGCCTCGCTGGGACGTCCAAAAGAAATCAAAACAGACAATGGACCTGCCTATACAAGTTCTGCTTTCCAGGACTTCTGTAACAGATGGGATGTAACCCACAAGTTTGGGATTCCCTACAACAGCCAGGGGCAGGCTATTGTGGAAAGAGCGAACTTATCTCTGAAACATGCTCTTGATCGATATTCGTTGCGGAAAAAACCCCCGAACCTCCCAGCATTGCAAAATTCTCTTAATATTTGTCTTTACACTTTAAACTTTCTTAATCTGACTGGCATTCCTCCCACTTCTGCTGCTTCACGTCATTTTTCCTCCCCTTCACCCCCGCCTAACAGACCTCTGGTATATTATCGCAGATTGCCAGATCCTGCCTGGCAGGGTCCCGCTGAGCTTCTCACTTGGGGACGAGGCTACGCTGCGATCTTACTGCCAGACAAAACCACTTGCTGGATCCCTGGTAGGGCGGTTAGACCCTATCATGGGAATTCCTCCGCTACATCTGCATCTTAAACTCTTCCTGATATTCTTGCCTATATCTTCTTTGCAATTTCTACCTTACTTCAACAAAACCTATGCTTCCTGTCAAAAGACTATTCGTGTTAAAACCATTTCATTAACAGAAGGCTATTATACTTGCTCCATGTGGGTACGTCATGAAAATGCTACCCGTAGTTTTCACTCTGTCACTTCTGTTTTATTTTAAAGAACACTCTACCACTCGCTCTTTTGTTCCTTCTTTACTCTTCCTATGGAAAGGAACCTTAAAATCTTTTCCTCTATTCAATCTAAACATAGGGGGACCTAAATGTCCTTCTATTGTATTATGGGTTTCCCCACCCCAACTAACATCCTTGATGAATTACCAAATTAATCTTTATTGTCATTATTGTAATTATTATCCTTTTTCTACTTATTGAATTCCCTCCTCATTTCGCAAATGTTCTACAACTAACTTGTCCATAGCCCTCTCTCCTGCTTGTGATGTTTTTATATACCCAAACTCTGATCCTGTCAACAAACGACACCTCAAAAGAACTGTCCATGACGATCCGCAGAAGCCTCATAGAAGATATAATATTGCTTGGACTATAACTGACTGTCAAAGAGTTCGTTTAAGTTATACAATCAATTTTTCTTGCATAGAAGACTTCTACCCACCACTTCAATTCGATTTGGCAGACGCACCCACACAACCAGGGGATATCCTGCAATCTACACCACTTCAGGAGGAACTTTAACATCACGCCTGAAAGGAATGTATTTTATCCCTGGCAATAATTTTGTTTGGACTTGTTCCACCGGTTTCATGGCATGTGTCCACGGGGATGAAATTGTTAAATCCAAATCATTTTGCATTCAAGTATGGCTTGTGTGTATAACTCTGATGATTTTATATCCCTACAGGTACCCATGGAACACCCTCTCTTGCAAAATCGTAAAGATTTAGATCTGTTATTTTTTTAAAAAACAAGGGGGATTGTGTGCTACGCTTAAAGAAGAAGGTTGTTTTTATGCTGATAGCAGGGGGGGTTTGTTTTCTATTTCGCCATGGTTTACAACCTTTTTAACTGCATTGGCAGGATCATTAATAATCATTATATTGATATGTATTATAGGACCTTGTTGTTTTAATAGAATATTGCAATTTTTAAAAATCGATTATCCTCTGCTGATGTTAATGTGTTATTGCAAGCTCATGTTATATCCTCAACACCGGACGAAAAAATGTCATTGCTGAGTTACCGCTCCTTGGACAACCCTGACGCTGACGGGTCGCACTCTTGCCTAGATGATGAGGACGGCGAACATTTCAGAAAAATGGTTCCTGTCTTCTCGGACGAGGAAGAAGACTCGTCATAAATAATAAAAACAGAGGAGATGTTGTAACTATGTATCATTGCAACTATGTATCATTGCAACTATGTATCATTCATGTGTTTGCAACATTGTATCATTCACGTGTAATCATTAACTTCTGTCTCTTCAATGACCTTTGCAAGGCATGTACAAGGGACAAGGAGCTAGACGATTGTTAATAAGCTTATCCACATTGTAAATAATCTGTCCGGTATGCAGCTTTGTAAACATGCACATCCTGATGAGATTACCATGTTTGACTTGAGCTTTGATTAAATCATTTTCTTGTAAAAAAGCACAATAAAAGAGCGTGTGCCAAGACATTCGGGGCGCGCTCATCAAGAGGAAACTTCGCTTCCTGTCGTTTCTCTTCCCTTCGCTCCCTTTCATGAGCCACCCATCAGATGCGGGATGGCAGATACTGCATTAGTGGCCCTGGCATATTGGCAGCAAATAAAGAAATAAATCAATAAATTGCTGAAATAAGACTGTAAGATTTTTTTTATGCAGGGAGATTTTATCCTGGGAGGTTTGGTGTGGAGGGCTTGGATAATCTTGGAGAGTCAGCAGGTTCTTGGTACAGTGAACTAGATTTAATAAGAGCAAGTTTTCATTTTGCAAAATCTTTTAAATGCATAATTTGTTACCATTTTTATTCATATTAATATTTCTTAACATTGCACTATGTTTTATTTTATTTGTAGACCATTTTGAGAACATGAATTTCCAGGCAGAAAAATATAGGTGGTTAACAAATTAGGAGGATTTCCAGGTAGGAAAATATAACTTCTACAATTAATGCCAATTCTTAGTGGGAAAATTGAACCTCTAATCTGAACTTCCAGGGTAAAATTATAGTGTTTTACTTCCATGAAGAGAAAGAATGCAAGTGAGCAGAAAATATTCACTGAGGTCTGATATTAAATGTCTGTCAACCAATCATACTGAGAAGACCTGGGGTTCTTTGAGACGAGTCAAGGGATACTCTAGACTAAGGAGAAAGAGAAGTGATTTACTTAACAAAAAGCTCAGAAGGCTTCTATGTTCACAGAACGCTGCCTGCTTTAGAGATCTCTTCACCTGAAATTCAGATGAAGGTCACACATGGAGGTTATTTTAGCTGAGAGACTTTGCTGGTTGCCATATCAACTGGACTTCTTCATAGAAAAGATGTGCTTCTCACTGTCTAAGCTGCATATTAGAATAAAGCATGGCTGACAATCAGCTGTGCCCTTATCAGCAGGGATGAGTGTATTCTTTTATTTACATGCTACAGTTAAGAGATTAATAAAAATAAAGATTTGGTTGCCTTCCTTCCTTCTTTCCTTCCTTCCTTCTTTCCTTTCTTTCTTTCTTGGCATATTTTTATTGTTAATGCAATTCAAAACAATGTAAGAAAAAGAATAAGATACAACAAAAGAGTAACTACTAAATATAGATTTCTTTAAAATGTAATAATAAAATGTTCTAGCAACACATGCTCTTTGTTCCTTCCATTTGTTTCCCCAACTGCTAACTACAGTTTAAATATTTATGCTTTACACTGAACATTAATTATTATTGGTGTCTGTTTAAATCCTAGAAATGAATCATATTCCAAATGTCTAAAATTGCCTTGCTGTGTAATGTGTGGAATACATGGAAGCTTGTCTGAATTTTATTAAACTTCTGTTATAGAGATACATAGTCAACTTTGCCATTACCATATATTCTCTAGTTATGACTTCTTAGCCTGTTATTGTCAGCAAAGTTTCTGTTTTTCAGAACTCTGCCAGATTGGTTCTAAGCCACTATGGTGAAAGATTTGCCGGTGACATCATCATTGTCTGAGGAATGCCCAGTTAGGGCTTCTTTAGTGTCCCCATGAAATTGTCCATCAAAGCAGTACCCATACTCATGGTCACCTGCCTTTGAACCACTGGGTCAGCAGAAGTTGGAGCGTGTGTTGGGAGCTTACTCCACAATGTGACAGCAATTGGGTCTCAAACACAAGCCTGCTGATCATCAGTCCAGTGTTCTAACCTCAGGAGCCACCGTGCTCCTCAATGAACTATACTGCAAGCAATAAAGAACACAATATATATTTGCTGTAAAAAAATTGTATTCCATTGAAAGCCAAAGAACTCATTATGTTATACCTTCTTCACCTTGGATACCATAACTCTCATTATTTCCAAAGATTATGTAAATTGAAATTTTTGGAGTTGGTAATTTTACACATCTGGTGACCACAAGGTTGGGGAAATGCCATTGTAACAAAGGATACCAAATAGTGTTTAGACCATATAGTAACTTCCTTTAAGTTCCAAATACAAGAACTGAGCTACTGTGGAATTATTTTATTTATATCATAAGAGGGTAATGTAGAAGGTGGATTTTAGAAGTGACCTCAAAAATCCTTAGTTTAGCTATGATGCAAGAGCCTCAAGGAGACTTGCCAGGTGCAATGACACTTTATTTCCAATGTACAGTACTCAATGAATTAAACATTATTATATTTATTTCTGCTGCATTTACTTTTATTGCTAATTTATTGCTGCAGTATAAACAGTATAAACTGTTAGATTTTAAAGGACCTTTAATATATATATTTTTAAAATGAGCATTTATTGCTTGTTTTTTTTCCATTTTTTTTCTTACAAGCTTGGTATTGCAATTGTCAAGAAGGAAATAAAAATATATAATACAAATATAAGTTTTAAAGTTTCTAAGATAGTAGAGACAATAATTTTGATTTTTTTAAAAAAAGCAATAAAATAGGCAGAGATAGCTAACAAATCTCAGGTAACTAAACATTTGTTGCTAGATGGAAAAACATGACTTCTGACTCCACAAATGAAATATATTGTATTCCAATTCTCAGACATTCCAACCAACATGTTAACATCTGCAAATTTTAATTCAAGAGGTTTAGAAGATAAACAATAAGTGAGGCTTCTTGAAAACAGCAAAGTGAAAGTATTTCTTGAAGGTTTTGGAATCATCCAACAGGAAAAAAAAATCTATCTCCAAGGAACTCTTGTTCCAATTATTGAAGTTTCTTTGCCAGTCTATAAATAGAGATATTATACAGACATGGCCTCCCAAAGAGACAACCATTTCCAGTGGTTGGGTCATAGTCACACATGAATGCCAGCTTCTCAATGCACTGAATAGAGATCTAGGGAGAGCAGGATGCACGTGTAGGGCAATTTAGAAAGAAAAAAAATGAAGCAAAGTAAAAATTGATTCAGCCGAACTCTGCCAAGGCAGGCAAGAAACGAAGGGTCAAAAGATAAAGTGAGAAAAATAGTGTGATTGACATGAGCTTCAAGCAGGCTCTAGAAAACTATTGAAGATGAATGAGAATAAAAATTGTCAGAGGAGAACAACTAAGCTACCAATATCCTCAAGCCAGCTCGATCCATTTTACTATACCATATGGGGAATTATCAACTCTAGGAGTGATTATATTAATGAAGACTATTATACGACAACATTGAAAGTTATGCATCAGTTGAAATGCTTTTAAGAAATCCTGCAAAGGATATCAAATGAGCACCAAATTGAGCATGAAGGTTAAAATTATTTTCTTTCTTGAGGCCAGAAAACTAGTTTGGACGAAAAGAAGGCAGTTTTCCTAATTTCTTACTGAGGCCTCAGTAAAACAAATGTTACATGACTTACTATTCAGACATTCAACATGAATAAATGTGATGACTGGAACATATAGATTCTGTGAATATAGCTGTTCCTCCCAAAAGTGGTTCCTATAATCATGGCAGGTGAAAGAAAAGCTGTCCTAAACATGGATTTGTTAACAAGAACTACCCATTATTGTTATGTATTCAAATGGTATATTCGAAATCCCCGAGCCTTGATTGGCCAAGGCACGGGGATTTCTGATTGGCCCGATTTAGGTCTCCCGCGATTGGTGCAAACCGAGAGCGGGAGACTTGAATCGCTGCCATTGGCCGCGGCAGCCTCGCGAAAGGTATAAAAGCCGCGGGCTTTTTGCCTTTCGCCGATTCGGTTCACTTGTTAAAAATAAAGAGCTTTTACTTGAAGTCACCGACTCTGAGCTTATTTCCGGACACGACACTGGCGACGAGGATGGGATCTCGCCCCTGAACCGAACCCCGTGTCCACCTAAGAACCAGCGACAGCACTAAGATGGCAAAGATAGCACCGCCCGCCCCCTTCAACCCCGCCGCCGAAGACTGGGAATCGTATTCGGATCGGTTCCGGATGTACCTAGAATGCGCCGGCATGAAGGACGCCCCGGGCCCGCTGAAACGCGCTGTCTTCCTTACACACTGCGGACCAGAGGTCTTCCAGATGGCTAAGGCATTAGCCAAGCCGGCAGACGCAACCGCCATGGACTGGGACGCCCTCGAACCAATACTGCGGCGCCATTATGCCCCCGAGGTCCCCATCCTAATACGGCGCAATGAGTTTTACCGCCGAAACCAGAAGCCAGACGAAAAATTGAGCGATTTCGTCGCAGAACTGCGGCGCCTGGGAGGACTCTGTGAGTTCGAGGGTCTCAACAGTCTCATAAGAGACCGTTTCGTACTCGGGTTATGGGATCCTACACTGCAGAGCCGACTTATGGCCAAGGGCGACATCAGCCTAGCCGATGCCCTGACAGCAGCCGCAGCAGCTGAAGCAACACGCACGTCGGCAGACAGCATGCGAAGATCTGACGCGAAGGGCGGAAACAACAACCCGGCAAGGTCGGCCGACGCAAGAAGTGAAGCAACCGCACACTACGGTGAATACCAGTCGAACTCCAGCACGTCTGAAGACGAGGAGGACATTCACCGAGTACAGACGGGACGCGGCGATCAACGAAGTCGAAAAGGTCGCAAGTCGAGGTCCAGCTGCGCCGGGTGCGGCGGCGACCACCCCAGGTCAGAATGCCGATTTTTTGACTCTATCTGTAGGCATTGTGAACGAAGGGGTCACATCGCCCGAGTTTGCCGCCAAAAGAAGACTCGCAGCCCGCCCAAATGGGAACAGCACGACAGACGGAGAGAAAACTCCCCGCCCAGAACCAGAGAACGACAGCCAGACGGTCGGTGGGACCGCGCTCAACGATCTCAAAGAAGCGGCGATGGTCGGCGGAAAGAAGAGACCCATCAGACGGTGACCATCGGCCACGCCACCTCCGACGGCACCAGAAAAATACATGTAGAAGTACATATAGAAGGCCAGCCATGCAAGATGGAAGTGGACTCTGGGTCCTACCTTTCCATGATTGCATGGCGTGAAATCAAAAGACTGGTGCCTACTCTACAAAAGAGAAACGTGCAGACACAAAAGGTCATCATTAAAGACTACCAAGGGAACCGTGTCCCGGTAGTAGGCACCAAGAATTTCAACATAACCTACAAAGGCCACACTGAACAACTACCACTCACAATCGTCGATCGCGACCGCCCAAGCCTACTGGGTCTACAATGGTTCGCCCCGCTTAACATCGTGCTGACAGGTGTCAACCAAGTCACCATCGAAGCTTGGGAACAGCGGCTAACCCAGGAGTTCCAGGAGGTGTTCGATGGAGGCTTGGGCAAGTACCAGGGGCCCCTTATCTCGTTTGACTTAGACCCAAGGGTTCCCCCTAAGAGACTTAAACCTAGAAGGGTACCGTTTGCATTAAAACCAAAAATTGACGAGCAGCTTGACAAGCTCGTCAAACAGGGGGTATTACAACCGATAGACCATGCCAGATGGGAAACCCCTATAGTGACCCCAGTAAAACCAGATGGGTCAGTGAGAATTTGCGGGGACTATAAGGCCACCCTAAATGGCGCATTACAACAAAGCGCCTACCCAGTCCCTATAGTACAACATTTACTACACTCGCTAGGAGGGGGCAAAGTCTTTGCAAAGCTTGACCTTGCCCAGGCATATCAGCAGCTACCGGTAGACGAGAAAATGGCGGAAGCCCAAACAATAGTAACCCATCGAGGGGCCTTCAAGTGTAACCGGCTCCAATTCGGAGTCAGCGTGGCACCAGGCATTTTTCAAAGCCTGATGGAACGTTTGTTACAGGGCATAAAAGGGGTGGTGCCCTATTTTGACGACGTATTAATAGCGGCGCCAAATGAAGCCGACTTAGAGAAGCGACTCAGACAAGTCTTAACAAAATTTAAAGAAACAGGACTTAAGGTTAAGCGAGAAAAATGCAATCTATGTACAAAGCAAGTAGAGTTTTTGGGCTATCTCCTAGACCAGAAGGGCATTCACCCTACAACTAAAAAAATAAAGGCCATCAAGGAAGCCCCCACCCCAAGATCCAAAACGGAATTACAAGCGTTCCTAGGATTACTAAATTTCTATAATGTTTTCCTACCTCAAAAGGCAACGGCGGCGGAGCCCTTACATAGACTCCTAGACAAGAAGGCAGCCTGGACTTGGGGGAGGCGAGAACAAGCCGCTTTTCAAAAAACCAAGGACCTCCTCACCTCCGATGCTGTCCTGATGCAATTTAGTGAGACTTTACCACTAGCTGTCACTTGCGACGCATCACCCTTCGGCGTCGGCGCCGTCCTCAGCCACACCCTCCCAGACCAGAGAGAAGCACCCATTGCCTTTTTCTCCAGGACTCTGACCAAACCAGAGCGCAACTATAGCCAGCTGGACAAGGAAGCTTTGGCTATAGTTGCCGCCGTTAAACGTTTTCATGAATATTTGTACGGCCGCCTGTTCACCATCGTGACGGATCACAAGCCTCTGTTGGGCATCCTCCCGGGAAACCGAGCCACGCCCAACATCTTGTCACCCCGAATGACAAGATGGTCGGAATTCCTGGCAGCCTACAATTACGAACTGTTACACAAGCCAGGTAAGAAAATCTCGCACGCGGACGCTTTAAGCCGCTCGCCCTTACCTGACTCAGAACCTGACCCAGCACCTACAACAAATACCCTGAGCATAGAAAGTTTACCTATTACCGCATCCGACATTGCCAGGGAAACCATTAAGGACAGGCGTCTGGCTCGAATCTTGCACTGGTTAGAAAAAGGCTGGCCGGAAAAGGACTGTGACGAGACTTTTAAAACATTCCGCCAGCGCCAGACCGAACTGTCACTACTGAAAGGATGCATTCTATGGGGTGACCGGGTGGTAATTCCAGATAGATTGCAAGAAAAAGTCTTGAGGATGCTACATGAGGGCCATCCTGGCATCGTCAGGACTAAAGCCCTGGCCAGAAGCTACGCTTGGTGGCCAGGGATGGACAAGCAAATTGAGGCATGGGTCGCCAAATGCCACCGATGCCAGGAGACCAGATCCAGCCCATCCACAGCACCCATCCGGGATTGGGAAACACCACGAGGCCCCTGGTCCAGAGTCCATCTTGACTTTGCGGGCCCCACAAATGGACATACATTTTTAATCACAGTCGACGCATACTCAAATTGGCTAGAGGTGGCTGACATGAAATCCACCACCACAGAGGCTGTCATAAAAGAACTGTGTAAACTGTTTTCCACACACGGCCTCCCAGACGTCATCGTCTCAGACAACGGGCCCCAATTCACCTCCATCGACTTCGAACGGTTCCTGGCAGAGAAGGGCATCCGCCACGCATTGACAGCACCGGTGCATCCGGCGGCGAACGGTAGGGCGGAACGGATGGTCCAGTTTACAAAAAAAACCCTCAGGAAAATGGACCACGGGGAGATCAACGACAAAATCAACCGCCTACTCTTCATACAACACATCACCCCCAACACTACAACCAACAAGAGTCCGGCAGAGCTGTTAATGGGCAGGAAGCTGAGGTCTCCACTTGACAGACTGCACCCGACTTACAACCCGGAGCAGCCCCCAGACTCCAGCTCCAGGTTCCGGACATTTAACCCAGGTGACCTGGTATACGCAAAAAACATGACGGGGGACCCCCTATGGATCCCAGCCGTCATAACACAAGTCACTGGTCCAAAGTCGTACCGGCTCCAAACCACGGATGGGCGAGCCTGGAAACGGCATATTGACCAGTTAAGGTCCCGAACGGCGACTGACCTCAACCCCCAAGAAGCGAACCAAGGGGGGAGGGAATACCCGGAGAGACAATCGCAAAATAAAATAAACCAAAAATACTCACCAGAAAACAGCCATCGCGATTCCCCTCCGGAGAAGAACCGTCTGGCCAGCTCTACCGACTCGGAGAAGCCAAGCGGGAGCGGCGAAATCCGCAGCTCAACCGACCCGGTAGGCCCAGGCGGGAGCCACGGCGAAAGAACCGGCCCGATCATCCAGCCGGTTCGCAAAGAGGCAGGAGCAGCCAAAGGAACGACCGCTCCGGCCGAGATACAACAGGAAAGTGAGTTGCGCAGGTCAACTAGGACTCGACGGAGCCCCGCCTACCTGCGTGACTACACCACCTGACGGACCGTACCAAGGGGGGAGGGGTGTTATGTATTCAAATGGTATATTCGAAATCCCCGAGCCTTGATTGGCCAAGGCACGGGGATTTCTGATTGGCCCGATTTAGGTCTCCCGCGATTGGTGCAAACTGAGAGCGGGAGACTTGAATCGCTGCCATTGGCCGCGGCAGCCTCGCGAAAGGTATAAAAGCCGCGGGCTTTTTGCCTTTCGCCGGTTCGGTTCACTTGTTAAAAATAAAGAGCTTTTACTTGAAGTCACCGACTCTGAGCTTATTTCCGGACACGACAATTATCACTGCAAATGTGCCTCGGTAATGCTAGTCATTCTACAGAACAGGAGGTAGTGATAACTTTAGGAGGCAACACAGAAAGCCGGAGGAGCGAGTTAGGATGATGACTGAATAATACAACAAATATTGACCCAAGGGAGATGAAGGATATGAAGGATTGAGTCAAGGGTTGGTCCAAGGAATATGGAGAGGTAAATAAGTCACAATACCTGGTAATGATTTTGAATATTAATATCTGTTCTCATTATATTAGACATACAAATGTATTCACAATGCCCATTTGATAGAATAAAATTACTCTGTAACTTTACAAAAATAATGCCTTTTATAATAATTGTTTTAGGCCTTGGCATGATTGCATAAAGTTTTTAAACCAAGTTGTTCTGCCTCCTAACATATTTTGAATGCTCCACCACAATCCCATACCAATAACCTTGTGGTTGTGGTCCTTGATTTATCAATGATACGAATGTGAGGAGAGCCTCACTCTCTTGGCCAAAAACCATTGTGGTAAAAAATGAATTCATAAAAATAAGTTTATGGAATGGCAAGGTCCAAAAGAAGTTTCTGCTCAGATAAACATAAGCATATCCAGATTTTTTCTATTCAGCAAGAGAAGATACTGGAACTAAGATTGAAGATAGATACAGTCATAGGGCATTAGGAGGCAGGGCCTGTTTACAAGGCAAGTATGTCCATTTGGATCCCCTTGGAGCTTCAAGGAAATGTCTGAGAAACCTTATATTATGAATCCCAGTCTTCTGCTGCTGGAAGTTTGAACACAGAATTAAAAAGGGCTAGTTACATATAATTTTAGCACTAACTTTCTCCAAACCGTCCATCAAGACTTAAACTATTAAATCTGGCTTACAGTAATGTAATCTGTTTGCTCCCAGAGAGATTCCAAGCTGTTACATGTTATGAACAGGTAGACCCCAGACAGCTCTTTTTAAAAAATAGTGCAATGATTTGGGAAAGTTATACCAAAAATCTATCAGTCATTTGTAGAATAAATGGGCTCGTTCTGCCACCTGTCTAGACTCAAGCTAAAAGCAGAAGCTTACAAATTGGTTTGGTTCTGAATATCTTTAACGCGCTTTAAGCAAGATCTCTTGGTGGTGGAATCACTGGATAAAAGCAAAAACACACTTTCTGCATCTTTATGGATGTTTAGGGTCAAACACCTACACAGAGGCAACTGAGCCCAATTTACTTTCATATCCCAATCTGGAGATACTATCATTTGAAGATTACAGCAAGAGCCCGCAGGTAGAAGAATGATTAATTCAGTTAATCCACAGGCGACTTTCTAATTCCCCAGAGAAATGGAAATAGTTCTCAAAAATTAAATCTAAGCCCTATCTCTCCAGTCAAAGTCCTATCAGCCCTTGCCATCTTTTGTGTGACCTATTTGCTAAGGTTTGCTTATAGATAGGTCACTATTGGACTGTGTTAGAACTTACTATTCAATCCCAATGCTGTTCCTGCTGCTGAACACAGATAAGAGGCATTTCTTAAAAGTAGCGAAGGTGGGAAATTGAATGGCAATTCTTGATCAGACTGATCACATTGCTGCAGGGTTTTGGATGGATTTTTGTTAGGTATCGCAAAGGACAGGAAAGTTTTCCTTTAAATTATCTTTAATTGGTTATTAATTCAAAGGCTGTGATGTCTTTATTTAGACTAGAGACTATATTGCAGTCCCACCAAGACAGGGACTTTAGGATGTGTCTATTATACCTTAGAATGCAGAGCCACTGTGATCGGTATAGACTGAATTGACATATTACACTATATATTGTTTGCTGATTATGATTTAGGCAATGGACCAGAATTGGATGGCTATATTCAACACTCAATGCTAAACTAGATAGACTTCAACAAGATTTAGTTCAATGTGTGCATTTAGTTCAGCTCCATCAAAAGAGATTTTTATTAGCTAAAAGGGAGGGAGTTTTGTTGGGAAAATCAGTGGCACACAAGTAAGCAAATGAACAATATTATGCCATACCCAGACCTGATAGAAGCAATTCCTAAGACAAATTTAAATGGGGAGGAGAAAAAGAAATCAAAGTTCTGATCCATGAAGGCTCCTGCTTGAACAAGCAAGACAGGTAGAGAGCAGAATAGAGGAGAAAACAGGGAAAAGAATAGATAAAAGATGAAAGAGAGATAAATGACCTCCTAGAATTGTGATATGATTCAAGGCTATCAATCAACAGAGAAGTGAGAATCAGTCAATTGGGTATTAAAATAAAATTGAAACAGCTAAGCTAGCCCCTACAACATATAAACTATAATATAGCCCATTAGATTGAAGATTTGCCTTTGCATGGGGGGGATGAAAAGGAAAATTGGGAATGGTGATGCTTTTATGCCAGTTTGCTCCTGAGAATGAAATTGCTCTGTGGGATTTGCAACATTGGTTTGTCTCCTGAGATCAGTCTCTGAAGGTGTCCTGGAAGACTTTGGGGTTAGAACAGGTAATAAATTCTTATTTACATTTCTGAGAATATGATTCTCTTGTCTGTCTCTAGAAATATCTAAAAAGTAATCTGGAAAACCATCTCTTTATAAGAAGATATATTAGGAAGTAGAAATAGACACAAAGCATTTCATTCCCTTGCACTTGAATGAAAACTGTCATATGAGATAGAATCTAAAGTTACAAAATGTATGATTCATTAAATCTCACTTCTTTACCCTGATGTTCTTCAGAAAACTTGGATATCAACTCCCATATTTCTCAGGCAGTATAGAAAATGGCACGTGGAGAATATTGAGTTAAGAAGGAATGATCTGTTAGAAGAGACTTCCATTCTCCAGGTGGATCCAAACTTAGTTTCAGGTATTTTTCCCAACCAGATGGAATGAGGATATGTGCTAAAAATACATAAATCACACATGCTGTTTATCAAAGAATAAACTTTCATTTCACGCCACTTGATTTAACATAATTTTGTGCAAAAGTGTAATGAAAAGCTACCCCAAAACCACTTTGGGATTCTATTTCTTTATGATATGAGAGTTTAAGTTTTCAGTTTTGCTATTCTCTTGCTCATCTGAACTGATGCTTGCTTTTAAGTTAGATTATGATTAGCTCAAAGTGAGCTACACTATATTTTATTTCCTCACCACCACCAACAAATCCATCTGGATGTCAAAAAATTATAAAAAGGTGACTATAATAGTCTCACAATATATACCAGAGCAGAAAATTAAAGTGCTATATAAAGGTGATATTTCTTTCAGAAGAAAAAAAATATCTAAAATAATTCCATTAGGAAGTTGATTCAACTGTTCAGTGAAATCTCCAAGGAAGTTGCATTTTAAAAGTTGAAATATCATGTTCATATTACTAAAACGCAAGTGCCTTGAACTGAGAGACGGGTGAAAAATAAATTTAATAATATTTTTTTAATAGTGAAGAATAGCCCTGCCTACAATCAGCTCCTTAATCTGCCCTTGCTTGGTTATTTTTATCTCCCATGTAACATAAGTAACATAAATCAAATATTGAAATGATATAAAAGTAAGTAGAAATTAGTTTCCAACTTTGTCACAGTACCTTAACCACAGCCTTAACCACAGCCTTTGAATTAAGTACCTTGTCACAGGTAGTACTTTAGTTAATGTCACTGATACAGTAAGCAATAAGAGCAGACTACAACAAAATAGTACTTCTAACCAGGTGTCAACTATCAGAATATAGGTACATCTGAACTGCTTACCAGCAAAGTTTTGTTTCATTAAAAACTACAAATATTTGATCATCATGTAAATGATTGTAACAGTCATTGTTATAGGTCAAACAGATGTGGTCCTATCAAAACAAAACAAAGCGACAACAACAAAGGACTTTATTTTCTAGGCATATAACACGTTGTTTCTCCCCGCTGCCTCCCCCCAAAAATCAGGCAGTATGAACATTTCAGAAAAATCAATCAAAGGACTGACAATTAACTATCCACTCCCATGCATGCTTATTCAGAGATCTCAATGCATTCATAAAATATTTATCCCTCTCTCATAATAATAGAATCTGGAATCATCCAGTGATGATCATCCTTTATGAATGATTAAGAAATTAAGGGTATATTCTAAGCTATGTTTCAAATACGGATTATTGAATAATTTAAATAATCTGGGTTTAGTTTTACATTAATGGCTAGGAAGAAAGAACATACTAAGCTAGAACTATTCAAATCTTATTTTGAGGTTGCTATTAGACAGGTATGTTAACACTTTTTTCATGGTACCATTAATAAAAACTCAACTTTGTGTTGTTCAGCTAAAATAAGTGATCTAGACTCAGAAACAAAGTTTTAAAAACAGTACTTCCAACAGCGCTTAAATCTGTGCGCTTTTCTAAGCTATTTTCTAAGACTCAAAATAGATTCAGCAAAATAGCAAGAGCAAGACCACTTAGATATATAAACCACTTCACAGTGCTTTACAGCCCTCTCTAAACAGTTTACAGAGTCAACAATCTGGGTCCTCATTTTACCCACCTCAGGATAGAAGGATAGAAGGCTGAGTCAACCTTGAGCCGGTGAGGATCGAACTCCTGGCAGTGAGTAGTGAGTTAGCCCTACAGTACTGTATTCCAACGACTGTTCCATCATGGCTCTTAATACATATCATTATATACTTTGAACTTACCCCTTTGCTGCAATACTAAGTACAAAGTCACATGTAATTGGATTGCAATTTGGAAATATACTACCAGAATGCTATGAAAATATGTCTATTCATTTTGTGCCTCTTTTAACTTTCATGAAGAAGGTATGGAGTTACTCTGATTCTTCATCAGTCTTCAGAATACTAATGACACATAAGAAGTGTTGTGAATTAATAAAAGTGCTTGAATAAAGATTGTTGAAACCTTAAAGTAAAGTGCAGGGTTCTGGCCCTGCACTTCTGATTGGCTGATAATAGTCATATCAGATTGGTCCATTCAGGAGAATCTGATTGGCTATTAACGAGCCTTTCTCATTGGTTAAAAGTGCTAACGTTCCTGTGGTTTCATTGGCTAAATACGCAAGAGCTTGCCTATATAAAGGGGGCTGTTGTGGCCATTTTTAGAACTGTTGCACCATGTTAAATAAAGAGTTGAAGTTCATGTTCATTGACTCGTCTCCACTTCTTGCGCCACGCACAGAACATAACACTGGCGACGAAGGTGGGATGTGGAGACGTCAGAGCTGACTGAACACTACAGGGCGATAACTGAGCATGTGGCTGAAACGTACCAACGACGGAACCATGTCCAGCAGCGTCATACCACCCGCTCCATTCGACCCGGCACAAGAAGACTGGGACTCATATATGGATCGCTTCCAGATGTTTCTGGAAACCAACAATTTGAAGGATGCCACTACCAGAAAGAAATGGGCGGTATTCCTAACTCATTGCGGACCGACTGTATTCAAGATGGCCAAGCACTAGTGAAACCGGCAGAAGTGAAGTCCATGGACTGGGACGTCCTTGAACCCCTGCTAAGGGCCCACTATGCACCGACCGTACCAACGCTCATTAGAAAGCATGAATTTTACCAGAGAGATCAATGGAAGGGCGAAAGTGTTGCTGATTTCATAGCTGATCTCCGGAATCTGGGAGGCCTATGTGGGTTTGCCGAGCTCGAAGAAGCCCTAAGAGACCGAATAGTTCTGGGATTAGATGCACCCAGCGTGCAGAGTAAGCTGATGGCGAAAGGCGACATTAGCCTTACAGATGCCATAGCTGAAGCTACTGCAGCAGAAGCAACCAGGAAGTCGGCTGCCCAAATGCGCCGCACCCATGCCCCACTTTGCCAACTCGCCAGCGAAGTTTCACCTCACTTAGAAGAACAGGCAATGACAGCCCACCACGAGGACCTCGAATCGTCATCGGAAAGTGATGAAGAAGAGGTCAGCTGGCTCCGGTCTGAACGAGACCAACGCCAGAGATCACAGTACCAATGCGCTGGTTGTGGGGCAAACCACCCCCGATCAGACTGCAAATTCCTCGATGCGCTCTGCCATGTGTGCGGGAAAAGAGGCTACATCGGACGGGTCTGTAGAAGCAAACAAGGACCCAGCCAGCCCTCAAGGGGGGCTAACTATCGCCAATCCACAGGAAGCCATCCTGTAAAGCGAGAACCCTTGAACCACCAATGGAACAACCACTCCTACAGAAACAAACCCCTAAAACACTCAACGAAGCAAGAAGAGGCGCACCAAACTATTACGATTGGTACGCCTCATCACTGGATGCCAAAAAGATCCAGGTGAAGGTGGCCATCAAAAACCAGCCTTGTATGATGGAAGTCGATTCAGAATCGTCCCTCTCGATGATTTCCTGGATGACCCTCAAGCAACTCATCCCTACCGTACGGCGACAAGACCTCCGATTCCAAAGAATCATACTCAAAGATTATCAGGGAAATCGAATTCCAGTCGTTGGATCCAGCCAAGTCTGTGTCTCATTTAAAAATCGTACCGCAGCTCTACCCTTGACTGTAGTCGACAGGGATCGGCCTAGCTTGTTAGGCCTCCAATAGTTCTCTCCACTTGGAATTGAAGTAGCCGGCATTCACCAAACCAGCAGCAATGACTGGGAAGAGGCTCTCGTCCAAGAATTCCAGGACGTCTTTGCAGATAAACTAGGCGAGTACAAGGGGACCCCAATATCATTTAACCTCAACCCCAAAATAGCTCCCATCCGCCTGAAGCCTCGTTGAGTTCCATTTGCCCGAAAACCAAAGATTGACGAGCAGCTTGATAAATTAATAGCCCAGGGGGTGTTAGAACCAACCGACCATTCTCCCTGGGAAACCCCAATCGTGACACCCATCAAGCCGGATGGATCATTAAGAATTTGTGGGGACTACCGAGCCACCCTGAATCACACCCTGCAGCAAAATGCTTACCCGGTACCAGTGGTGCAACACCTCCTCCATTCCCTGGGGGGCGGAAAAGTCTTCGCGAAACTAGATCTAGCCCAGGCACACCAAAAACTGCCTGTAGACAAAAAAACGGCAGAGGCCAAACGATCGTTACGCACCGAGGTGCGTTTAAATGTAACCGACTCCAATTCGGAGTAAGCGTGGCCCCGGGAATCTTTCAAAGTTTGATGGAAAGACTATTACAAGGGATAAAAGGCGTTGTCCCCTATTTTGATGATGTTTTAATTGCTGCTCTGACTCAAGAAATACTAAGGGAGCGCCTGGGGTTGGTTCTTCAGAGATTTAAAGACTCAGGTCTCAAAGTTAAAAAAAACAAGTGTCAACTATGTACGGATCGAGTAGAATTTTTAGGATATTTAATAGATAAACAAGGCATTCACCCCACCGATAGCAAACTTAGGGCAATGAAAAACACCCCAAAACCCCGCAATAAGGCTGATCTCCAAGCTTTCCTAGGCCTTATCAATTTTTATAATGTCTTTCTGCCTCACAAAGCAACCATAGCTGAACTGCTACATCGTTTATTGGACAAAAAAGCACCCTCGGTTTGGGGGCACCAAGAGGAACATGCGTTTCGACAAGTAAAAAACCTATTGACTTCCAACACTGTTTTGATGCAGTATAATGAGACTTTGCCTTTAACTGTTACTTGTGATGCATCACCCTTCAGAGTGGGCGCCATTTTGAGCCACGTTTTACCAAACGGAAGTGAAGTCCCTGTTGCCTACTTTTCAAAAACACTGTCAAAAGCAGAACGCAATTACAGTCAAATCGATAAGGAAGCTCTTGCTATTGTATCTGCTGTTAAACAATTTCATGAATATATTTATGGGCGAGCTTTCACCATAATAACTGACCACAAACCGTTACTGGGAATAATAGCGGGAGATAAACCAACCCCTTATATATTATCTCCCAGAATGACTCGCTGGTCAGAATTCTTGGCTGCCTATAATTATAAGTTGCAACATCGCCCAGGGAAAGCCATTCCCCACGCTGATGCATTGAGCCGTGCACCACTTCCAGAAACCGTTGATGACCCTGCTCCGACTGTCACAACACTGCAGATCGAGGCACTCCAAAAACCGCCATTGACAGCTTGCAATATCACGATTGAAACTAAATGCAATTCCATTTTAGCACATGTCCTCAGCTGGGTAGAGCGTGGATGGCCATTGGACCAAATCCCTGACAACTACGTTCCCTTCAAAAGTCGACAGACAGAACTGTTTTCCCAGAAAGGCTGCATCATTTGGGGCGATAGAGTCATTGTCCCAGAGCGGTTACAGCGAGCGGTACTGAGAACCTTGCATGATGGCCACCCTGGCATCGTGCGCATGAAAGCACTCGCACGAAGCTATGCGTGGTGGCCAGGCATAGACAAGCAGATCAAAGCCTGGGTAAAGACTTGTCACAAATGCCAGGAAGTCAGCAATGTCCCACCAAAAGCAACCCCAACAGAATGGGAAACACCCAGGGGACCATGGTCCAGTATTCATCTGGACTTTGCGGGAACCTACGAATGGACACACATTTTTATTAACAGTGGATGCCTACTCGAACTGGCTCGAAATCCATGAGATGAAAAATACAAAAACCGAATCAGTCATCAGGAAATTGGACAGATTATTTGCAACACACGGACTACCGGACGTTCTGGTATCCGACAACGGGCCCCAGTTTACCGTGCTTTCTTTTGAACAGTACCTGGCGAACCGCAGTATTCGCCATGCACTAACTTCACCGGCGCATCCTGCAGCTAATGGAAGGGCCGAGCGCATGGTACAATTCGTCAAAAGAACTCTACATAAAATGGACTATGGCGATATCGAAGACAAGATTAACCGGATACTCCTTTTGCAGCACATCACTCCACACAGCGTCACCAACAAAACTCCCGCTGAGTTATTGATGGGACGAAAACTCCACTCCCACCTCGACCGATTACACCAATCGTACGAACCTGAAAAACCACACGGATCCAGCGGGAAATGCCGTAATTTCCAGGTAGGCGACTTGGTTTTCGCGAGAAACTTTTATGGCGACCCATTGTGGGTCGAGGCAACTGTAATCCAAGTAACCGGACCCAGATCGTACCGAGTGAAATGTCACGACGATAGAATAGGGAAACGCCATATTGATCACCTGCGTTCAAGGCTGCAGTCTGGGGTCTGCGATTCCGGTGATTTCCAAACTGAGGGGGGAGGAGACGCCAAGGAGGCTGAGTTTGAAATGGCAAAAAGCACACGTGGAAGAAATGACTGCTCAGACACAACATGTGAAGAAGGATCGGGGACAGGGGTAAACTCGCCTCAAAGGGATACCGAGGACATTAGTGGTAACGGAAGTTTAGATAGAGAACCAGAGGCACCCTGTTCACCAGATAACGTCCTACCCCAACAAGACTCTAGACAAATACCGGGAGGACAACGTAAATCAAACAGACAATCAAAACAACCTGCCTACCTCAAAGACTACGTTACCGCACCCCTTAAACAGAAACCGGGGGGAAGGGGTGTTGTGAATTAATAAAAGTGCTTGAATAAAGATTGTTGAAACCTTAAAGTAAAGTGCAGGGTTCTGGCCCTGCACTTCTGATTGGCCGAGAATAGCGATATCGGATTGGTCCGTTCAGGAGAATCTGATTGGCTATTAACGAGCCTTTCTCATTGATTAAAAGAGCTAACATTCCTGTGGTTTCATTGGCTAAATACCTAAGAGCTTGCCTATATAAAGGGGGCTGTTGTGGCCATTTTTAGAACTGTTGCACCATGTTAAATAAAGAGTTGAAGTTCACTGTTCATCGACTCGTCTCCACTTCTTGCGCCATGCACAGAACATAACAAGAAGCACATCCTCAAGTGGCAGTAAGTCTGTGTTCATTGTCGGTGGAAATCCACCATTTTCCAATCCTTCTATTCATAAACAAGTCAAGTATGCAATACTGTTACTGACAAGCAAGTTTCTAATACAATTCTCCATGCTCATCTTTGTGTTGTAAGAATTTAATGTTTTAGTTTTTAAAAAATGCAAAACAACCATAATTTCTCTCAGGCATTTTCTTCAATGCTTTATTATTTTCCTCCCCATTCAGAATAATTTTGCCTTACCATTCCACAATAATTCCCAAATCAGGGCAAACATAATTATCTATATTTCCCTTCTATGATACTTTGAGACAAACCAACTTCTAAATGGAAGATTTATTCAAGTATCACAACTAGCAATCTCTGACTGGCTAGTATGAACTAAGAAGGCCATTCCCTACCATTCTAATAATGCCTGTGTAAGGTTTGAGCCATTTCATATAATCTTATATAGGAATGCATTCCAGCTATAGCACAGTCTTATCAGCTCCAGGGTTTGTTTTGTCAGCAAAGACATCACCGAGTAAGTATTTTGGCAAAAATACTCATTCAATAATATGTTATTAAACTTAGTTAAACCTTATTTCCTTCCACACCTAATACAAGTCTACTGTATAAGATTTATCTAGATTGCACACTGACTGGAAGCAGAACCTCCAAAATTTTAGACAGGAATTTTTTCTAGGGGTAATCCTGATGACCACAAGATGGCAGAAAAATGGTGTAGTTCAAATCATCCCCATTTAAAATTTAAACTAAAACAATCAAGCATGCAATTTTAAGTAGCAGAGTCTAATAAATGTAATGATTAGAGACATATTCCACACAGATATAAGAAGCTTCTGTTCCTGAATTTAATTAAAATTCTTATATATGTAACTACTCACCTTGGCACACAAGAGATGATGGTGTTTCCCCTGGATGGACACGGGCCGTAATAAACACCACTTTCTGTTCTGCTCCGGGACGAAGATTCACTGTTGAAGAAAGAAAGAGGTTTTTTAAAAAACAAAAACAAATGACATCATGACATTCCTTTTCCTATATTTATCTGATGTTAAATAAAAGAACTGGGGGTTTTCAGAGGTGGGGTAGTTCCTAAGTGCCTTTGTTTTGTGTATTTTTATTGCCTTGTTTCTTACTTTTTACAATCAGAAAGTTGAAGGATAAGCAAGACTTCAGGAACTGCAACTCTGAGTTAAAACTTCTTGACTAAGGTGGTTTTACTTGACTAAGACTATGCTTTTCTTCCAAGAGAAATTCAAGGAGTTTAGAAAACTATTGATCCACAGAACCAAGATATAGAATTTTTTTTTTTTTTTTGGGGGGGGGGGGATGTCTTTGGCAAGCCAGATAAGAAGCTTTATGGAACACAAATGGTCCATAATAAGACATTCCCCATTATTGGTTAGGCCAGGGGTATCCAACCTTGGTAACTTTTAAGCTTGTGGACTTCAACTCCCAGAATTCCCCAGCCAACTTAAAAAATGACCTTGATAATATTTCCTATATTGGAGTTACAAAAGAGGCTTGTTAAAGTTTGGAAGAATTTTATGAGAAGGGAGAAAGAAAAAAAAATCAGATTCTATGACAAAGAAAAAATATTAGATCCATGGAAATCAAGATTTGGTCCTCAGTTCCAACAAACCTCTTAACACTGGTGAACACACAACGGGGTATTTTTGAAAAACAGTCATATGCCATGCTTTATCAGCCCACACTAGTAAATGTACACAAATAATTCCAACAGTTACCAAGTGGTTTAGCTGCTTTAAGAAATAATCTTGGATTTAATTAGCAGAATTAATAGAATACTTTATTTTGCCAAGTGTTGGTTAGACACAACAAGGAATTTATCTCCAGTGCAAATTATGATTAGTTTATTTTTGAATAAACTAATCCCAGTTTTCCCAGTTTCCCCAGTTTTCAAACTTTCAATATTCAAATAAATTTTAACTTTTAAAAGTTTTCATCACAATCAGTCCTTCTTGTATAAAAGAAACAAGCATAATTTCACTGGCTGTTTCAATCTTGTATGCTACCTTTAAATGAAAAGAAAAGGGTTGATTGAATGGAGGGTGCATAATTATAATAAAAACAAAACAATACATATGGCCCCAGATTGACCTTTATTAGTTGGTGGCTAGAAAAACAGAAATTCCTTTCCTCTGAAGATGAGCCAGACCCAAACAGTGAAAGGCAGTAATCTTCCCTGAAGGACAGAAGGAGCCAGGAGTCAGCTGTACTCATAGATAAGAAACCCTGATGGATCATATTTCCCTAGCAACAACAGTGCCCATCTTTTGTGTTCACCTTCTGACTAGCAATGCCCATTTTTGGGGTATGTTCCAAGTATATTTATGAAACTATATTTATCCATGAGGTCATGATTTTTTGATTGTCCCAATTATAACCCTTTAAAACTCACAGCCTTAGAACAAAACTCTATCCCAGTATGAAAAACTTTAATTTCAAGTGCCCTTTTTTTCTGTAGCATAATTATTCAATAAAATTTAATTGATTTACAGTAATTGAATAATTAACTGGCCCACATGCCAGGTTCAACAAATCCAGAGCTTCTTGGGACAACAAGGTAAAGTACAACAAAAATATTATTATCAAGAAATAGCATTCGGGGGAAAATAAAAGATAGATATTTTGCCTTGTGTTTACTGTTGCTGGCACACTGGGGAAGAATTCATTTCCTTTATTTACTTGAGAGTTAGATAACAAATCCTTTCTGTTTTAGGACAATAGCTAGAAAGAAAGATAAGAAATGTGACAGGCAGATGCTGGACTGTACAAGATTATTTTTAAAACATGGAAGGATTGGAGGGAGAAGGAAGGAGGAAATGGAAAACTGTGCACCATCACTATTAACTCAACTAATAAGAAACATAGCATATCATTAACAAATTGGTACCCAACTATTCTGTCTAACCATTCTCTGAAAAGCTCAGGTTGTCCAGCTGCCAGAAGAAGAAAAAAAGAGCTATGATCTTTCATTAAAGTTGGAACCAGGAAGAGCAGGAAGAATCATTTAACTTATTTTGGGGGGCTAGGACATAATACTGTATGGTAACTGAAAGATAACATTGGAGTTTTGTATCCAGTCATATAAACAACAATAATATCACCATATGGGTAAGCACATTATACTAATTTTGCATTCATTGTGTGCCATATCATTTGCTATCTTAGAACAAGCATTCTGTGGTGGCTTCTGTTTGCTGCTGAAATGATGGAAAGTTGGGCTACTTTCTACCATTTTATATTAATTTGGCAGCTTGAAAATTAGAAGACTCGTTACAATGATCTAATTTAAGCTCTTGATGTGCATGAAGCTGACTTAATAGACAACTGATTTTCTTTCCTTTTGCTTCTGCTGACCATGGGGGAAAAATGCAAATTGGGCATTGTAATTGCATGTTAATTTTATTGTACCCTTGTGTTTTCATAAGAAGGCAAAAGTTTGTGCTAATAAAAATAAAACATTTCTGCTTCTAATGCAGACAAATGTTTATGCAGGTAAGTAACAAATTGGTTTGTCATTTAGTAAAACATAGATAATGCAATAATCATCTTTAGGCAAAACAGACTAGAGCTTTTGCTTAGTTTTTAGCTTTCATTTGCAAAAATCACTTTAATGTACAGCAGCATTTTCAAAATAGGGTAATAAGAAATTAACACAACTGTTGCCTCGTTCCTAACTACATAGAGTACATAGTTATTCAATTTTTATGGTTGGCCAGAGGAAAGGATTGTAGGGAAACATAATCAATTTATAGAATTATATAGACATCTGCAATTTATAGATTAGGGAGTATCTTTGTATTTATATGAATTATTCTTACATCAACATTTTGAATGCATCTCACATATCACTGTGACAATGCCAATCACAGAGCAAGCATGTGATTTCTTTGTTTCACTGTGTCTCCTTCCTTTTGCACATCTGCGTTATCTAACATTTTCCAAGAGTATATAAGATGATGAGCTACGATGAAGCTTTAAGTAGCTTCGGACCAACAGCCTGAGATTGCCAGTCAAAATCGGTTGACCTGTTTTTGATCCAGGAACAACAAAAGAGCATCTGTATTTCTAAGCATTGCATCGCTCCCATCCTCCCTCGAACATGGTCTATAAACTCCTCTGCTCCTTCCCAGCTGAACGTCCTTGGTGCAGAGGAGAGAAACCGTGCAAACAATTCCAGCATTAATACTTGACTGCATTTTCAACTTAATAACCTGGAGAAGGGATGCTCTTGTCAAGCAAAAGGCCAACAATATCCTTTGCTTTTTTGAACTGTTTGTTTTTGTGTGTGTGTGTGAGAGAGAGAGAGAGAGAGAGAGGAGAGGAGAGAGGGGAAGAGAAGGGGAAGGAGAGTTGTTATCAAATATAGAAAGTCAAAAATGGCAAAGCAATTTTGAGCAAGAGGATTTTTCTCCTCTTCCACTCTCGATTTGTTTGTTTTTAATCAGCGTGAAGTCTTAGGAGCAAACATTTCTTACCTCTCTGCTTATGACACTGTCAAGCCCAATGGCCCTACAAGGAGAAGGAATTAACTGGCACAGAAAGGCTTTTATGTTTATGCCTTCCCATCACAAGCTGGCTTTTGCATTTAGATTAACCATAGGTATCCGCATTTTTTTTAATATAGGCTACCTCAAAATGGAATAGGAAACAGGAAGATGAGTGGCATGTTATTTGATTCCAAAAGGCAAGATTAGAGTAATGCACAATTAAATGAGCAGAAAGTGGTATTTAATGTCACCTGCATGCATTCTCATAGTAGCATAAAGTTTAGCAGACAGGTCTTTCCTTTGGCTGCTCTTTTTGCCTCCTTCCCTCCATTTCTATTTATAAGACAAGTATAGATAAAGCTCTGTGCCCCTCAGAGTGCCAATGCTAAGAATAAATGGAACATCAAATATGTCTCCTGAAAGGCATACATCATCTTGTTAAATTTGTCAGATAACCTCAGAATGCTAGAAACAATTCTCAATATCTCCAAAATGTATGTGTCCTACAAATAATATGTGGTATAAAAATGAGGGAGGAAAAATGCCTCAAAAGGAGATTCAGGGTATACAATTCAATGTCCACCCCAGCCCACCCACCCACAGACTAGTTGTACTAGTACAATAGTACCATTTTTATTGCAATTACTCTTGCTGTTAAACACTCAGTCGCAAAGGATACCTGGAAACATCAATATTTTAGATATGCCTTGATATTTATAAGTAGTGTCACTGTTTTCGGGATACGTTTTTAGTCTTCAGTTGCTAATATTAATTGTATGTACATAACAAAGAGAGAATTTAATACAGGGTGGTTATACATTCAAATGTGAAGGAAAGAGCAATTTTTCTCAGCAAAGAGCTATATGCCACATAAGCAATGTAAGAAGGTGAGATGAAGAGCTGCCACGATTTGTGTTGATGAGACATTTCACATCTCAGCCTGCTGTGGCCAGTAAATGGCAAAGGCCCTGCATATACTGAAAAGCCTCTTCTGCCAGTCAAAGCAGGAAAAGCATTTTTAAAAATGGCTGCATTGCTCTTTTAACAGCAAGACGAAAATGCCAGTCAAAGTAAGTGCCAGTCAAAGCAGGAAAAGCATTTTTAAAAATGGCTGCATTGCTCTTTTAACAGCAAGACGAAAATGCTGCTTTATGAAGTATGCTCACAGGGATTATTCATTTGTAGAAGAGAATTAACTATCTCCTTACACATATCTCCATTAGAGGATGCATGATTTGGAAGAAGGGGGGGACTGTTAGGGCTATAAGGAATCTATTGGTTAAAACTAATATAACTCTTAAAGCAACAGCATCTTTTTTTACCGGCCTGGAAAAATTAAGTCGATTTTAATGAAAGCAGCATTGCTCAAGGTAAGTCCAAAGCTGTCCATTCAGATCATTTTCAAAATGTGCGCAGCCAGCTAATCTGCATAACATTCATATGCAAAGGCAGTATATTACTGAATGACAATTTCTAAGCTGTAATAGCAGGAGAAAGCAACTGGCATTAAGTCATTGTGTTATTATGGGAAACAAAATCTGGATGTGATGGATATTTGGTTTAATCCAGCTGAGCTTTTCTTCCCAGCATCTTGTGTCCTCATAGGATGATGATGATGATGATTGTAAGAGGAAAACATGAATAAAATCCATTGTGTATTGTGTAATTGTGACTCAAACCTCAAAACTGCGATTTTGATACTTTTCTACTGCAAGAGGGAGAATTTGAAACCTTGAACAATCACATGTTGTGCTCTGGGAAAATCTGGGAAAATTGATGAATTGTATACTGAAATTCAATAGGTAGATTGTAAACCAAGCTATCATAGGATGGGTAGGTTAGGGTATAAAATAGAATGCAAACTTTGCTCTGGGTTCCTCCCACCTGCCAGGGCAGGAACCCGTTTCGCAGAAATGCTACAATAAAGCTGTTTTCCTTGGATTAATATCGAATCTTTGGTGGTTTTTCAAGTCCCCACACCACAATTTGGCAAGCCAGCCAGGAGCCTCAACGGTGGTCTTCCGGAAGCCAGGGACTAGGTGAGTAGTGGCCACGACCTCCCATTGAGAGGTGCCTCCTCCCCGAATTCTGGTCTTCTCCAGAGGCGATTGGAAATCCAGACGATCCTTGGAAACAGCGTTTTGCTGGCTGATAGTCTGGGACTATCGAAAAGAGAATAGAGGAAAGCCTGAGTTGGGGACGCCCACACATCCACTACCTCGGAGGTCTGGAGTGATCAGGTAAAACTTTGTTCCTTTCATTTGCAGTCAGAAAAAGAAAAGGGGGGGGGGAAGAGGTCCTTAAACTCCCTGGGGGAATCCAGCGTCTGCTGGAGGACTAGGACTAGGAGTCTGAAAGAGAGGGGTCCTTAAACTCTCTGGAAGAATCCAGCATCTACTGGAGGACTGGACTGGTGAGTCAAGACTCTGGGAGTCTGGAAGAGTAGAGATGGGAAATGGACAAAGCAAAGATCTTGGAGACCAGGAATAAGCCTGTCTGGGACAGGGAAAAACTGACAACGGCAGGAAATCAATTCCGGTAGATTCGCCCCTGGGACAGCTACTCCAGCAGTAGGTTCTCCCCAAATCTAAAGGAATTCACCAGACATCTTGAAAAGAAAAACATGATTTATCTTTGTCGAGACTGATGGCCAAAATATCCTCTGATTGATCCTAAATTTCCATATCACTGGAGTCCTGAGGGGGAAACCTATTGGATAACCAAATTGAGAGACTATATTCTCCAACACAAAATGACCACTCAAATTGCATACATAGATGTTTGGTTTCATGTGAAATTTGAAGGTCCCGTCCTTCCAATCAAGGGTCAATACATCTCTCAACAAAAAAACAATGAGAGTGAGACGGATGATTGGCTGCAGAGTTCGCCACCCGCAAATCCTAATTTGAATAACGCGCCCGCCAACATTCCTAAGGCACCACCGCCATTGCCGGTGGCACAACCCCCTCCTCAGCCGCCTCCCTATCTGCGACTGAGAAAAAAAGTGGAACAGTTGAGAAGAGAAGTGTTCAAAATTTTCCCTTCAGAGAAAAACCTGAAATGGATGCATTTCCTCTTAGGGAAGTTCCTAATGGGATCAATGCTGCAGGCAACCCGGTGACAGTCTTTGTGGCTGCCCCCATAAAACCAGCCGAGTTGTGAGAATTGAAAAAGACTCTTCCAAAACTTCATGAGAATGGTCATAAGGTGGTCGAACAGTTAGAACTACAGAGAGACTGTAAAAACCAGACAGAAGTCACAGATGATGGTTGCAGCTGTGCAGGCTGCAGCTAAGAATGAGGTGAAGAAAAGTGTGGATTGTGTAAGGGGGGCAATGGGAGGCCAGGGTGAGAGAAGGTGAGGTGGAATGCAAGGAAGTTTCAGAGGAAGAGGTTTCAGAGGGATGGGAACGAGACAGCCTGGAATGGACAGAAGCTGCTTTAGGTGTGGGAAGGAAGGACACTTTGTGCGCAAGTGTCCTACCAACCGGGAGGAGAGGAGTTATGCATTGTATGATTAGAGTTGTTCCGGCTCCTTTAAGAGGACCTGCGGGGAGCCATTGGTAAACATTTCAGTGGGTCCTGACCATCAGGAGCGGCTGTTTCTGATAGACACCGGCGAAAGCCGGACTTCAGTATGTGACCCGATAAAAGGGCGCACATAGATCAAGGAAAATGTTAAAAGTAGTGGGGGTGAGTGGAAAATCATAGGATGTGAGGGTGTTTGAACAAATCAGACTGGAAATGAATGAAGTGGTGACTGAGGCTGCTGGAGTGAATTTGTTAAAGAGAGATCTGTTGCCTGTGTTTGGTATCCAGCTGTGGGATACCGGGAAGGGAGTAAGGATGTGGAAGATGTCTGTGGAAGATGAGAGGGCAATTTCAGATGAGGTCTGGGCAGGAGGAGAGAAGGCAGGGTGAATGAACATTCAGCCAATTAAGATTCAAGTGCAGCCTGGGGTGACAAAGCTTTGGACCCCACAATATTCAATGTGAAGAAGGGGGAGAGAGGGGTTGATCTGAAGGATGCCTTCTGGGCATGCCCTCTTGAGGAGGGAAGTAGAGACCTGTTTGCATTTGAATGGAATGATCCTGAGAGTGGAAGATTTGGACAGGCTTTGGAAAGTTAGTGTCTTTTATGTTGATTCAATATGTGGATGATTTGTTCCTGACTGGAGAGAAAGAGGGAGAAGTCATAGCAACATCTGTAGCTTTGCTAAATTGGCTGAAGGAGCAGGGATTGACAGTTTCAAGGGAAAATATCCAGTTTGTGGAAAAGAAGGTGAAATAAAGCTCTTGGATTGCAAAGTTTGGGTGGACCAATACACTGTGTTAGCCCAATTCTTGCACAGGAAGCTAGTAGGAAAAGGAGAGAGTATAGAATGGTTAGAGGGAGATGATGAGAGATGGGAAGTTTTAAAGAAAGCATTGTCATCCACACCAGTTTTGGCTTTGCCCAATTTGAAGCTCCCATTTCATCTGTATGTGTCAGCAGCTCAGGGAACGGGACTAGGAGTGTTGGCGCAGAAGAAAGGGGGGGGCAATACCAGCCCATCGCTTTTCTGAGCAAAACTCTGGAGCCGGTGGTGAGAGGATGGCCGGTGTGTGTGCAGGCTGTGGCTGCTACAGCTATGTTGGTGGTAGAGAGCAGGAAGTTAACCTTTGGGGTGGGGGGGCTTGTAGGGCATTCACCCCACCAGGTTACTTCTGTGCTAAGTCAGTTGGCAACAACTTGGATGACAGAAGGACGGATTCTCAAATATGAGACCATTTTGAGAACCAGCCCTGAAGTAGTGATTGGGACAGACAGGAATTTGAATCCAGCAGAATTTTTAGAAGGAAGAAGATAGGAGTGGGAAGCTGAGGATCATGATTGTTTGTTGCAAGTAGATCTGATGACAAAAGTGAGGGAGGATCTGGAAGAAATTCCTTTGAAAGGAGGGGAGAGATGGTTTGTGGATGGATCAAGCAGGGTTAAGGAAGGAAAGAGGAAGGAAAGAGGAAGTCAGGATTTGCAGTTGCTTTGAAAGATGATTTGGAAAAAGAAGGGTGTACATTAACTGAGGATGGGTGGAGAACTTCAGAGGGGGTGAGGGTGGTTCCCGTGAATGTAATGAGAGGAATTCTGGAGAAGGTACATGAGGAAAGACACTGGGGAACGGAAGCATTGGTGATGGCTGTAAAACCACAATTTTAGAGCCCAAAGATATGGACACTAGCCCAGAGTATCTGTTGGAAATACTTATTGGTGATTAAAGATCAGTTGACAGGATGGGTAGAGGCCTATCCGATTAGAAGAGCCACAGCATCCACAGTAATCAAGATCCTATTAGAACAAATCATTCTACGATATGGGATGATGGAAGCTATTGATTCTGACAGGGGGACACATTTTACACAAAAAGTGTTGCAATCTGTGATGGGAGCTGTTGGGATGAAATGGGATTTGCACACCCCTTGGCAGTGCGAAAGTGGAAAGGGCGAATGGGGAATTGAAGAGACATTTGACCAAATTACAATTAGAAAATGGGTTACCATGGACAAAGAACTTATCCTTGGCACTCCTTAGAATTAGAACATGCCCAAGGAAAGACACAGGGATCTCCCCTTTTGAAATGCTAATGGGGCGACCCTACCTGGCCAGACTGGGAAATCCTATACCTGAATTTAAAGATTTGTTTCTGAGAAAAAATTTGCAGACACTGTCCAGGTCTTTGTTTTCTCTTCATAAACAGGGATTGTTGGCACAACGACCACCACTTGCGGGAAGCCAACACCCCTATGAAACTGAAGACTGGGTCCTGATAAAGACTTGGAGAAGTGAGAAGCTGCAACCTGGCTGGGAAGGCCCGTACCAGGTGCTGTTGACAACTGAATCTGCAGTTTGCACTCGAGAAGGAGGCTGGATGCATTACAGCAGAGTCAAGAAGGCACCAGATCCAAATTCTACGTGGAGAGCAGTTCCAGTGGGCGGTCAGCCACTGAAGCTCACCTTAAAAAGATGAAGAAGATTGGACCCTGGACTGAGCTAACCACCTTGATGATAGTACTGATGATTGCATCAGGAAGACAGATTCCATATATTGGACCAGCTGGAGACTTGGGGACAGATTTATGGGAAGACAATACATACATGAAGGATTTGAAGAAGGTATCACAAGCATTGAACATAACTAACTGCTGGATGTGCATGCACATGCCAGGGAAGACAAGGGAGGGTTTAACATTACATGCAATCTCACTAAGTCAACAGGATTTGAGACCAAAGGGAAATACATTTGAACAGGCTCCTATGAAAAGAAACCTATCCGGGAAGGTATTTGTCCATTTGAGAAAAAAAGCATATGTGTGTTTCAAGAGAAATGTATCCAAAGGAGTGGATTTGGGTGATTGGGAAAAATGCAACAAAACTTTTGATATGCCTTTATCTTGTAGTAACCACAGTTATTCTAACACTCATCATCAATTGAGTTATTTTAATCACGACCAATACCAGATGTGTATGTATTTTGAAGATATACCGTATATACTCGAGTATAAGCCGAGTTTTTCAGCACATTTTTTGTGCTGAACAAAACCCCCTCGGCTTATACTCGAGTCAGATTCCCCTCTGAAAAAAAAAATGGTGTGGAGCTCCGAACCTGGGCAGCCACTTCCCTGCTTCCGTGTTTCCTTTGCAACTTTTAAGCATGGGGGTAATCGGAAGCAGAAAAGTTCTTGCTTGAGGATATATTGTTTTTTCTTTTTTAACTGTTTTTAGGGGGGGGGAAGACCCACCGCCATGTGAGAATGCTCAGACATGAAATCTATCCGACCGAAAATAAGTGTGTGTGTGGGGGGGATTTTAACAGAGGGAAGATGTAGGGAGAAGGCAAAAGCGACGGAAGATCCTTCAGGGGAAACTGAGGGGGAGACTCACCCTTGGTCCAGATGAGCCCCCTTCCCCTTTCTCTAGGCTGAGAAAACAACGCGAGCCGAGGTTGCTTCGGCTCCACTCAGCTTCATTTTCTCAGCTCCAGCTGCTTTCAGTCCACTCGGGAGGAGGGGGAGGAGGTGGTGGTGGCGGCTCGCGTTGTTTTCTGATAGTGAGATCATTTCCCAAATTAATTGATTCACTAACCCAAAAGAAGAAGATGTTGATGACAGTGGGAGGCAGTAGTCACTCTCTCCCTTGCAAGAAAAAAGCAAGAGCCGTTCTTATGATCTCTCCCTCTCTCTCTCTCTCCCCGTAATACAGTCAAGCCCTTTCCAGCACGCGGGATCCGCCCCCGCCGCTTTGTACCTTGCAAATGCAAAAACCCCAGGATTTTGCATTTTCAAGGTGCAAAGTGGTGAAGGCAGATCGCGCGTGCTGGAAAGGGCTTGACTGTATTACGGGGAGAGAGAGAGAGAGGGAGAGATCATAAGAACAGCTCTTGCTTTTTTCTTGCAAGGGAGAAAGTGACTCCTGCCTCCCACTGTCATCATCATCATCTTTTGGGTTAGTGAATCAATTAAACCTTTCATGATAGTGAGATCGTTTCCCAAATTTCCCTTAAATCAGGGAAGAAATCAGAAACAAACCTTTGGACTGAGAATAAGCCTGTTCCTATGATGCCATTTTTGTTCACTGCAGTGTGAAAAGTGTGAAAAAACACACTTCTTTTTCTTCATCTTCTTGTTCCCTATTTATTGGTCTTTTTCAAAGAGGAAATTGTGAACATCAAACTTATTCTCAACTGTCCTAGTGAAAGTTTTTATTGGTATCTATTTTTATTTTTGAAATTTACCAGTAGCTGCTGCATTTCCCACCCTTGGCTTATACTCGAGTCAATAAGTTTTTCCAGTTTTTTGTGGTTAAATTAGGTGCCTCGGCTTATATTCGGGTCGACTTATACTCGAGTATATACGGTAATCAATTGGACTCGGACTTTGAATCAAACGTACGCCATGAAAAATTTTAGGTGGGTGTTGTGTGGGAAACATGAGTCTAGAGAAATGCCACCACGTTGGAGTGGGATTTGTACCATGGGATACATGATACCAGTAATATATAAATTGAATACCTTACCCCAGGGACGGATTCAGAACAAAAGAGAAATCAGTTCAGGACTAACACTGGGGAGAAGGTTGAAAACACAGATAGCATGGGGAATGCTGGCACCGTTGGAAGTAGCCATGAATTATAGAGATTTACATATTCTGAATAACTTTACAGTAGCCATGTTTAATGATACTATCAAGACAATCAAAATGCTCAACACAGAACTTTCTGAAATTAGAAAAGTGGCTTTGCAAAATAGATATGCATTAGACATTGTATTAGCTGCAAAAGGGGGTGTGGTGCTTTGATTCATTCCCATTGTGTGTATATATCCATGATTTCCAACCCAATATTACAAAAACAGTGCAAACGATGGAGGAATGCATTCGTTCTAATCCATTATTACAAAGAGGTGATTCCTCATTTCCAGATTTGTGGGGGGCATTATGGTCTTGGCTTCCCAGCACTGCTTGGTTGAGATCTACAATCATGGGAATTATATTAATTATTATATGCTGTGTGATGTTGTGTTGTTGTGTTCAGTGTTTCCCTGGTGTAATAGCGATGTGTGGAAGATTAGGGAAAACTTTAGGTTCAAGATCCGGGAAGCAGGAGGAAGAACCTCTGATGATGTTTCAGAAGGAGATGGCTCTGAAAGAGGCTGGGGATCTGTTGCATGAGTTTGAGTCAAGAATGTAAGCAGAAAAGGGGGGAATTGTAAGAGGAAAACATGAATAAAATCCATTGTGTATTGTGTAATTGTGACTCAAACTTCAAAACTGCGATTTTGATACTTTTCTACTGCAAGAGGGAGAATTTGAAACGTTGAACAATCACATGTTGTGCTCTGGGAAAATATGTACGTGTTAGGAAGCATCTAACTTCCTGATGTCCCATATTTGGTGATGAATTGTATACTGAAATTCAATAGGTAGATTGTAAACCAAGCTATCATAGGATGGGTAGGTTAGGGTATAAAATAGAATGCAAATTTTGTTCTGGGTTCCTCCCACCTGCCAGGGCAGGAATCCGTTTCTGCAGAAATGCTACAGTAAAGCTGTTTTCCTTGGATTAATATCGAATCTTTGGTGGTTTTTCAAGCCCCCACCCCACATGATGATGATGATGATGTTTTAAATTTTTTTGCAACCATATGGGTTTTAACAAAACAAAATCATACTTATCAACTCTAAAAAACATAATCAGGGGACTTGTTCAATCAGCAAAACATAAACAGAAGCCCAGCTATACATAAGGAACTTAAAACGTAACAATCACCAGCAGATAAAATATAACTTGATGATAAAATACAAGCCAATACAATTTAGCCAGTATAATGTTGGAACAATTCATTTCCTTGATGAAATTGTACATCACACCACTTTGTTTATTTATATAAGTAAATTTTGCAAAGAAAAACTCTCAACTTTATTGATATGATGAGGATTATCTCTGTTAACATATGGAATATTCAGTCATGTTGGGAAATGCAGTCCAACATATCTGAAAAGGGGAAGATTGGCAAAGATTCGATTAACTAATTAGACATTCTATAAAATTTGAATTTCTTTTATTCAGATTTTTTTTCTGCTTTAGACTTTAATCATCTCATCAACTCTTAACACAAAATATCAAGAAGCCTTAATTAGAAACTCAATATGAAATATAGATTCTGAGGAGCCCATTATTATGCATATAAGTACAAAGTAGCAGAGAATGAAAAACATTAAATTAGACACCCTGAAAGAAAAGAAAGCATATTTCTACAAAGCAAATTGTAGTGTGTGTGATTTTTTTAAAAAAATGCCAGCCTAGAGAGAGCTTTTAATTAAAGTCAAAGACAAGTTTAATTGTCTATGGGGAAAATAATCTAACCCAGCAAGAACTAAATTTATAAAATAAATGCATGCTGAAGCCCAGGGGCCTTCTTCTCAACCATCATTTATTTAAGGGATGAGATATGTTGGTAGAAAAACACTATCAATGAGAGGTTGTATACTTACCTCTGTGAATATGCATAAATTAGCACTGCTATATGTTTGCTAGCTCTTGGTATACAGATAATTTCTTCTTCTTCAGCCACAAAAAGAGATAAGAATGTTGATACCAAGCCACCAGATTCTCTGCCTATAAATGGTGCTGTCTGCACTAATTTCCACTGCAAAAGCAGTCTCTATGTATCTAGTTTGCCTGTTTATGTCTGTGAATGCCGCTAAATTAAAATGGTTAGTGGTGCTGAAGACTAAGATAAAAAGGATATAAATGATTCCCACAGTCACATGCTCTTGGCTTAACCTACCTCCCTGGGCTGTTGTGACATAAAATGGGAGAAGAAATCATGTGTACTAACTTCAGCCTCTGAAAGAAAGTGTAGGATCACCTTCATTTTACAAAATAATTAATCAGTGTTATTTTCTTGCAGAGGCCACTCATCTTGTGACAGCTGGCTTTATGCCATCTTCCTTGTTGTGACCATCAGATTTGATGAACAGGTTGAACTGATTTGATAAGTGGACTAAAATGCCAGTGTGTCCTATCTATACTATTTGCAAGAGACAGAAAATGTTAGTTCAACCAGTTTGATATTTCCAGCAAAGTAGACTTCCCCTTTTCTTAATACCTAACCAGTTTCTCTTTCCAGTATGTTACTATGCATGGAAACGTACCGATTGAATTGCGTTGCATTTTACAACAAGGTGTTTGATGGTGTTTGATTATCCTTCTTGCTCTATCTCTATGTGATCCCCAAATCTTTTTTTTTTTTTTTTTCTGAATGACTAGGAGACTCTGAGGAAATTTGGGATGTTAATAGGATATCTGAGAAGGGAAGACAAATTTGTGAAAGGGATCCTGTTTTATGACTGAAAATGCATTTCCCAATCATAAGGTGTAGATCAGTTCTGGAATCAAACTTGCATCCAAACGTTGATATAACTTAATAGTTATAAGCACATTGATTTATTGCAGCTTTGTCTTGGACTATAATCTTTTTTTAAAATGTGTGTATCCCCATTTATGAACCTTCTCAAGAAACTATCATCCTACAGCTGTGTAGAAAGAAGGGTTTCCCTTTTTCTTAATTTTGATCTCTTCTTGTGAGCTAAAGAAATCTACATGATGAACAATACAGCAGAAGAATATTAATGGTGTCCCTGCACATGAAAAGCTTTATTTTTCTCACAGACATAGCAGCCCACCTCAGATTCACTGTAGCTTTTAGCATTTCTCCAGTGCAATTTTTGGTTTATTTTAAGAATACATTTCTTCAGATGATAATCGCAAAGTAATTTACTATTATTGGCACTGGAGCATCCACAGATCTTTGGATAGTGGCATAAAGTAGACGTAGCAAGAACAATAAGAAAATTAACAATAGTACAATTTAGAAAGAGAAAGGCAAGGCTATTATCCTAGCGTAGAAATCAGGGACATACAGAGGACATACATATATTTATAGCTCCAGAAATATCTTATCCTGCCAATATCAATCTGAAGGTAGCACATTCTCCCTTGTTCTCTATTCCAGGAAGTGGACTCAACCCCAATCTCTCTGGGGCAATTATCTTTGCAGTATTTTTTTTAATGTTTGAGGTATTTTCATTTTTCTGTCCTTTGTGGTCTGTATTCATCTACTACTTTTTCTCCCTTTTGAAGAGCAAACTGTTCTACATAGAGATTTTGTGTAGAGATTCAAAACAAAGAGTATACAAATTACCTTTGCTGGTCAGCTCGCCCTCAGATTTTAGAGATGGATGGAGTAGAGTGAACATTAAAACAAAAAGGGAGAAAAACATTCTTTTCCCAAAGACCAAGTTAAGACTTTCCTGTCCGTGTCTTCTAATTAGAACGATCCCCAAAGTTCAAGAAGCCAAAGTATGAATCTTTGAACTTTGCATCTTATACTTTATTTTTTCATGTTTAGACCTCTGTGTTGAAAGGAAAGGGAAGCCTAAGAAAGTAATGGGTGACTATAATTAATGCGACCCTTAAAAAGAGAGAGGTGAACTTTTTAAAAATAACCATTAAATGGTCATGGAAGAAGTGTAGATGATTTCTTAAAAGACAGGTATGCAGTGATGTAATGAATACTATTATGAATACTAAACTGTATTTAGTTCAATCTCTCTTTTATCTTATGACTTTTACATCCTTGGGTTACTGAGGTTGGAAGGGAACAGTATGATGAGGATATATGTCTCTAGGTATAACATACACTACTTTGAATGAGGAAAAAATTGTCCTGACCCAATCCACCTAGGATTTAAGATATGAAAATCTGTCAAAGCACAGTCATCCATGAGATAATACAACGCCAAATACTTTCACCAAGAAAAATATGACTATTGCTACTATGATTAGCAGTGTCAAGAGGACATGAAGCTATCTTCCATGACTTCTACTTAGAAGAATGCTTGAACCTTTTCTTCATCCAACTAGAATGAATAAACTAAGAATATATTAATATTCCTTGATCCTAAAGTGTATTTTTCTTACTCATTTTTTTCTGAAAACAGCCATCCGGATTTGTTCTCTGGATAGATGAAAGCACAAACATTTCTAACAGCTTTGATAAGAAGACAGGTTCTGTTGTTTTCCATTTAAACAGCCCTGGGTCACCTCTCAAGATCATGAAGGAAAAAAATGACCTTTGATGGTTTGGTGCCAATGTGTCATAAAAGGAAGCTCATAACAAGCACACAGAAAAAGTTCCACTTTCCTACACTTGAAAATTCATCACCTCAGCTGAATGCAAATAGCTCAGTGGCTCAGGTTTATATGAAAAGGCAATCAAGAACTGAGCATCTAGACAAACAAATAAAATATAAAAATAAAATATAATTAATGAGATGTTATTGAACAGAGACCTAATGTATATGAGCCTTATAGTAAATACACATAAACAGCCCTATCATCATAGGGCTGAAAATTGTGTTTTTAAAGGATCTACGTTTTTAAAATGCAATTTTTATACTGGAGCAATTTATATCTGAAGAGTATTCTTTCCTATTGAGATATTCATTGACTTGTATAAAACTACAGCTTTTAATCTCCAATCCCCACTGGCATTTTCATATAAGTACTGGAAATGCTATTGGGCTTTAGAGATTTAATTTAATGAAGGGGGGGAAGTATTTCTATTAAAGTGTATAATTTTTTTCCAGCATAATACCTTGAGAGGAGCCAGACAAACTGGATTATTTCAAGTTCTAGAGGGGAAAAAATGGCTTCCCCATACTCTTTCAAAGCTGAAACTTCACAAAGGACGCTTAACAGTGGTGGTGCCTGCGAGGTACCGGATCAGGACTCTTAAATCCAGACTAATTGCAAAGAGTGCCAGGCTTCTGAAGAAATCTAAATCCTATTCTGAAGGCTATGTTAGAATTTTGGAATACTTCAGTTCCTAGTATGTGCCTGCATGTGTGTACACGTAAAAGCATGAAAAGATTGGAAACAGGTAAAATCAACTGGCAAAGCAGGATCATAGTCAGATGCATATCTTTAATGGCATTGTTTTAGGTGCAGAGGAGTAGGAAGATACATCTGAAGAAAATATGTGACAGGCATTACAAGAACATCAGCTTACCCGTAAATGGGAGAAATGCACAAGTGTGGCCTGCCTCGATTCTCTTAAGTATAAAAAAAGGGAAAGGAAACTCTGGCAAACTTTTAAGATTCTCTTCTAACTTCATATAACAATGAAGCAAATTTATAGTAATTCCTGTGGTGTCTGTTTCCTGACTTCATCTACCTAGCAGGGCTGACCGTGGTTCAACTCACAAAGAGCTCAAAGGAGATGAAAGCAAAGTCTTGGCCTCCTCCGTACAAGGAGTTACACAATTGTGCCTTTGTTGTACACATAAACACAAAGAGGTGTGGGTTCTTTGTTTTTTTTTTTTTTTAAAGCTTGTTTCCTTGAGTTTTGTTTTCTTTCCTGAGCCCTCCAAAGAGCCTTGTCCTTCTCCTTTTGGTACAGTTTAGATAAGAGAAGCTGTGTAGACATAGACACTTTTATGAAGAGATTTAGCTCTGGAAGGAGAGCAAAGCATAGGAATGTGTTGTGAATTAATAAAAGTGAATTAATAAAAGTGCTTAATAAAGATTATTAAAACCTTTAGAAAAGTGCAGGGTTCTGACCCTGCACTTCTGATTGGCCGATAACAGCGACATCGGATTGGTCCGTTCAGGAGAATCTGATTGGCTACTAGCAGGCCTCTCTCATTGGTTAAGGGAACTAACGCTTCCCATTTTTATTGGTTATTTGATCAGCAGCTTGCCTATAAAAAGGGCTGTTGTTGCCGTAGTTTTTGCTCTGTTCCACAATGTTAAATAAAGAGTTGAAGTTCACTGTTCATCATCTCGTCTCCAATCCTTGCACCCATGCGCAGAACTTAACAGAATGGTCATCAAACTGAGCAGGTTAACTCACCTCTGTTATCTCCTGTGCTCAGGAACCATCCTCTTCTTTGTCCTAGGCGAAAATGCCACATTCTACTTCTTGAATAAAATCTTCTCTACTTAACTCAAACACACATTTATGTTTTTATATATATATATAATTTATCTCTCACCTTCATAAAAACTAGTTGGCTCATAAGAACAATCAGATAAAGCAACACCCATTACAGCAGCATAACATAGCTTCTTAAGGCCCCAAAGCCCTACCCTTCTAAACTTTAAAGGTGTGGAGCCCAATTAAATCTCAAGGATCCAATAATACAGGATAAATAAATCCAACATGCAGAAAGTGGTCCCATAGTTGTTTTATATGTTTTAGGTCAGGACTGGCATGGGATTATATTTGAAACATACCAACATCCAAGTTGATGGATATCTCAATAATTCAGATCCTAGTTGTCCCAAAGATGTTTTTTCCAAAAGGCAACTGTATTTTCTTGAGGTTTTTTCTTTTGAAAAAAATGCCATTCCCCACCAGTTAGTTAGCACTGAAGAAGCTTCTTATATGAGAAGTAAAATGTTTTCAAAGAGAAAGAAAAATGAAGTATCCTGTCCTATGCATGCACACCAAGGGTTTAAGTCTTTATTGGGACTGTAAAGTACAGTCATCAACTCAAATAGTATTCCTCAGGATTCATCCCCATACAGGACCTAGTGCAATATCAAATGAGTCCAATTCTTACGTCCAGAATCACAGAGCAAGTGCATCAAATCCCCTCACTAGGTTCAAAGTCCAAAGGCTAGAAAGTGAGTTCAAGTCCTACCTTAGCCATGAAAGCCATACATTTTGCACCAATCACTCTCCCTCAGTCCAACCCACTTCACAGGGTTGTTGTAATGGAGAAAATAAGAGGAAGAAAGTGTGGTGGATTTCCCTTCTTGAGTTATTTGTAAAAATAATAAGGGCAGAATATAAATACATACATACATACATAATACATAAATGCTAGTATGCAATTTCAGGTGGATTTGTCCCATGCAGTTCCATACTGTCTCTAGATATAAGAGTATCCACTGTAAAATATACTGTATATGGTCTGGGGTCAAGATAAATTATTGAACATCATCTTTGTCAGCCTGAACTGACAAACGAACTGACCCAAATAACATGAGTAAGCATTAAAACTAAAGAACAACTGAATGCTCGATCTTTTCACTATAAGAATGTGTGACTATCAATTTCACTCACTTTTCTTTTTTCAATTCAGTTTGGCTGCTTCAATACCTATTGGCAGATATTTTTTTCCACAGATACATATTAGAAATATACAGATTTCTATATGTAAGCTCGTTTTTATTTTCTCTGGTTGTAATATTTCAGTTATTTTTCTTGGTTGTCAATCCTCTACTTTTCCATTTACAAATCTATCAGACGGTGAGATTTTCCCATTTTTTTCTTGGTAGTTTGAAGTAAGTTGTAATGTATTGTACAATCTGACCTAGATATATGAATATACAATGTATCTTGTGATTTGAGAAATCTGAAAAAACTAAACTTTGTTTTTTGTCCTCATCTAAAACTGTATGACATTGTTGTTTTTTTACTGTGCCAGTTACCTCTATATTTTTTGTGAATAATCTGCTCCTGAGTTTTTATATGTCTATGTTTGTGTTTACTGAGGACACAGTTTCAGTATATTTCTTTCATAAATCAATTAATATGCAGTAAAAATATCCCAAATGTTTAATTGCCCTCTAACTCACTGTGGCCTTTCATACAAATCAAACCTAGTAAGAAACACATCAATAAAGTAATATATCTAATGAATGCAGATTCAACAGCTGCCTACATCTAAGATATGACAACAAAATGTGCAACAGATATGATAGATGAAAAACAGAGGATAGTCTCCTCCAAGTAATGCACATTGAAGAATTTTTCTCTCTGTAGCAGTTGTTGTGTATGTATATAAGTAATAAAGTGTGAGCTTGGAGTAAGTGCAGGGTTCTGGCCCTGCACTTCTGATTGGCTGTAAAGCGGCCGTACCGGATTGGCCCATTCCGGGGAATCCGATTGGCCCTTAACAGAGAGCTCCTATTGGTCATAAAAGCTAGCGTTCCTAGCCTGTTATTGGTTAAAACATTACAAGGGTTGCCTATATAAGGCGAGGGTTACTGTTGTTTGATGGAGAAGTCACTATGTAAATAAAGAGCTGAAGTTCACCGTTCAGAGGCTTGTCTCCATTCCTCCTCACCCATTCTCAAACATAACACTGGTGATGAAGGTGGGATTTGGAGACATCTGAACCAACGAAACTTCGAAGAACACTGAGCACGTGACAGACAATGCCAACAACGGAACCATGTCCGGCGGCATCGTACCACCCGCTCCATTCGATCCAACCCAAGAGGACTGGGAGTCCTACATGGATCGCTTCCAAATGTTCCTAGAGACGAACAATTTGAAGGACACCACACCAGGAAAGAAACAGGCGGTGTTCCTAACGCATTGCGGTCCAACTGTATTTAAAATGGCTAAAGCACTAGCCAAACCCCGAGAAGCAAAGGCGATGGATTGGAACGACCTCGAACCTCTCCTGCGGGGTCACTATGCCCCAACTGTGCCTATGCTGGTGAGACGGCGCAAGTTTTTCCAGAGGAAACAGCGAAAGGGAGAAAGCATGGCCGACTTCATAGCAGACCTCTGAAATTTGGGAGGCCTCTGCGAATTTTCCGACTTAGAAGAGGCACTACGAGATCGCTTAGTCCTGGGATTAGATGCACCAGGCGTGCAAAGCAAGCTGATGGCAAAAGGAGACATCAGCCTTGCCGACGCCATCGCCGAAGCCACGGCAGCAGAGGCAACCAAGAAGTCGGCTGCACAACTACGGCAGAACTGCACTCTGGAACCACCACTGGCCAGCGAAATCTCACCTAGTTCAGAAGGGCAGCTGGCAACAATGCACCACGAGGACCTGAGGATTCAGCACTCCATCTGTATTTAAAAGACAAAGGCCACTCTTTTGAAGACATCAAAGTGTTCAAGAGGACCTCTGGTTTGAAAGAGGGGTTAAAGAGGCCATCTATGTCAAAATCAAATAGCCTTTTCTCAACAGAGGGGGAAGGATATAGCATCATCTATCTCCAGTCTACAACACAATCCTTTCAACAGTTCCAAGAAGGCTCCATACCACATTTGCACCACTCTAGTGACCCTGATGACACAGTTAAACCTCCAGGTGGCCTTAATGACTTGCTAAAATAAGGCAAATGTCCAGCTTCTGCAAGGAGTATAAATCAGAAGTGGTATTCAGCAAGTTCTGACCAGTTCTGGAGAACTGGTTGTGGAAATTTTGAGTGGTTTGGAGAACTGGCAAATACTACCTTTGACTGGAGATTTTACAGTATCCTTCCCCTGCCATGCCCACCAAGCCATTCCCACAGAACCGGTAGTAGAAAAATTTAAATCCCACCACTGGTATAAATCCTTCCATTCCCCACCATCCAGTCAGAGCTGAAGAAACTTCTTGTATGAGAAGTGAAACAACTTCAAAGGAAAATCAGAAAGCCCAGTTGCCTCTTGAAAAAAGCACCTTTGGGACTATCCCTTTGTATCTTTCACTTTGGGATAATAGCCTGCCTTGATTTCACAATTAAAACATGAGCTATGGCTACTCACCCTGTAGACTATAGCACATTCTTGCAAATGGTATTGTTGTGGGAGACAAGCTTTTTGAAGCATGCTTCCTTCCCATGTTTTAACAATTGAAGTAAAGTAGGACATAGATTCTGGCAGTTGCCAAAAGAGGGGAACATGAAACTTGATCATGGAACACCAGCCTGCCTATTATTAATGCATTGCAAAAAAAAATGTAAAAATGCTTTTTCTATTTTGTCTAAAGTGTTCAAAGTTTATTGCCTTCTGCTTTGTGCAAACTTGAAATAAATGGCTATGAGTTCCCTCAACTGCTCCTTATAACTGATATATGTTGTAAGAATCATATGTTCTATTAATTGTTTACAATAACATTAGTTATTAGTTCAATACTTGCAAATATTGAAGAAAAATCCAACATTTATCAAGAGTACATTGCAGCCATCTCCTCTCCCCTTTATAATCAAATACAAAAACGATATTTTGAATATACTTGCATGCCTGATGTTAAAAGATAGGTCTTGTCAGAGCCTTAGACAAAATATCCCATTCAATATTTTTTTACTTCTTTGAACTCATAGCTCCTACACAAAGGACAGATAGCTGTTGTGGCAAGAGAACCTTTGAGCAGCTCTACCTTGTGCATCAACTATACCTGCTCCTAGATTGGGATGCCCTTCAGACAGTATGGTCTAGTTACCTCATGAGGAAATATATTCTACATACAGCCATGAGGGAAATGTCCAGAAGTTATTACAAAAACAAAAAGGACAGAAGAATTCCTTTAGCCTTGGCAAGGAATGTAATATCAGGAAGAGCCTCAGGTTGCCTCCTCCCTAACTCACTGGGTTCCCACAGTTCATATGTCTCTCATCCTGGTGATGATCTGAGGTTTTAAAAACATGGTTGCTCTCCCAGGCCTTCAAGGTAGGATGATTGTGGAGCCCCTGTTATAGCTCTGTATATTGGATATTATTGTCTGGATGCTTTTTGAATTTTTCTGTTTTGAACTGTTAGTCACCAGATTTATATTCTGAAGCCAGGCAGTTTTCAAATCCAATCAATCAAGCAGGCAATTTCAAGCTAATGGAAACTGATTTTGGTTCTGAAGATATGCTAAGTGCAGGACAAAGACTTGTGGATCCTTTAACATCTTTTTTCACAGTTTGGTTATTCTCAAATAAGGCCAAAACTTTAAGCTTCTATGTGTCCGTCCCCACACACCAAAAGTTCTCATGGATTTTGATGTGAGGGCATACGTAGATATGGAGGAGCATAGGAGGTCTGTACCACATTCCTTTTTAGTTATTTGACACCAGAAATCTATAAATATCTATTCAGGACATATTTTCACAGATTCAGAAAGCCAGTGATTGAATATGTCACTGAAAAATCTCAGCTTTATTTTAGAAACTATCACCCAGCAAAAGAACAGTCACATTTTGATGACATGCTTAGAGTAAACATTTGTCCTTCACTTGCTGCTAATCTTAGGGGTTTTTTTTCTGTACATTTTTATAGTCTCTTCTCTGAAATGCTAATGAAGCATTAAGAAGAGAATGTGGAGACCACTGAGCTATTGCAGCCTCAGGTTACCCATATTGCTTTATGATCTGAACAGCTAAATGGCCAAGTGCTCTAATATTCAATTAATGACTTGAAGGAAGTCAGGGAAAGCAAAAGCCTAGGAAGCAGGTGGGGTTTGGGAGAAGGATTGTGCAAGATGTTGTTTCCATGATCTGCATTAGCCCAGATGATTCACTCTGATGAAGGTTAATGAGGATAGTTCAAATGCTAGGATGTAATTAAATAGAAATAATTAAAGTAGCTGACACTCTGGTAAGCAGCAAAAATCAAAGAGGAAAGCAAGCCTGAATCGTTTCTTATTAAGACACAGAATGAAAATCTTTCCAATATTCAAAACTATATGCAAAACTATCTAATTACTGTCTAAAAATAGATTTCATCCCACCTTCATTGTTCTGGATCTGTGTACAAAAAAGAGTAAAAAGTGACAAAAAATTAAAGAAAAACTTGCATGATGCAATTATTTTAATATATTTTCCAGGAGCCATAAGATATTCTGGCCAGTTCAATGGCACAATGTCTTTATTCTCAATGGTGATGGCTAGAATAATACATGCTCAACCTGGAATAACTGGACTATGATTGTGACTGAACTATGATTTACCAGTTTGCCTTTCATGATTTCCCACTTTGAAATGATAGCCAGGCTTAAAGATGGTCAATCTACCCTGAGTACTCTCAGCTGGTCCATTGAAAATCATTCCAACCAGAGGTGGTATATTCAGCAGGTTCTGCCCAGTCTGGAGAACCAATAGCAGAAATTTTAAGTAGTTCAGAAAACCGGCAAATCCCACTTCTGACTGGCCCTGCCCCCATCTCTTCTCTGCCTCCCGAGTCCCAGCTGATTGGCTGGGTCTTCTTTTGTTGCTCTGCACAGGAGAACGGAGTTGGAAAGCAGGTTAGTGGAGTGGGGAGCGAATGGGATTTTGCAGTATAACGTTCCCCCAGGAGTGGGGTGGCGATGGAGATTTTGCAGTATCCTTCCCCTGTCATACCCACCATGCCAAGCCCACAGAACCAGTAGTAAAAAAATTTGAATCCCACCACTGATTCCAACCATCTGTTTGACGCCAGCCTTTTGAGAATAAGGTGGCATGACTACATAAAAATAATGCTAATTGGTGCAATTCTTCAGAAAGTACAGGTAGTCCTTGACTTACGACCACAGTTCAGCCAACATTTATGTTGCTAAGTGAGAATTTGTTACATGGGTTTTGCCTCATTTTACAACCTTTCTTACCAGTTGTTAAGTGAATCACTGCAGTGGATAAGTTAGTAACCTGATTGTTAAATGAATCTGGCTTCCTCATTAACTTTGCTTGTCAGAAGGTTGCAAAAGGTGATCCTATGACTCTGGCATGGTACAACAGTCATTAGTATGAACCAGTTGCCAAGCATCTGAATTTTGATCATATGACCAGGGAAATGTTGCAAATGATTTGCAACTGTGAAAAATGGTCATAAGTCACTTGTTCCAGAGCCATTGCAACTTTGAATGGTCACTAAATGAACTGTTGTATGCTGAGGACTATCTGTATGCTTGGTCTTCCTAGAGAACAGAACCATTAGTTGTCTAAAGGCCAAAAATAGTTTGGATTTAACTATTCAGAAACTTCCGGAAACTGTACTTAAAATAGATGCCAAGCTCAAACCTTTCAGAAGTGATTTGATTGCAGTTGTGCTGTTGCCAAAAAAAGAATTGCTCAATTCAGTTATGTGCTGTAAAGTGAATAAGTAATGGCTGAACTATTTTTCAAATCTAAGAGATGATAAAAGTTGTCAAATCCAAAGTGACTTCATCCCATTGTTAGATTATCATTGGTCATTCTCAATCGGATCTATCCAGAGGTGGGATTCAAATTTTTTCACTACCGGTTCTGTGGGCATGGCTTGGTGGGTGTGGCAGGGGAAGGATACTGTAAAATCTCCAGTCAGAGATGGTATTTGCCGGCTCTCCAAACTATTCAACATTTCCACTACCGGTTCTCCAGAACTGGTCAGAACCTGCTGAATATCACCTCTAGATCCATCCTGGATGGCTTGTTGCATACCTATGGCTGCATGAGAGACATACTTTTATGTTCTATATGAGGAAACTCCCACTTTATCACTTAATTATCTTTTAATGAAACATTTTTAAAAAACCAGTTAAAATGGGGCAAAGTATCCAGCTATGATTGTATTCTGGCACAGCTAATGGAAGACAAACAGATTGATGGGCTGGCAACATTATTCTCTTACACAGACAATCCAGCTGACATCCCAGCTATAGTTATCTCCAATTTTTTCCCCCAAAAAAGTAGCCAAAACAATAATGGCAAATACAGATCTATACAACTGTATAATATAATTTAAAAATGTATATCCAGATGCCTGAACTGGAAGCTCCTGCCCCCAATTTGAGAAAAAAAGAATGTAATTAAGAATGAACAGTCAACCCTGATGGTGTAGTGTTTAGTTAAAAAATGTGCAACAAAAATTCCCATATGTTCATTGCTTCAATGAACTTTAGGGCAGGCTGGATTCAAGAGTTCTACAATCAATGAACTGCTGTTTTAGAGTTGCATGACAACATATGCCTCAAAAATAATATAGTCAGCCTGGGCAAATCTCTGATCTGATTTCAATAGCCAAGAGAGTCCAGCAAAGCTGCATTTTTGTTCCATTCTTGGTTAGTATTTATATAAATTCCCTCATAAATTGACTTCAGGGAATCTATTTACATGTCCTCAAATAAACATCTTCCTATCTGGCTTCATGCTGCCATCTCATCATTAAGCCAGATCAACCTCAGGAGGATTCTTTACCCCCTTGTTCAACACTTCTAAGAGACACAGATAATTATTAAGTATCACAAGACAAAAGTCACATTTCTTCCCCATAACACCATGATCTAAAGATAGCACACAGGACAATACAAGATATAGAACAAATTAAATGCCTTAAATTTTCAGTCTTCAGAAGTAAAACAGCTTAAGCTAATGATACTTCCTTGAGAAGATCATAGTGATCATAGTTGGATTCCATAGAAAACAGGTTTTTTTTTTTTAATTTGAACTGCTATTTGAACTTTTTGCAGGGCAATCAGTCATTCAGTAATTATATGGGATGCAATTAGGCTTTTGTTCAAGTACAAACTCCTTGAAAAAATTCCTTTGAGGTAGGTTATTTTTTTCAGATCTTCTGCCTTTCAGTCCCCAAGTTACATGTGAAGGTCCCAGGTTATCGCAAAATAAAATTAAAATGCTTCTAGATATTCTGCTGATTGATTTCTCTTGGAATTAACTGGAATGTTGCTGCTAAACCGTTGAATAGTTTTAAAATTACCTTATGGAAGAGCACCTCAGTTATATACCTAAGTATATCATCCAAGTGTCTACTATCTAGGTAAAATTATCTAAGACTAGATAAGGCTAAAATGGTATTTGAAAAACGTTTAATGCTTTCAAAGATTTTAAAAATATATTGACTCACATTCATACAGATACACAAAGATTTTGAAAGTATCATTCTAAAAGCTTACCTGTAGACAGATATCTATTCTAAATATCAGTGGGCATTCACTAGATCCTGATCAAATATTCTACCATCTGCTCATTGAAAAGGCAGATTTCAGAATAGAATAGAATAGAATAGAATAGAATAGAATAGAATAGAATAGAATAGAATAGAATAGAATAGAATAGAATAGAAGCAGCTGCACTTCAAAAGCAGGAAACAAAGGTCACAACTGGTTTGGTCTCAGTTGATCTTTGGAGCTACTGGCTCGGCATAACTGGGCCAAACCAGTAGCAACCCACCTCTGGTCTGTAGATATTTTCACAGCCCTCTTTTTGACTTGTGCAGTATACAGGTCCTCAATGGAAAGCAGGTGGGTAGTAACTATTTTTCCTGCAGTCCTAATTATCCTCTGAAGTCTGTGTCTATCCTGTTGGGTTGCAGAGCCAAACCAGATAGTTATAGAGTCTGCAGATGATAGACTCAATAATTCCTCTGTAGAACTGTATCAGCAGCTCCTTGGGCAGTTTGAGCTTTCTGAGTTGGTGCAGAAAATTCTTTGTTGTGTTTTTATGATGACATTTTTGAAGTTAGGTGTCCATTTTAAGTCTTGAGATATGATAGAACCTAGAAACTTGAAGATCTCTACTGTTGATACTTTGTTGTCTAGTATTGTGAGAGGTGGTAGTATAGGAGGGTTTCAATAAACCTTGGTTCACAGCTAAACTTAAGCAGCTATGTCGTTCCAAAGAGGAAGCCTACAGAAAAGGTGACAGAATGCTATACAACCAGGCCAGAAACATATTAACAAGAGAGATCAGAGCAGCAAAAAGAAGCTACTCTGAAAAGTTAAAGAATCAATTCTCAACAAATGAACCAGCAAACATGTGGAAAATTCTTAAAAACATCACTGGCTTCAGCAAACCTCCTTCCCAGGCAGAAGGAAATCAACAACTACCAATAACCTGAATTTGTTTTACTGCAGGTTTGAAAAGAAACTACAGCCACCTATCTCCACAACCTACATCTCAAACACACCAACAGCCAAGCTGCCTACAACTGGCCCCAATCCATTGGGCTCACAACCTCTGGTGATCACAGAAAAAGAAGTGCAAGATCTGTTACACAGACAGAAGCCAGGAAAAGCACCAGGACCAGACAAGATAACACCTTCTTGCTTAAAAGTCTGTGCTGACCAATTGGCCCCCATCTTCACCCGAATCTTCAATAGATCACTAGAGATGTGCTATGTTCCTATGTTGCTTAAAACATTCTACCATCATCCCAGTGCCAAAGAAGTCCTCCATCAAGGAACTGAATGACTACTGACCAGTTGCTCTAACATCTGTAGTTATGAAAATCTTTGAAAGGCTTGTGCTGTCACACCTGAAAACCATAACGGATCTGCCGTTAGATCTCATGCAGTTTGCATACCGAGCAAATAGATCGACAGATGATGCTGTTAACATGGCTCTGCATTACATCCTACAACACCTTGAATCTCCAAATACCTATGCAAGGGTCCTCTTTGTAGACTTCAATTCAGCATTCAATACCATCATTCCAGACACTCTTCTAAGTAAATTAAAGCAACTAGCGGTACCTGAACACACTTGTAAGTGGATCATAAGCTTCCTAACAGACAGGAAGCAGCAGGTCAAGCTAGGCAGAATCACATCTGATGCCTGTACAATCAGCACAGGGCCCCCCTAAGGCTGTGTGCTATCTCCACTTCTCTTCTCCCTATATACCAATGACTGATATCCCAAACAATCCATCTGTTAAAATACTGAAGTTTGCTGGTGACACAACAGTGATTGGAACAATCTGGAACTGAACACACTCAAAACCATAGAAATGGTGGTAGACTTTAGAAGAAACTCTCCTTTACTACCACTCTTACAATACTAGACAACACAGTACCAACAGAAAAGACCTTCAAAATTCTAGGTTCTACTATATCACATGACCTAAAATGGACACCTAACATCAAAAACATCATCAAAAAAGCACAACAAAGAATGTTCTTTCTGCGCCAACTCAGAAAGCTCAAATTGCCCAAGGAGCTGCTGATACAGTTCTACAGAGGGATTATTGGGTCCATCATCTGCACCTCAAAAACTGTCTGGTTTGGTTCTGCAACCCAACAGGACAGACACAGACTTCAGAGAATAATTAGGACTGCAGAAAAAACAATTACTACCCACTTGCCTTCAATTGAGGATCTGTATACTGCACAAGTCAAAAAGAGGGCTGTGAAAATATTTACAGACCCCTCACATCCCAGACATAAACTGTTTCAACTCCTTCCCTCAAAACAATGCTATAGAGCACTGCACACAGAACAACTAGACACAAAAACAATTTTTTCCCGAAAGCCATCCCTCTGCTAAACAAATAATTCCCTCAACACTGTTCAACTATTTACAAAGTGTATACTACTATTACTGTTAATCTTCTCACCACTCCTTATCACCCATCCCCTCCCACTTGACTGTTTCCTAGTATGATTTAATTGTTGACTGTACCCTATGACTATCATTAAGTGTTGTACTTATGATTCTTGATTCTTAACGAATGTACCTTTTCTTTGTATATACAGAAAGTATTTACACCAAGACAAATTCCTTGTGTGTCCAATCGCACTTGGCCAATAAAGTATTCTATTCTATTCTATTCTATTCTCCTAAAAATCTACCACCATTTCTACAGTTTTGAGTGTGTTTACTTCAAGATTTTTCTGGTTGCACCACAAGGCTAGTTGTTCAACCTCCCATCTGTGTGCAGATTCGTGACTGTCTCAATCAAATGAGACCAATCACTGTTGTATCATCCACAAACTTCAGTACTTTAACAGAGGGATAAAATTTCAGTCCAGAGTTCAGTCCAGTCACATTTTCATTCAGTTTCTTTTAACTGATTGCAACTCTAAGGGTATATTTTTCATTGTCAGAATTTATTCTTTGATAATGTGATTGTAATTCCATAGCATAATGGAACCCTGGATGGAAACAAGAACCATTTGATTTCTAGAAATATATTTACTGTTAGTAAAGTGTCAAAGCAATTCTTCCACTCATTTTATACCTAGCATAATTAAACTGAGGTGGCTTTGAGTTTCTTTCTGAACACCCTAGGTGCCAATCCAGACAAGAAGCACAATCAGGAGTACTACTTTGAAATTTGCTCCCTGTAAACGAACAGGTAAGCTAAGAAAGGGACCCTTGACACTTGTTTAAAATAAAGTTTAAATAGTTAAAACCTGGGTTTTAATTTCATGAGTCGTACTAACTATAAAGGGAATAATCTTAAGTCAGATGACTCTCAAACTGTGAAAAGACTGAAAGAAAGATTAAATGATATAATTTTTGCTCATATCCACTCAATTCTCTTTGTAGGATGACCTTTTTCCTTCTTCATAAGAAATCTTGTGCACAGTTAGAATTAAAGAGAAGAAATAGTTCTTAAAGCCTCCATGACAAAATCCATAACTCTGTGTCTTGTCTTGTGGGCATCAAAGTGCCAGAGTATTGTACTCTGTGTATTGATTACTTCAGATAAGGTATGATTCTATTTCCTCCCCAAGGTTTTCCGTTCATTGGTTTTCTTTTGTTTGTAGATTATAGTTAAAGTTCTATAAACTGTGTTCATATACTCTATACATCAACCTTCCTCAACCTGAACAATTAATTTCTAGAAAACTCCGAGAGTCTGACCTATAACATCTTTCTGATATAATTCCTATTGTGTACTGCCAATTATCAACATCACTAGTTCCATGAATTGTTCAGTTGCACATATACAGTTATAGGAAACGGGAAATGTTCAATTGATAAATCTGGCATTTTCTCTTCCATTGAGGGTCCCTGGGTGGAAGGTCACAGAGAAGTCCAATAGCACTGATTAGTGCCACATTTTTGGCAAAGGCTCAGAGTCCAATTTATAGAATAAGATAATAATTTATCCTGGATTTCAGTTGCCTTTTTGCTATCCCTTCACTAAGGAGAGGTCATTTGTGTCTTGTCTAGCTCATCAAAGTTTTGTAGGGGTTTTTTAGCATCTCAGTCAGTTAGTCATTCACTCATTTACTCTTGCACAGAAAAGAAGAACAAATGGGGCTGAAAAACAAAACAAAAGTCAACGTATATCACTTCTGAAGAAAAATATAATAAAGACTGCTGTGCAATAGAGTTGTTATGCAACATACCTAAGGAATACCAATCATTCTCCCTTGGGTGATATTACAATCACAGAATATTTGAACTCCATCAAAATGACTACAGCATATGTTGGGCTTTTCTCCACTAGTGACTTAAAGAGTTCTGCATTTGTGCTTGAATTTGCAGACATGGATAGAACCATGAAGTTTACTCTATCCATTGCCAATCCCTATCTTACCTCTGTTACTAACCATCTGACTTCCCTAACATATTTCCCATACTTTGAAGCTGCCCTTGGCTAATACTGGAATCAAGATAAAATCATTACATGCTATGGACAATTTATATCTACCTTAGTCATGGCAGAAAAATTATGTTGCCTGACATATGTGCCAGTACACAATTATGCCACAACACAATGTTGTGCCAGAACACAACTATGGTTAGATGCAAGTGAGAAAAAACTTATAAACACTTTCCTTTACTAGCTTGATATTGATTTGAAAAATCAGAAGTCTTGCAAAACAGATCCTGCCATTAAAGTGTGTTTTTTCATACACTGTAGTCTTCAATTTATATCCACAATCAGGATTAGAATTTCCACTGCTAAGCAATGTGGGCAAGTGAGTTGCACCCAATTTTACAACCTTTTGCCATGGCTTTTGAGAAAATAATAGCAGTTGTTAAGTGAATCATGTGGTTATTAAATGAATCCGGCTTCCCGCATTGACTTTGCTTGACAGAAGCTGGCCCGTGGAGGTCACAAATGGCTATCATGGGACCCTGGGACATTGCAGTCATCATAAATACATGCTGGTTGCCAAGCACCCTAATTTTCATCACATGACTGTGGGGATGCTATCATCATAAGTGGGAGAATCAGTCATAAGTCACTTTTTTCAGTTCTGTTGTAACTTTGAATGGTTGCTAAACAATTGGTTGTAAGTTGAGGACTACCTGTATATGTATGTATGTTAGTATATATCAAGGGTCTGCAACCTTAAACACCCAAAGAGCCATTTGGACCCGTTTCCCACAGAAAAGAAAACACCGGGAGCCAATAGTTTAACAACCAACTCCACATCACTCACTACCATCCAGTCACCTCCTGTTCTGAAATATGAAGCGCATCTCCATCCCCTGTCATCACCCTTACCTTTTCAGGCCAGACAAGGAATGATGGGGAGGGGAGGGGGCAGCCAGTGGTGGGGGTCAGCCGACAGGGAGCCACAGCAGAGGGCCGAAAGAGCCACATGTGGCTCCAGAGCAGCAGGTTGAGCCACATGTGGCTCCAGAGCAGCAGGTTGAGCCACATGTGGCTCCAGAGCAGCAGGTTGCAGACCCATGGTATATATGTTAGTATGTATGTATGTGTGCATGTATGTATGTATGTATGTGCATATATATTGTACTGGCCCACTCCCCAAACAAGACAAACCCTCTGTTCCTTTACTCTGTTCCCAACGATTCCTTTATTAGGAGCGCCTGCAGCTCCAGCAAAAAGCCTCTCTCTCACAGCAGCCTAACAAGTCTGTCTGGCAGGGAGATGAACAGTTGTCTGCCACATCTATTCATCTCTGCCCCTTTGCCTTTTATCCCCAGAGGTAGGGTGGGGCTTTGCTAGCAGTGGTGGCTCTTCCATCCCAAGGATCAGCCCACAGATTTCCACTCCTCTCCTCTGCCTCCTTCACATCTGTACATCAGGCACTGGATCCAGCTGTTCCTCCTCTTCCTAATCAGCCACCTCCAGACCTGGGGGCTGTTGACTTTCCATCTGAGGGCTGACAGATGGCCCAGGCTCCGCCTCTGTCTCTCTCTCTCTCTCTCTCTGATAGCTCCATTCCTTCTTTCCCCTCACAGCTCTCAGGTTGCCTTGATGCTGAGCCTGAATCCCACACTTGATTTGGCTGCTGGAGGGGTGGCGGCCAACAGTCCACAACACACACACACACACACACACACACACACACACACACTTGCATGTATATAGGAAAATTGTTCTATAGGAAAATTATATATAGGAAAATTGTTCCTATATAATTATTAAAATTGTTCCTACCTTGTCCTTAAAATATATATTTAATATTTGTTATCCCAATATACATGTTTATTGCATGTATATATAGGACTATTTTTCCTACCATATCAAGGGATATGTTAATTTATATATCTAATTTCTGTTAGGAAGGGTCTTATTTTCCCTTGAAGCTTTCCACAAATTACTGAAGTCCCAAACCCTTGGTTACTTTTCAAAGCATGCTTTTTATGTTGAGAGAATTTGCAGGGATTTTTCTGATAAATGTGTCTCTTGTCAAAACTACTTTTCTTAGAAAAAGTAGTTGTCAAAAACTTGCAACATTTGTTCCTATGGAATGTATAATTCCATCCTTCATCTGATGTGACTTAATTGGGAAAAGAAATGCTCTGAGGAACAGGCATTGTTTTCCTTATCACTTTTAAATCCACCTGCCAAAAGATCTGCATAAATCACTAAGAATAGAAACAGGTTTGATTTGTAAGCTTTCTTTTTCTTTTCTTTTTTCTTTTTTTTTGGGTAAATAGTAGGTCCACCGTTACTTGCTTATCTGGAGAAGACTGCGGCTCAGCAATCAAACACTCCAGACTGACTTAAAGGCAGGCAGTTGGACAAATATAGAAGTGTCATGAGATTTATTATTTTTCTTTATAACAATGTGTGAGAAGGAAACATGAACGTAAACAGATTCATCATTCAAATTGTTTTAGAAAGTTCTACATAACTTTAATGATTTTTTTTTTGTCTTTTGTATAGTCAAAAGAGCTTGTTTTCATAGAGGTTCAAGACATTTATGGCTTTGGAGGTGAAATATCCTGTTCCAAATAAAAAATTCCTGACATTACTAGAAAACTAAGAATCAGCTACAGTCCCATAGGACAAATATCAAGAGCTTGGGTGCGTGACTGGTTTTCTGGGTTCAGAAATGGATCATGCCAGAATATTAAAAAAGCAATGACCTAAAGCCAAGTGATTTTCTTCACACTGTCTCTTTCTTAAGAATAGGAAAAATATACACAGGGCTACCTTTGCACTGAACAAGCAGTGGATGGAAACTAATCAATGAAAGAGCCAACCTAGAAATAAAGAGAAATTTCCTGATGTAACAATTAATCAGGCTTGTTAGGGATAACATTGGTTACCTAACTTAGTTTGGGTAAAAATAATATATAAACTATGTTAGTGAGTTTAAATGTGTGTATCACTTTAACTGTAAAACATGTATTTTGGGTGCGGTTGTAAAATCACCATAAGAGGGAGCAAGAGAGCTCACTGTTTGCTGGTTTTTACTGGAGAGCTGACAATGTTGGATTGATGGTGATAACTGCGTGTGTTTCCCTGCTGTTGCTGAAACGAAGAAAAGGGGTTTGATTTTCTTCATATCTCTGACTGCAAAAGAGATATATTGCTGGACTGATTATTTGTAAGTTTACTGACCTCTATTTTCAACACTGGACTTTGCAACTGATTAATCCCCGGATGGACTGAACTAGTGTATAACATATGGACTGTTTTGACTATCCTATAACTCTTGTTGGAATAAAAAACTATTTAACTAGCACAGTGTATTTGTCTTACTGAGTGTAAACTACAACAACGTTTATCTCACATAATTTGCCTGCCTGCTAGACTGCCGTTGCACGTTCTGCTAGGGTGTGTATTCCTAACAAGGCTTGCCTTTGGATGTTGTGAGTGCCCCATCACTGGAGGTGTTTGAGAAAAGATTGGACAGCCATTTGTCCAGAATAGTATAGGGTCTTCTCAGTGGTGCAATTCAATAGATGTAAATTGGTTCGGTGTGGCCGCGCTTTGCATGAGTGCCTACCATTTAGAAAAGACCATTTTAGCTATAATAGTTACCTTCTGCTGCAGCCCCAGTGATCAAAAGAGCTGATGCATGGCAAACAGCTCTGCTGTGCGAATCAGCTGTGCTGAAAAACAAGGAAATAAAGCATAGGAAAAAGGCAGGATGGGTGGGCGGGGCCAAATGATCACCGGAACTACCAGTTTGCCTGAACTGGTAGAATCCCATCCCTAGGTCTTCTGCATCCAGTTTTGTTCACCATATTACAAAGAAGATGTTGATACTCTAGGTGTGGTCTTACTGAGGCTTTATAGAGTGGTATTAGTACTTCCCTTGATCTTGATTGTATCCCTCTGTTAATACAACTTAGGATTGCATTAGCTTCTTTGGCTGCTGCTTCACACTGCTGGCTCATATTTAGCTGGTTGTCCACTAAGACTCCAAGATCCCTCTCACAGTTTCTGCTATTGTGCCTGGTTTCACCCAGTCTATATGTGTACTTTTGGTTTTTCTTGCCTAAGTATAGGACTTTACTTTTCTCTACATTGAATTTCATTTTGTTAGATACAGTCCAGTGTTCTAGTCTGTCAAGATCCATCTGGATCTTGAGCCTATCTTCTTGGGTGTTAGCGATTCCTGCCAGCTTAGTATCATCTGCAAATTTAGTAAGTTCCCCTTCTATTCCCTCATCTAAGTTGTTAATGAAGATATTGAAGAGTACTGGGCCTAAGACGGAACCTTGTGGCACCCCACTGCTTCCTTCCTTCCATGTAGACTTAGACCCATTAAGGACTACTCGTTGAGTACGATTTGTCAGCCAGTTGTGAGTCCATCTAGTGGTGGTGCTATCTATTCCACTTTTTTCTAGCTTACTAAGAAGTAGGTTGTGGTCTACTTTGTCGAATGCCTTGCTGAAATCTAATTATATTATGTCTACAGTATTTTGCTGGTCTACTAATTTAGTCACTATGTTGAAGAATGAAATAAGATTGGTTTGGCATGATCTGTTCTTAACAAACCAGTGCTCACTGCTAAGTTATTACTTTACTTGTTTCTAGATGTTGGCAGATCTGTTTTTTTATTATTTTTTTCCAGTATCTTCCTGGGTATTGATGTTAGGCTGATTGGTCTATAGTTTCCTGGGTCTATAGTTTCCTGGGTCTGTTTTTTTTTTTTCCTTTTTTGAAGATGGGAACCACATCAGCTCTTTTCCAATCCTCTGGTAGTTCTCCGGTGCTCCAGGATTTTTGAAAGCTATGGTGCAGTGGTTCTGAGATAACCTCTGCCATCTCCTTTAAAACTCTGGGATGTAATCCATCAGGCCCCGGTGATTTGTGTTCATCAAGATCAGACAGGTATTCTCTTACTATTTTTTTTGCTTATTTTAACTTTTATTTCTGGTCTGTCTTTTAGAGTTATGTTTTTGGTGGGTTGAGCTATAGTTTCTTTTTGCACGAAGACTGATGCAAAGAATGAGTTAAGTATGATCCATAATAAGAAATTTCTAAACCAACTGTTTGATCTAATCACAGATAAACAAGAGAATTCGTTTATAGGGTAATGTCAGGGAGAGAATAAAGATAGAAAGAGGATTAAAAGTGAGGCAGTTTTTTAGACAATGTAAGAGAATGGGAAGCCATTGTTTACTATTTGGGCAAAAGTCCTCTTTTTTTTTTTAATCCATATTGTATCAGATTTGGCCAATGGACTCAGAGTGTATTATGTTAATCATCTGACAAGTGTTTTACTTGATGAGTTTTCAGTATCACAGGCACATCTGGAATCATTTTAAAGTTCACTAAATATGGATTCATTGGGAAAATTACTTTGAAGAGAATTAAATTCCTTCATCCAGTGATTCCTTCACTCAGGCACTTTGGTTTCAAATCTCTCTATTAAATATACTGCATATTTAGTGAATCTGGATGCCATTATTTTCTTTTTATTCTTTCCAACCTGATGGAGTGTTGGAAGGTAGAGACTCAGAACTCTGCCCATTTGTCTGCAAAAGCAGAACTGAGCTGGATCAAATTTGGTGAAGGGAGAGACGCCAGCAAAAATAAATTCCAGATTCAAAACTAAGCTGGATCAGAACAGAGACTGATGAGAAACACAATCCCTAATGTGTGCCAACGGAAGAGGCAGTTGGGAAATGGTTCAGTGTGTTGTCAGCAAAGTCTCCTCCCTTTTCCCTTCCAATCATACTGGTTTTTCAAGAGCTGAAAGAATTCTAATTCTTTAGAATTCTAAAGAAAGCAGATGACAATATCTAGCCAATATTGCTAAATGCTTAGCGGCATATGCAGCTTAAAAAGTTGGCCACAGATATTCTGATTATAGATATTGGCATAGTTGTTGGAAAAGCATAGAGTTGCTATTAGTCTTTTTATAATAATCATACTAGGACTGAGAATTTGCTAGTAAATTAGTGTTAATGGGAGATACATTATTAATTAGCTTTGCATCAGTAAAGATAATGGCTGATTCAAGACATTTTGCCACTTCAAAGTCATCCTTTCTCTCAAACTCATGGCACATAACACCAAGGCCAACTGAATTATTTTAATATCTGCAGAATAAAGTTGCACGCACCCTTCTTGGTGGCAGTAAAAAAAGTCATGGCGTAACAAACATAATGCTATATTGAACTGGTATAAAATTTTGTCTGTGGCAGTAGCTGCCTCATTCTACCTAAAGACAACCATCCCCCAGAGCTGTAGTTGTATTAATAATCATTATGCCTGCTCAGGTTTCCTAATCTTCTGTCTCAGTTCCTCACTGCAAAGCAGACACACCATACACAAACAAACAAATAAAAGGTAAGTAATTTTATTGCAGTGAATAAAAGAGGATAGAAGCATAGAAGAATACATAATACAGGATAATCTATCTATCTATCTTTCTATCTATCTATCTATATGTGGATCTTTGGTTATTCGGGTTTTCTCCCGCGTAAGATTGGAAGTATCTAGGCAACGTTTCGATGAAGTCTCATTCATCATCTTCAGGCTTGTGTCGAGTTACTCTGAGAAGCACAGAGCAGAAGACACAAGCCTGAAGATGATGAATAAGACTTCATCGAAATGTTGCCTAGATACTTCCAATCTTATGCGGGAGAAAACCCGAATAACCAAAGATCCACATACAAATACCCATGAGAACCTCAGAGGTATTTTCCCATGTCATTATAGTTGTGCTTTTAAAGTTGTAGCAACGTTTCAGCAGAATCTCATTTCAGAATCTCTTTTCGGTTTCCCCCCCAAAACCAAGACACAGAACAAGACAACGGTAGCCAATATCCTAAGAAACCCCAAAGACAAGATCCAGCTAGAAAACCTGATGAAATACCATGCAACAATTGCCCAGCCACATACATTGGACAAACCAACTGGAGAATAAATGCATGCATTGCAGAACACAAAAATGCAGTCAGAAGAGGGGAAAATGTTGTAACTATGTATCATTCATGTGTTTGCAACTATGTATCATTGCAACTATGTATCATTCATGCGTTTGCAACATTGTATCATTCACGTGTAATCATTAACTTCTGTCTCTTCAGTGACCTTTGCAAGGCATGTACAAGAGAGAAGGAGCTAGACGTTTTGTTAATAAGCTTATCTACACTGTAAATAATCTGTCCGGTATGCAGCTTTGTAAACATGCACATCCTCATGAGATTACCATGTTTGACTTGAGCTTTTTGATTAAATCATTTTCTTGTAAAAAAGCACAATAAAAGAGCATGTGCCAAGACATTCGGGGCGTGCTCATCAAGAGAAAACTTCGCTTCCTGTCGTTTCTCTTCCCTTCGTTCCCTTTCATGAGCCGCCCATCAGATGCGGGATGGCAGATACCACATTCTGGTGACCCCAACGTGATTCCCTAAGGGGGATACGTAGCGACGCGCCCATATCTTATCAGCTCAATGGGAGCTGTGCATCGCCAGGCCTGAAGCGAATTGCACATCATCGGATCTGAAACATGGTCTCAACTTTCGTAAGTATGGGTGGAAACTTTTCTCAACAACAGACGCAGCATCTGAAGGAATTGAGGGAGTTAGTCGCTTCTTCTTCTAAATACTCTGCTAATTTAAAGGGCTCGCCTGTAAAAAAGAAACCTATTGCTACATTATTGGCTTATGTGTGGCAACATTGTCCCAATTATTCAGAGGAAGGGTCCTTAAAAATTTCCACTTGGCAAAAAATTGGTGAACATCTCCATAGTCCTCCTCGTGCACCTATTGGCATTTTGGTCACTTGGAGGAAAATTATGGAGGCTTTAAAAGTCCATTATAAAATAGAAGCAGGGAGTGTATTTGAATCTCCCCCGCCAAGTTATGATAACTTTTCAATTTTCCCTAACTCAGGCAGAAGCTGCTGCCATTATTCAACAATGCCCCACGTGTAGTAAGCAAGAACATTCCATTCCCATAGGAGTAAATCCTAGAGGATTAAAAGCTTGTGAAATTTGGCAAATGGATGTAACTCAGTATCCACCTTTTGCCCCTTGGAAATATTTGCACGTTTCAATAGATACATATTCAGGGTTTATTCTGGCTACTCCTCAAAGGGGAGAAACTGTAAAACATGTCATCAATCATTCAATTTGTACCTTTGCCTCGCTGGGACGTCCAAAAGAAATCAAAACAGACAATGGATCTGCCTATACAAGTTCTGCTTTCCAGGACTTCTGTAACAGATGGGATGTAACCCACAAGTTTGGGATTCCCTACAACAGCCAGGGGCAGGCTATTGTGGAACGAGCGAACTTATCTCTGAAAAGTGCTCTTGATCGATATTCGTTGCGGGAAAAACCCCCGAAACTCCCAGCATTGCAAAATTCTCTTAACATTTGTCTTCACACTTTAAACTTTCTTAATCTGACTGGCATTCCTCCCACTTCTGCTGCTTCACGTCATTTTTCCTCCCCCTCACCCCCGCCTAACAGACCTCTGGTATATTATCGCAGATTGCCAGATCCTGCCTGGCAGGGTCCCGCTGAGCTTCTCACTTGGGGACGAGGCTACGCTGCGATCTTACTGCCAGACAAAACCACTTGCTGGATCCCTGGTAGGGCGGTTAGACCCTATCATGGGAATTCTTCTGCTACATCTGTATCTTAAAACTCTTCCTGATATTCTTGCCTATATCTTCTTTGCAATTTCTACCTTACTTCAACAAAACCTATGCTTCCTGTCAAAAGACTGTTCGTGTTAAAACCATTTCATTAACAGAAGGCTATTATACTTGCTCCATGTGGGTACATCATGAAAATGCTACCCGTAGTTTTCACTCTGTCACTTCTGTTTTATTTAAAGAACACTCTACCACTCACTCTTTTGTTCCTTCTTTACTCTTCCTATGGAAAGGAACCTTAAAATCTTTTCCTCTATTCAATCTAAACATAGGGGGACCTAAATGTCCTTCTATTGTATTATGGGTTTCCCCACCCCAACTAACATCCTTGATGAATTACCAAATTAATCTTTATTGTCATTATTGTAATTATTATCCTTTTTCTACTAATTGAATTCCCTCCTCATCTCGTAAATGTTCTACAACTAACTTGTCCATAGCCCTCTCTCCTACTTGTCATGCCTTTATATACCCGAACTCTGATCCTGTCAACAAACGACGCTTCAAAAGAACTGTCCATGACGATCCGCAGAAGCCTCATAGAAGATATAATATTGCTTGGACTATAACTGACTTTCAAGGCGTTCGTTTAAGTTCTACAACCAATTTTTCTTGCATAGAAGACTTCTACCCACCACTTCAATTCGATTTGGCAGACGCACCCACACAACCAGGGGATATCCTGCAATCTACACCACTTCAGGAGGAACTTTAACATCATGCCTGAAAGGAATGTATTTTATCCCTGGCAATAATTTTGTTTGGACTTGTTCCACCGGTTTCATGGCATGTGTCCACGGGGATGAAATTGTTAAATCCAAATCATTTTGCATTCAAGTATGGCTTATGTATATAACTCTGATGATTTTATATCCCTACAGGTACCCATGGAATACCCCCTCTTGCAAAATCGTAGAGGCTTAGATCTGTTATTTTTTAAAACAAGGGGGATTGTGTGCTGCGCTTAAAGAAGAATGTTGTCTTTATGCTGATAGCAGGGGGGGGGGTTCGTTTTCTATTTCGCCATGGCTTACAACTTTTTAAATGCATTGGCAGGATCGTTAATAATCACTATATTGATATGTATTATAGAACCTTGTTGTTTTAATAGAATATTGCAAATTTTTAAAAAATTAATTATCCTCTGCTGATGTTAATGTGCTATTGCAAGCTCATGTTATATCCTCAACACCGGACGAAAAAATGTCATTGCTGAGTTACCGCTCCTTGGACAACCCTGACGCTGATGGGTCGCACTCTTGCCTAGATGACGGAGACAGCGAATATTTCAGAAAAATGGTTCCTGTCTTCTCGGACGAGGAAGAAGACTCGTCATAAATAATAAAAACAGAGGAGATGTTGTAACTATGTATCATTCATGTGTTTGCAACTATGTATCATTGCAACTATGTATCATTCATGCGTTTGCAACATTGTATCATTCACGTGTAATCATTAACTTCTGTCTCTTCAGTGACCTTTGCAAGGCACGTACAAGAGACAAGGAGCTAGACGTTTTGTTAATAAGCTTATCCACACTGTAAATAATCTGTCCGGTATGCAGCTTTGTAAACATGCACATCCTCATGAGATTACCATGTTTGACTTGAGCTTTTTGATTAAATCATTTTCTTGTAAAAAAGCACAATAAAAGAGCATGTGCCAAGACATTCGGGGCGCGCTCATCAAGAGGAAACCTCGCTTCCTGTCGTTTCTCTTCCCTTCGCTCCCTATCATAAGCCGCCCATCAGATGCGGGATGGCAGATACCGCAGGAAAATACTTCCTCCCTCTTCCAGCACCTTAAAGCCACAGGACATGAAATTAATTTTGAAGGAACCAAATTAATATCCAACACTGAACACTCCAGCAAGAGAATAATCAGGGAAGCCATCGAGATAGAGAAACACCCCCATAACATGAATAGATGGGATGATACCTCCTGCCTACCAGACATCTGGAAGCTAGCCCTCACCAACAAAGGAGTCCCAGCCACGAAAACCAACACCAGACCCAAAACAACATGGGACACCACCGCCAATCCCCCTTATCAGACCCAGGCCCAAGCCCATCCTATAAACGAAGGACAACCACCATCCAGAAAACAGACCACGGCTGCTTCACCAGCTGTCGCATCCCCCAACCCCAAAACCAAACAAGCTGACACATGCCAAGAACACAGACCCAGACCCCAAACTTGAAGCCAGACTAAAACCCAGAATGCTACATCACAGCCATCCACTCAGGATATTACATCAGAAAACTCAGGAAATTACACCACAAGAACTCAAAAAGTTGCAACACAGCAAATGACCCAGGATATCACAGCAATAAATCTCACAAGGTCATCACACAACCCATTACCCAAGCAGTTACAATACAGGAGGCTAATGGAAAAGAAATCAAAACACAAACAACCCAGGAGATTACAATGCAGGACCCAGGATACCACAACAAAAGAACTCACAAGCCCATCACACAACCCATTACTCAAGACGTTAAAATACAAGAGGCTAATGGAAAAAAAGATCACTACAAAACAAACGACCCAGGAGATTACAGCACAAGATCCAGGATATCTCCACAACAAAACTCACAAGGCCATCACACAGCCCATTATACCAACATCAACTCCATCAACCAATGAAGAGGCAGCAGCACAGCCAACCAACCCAGCACACCAGCTCCCACCACCACTATTTATAGAGAGACGGCAGCTCCGATCACATACTGCTTGCACTGGCATGAAGCTGAAAGCACCAGCCTGAGGATGGTGAGTGGGACCTCACCGAAATATCACCAAGATACTCCTAATCTTACAGGGGAAAAGACCTGAACACACCTAGACCTACATACCTGTACCCATGAAAATCTACAAAAACAAATATATATGTGAAATACCACTCACACATCATCACAAAATCTCCAGAACCATAAAGCCTATAAACTTGAAATTTGGCATGTATGTTGCTCTTGGCTTTTAAGTGCTCACTAAGAAAGGATTTTTCAAAATGACCATCACAGCATTAGTATTTTGCATATTATTAATAACACGCTTTGATGCTAAGGAGTTCTACTCCCCCTCCCCACCTGAAAAGAAATCTGTTCTAAATGCAAAACACAAGCAGAGGAGAGGAATTTCAGATTCAGTTTCACAGCACCAAAAAGCTTTAGTACAGAATAGTTGAGCTAAGTCACGCCCAGGCTCCTTGTTGTCTCCTTGCTCACACAGCAAATACTATTTCTGTTTCCATGTTTCAGTTTCCAAACAACTCACACACTGACAGGACACTAGCCAAATGAATACCAATGGATGCTAGTAAGCAGAGGCACAATTTCCCCCCCTTAGTTTCCTCCCCCAAAACTAAGCCTGATCACATAGTTTTGTAATGAAGCACGGGTTTAGAGCTAGTATATACATATGAATTACATAGGTCAAAATGTGAATTTCTTCCTCTTGTCTTTTCAAACCATTGGATTTCAAATAGGTTTTTTGTTTTATGCTCTATTTTATTATTCTTTGCTAAGATAATTAATCAGTTAATAAACTAATATATATATATAAGATTAATCATCTAAGTCAGTGGTTCTCAACCTTTTCTTCAGCACCAACCCCCTTTAAATACCTTTTGTGGTCACTGACCATGGCTATGGCCTTAAGAAGGCAATTTAATAATTATTTAATTCATTAATGCAAACTTAATTATTTAACATTGCTCTGTTGTTTTAAAAGGATGCTTTGCTGAAGCCTTTGAGGAAGAATTCCTTTCAGAGATCTGTACAACCTTACTATAACAAAAGAAAACCCTTTCAAAGACAAAGGGAATCCAACTATTAGCTTTCGTTTCATTTTCTAATAACATAAAGGAAGCATTTTATTCATTTTTCACAAAGGATTCTTCTGAAGCTGGGTTATTCTACCTACTGTGCTTGTGGATAGGCTGTTAATGTTATCACACCTTTAGGTTATCATATTTTAGCCAAATATATGCAAAGTAAAATAAAAAGAAACAAAACAAGCTAAAAAAATGTTATCATATTCATGAGCTTTCAGATGCACTTCAAACAAATCTATCCCTTTCTCACACATTTCACTTCTCCAGTTCTAACACCAATTCAACCTGCTTCCACAGTAGGTTGCATGTTTTAATGCATGTCTTTGCAGGTGTATTTCGTCTGAGTGTGTGGTGACCTCGAGGTGGAGCTCTCACCTCACAATCAGGAGGCCGTGAGTTCGATCCTAGGTAGAGGCAGATGGGCACACTGAGAACATAACTGCTAAAAAACCCTCCACAGTGGGGACAGGAAGGGCATCCAGCCAGTAAACATTCAGTCCATTCAGTTGTCCCGACTCCATCCTTGCAAGGGATTATGAGGTGGTCACTAAAAGAAGGATAATGATTTGCAGGTTTATTTCTTCCACAGTAATAGTTGCAAGTACTTCCCATGAGATAATGCATTTTTGTAATTATTTTAATAATGATATACAGATAATCCTCAGCTTATGACCACAATTGACCCCAAAATTTCTGTTGCTATATGAGACAGTTGTTAAGTGAGTGCTGGCCCATTTTATGACCTTTCTTGTTGCAATTGTTAAGTGAACCATTGCAGTTTTTAATGTAGTGCAATTGTTACTAACTTAACACAGTTGCTAAATGAATCTGCCTTCCACTTTGAGTTTATTCTCAGATGGTCGATCACCTGTCCCTGGGACACTGCAACTGTCATAAATATGAACCAGTTGCTAAACATCTGAATTTTGATCATTTTGATCAACATGAGGATTTTGCAACATAAGTCATAAGTCAATTTGTTCGGTACCGTTGTAACTTCAAACAGTCACGGTCACTAAACGAAGGTTGTAAATCAAGGACTACCTGGGGTTAATCTTTTCAAGTAATTTTATGCACTGCAAAATTTGGAAAGCTAAAATGAAATGCAAAAGGTTCAGTTACTGGGAATGCAAATTAAATTGGCATTAAATATAACTGAAGTGAATTTATCAACAGTCTACTTATAACCTGCACAGGTTTCTGACGATACTATTCTGTATGTCATATGTTTAATACTGAGGGCACAGAAGAGTCAATAATTTGTAAAATTCACACAGTCTCCTATTGAAAAATCATAACTCTGGAAATCAGTGTAGATGGGATTCTCCTGTTCAAACTAAACCTGGGATCTTAAAGAAGGAAAGGAAGAAGGAAAAAAAACAAACAAAATACCAGGTTCAACTATTCCACCTCATTATTTTTATAATTATCATGGAGGGGAGCTTTTATTTATACATATTGGAGATTAGATCATTTACTCTCTTAGATGCAATTGCCCCATATTCACCAACTCTTTGGGTTCACCAAAGGAAGTAGAGAATTTTGGGTGGAAGTAGAGAATTTCTTTGAATGAATTTTTAATAGATAAAGCAATCAGAACCTATAAAATCGTAGAAAAGAAAGGCTGAAAGGGATTTGGGAGATCACCTAGTCCTAATTAAGTATAAGAATCTATCAATACAGCATTCCTAACATAGCAGCAGCATCTAGCCTCTAGTTAAATGCCTCCAGTGAATTAGAATCTACCACCTCTTGTGGCAGTTTTCTTTCCATTATTGAACAGCTTGTACCAGAGGCGGTATTCAGCAGGTTCTGACCAGTTCTGGAGAACCAGTAGCGGAAATTTTGACTGGTTCAAAGAAACAGCAAATACCACCTCTGACTAGCCCTACCCCATCTATTCTTTGCCGCCCAAGTCCCAGCCGATCGTCTGTGTCTTCTTTTGTTGCCCTGCACAGGAGAACAGAACTGGAAAGCAGGTTAATGGAGTGGGGAGGGAATGGAGATTTTGCAGTATCCTTCCTCTGCCATGTCCACCAAGCCAAGCCACGCCCACCAAGCCGGCAGTAAAAAAAAAATGAATCCCAATGAATCTGGGATAACGACTCTATCGCCCCAGATGACACAGCCTTTTTAGGAGAACAACTCGGTTTGTCGAGTCTTGAATGGTGTGAAGTCATCGGATAATTGGTCCAATGGCCATCCGCGTTCTAATGGTTTGTGGTCAGTCACGATAGTAAAAGCCCGGCCATACACATACTCGTGGAATCTTTTAACAGCTGACACAATTGCGAGGGCTTCTTTATCGATTTGTCCATAATTTCGCTCAGTTTTTGAAAGTGTCTTTGAAAAATATGCAACAGGGGCTTCGTTCCCATTAGGCAGTACATGGCTCAAAATGGCGCCCACTCCGAAAGGTGAAGCATCACATGTTATATTTAATGGCAAAGTCTCGTTATACTGCATGAGTACAGAGTCAGAAGTGAGCAGTTTTTTTACGTTGCGGAACGCCTGTTCTTCTCGGTGACCCCATAACCAATTTGCTTTCTTATCTAACAACCAGTGTAACAGTTCAGCAACCGTTGCTTTATGCGGTAAAAATACATTATAAAAGTTGATGAGGCCTAGGAACGCCTGGAGATCAGCCTTGTTTCGTGGCCTAGGAGCGTTTTTTATCGCCCTTAGTTTACTTTCATTAGGGTGAATACCCTGGCTATCAATTAGGTACCCTAAAAACTCAACACTGTCAGTACACAATCTACATTTGTTTTTCTTTACTTTAAGACCGGCCTCTTAGAATTTTTTTAGGACTAATTTTAACTGGTCCTGTAAGATTTTTTTTGTAGGGGCCGCAATTAATACATCATCAAAATAAGGGACCACGCCCTTAATCCCTTGTAATAACCTCTCCATAAGGCTCTGAAAAATCCCCGGGGCTACACTAACTCCGAATTGAAGCCGGGTACATTTAAAGGCACCTCGGTGCATCACAATTGTTTGTGCCAGTGCTGTCTTTTCATCAACAGGTAGTTGCTGATATGCCTGAGCTAAATCTAATTTAGCGAAGACTTTCCCGCCCCCCAGGAAGTGGAGGAGATGCTGCACCACCGGCACTGGATATGTGTTCTGCGTTAGGGTGTGGTTCAAAGTGGCCTGGTAGTCCCCACAAATTCGGATCGACCCGTCTGGCTAAATGGGTGTTACGATTGGGGTTTCCCAGGGGGAGTGATCGATGGGCTCTAACACCCCCTGAGCTATCAGTTTGTCGAGTTGTTCGTCGATTTTCGACTTTAAGGCAAACGGAACTCGACGGGGCTTAAGTCGGATGGGAGCTATCTTTGGGTCCAGACTGAACAAAATCGGGGTCCCCTTGTGCTCGCCTAAGCTGTCCGCGAAGACGTCCCTGAACTCATGGATGATGTCTCCCTCTCAGTCACTTCCGCTGACTTGGTTTATGCCGGCCACTTCAATGCCAAATGGCGCGAACCATTGGAGGCCTAGTAGGCTAGGCCTGTCTCTATCGATGACAGTTAGTGGTAAGTACGCTGTGTGCTTCTTGAAGGAGACTCAGACTCAGCAGGAACCAATGATGGGGATTCGATTTCCTTGGTGGTCCTTGAGGATGAGTCTTTGGAATCGGAGATCTTGGCATTGAATCGTGGGGATGAGTTGTTTAAGGGTCTTCCAGGACACCATCGAAAGGGACGATCCCGAGTCGACTTCCATGTGGCAAGGCAGGTTCTTGATGGCTACTGTGATTCGTATTTTCTTGGTGTCTAAAGCTGAGGCGTGACCGATAGTGATAGTATGGTGAGCCTCTTCTCTCTGCAAAACTCGATTTCTGTAGGAGTGGTTTACTGGCTCTCGCCGTACAGGATGGTTTCCTGTCGATTGGTGATAGTTAGTCCCTTTTGAGGCCTGGCCGGGTCCTGGTAAGCTTCGGCAGACCCGTCCGATGTGGCCTCGCTTCCCGCACTCATGGCAGAGCGCGTCGCGGAATTTGCATTTGGACCTGTCATGGTTGGCCCCACAGCCAGCGCAAGGGCTAAAGGCTTCGGGTGGTGGTCCTGGTCGGACCGCAGTCGATGGACCCCTTCTTCGTTGCTGTCTGATGATAAAGAGAGGTCCTCGTGGTGCGTCGTTGTAAGCTGCCCTTCTGACCTGGATAAAATGTCGCTTGTTGGTGGTGGTACCGGAGCACGGTTTCGGCGTAGTTGTGCAGCTGACTTCCTGGTTGCTTCTGCTGCAGTAGCATCGGCGATGGCGTTGGCAAGGCTGATGTCGCCTTTCGCCATCAGCTTGCTTTGAACGTCTGGTGCATCTAGTCCCAGAACTATGCGATCTCTTAGTACTTCTTCTAAATCAGTGAATCCGCAGAGGCCTCCCAAATTTCGGAGGTCTGCTATGAAGTCGGCCACGCTTTCTCCCTTTCGCTGGCTCCTCTGATAAAACTCGTGGCGTCTCACGAGCGTAGGCACAGTCGGTGCATAGTGATCCCGTAGGAGAGATTCGAGGTCGTCCCAATCCATCGCTTTCACTTCTCGGGGTTTTGCTAGTGCTTTAGCCATGTTAAATATGGTTGGACCACAATGTGTTAAGAACATCGCCCGTTTCTTTCCTGGTGTGGTGTCCTTTAAGCTGTTGGTTTCTAAGAAGATTTGGAAGCGATCCATGTAGGACTCCCAGTCCTCCTGTACTGGATTGAACGGAGCGGGTGGTACGACGACGCCGGACATGGTTCCGTTGTGTAGCGTCGTCTGTCACGTGCTCGGTGTTCTTCGAAGTTTTGTTGGTTCAGATGTCTCCACATCCCACCTTCATCGCCAGTGTTATGTTTGGAGCATGGGCGAGAAAGAATGGAGAAAAGCTTCTGAACAGTGAACTTCAGCTCTTTATTTACATAGTGACTTCTGGCATCTATAACAGTTTTAACCCGCCTTATATAGGCAAACCCCGTAATTATTAACCAATAACCAACAAGGAGCGCTAGCTCTCATAACCAATAGGAACTCTGTTTAAGGGCCAATCAGATTCCCCGGAGCGGGCCAATCCGATCCGGCCGTTTAACAGCCAATCAGAAGTGCAGGGCCAGAACCCTGCACTTTACTCCAAGTTCACGCTTTATTAAAACTTTATACATTCACAACACAAAGTACCAGCAAAGGAAGGGGAAAAAAACTCCAGAGATGTTCATGAGACAGGAAGCCTAGTCCTGCCAAATATTAATAAGGGTTAACAGAAAGACAGTTTCTGTAAGCAACATCAGAATGTTTCCTTCCTGCTTTCCTTACAGGATTTGGCCAGTAATTTCTTCTAACAACCGGTTCTCTGAACTGCTTAGAATGTTAACAACTGGTTCTATAGAATAGGTGTGAACTGGTAGAATCTCACCCCTGGGGTATATGTTTTACATTATGGAAGCAAACTTCAAACTATGCATATTGGAATTGGGAAAGAATGTAAGCAGCCACGTTGGCTGAGAATGCAACCATACAAGAGAAGAAAATTGAATGGACATGCAAAAATGATCTGTCTTCAATAGTTCAGCACACTTTTGTGGCTACTGAGAAGATGCCAATCATGGAAAAATGCATTTGGTCAGTTCATGCAATTTTAAAATAATGGCAATGATGTAGGTATTTAAAGTGCTTTTAAATAAATTCTTCCCTATATTCCTTTCTTCTTGCATTAGTTTCTCATGCCCCCTTTTTTTCTTTTTGTCACCCTGTTGTATTTTCACAGGTGGTCAAACTGAGATTAATTTCAAAGTACCTAACTGGGTTGATGCAGGATTTAGATTCAGCAGGCAATAAAAAGAAATCTTCAGGGGGAAAAATAAGGAACACAATTATTCCTGATGATATCCCACAATAGTTTTGTTTAACCAAAAGCAGTGGTGAATTTTTAACTGGAAAAACTCCATTAATTCTTCTGGTCACTGCAATTCAGCAAAAAAAAAAAAAAAGCAATTTCGCTAGAAACATCCCCAAAAAGCTAAATCACTTTTTAAAAATCCAAGAATGGGAGTGCAATAATTAAATTCATTGTTTACTTTATCTTCTGCCTCCGTTTAATATATATTTGGCACTGCTTACCTAATGAGAAAGAATTCAGCTTTCTCAGCATAATTCTAGGCCCATTTAAAAACTAGACAACTAAGTGCTTGTTAAGAGACTAATATTCAACATCTCACACACACAAAAGGTGAGTGTTTGCCATAGTCAGGGAATAGGGAAATTATTCATGTTTACAGCCTCTATGTGGTTAGTTTTTTTAAAAAAATCAGCTGATGCAAATGGACGGGGCTGTTTGGGACTAAAGTATTGAAGAGAAGGTTTTAATTCTTTGAGCTTTTCATGTTGAGACTTCAATCAGGCTTATATCACAACCACTGCAATTAAATCACAGCAGCTTTCTTCCCTTATGGAGCACAGGAGAGGCTATTTCTGACTGGGATCCTGAAAATGGTTTCTATACTCAATTCTGGTCCACAATCCCAGTTCAATTTCAATGCTATTTGTGGAAACCTCAGAAATGTATTAATATCACATGCCGTGTGGGCCTCAATCTTAAATTTAAAAAAAAAATCACTTGTCATATCAAAATATGTAAGCAAAGAACTGGTCTCTATATCAAGGGGGGGGAAAACAGTTTTGTTCTGTTTTTGAATTTGTTAGCTTTCTTCTTACACAAGCAATTCAAATTAGTACGACAGTGCCTTTTTAAATAAGTATGTTTGCCAAAAGAGGCACATAAAAGTGGCTTAATGACGCTGGAAAAGTCTGTACTCTGGTAGTTTGAGTCCTAGCACCATGTGATGGATTGAGCTCCCATCATTTGTCTCAGGTTCTGCCAACCTAGAAGTTCAAAAGCATGCTATATGCAAGTAGATAAAAAGGTACCACTTTGATGGGGAAAAAATGGCACTTCGAGTGGCAGTACGAATTCGATCTGTGTCAGACATGTCCGAAAGCAATGCCCAAATGCGAGGTGACATTGGTGGTGACATTGCAGAAAGATGAAGCTGCAGAAAGCCATCAAACCTTATGAATTTGGAGCTAATTCTCTCCCTGTTGTGTGCTCTGGATAGTGCACAAGTGTGAACAGAACGGTCTAGCAATCATTGACAGCCAAACAGCTACTTTGTAATAGCACTGTAGTCTCTTGGTTAATATAACATCGCCATAAGCTAAATAAATAATAAAAATACATTTGCTGATATAACTTCCTTTCCCTTTCCTTTTCCTTCTTCTTTTTTCCCTTTCTTTTTTTTTCTACAGTACAAAATATAGTGCTGGTGGCAATTGTGGAAGCAGAGCTCAGGTCACTGCAACTTTCTGCTTTTTTCTTCCCAGAAAACACTTAAACACTTCTTAAGAAATATCTAAAAATACATGTCAGGGACAGAGTATGCTTGAGGCCAGAGGCAAGCAAGCTTTTCTGCCTGCTGTATCAATGGGAAGATCAAATGAATGCATCCATTCTGTTGTGAATTAATAAAAGTGCTTGAATAAAGTATGTTGAAACCTTAAAGCAAAGTGCAGGGTTCTGGCCCTGCACTTCTGATTGGCTGAGAATAGCGATATCGGATTGGTCCATTCAGGAGAATCTGATTGGCTATTAAAGAGCTAACGTTCCTGTGTTTTCGTTGGCTAAATACCCAAGAGCTTGCCTATATAAAGGGGGCTGTTGAGGCCGTTCAGAGAGCTGTTGCACCATGTTAAATAAAGAGTTGAAGTTCACTGTTCATCGACTCGTCTCCGCTTCTTGCGCCATGCACAGAACATAACACTGGCAACGAGGATGGGATGTGGAGACGTCAGAGCTGACTGAACACTACAGAGCGATAACAGAGCACGTGGCTGAAACGCACCAACGGCGGAACCATGTCCGGCAGCGTCATACCACCCGCTCCATTCAACCTGGCACAAGAAGACTGGGACTCATATATGGATTGCTTCCAGATGTTTCTGGAGACCAACAATTTGAAGGATGCCACTACTGGAAAGAAACAGGTGGTATTCCTAACTCATTGCGGGCCAACCGTATTCAAGATGGCCAAAGCACTAGCGAAACTGGCAGAAGTGAAGTCCATGGACTGGGACGTCCTTGAACCCCTGCTAAGGGCCCACTATGCACCGACCGTACCAATGCTCGTGAGAAGGCATGAATTTTAACAGAGAGATCAGCGGAAGGGCAAAAGCGTTGCAGATTTCATAGCGGATCTCCAGAATCTAGGAGGCCTATGCAGGTTTGCCGACCTTGAAGAAGCCCTGAGAGACAGAATAGTTCTGGGATTAGATGCTCCAGGCGTGCAGAGTAAGCTGATGGTGAAAGGCGACATTAGCCTTAAAGATGCCATTGCTGACGCTACTGCAGCAGAAGCAACCAGGAAGTCGGCTGCTCGAATGCGCTGCACCCACGCTCCACTTCGCCAACTCGCCAGCAAAGTTTCACCACCCCGGGAATCTTTCAAAGTTTGATGGAAAGACTATTACAAGGGATAAAAGGCGTTGTCCTCTATTTTGATTACGTTTTAATTGCTGCTCTGACTCAAGAAATACTAAGGGAGCGCCTGGGGTTGGTTCTTCAGAGATTTAAAGATTCGGGTCTCAAAGTTAAGAAAAACAAGTGTCAACTATGTACTGATCGAGTAGAATTTTTAGGATATTTAATAGATAAACAGGGCATTCACCCCACCGATAGCAAACTTAGGCAATCAAAAATGCCCCAAGACCCCGAAATAAGGCGGATCTCCAAGTGTTCCTAGGCCTTATCAATTTTTATAATGTCTTCCTGCCTCACAAGGCAACCGTAGCCGAACCCCTACATTGTTTTTTTTTTGTCTAAAAAAGCAACCTGGGTTTGGGGGCACCGAGAGGAACAGGCGTTTCGACAAGTAAAAAACTTATTGACCCCCAACACTGTTTTGATGCAGTATAATGAAACTTTGCCTTTAACTGTTACTTGTGATGCATCACCCTTCAGAGTGGGCGCCATTTTGAGCCACGTTTTACCAAACGGAAGTGAAGTCCCTGTTGCCTACTTTTCAAAAACACTGTCAAAAGCAGAACACAATTACAGTCAAATCGATAAGGAAGCTCTTGCTATTGTATCTGCTGTTAAACAATTTCATGAATATATTTATGGGCGAGCTTTCACCATAATAACTGACCACAAACCGTTACTGGGAATAATAGCGGGAGATAAACCAACCCCTTATATATTATCTCCCAGAATGACTCGCTGGTCAGAATTCTTGGCTGCCTCTAATTATAAGTTGCAACACCACCCAGGAAAAGCCATTCCTGCCGCTGACGCATTAAGCTGTGCACCACTTCCAGAAACCGTTGACGACCCTGCTCCGACCATCACAACACTGCAGATCGAGACACTCCAAAAACCGCCACTGACAGCTCGCGATATCGCAATTGAAACTAAACGCGATTCCGTTTTAGCACGTGTCCTCAGCTGGGTAGAACGTGGATGGCCATTGGACCAAATCCCTGACAATTACGCTCCCTTCAAAAATCGATAGACGGAACTGTTTTCCCAGAAGGGCTGCATCATTTGGGGCGATAGAGTCCTTGTCCCAGAGTGATTATAGTGAGCGGTACTGAGAACCTTGCACGATGGCCATCGTGCGCATGAAAGCACTCGCACAAAGCTACGTCTGGTGGCCGGGCATAGACAAGCACATCGAAGCCTGGGTAAAGACTTGTTCCAAATGCCAGGAAGTCAGCAATGCCCCACCGAAAGTAACCCCAACAGAATGGGAAACACCCAGGGGACCATGGTCCCGTATTCATCTGGACTTTGCGGGACCTACGAATGGACACACATTTTTATTAACAGTGGATGCCTACTCAAACTGGCTCAAAATCCATGAGATGAAAAATACAACAACTGAATTGGTCATCAGAAAATTGGACAGATTATTTGCAACACATGGATTACCGGACGTTCTGGTATCCGACAACGGGCCCCAGTTTACTGCGCTTTCTTTTGAACAGTACCTGGCGAACCGCAGTATTCACCATGCGCTAACTTCACCGGTGCATCCTGCGGCTAATGGAAGGGCTGAGCGCATGGTACAATTCGTCAAAAGAACTCTACATAAAATGGACTATGGTGATATCGAAGACAAGATTAACCAGATACTCCTTTTGCAGCACATCACTCCACACAGCATCACCAACAAAACTCCCACTGAGTTATTGATGGGACGGAAACTCCGCTCCCACCTGGACCAACTACACCCATCGTACGAACCTGAAAAACGATACGGATCTAGCGGGAAATGCCGAAATTTCCAGGTAGGCGACTTGGTTTTCGTGAGAAACTTTTATGGCAGCCCATTGTGGGTCGAGGCAACTGTAATCCAAATAACTGGACCCAGATCGTACCGAGTGAAATGTCACGACGATAGAATATGGAAACACCATATTGATCAGCTGCATTCAAGGCTGCAGTCTGGGGTCTGCGATTCTGGTGATTTCCAAACTGAGGGGGGAGGAGACGCCGAGGAGGCTGAGTTTGGAACGGCGGAAAGCACAAGTGGAACAAACGACCGCTCAGACTCAACATATGAAGAAGGATCGGGGACAGGGGTTAACTCACCTCAAAGAGATATCAAGGACATTAACGGTAGCGGAAGTTTAGATACAGAATCAGAGGCAACCTGTTCACCAGATAATGTCCTACCCCAACAAGACTCTAGACAAATACCGGGAGGACAGGGTAAATCAAACAGACAATCAAAACAACCTGCCTACCTCAAAGACTAAATTACCGCACCCCTTAAACGGAACCCGGGGGGAAGGGGTGTTGTGAATTAATAAAAGTACTTGAATAAAGTTTGTTGAAACCTTAAAGCAAAGTGCAGGGTTCTGGCCCTGCACGTCTGATTGGCCGAGAATAGCGATATCGGATTGGTCCGTTCAGGAGAATCTGATTGGCTATTTACGAGCGTTTTTCATTGGTTAAAAAGAGCTAACGTTCCTGTGTTTTCATTGGCTAAATACCCAAGAGCTTGCCTATATAAAGGGGGCTGTTGAGGCCGTTCAGAGAGCTGTTGCACCATGTTAAATAAAAAGTTGAAGTTCACTGTTCATCGACTCGTCTCTGCTTCTTGCGCCACACACAGAACATAACACATTCAAATGGAGAAATGTGCATTCTCACCTTTCAAGATGTTCAAATGCTGATGAAAAGCAATAACAGATCAGATATTTTAAAAACCTTGCCTGAGAGGGGGCAGCCTCTTTCTCCCTGATATATAGCAAAATCACATGTTTTTTTTCTTGCTACCATTAGCAACAAGAAAATAGAGATCCTGAGCAAAATTTCCTAGGAGGAAATCAGAAATCATGAGGCTTTGTGTGCCAATTGATCTAGTTTGTTAACTAGGCGTAGGAGAGTATTAGATCTATTTCTTACCGGCTGGCTGATCAGTTGGATGATAGAAAAAATGGAAAGGTGCTTGATGAATTATTTCATGTCAAAGACTGCTATAGTTAGTGTTAGGAATGATAGTCACTTACAGTTGGGTTGGCAATATATAAACTAGGATAGTTATTTAATACTGTTGTATCTTTAAGAGAATGCTGTAATTGTGATTGGCTGAGGTTCCTCCAATGGTCATAAGATGGAGCCAGAAACCTGGTTTGTTCTCTTCTTGCATTTCCCTATTGCCTTTTGCCTGATCGTCATTCTGCTTGGGTTGCTGTGAGTCTTGCAAACTGTTGGCAAACTCCGTTTACTGAACTTTGTTTATGATACTGGATTTTGTTTTTGGATTATCCCTGGACTGATTGTATTGAATACTACCTGTTTTAACCATGTATGATTTGGACTGTTTGTTGGACTTTGTTTACCCATTTACAGGAAGTAAAACCTACATTTTACTATTCAGTGTATCTGTATACTGGTTGTGTGTTATTCCTCACCACTCTCACTATGTTTCCCTGAGTGCACTCATTCTCCTAATGGGGAATACCTCAACAGTTAGCAGGCCATAAATTGCCCTTCTTCCCCTGCCTGCTCTATGTCCCAGTCCCACTTACCACAAAAATAATTTCATGGAAAGCCAGAATACCTACTTCTAAAGGTAGGGGAGAGGGTGTGTGTGTGTGTGTGTGTTCACTTCAATGCACAGTCTATCACAGGGGTGGGCAAACTACGGCCCGCGGGCCACATCCAGCTCGTTGGTCATTTTAATATGGCCCGCCTCTGAAAAAAAAAATATTCCCCTCTGAAAAAAAAATTTGGGCCGGCCAAAAGAGACCCCGTGCCGCGCACCAAAAAAATGCACATACAACACAGAGCTGGGCAGCCGCTTCCCTGGTAGTGGGGCCAAGGCCACTGCCCGGGGAACGCCCACTGCTTTCCCTCGCCAGGTCTGGGCAGTGGCATGTTACCCTGCGCTGTGTGACCCCTGCCTGGCAGCGCGCTTCTCAGCTGGTCTCCTCCTCCTCGGCCATACAGAACAAGCAGACTGAGAAGGAGGAGACCAGCTGGCTGGTTGGGGGAAGCTTTCTGTGCCGAAAGAGGCAACTACTATTCTCCAGCTTTGCTCCACTTCTCCAATGGTCCGGCACCACCCTGTTCTATGCGCCAGCTGCTCGGACTTGCTGGGCCTGACACATAGAACAGGGCGGCGCCGGAAGTTGAAGAAGCAGAGCGGAGCCGGAGATCATTAGCCGCCTTTTTTGTAGCACAAGAAGCCTGCCCCAACTGGCCAGCTGCTCTCCTCCTTCTCTGCCTGTTTGTTCTATATGGCCGAGGAGGAGGAGACCAGCTGGCTGGTTGGGGGAAGCTTTCTGCGCCAAAAGAGGCAGCTACTAATCTCTGGCTTTGCTCCACTTCTCCAATGGTTTGGCACCACCCTGTTCTTCTTGTGCTGTGAAAGAGGCAGCTAATGATCTCTGGCTCCACTCTGCTTCTCCAACATCCAGCGCCACCCTGTTCTGTGTCAGGCCCAGCAAGTCTGAGCAGGTGGCACACAGAACAGGGCGGCGCCGGATGTTGGAGAAGCAGAGCGGAGCCGGAGATCATTAGCTGCCTCTTTTGCAGCACAAAAAGCCTCCCCCAACTGGCCAGGTTCTCTCTTCCTTCTCTGCCTCTCCCCTCTTGCTCCTCAAAGTTGCCCTGAGCTGGTGCGGTTCTTTACTTGGGCAGCCAGATGCCTGCAGCAGCGCCCGCAGCAGCAACAGGCAGTTCCACCCAGGCTCCACTCAGGTGTCCAGCTGGGGCTGTCAGGAGTTGCTATCGCCAGCACAGCTCCGCGCGGCTCCAGTCCTGCGTTGCCTTGGGAAGGGAAAGGCAAAACCAGGAGCCGCTGAGCCTGAGCCTCCAGTGCCGCTGCTGCCGTTGCAAAGCACCGCCACGGCTCTTCCTTTTTGCCTTTCCCTTCCCGAGGCAACGCGGGACTGGAGCCGCATGGAGCCGTGCCGGCGGTAGCAACTCCTGACTCAGGGGGCCTCCGAGGGGAGGGGAAGGAGGAGAAGAAGGGGGGAAGGGGGGGCGATTCCCAAAAAAATCTTGTGCTGACCTGGCCCATCTGTCAAATTTTAAAAGTCAATGTGGCTCCCCGAGCCAAAAAGTTTGCCCACCCCTGAAATAAGGGCAAGTCCCTGGAATAATTTTCAGGAATAGAGTTTTTCTTTCTTGAAAATAGTCATTTTGGCTGGGAATTCTAGAGCTGAAATCCATCACACCTAAAAAACAATAGATTGGGGGAAATTGGTCTATCCAATTATACATTCCCAAACTTCTTAGCACATGCATATGAGGTGTCCTAATCAGTGATGGGATTCAATTTTTTTTACTACTGGTTCTGTGGCATGGCTTGGCGGGCATCACAGGGGAAGGATACTGTAAAATCTCCAGTCAGAGGTGGTATTTGCTGGTTCTCCAAACTACTCAAAATTTCCACTACCGGTTCTCTAGAACTGGTCGGAACCTGCTGAATACCACCTCTGGTCCTAATGAACTATTTGCTCCAGACACAAGAACATATCAACCAGGTTTCTTCAAACAGCTTTCATGTTAATTAAAAAAGAAAGAAACTATCATGGACATATCTGAATGTATGCATTAATCTTGTCAGACAAAAGGGTTTTGAACTGCGGAAGCCATATAAGTAAAAAATGAATAATAAATAAAATATACACATTTGCTCAATACATGGAAGCACCATGTCTTCTTCAGAATATACAAAGAATATTGAATGGATTAATTGCTTCTTGTAGTGAAAGGTAGTCTTTAGCATGTTGCAATGTTTCACAGGGCTAAGGAACATAGGAATCTACTTTACATTAAGCCAACGTACTTGTTTAAATAGGTAAGTTACTGTAGGATGGTGTCCATGGACTCAGAAAGTTCTCATTCTTGTCACTTCCTGCAATACTCAGAATTGATCCTGTGATATTCTTTGTTAAAACAATGTGGGATATTTTGTGCAATGTGGGATTAATGTTCCTGTGAAATTCTTACTCTGAAGATTATGTCATTCATGAAATAATCTTCAGAGTAAGAATGTCACAGGAACATTAATTCTTAATTTAGTCTGTTTAGCAAGATTTAATGTTTTATTTTCAACATGCATCCAAGTGAAAAAGTACAAATGTTTGAGCAACTTGAAATGGGTATTTAAGTTCAAGCGTAGCCTTGTTGAGCCTATGTTGCACAACTAGCATCCTCCTTCCTTCCTTCCTTCCTTCCTTCCTTCCTTCCTTCCTTCCTTCCTTCCTTCCTTCCTTCCTTCCTTCCTTCCTGTCATGTATGCAAATGGACTACTCGAAATCCCCGTGCCTTGATTGGCTAAGGCGCGGGGATTTCTGATTGGCCAGGCGAGCCGCGCCTGATTGGCCCGATTGAAGTCTCCCGCGATTGGTTAAAGCCAAGAGCGGGAGACTTGAATCGCTGCCATTGGCCGCGGCCGCCGAAGCAAAAGATATAAAAGCCGCAAGCTTTTTGTCTTTTGCGGTTCGGTTCCACCAGTGTTAATAAAGAGCTTGAATTGAAAGTCACTGACTACGAGTCTTAATTGCGGATACGACACTGGCGACGAGGATGGGATCTCGCCATTGAACCGAACCCCGTATCCGTTTAAGAACCAGCGACAGCGAAGATGGCGAAAATAGCACCGCCCGCTCCCTTCAACCCCGCCGCCGAGGACTGGGAATCGTACTCGGATCGATTCCGGATGTATCTGGAATGCGCCGGCATGAAGGACGCCCCGGGCCCGCTAAAACGCGCCGTCTTTCTCACACACTGCGGACCAGAGGTCTTCCAGATGGCCAAGGCATTGGCCAAACCAGCAGACGCAACCGCCATAGACTGGGACGTCCTCGAGCCCATACTGAGACGCCATTACGCCCCCGAGGTCCCCATCCTGATACGGCGAAACGAGTTTTACCGCAGAAACCAGAAACCGAACGAGAAATTAAGCGACTTTGTCGCTGAATTACGGCGCCTGGGAGGACTCTGTGAGTTTGAAGGGCTTAATAGTCTCATCAGAGACCGCTTCGTGCTCGGGCTATGGGATCCGACACTCCAGAGCCGACTCATGGCCAAAGGCGACATCAGCCTAGCCGATGCCCTCACTGCGGCCGCAGCAGCAGAAGCCACCCGCACGTCAGCAGACACCATGCGAAGATCTGACGCGAAGGGCGGGAACAACAGCCCCGCGAGGTCGGCCGACACCAGAAGCGAAGCGACCGCACACTACGGCGAATACCAATCAGCCTCCAGCGCGTCAGATGACGAGGAGGACATACACCGTGTACAAATGGGACGAGGCGAACAGCGAAGTCAAAGAGGTCGCAGGTCGAGGACCAACTGCGCCGGTTGCGGCGGCGACCACCCCAGGTCAGAATGCCGATTCTTCGACGCTATCTGCAGGCATTGTGACCGACGAGGCCACATCGCCCGAGTTTGCCGCCAGAAAAAACCCCGCAGCCCGCCCAAACGGGAACAACTTGACAGGAAGAGAGAAAGCTCCCCGCCCAGAGCCAGAGAGCGCCAGCCAACGGGTTGATGGGACCAGAGACAACGATCGCAAAGAAGCAGTGACAGCCGGCGTAAAGAGGAAACCCACCAGACGGTGACCATTGGCCATGCCATTTCCGACGGAGCTAGAAAAGTTCACGTAGAAGTTCACATAGAGGGTCGACCATGTAAGATGGAAGTGGACTCCGGTTCCTACCTTTCTATGATTGCTTGGCGCGAAATCAAGCAACTAGTGCCTACACTACAAAGAAGAAACGTACCTGCCCAAAAAATCATCATAAAAGACTATCAAGGTAATCGCGTTCCGGTAGTGGGCACCAAGAACTTTAACATAACCTACAAAGGCAACACAGAACAACTTCCACTCACAATAGTCGACCGCGACCGCCCTAGCCTGCTGGGGTTACAATGGTTTGCTCCGCTTAACATCACGCTGACAGGTGTCAACCACGTATCCATTGAAGCTTGGGAACAGCGGCTAACCTAAGAATTCCAGGAGGTCTTCAATGGAGAATTGGGCAAGTACCAGGGGCCCCTTATTTCATTTGATTTAGACCCAAGGGTTCCCCCGAAGCGGCTTAAGCCTAGAAGGGTACCCTTTGCATTAAAGCCCAAAATAGACGAGCAGCTAGACAAGCTCGTCAGACAAGGGGTGTTACAACCGACAGATCACGCCAGATGGGAAACCCCTATAGTGACCCCAATAAAACCAGACGGGTCCGTGAGAATCTGCGGGGACTATAAGGCCACCCTAAATGGCGCGTTGCAACAAAGCGCCTACCCAGTCCCGGTAGTGCAACATTTACTGCACTCACTGGGAGGGGGCAAAGTTTTTGCTAAGCTCGACCTCGCACAAGCCTATCAACAACTACCTGTGGACGAGGAAACGGCAGAGGCCCAAACAATAGTGACCCACCGGGGGGCTTTTAAATGTAACAGACTTCAATTTGGGGTCAGCGTGGCACCAGGCATCTTCCAGAGCCTGATGGAACGCTTGCTGCAAGGCATCAAGGGGGTGGTGCCCTACTTCGATGACGTATTAGTGGCGGCGCCAAATGAAGCTGAACTAGAAAACCGTTTAAGACAAGTCTTAACGAAATTTAAAGAAACAGGACTTAAAGTCAAACGCGAAAAATGCCAACTTTGTACAAAGCAAGTAGAGTTTCTGGGCTACCTCCTAGACCAGCAGGGCATCCACCCCACAACAAAAAAAGTAAAGGCCATCAAAGAAGCCCCCACCCCAAAGTCCAAATTAGAGCTGCAAGCGTTCTTAGGTTTACTAAACTTCTATAATGTCTTCCTACCTCAAAAGGCTACGGCGGCGGAACCTTTACATAGACTCCTGGACAAGAAGGCAGCCTGGACTTGGGGGAGACGGGAACAAACAGCTTTTCAAAAGACCAAAGACCTCCTCACCTCTGATGCCGTCCTAATGCAATTTTGCGAAACCCTGCCTGTAGCTGTCACTTGCGACGCATCACCCTTCGGCGTCGGCGCTGTCCTCAGCCATACCCTCCCAGACCAGAGAGAAGCACCTATCGCATTTTTCTCGAGAACTCTGACTAAACCAGAGCGGAACTATAGCCAGCTGGACAAAGAAGCTTTGGCTATAGTGGCCGCCGTTAAGCGTTTCCACGAGTACCTTTATGGCCGCCCATTCAAAATAGTGACTGACCATAAACCGTTGCTGGGCATTCTCGCGGGAAACCGCCCCACACCAAACATCTTGTCACCCCGGATGACAAGATGGTCTGAATTCCTGGCAGCCTACAACTATGAACTGCTACACAAGCCAGGTAAGAAGATATCGCACGCGGACGCTTTAAGCCGTTCCCCCTTACCTGACTCTGACCCTGACCCTGCACCAACAACAAATACCCTGTCCATCGAGTGTTTACCCATTACCGCATCGGACATAGCGAGGGAAACGGTTAAGGACAAACACTTAGCGCCAATCTTACATTGGCTACAAAAAGGCTGGCCGGAAAAAGACGATAACGAGACTTTTAAACCTTTCCGCCAGCGCCAGACGGAACTTTCACTACTGAGAGGATGCATCCTTTGGGGAGACAGGGTGGTAATTCCGCCTAAATTACAGAACAGGGTCCTAGAGATGTTGCACGAGGGTCATCCTGGCATCGTCAGGACCAAAGCCCTGGCCAGGAGTTACGCTTGGTGGCCTGGCATGGACAAACAAATTGAAACATGGGTCGCCAAATGCCACCGGTGCCAGGAGACCAGATCCAGCCCACCCACGGCACCTATCCGGGACTGGGAGACACCTCGGGGACCCTGGTCCAGAATACATTTAGACTTTGCCGGCCCCACAAATGGCCACACCTTTATAATCACAGTTGACGCATACTCAAACTGGCTAGAGGTGGCCGACATGAAATCCACCACCACAGAGGCCGTCATTAAAGAACTGTGTAAGCTGTTTGCCACCCACGGCCTCCCAGACGTCGTTGTCTCGGACAACGGGCCACAATTTACATCCATCGATTTTGAACGGTTCCTGGCAGAAAAAGGCATCCGCCACGCGTTAACGGCACCGGCGCATCCGGCGGCGAATGGTAGGGCGGAGCGGATGGTCCAGTTTACAAAAAAGACCCTCCGGAAAATGGACCACGGGGAGATCAACGACAAGATCAACAGGCTGCTCTTCATACAGCACATCACGCCAAACACAACCACAAACAAGAGTCCTGCAGAGCTCCTGATGGGCAGGAAGCTGCGATCCCCACTCGACCGCCTACACCCAACCTACAACCCGGAGCAGCCCCCAGACTCCAGCTCCAGGTATCGGACATTTGAACCAGGCGACCTAGTATACGCCAAAAACATGACGGGGGACCCCCTATGGATCCCAGCCGTCATAACTCAGATCACTGGTCCAAAGTCGTACCGGCTCCAAACCACCGACGGGCGAGCCTGGAAACGACATATCGACCAGCTCCGGTCACGAACATTGACTAACCTCAACCCCCAAGACACGAACCAAGGGGGGAGGGAACACCCGGTTAAACAACCGCAAGAACAAATAAAAATTAAAAACTCACCAGAACGCAGCCTTCGCGAGTCACAGCCGGAGAAGAACCGTCTGGCCAGCTCTACCGACCCGGAGAAGCCAAGCGGGAGCGGCGGAATCCGCGACTCAACCGACCCGGTAGGCCCAGGCGGGAGCCGCGGCGAAGGAACCGGCCCGATCATCCAGCCGGTTCGCTCAGAGGCAGGAGCAGCCAAAAAGATGACCGCCCCTACCGAGATACAACAAGAAAATGAATTGCGCAGGTCATCTAGGACTCGACGGAGCCCCGCCTACCTGCGTGACTACACCACGTGAGAAGACCATACCAAGAGGGGAGGGGTGTCATGTATGCAAATGGACTACTCGAAATCCCCGTGCCTTGATTGGCTAAGGCGCGGGGATTTCTGATTGGCCAGGCGAGCCGCGCCTGATTGGCCCGATTGAAGTCTCCCGCGATTGGTTAAAGCCAAGAGCGGGAGACTTGAATCGCTGCCATTGGCCGCGGCCGCCGAAGCAAAAGATATAAAAGCCGCAAGCTTTTTGTCTTTTGCGGTTCGGTTCCACCAGTGTTAATAAAGAGCTTGAATTGAAAGTCACTGACTACGAGTCTTAATTGCGGATACGACACTTCCTTCCTTCCTTCCTTCTTTTACCATACTTATAATAGATTGCAAGTAACCTTGCAATCATCCAAGGGGGCATGTTTTCACATACATGTTTTCACGCTACAGTACTCTCAAACAAATTCCCCAGTTTGTAGTCTAGTGGATTTTTTTCTCCAGCCTCTGACATGTACCCCTCTTTCTTTCATTCCCTATATTTTATTTATCAATCATTTATTGTAGCCAACCATTGCAAATAAAATATCATTCTCCATACTTGACTTGTTTCATATAGCTTTTAGGGCACTAAAACAGTAAAACTGTGCGTGTTTAAAAAATAAGAAAGCAAACAACCGGAGGGAGCAAGAGATATCTTTTTGAAATCTTCTTCACGACCACTTGCGTAGAATTGCCATTGAACCACTAAATTGGTTTCAGTGAATTTTGTTTTTGTAAATGTAATTAGTCATTAAGTAGTAATAAAATGAAAAGCTTACATGGGTCCATTTTAAATATAAGTCTTTTTACTTAGAATTAAATCCTACTGGGTTAACATAGGTTTGTTCCAAAGAAAGGTTGGTTTGGTCCTTGCAGTCTGCAGTTTAATTTCTTTGAAATCCTAATGCAGTTTCACCTAAAAGGACTGTAATCAACTCTCCTAATCCTTAGCTCACCCTATTGTATTAGAATAAATAGCTTAGTGTCTACAATAAACTCTCTCATTTCTTTAAGTATCTGTATCAGCTCCTATCCTGACCTACCCTTCAAGTGGAGATGGCTCAAAAGAGTCTTTGTGCCTTATGCTCCCATGTTGTTCCCTTTAGGTGATTCTCACTCACTCTTTTCATAAGGACATTTCTGGAAGGGGGAACAACTTTTATTTGCGTTCCTCTAATCTGATAAGTACCCAAGAATATCTTCCCAGATTGCCAGTCTTGTACTTCTATACATGCTATTTGTTTTGCTTGTAAAGAAAGATTGTGACACTGGTATTTCATGTTGTTTTATTCTATTATGATTGTAATTTTATCCCTAAACTATTAGATTCTATATTTCATTTTTATTTCTTGCTACATGTCTTATATCAATACATACTTGTCAATTAATGTATATGTAGATTTATATCACTTTTAAGGTGTTACATTGCTGTTTTCTGGCCTTTTTGCTACAATAAATCTATTTGATTTTAAGTGACATGATGTCATTTGAAAGACAACATATTTGCAGCCAGGTGCTTTTCTCCATAACTGTAACCATGGTTGCACATTGCTGTGGTGGCTGGTGGAATAAGCAGGTTGGAATATTACATTCAGAACAAGAAGAATGTTGAAATTAAGGTGTGTGTGTGAAGGGTGGATGGGGATGTAATAATTTCCTTGAGTCCAGGAAGTAGGTGAAGCAAGAATTCCTGCTAAGAACATCATATTTTCCCAGAATTCTGCAAAGCTGCAGTATTGCAAAGAAAAAAACACATCAAACTTGTCTTAAGTTTAAAACAAAATAGTTATCAAAGCCAGCCAACGTTGGGCAAAAGTACAATTCAGAACAGATTCAAAGAGATCCAAAGCCCAAAGAAAACATTTTGGCTTGTTCTGGGTCTTCTGCAATTTGATTTGAGGAGGTTATCAAGCAGGAAAATCTCTTGGGCATTTTAAGCATGGCTGACAGCACTGACACATTAGTTCCATTAACTTAAAAATGGTATTAAGAGAGATTTAAGCGCAAGTAAATCAGCTTAAATCTAGGCACTTTAACTCTACTGGATTATATACTACTGATAGAAGCTTAATGAGATCATAAGTCAATTTCTCTCTTGACCACTACTGGTCACTTACATGAACAATCAAGATCTTCGTAAGCTCCTCATAAACGAATATCTAATTAAGTTATGCACTTCAACAAGTATGATAAGTGCTAAGAATCCATTTCCCATTTTCATGTGATTTAGTTCAAGGGCTTAATGTGTACAAAATAAGTCATGAGCTGCTGCCAAAATGGGATGCTAATTGAATATACAATAAATTCAGTGATGACAATTGCTATCCAAACTGGTAAACAAGGCTGTAACAAAGTAGTCCATTTTTTAAAGTACCCACATTCAAATTCCCATTACAAGTGGCCATGTGCTTGATACAAGAAGAACAAGAACATTTCAGATTCTGTTTTGAATCAAGGTTTGCATTCTGGTTATAACCGGCTGAAATAAAATATAGCAAGCTAAAACAAATACAGTATACAGTAACATTAATGGTTTGCACTATATTATGCATTAGTTCCAGAAAAGCAATATGAAAATCTATAATAATTAAAAAATATTACTTTGCCTAGAAGAGTGGGATAAAGTGAATACATAGATAAGAGTCGGGATCTTGTGGCCCATTGAAACAAATATTTCAGTTATTCCATTAATAAGTTGGATTCTCTAACTAAGAATATGAAAGTAAACTGGTAGCCCTGAAAGCTCATGCTACAATGAGTTTGCTAGATTATCGAGTACTTGCGGTTTTTGTTAATTTATTTTGTGATAATTCTACATTATTTATTCCATTTTATTCCATTTTATTCAATAACCAAATGGCAAGCAACATTAAAACACATCTGTTCCAAATTTCACATTTGCTAAATAGAAAATGTGTTAGAAATACAGAGAGATTTTCAGTGTAAGGGATGGTGTATGTTTTTGCAATAATCTCAATATTTCTTCTCTCTGGATGTTTCTCAGCTGCATTAATATAGCAGAATGTGCTTCTAATTCCTAAAAGGCAGAGTTAGGTGAACTAAAAGTGTTCTGTACCTTCATTTACATTCTTGAAAGCCCCGCATTTGATTGGTCAAAGCGCGGGGCGATCTAATTGGTTGGGCGAGCCGCGCTGATTGGCCCGCTAAGAATCTCCTGTGATTTGTGGATTCGAATCGCAAGAGATTCAAAGCGATGCCATTGGCCGCGGCTGCCGCGGTCGCCGCAACTTGGAAATAAAAAGCCGAAAGTTTTTCCTTGGAACCCAGTTCGGTTCCGGGGACCAATAAAGAGCTGAAACCTAGTCACCGACTCCTGATCTCTTTCCCGACGGATACGACACTGGCGACGAAGGTGGGATTCTGATCCTGAACCTCAAAAGCACATGTCCGACGGAAGCCAGCAAAACTGACAAGATGGCCAGCATCATGCCACCTGCACCCTTCAACCCTGCTAGCGAGGACTGGGAATCTTACACAGATTCTGCATGTTCCTCGAATGCAGCAACATGAAGGACGCCACCGGACTGAAGAAACGAGCCGTCTTCCTGACACACTGCGGGCCCGTAGTGTTCAAGATGGCGAAAGCCCTAGCGAAACCCGCTGACGTCACTGCGATGGATTGGGATGACCTCGAGCCCTTACTCCGAAGGCACTACGTTCCCGCCGTGCCCACCCTCATCCGCCGGCACGAGTTTTATCGGCGGGACCAACGGTCGGGTGAAAGCCTCAGTGACTTTGTTGCAGAGCTGTGGAGCCTAGGAGGACTATGCGGGTTCTCCAACATGGACGAGGCCCTGCGGGACCAAGTCGTGCTCGGGCTTCGGGACCCTGTCCTACAAAGTCAACTGATGGCCAAAGGCAACATCACCCTCGCCGATGCCATCACCGAAGCCACCGCAGCCGAAGTCACCAGGCAGTCAGCAAACCGCATGCGGAGACCGGACGCCGGGGACTGCACCGCGAACAACCACCCTGCACGGGTGACCAAGGCCCAACCTGAAACTACCACCCACCATGGCGAATTCCACTCCACCCCTGATACTTCGGACGAGGAGGAGGAAATCCACCGGCTCCAGGCAGGACGCGACCAGTGCAGCCGATGGGGTCATAAGTCGGGAACCCGTGTGCCAGTTGCGGAGGCGACCACCCTAGAGCCAAATGCCGGTTCTTCAATGCGGGACCACAGCGAGCGGAGATGGGACAGCACACCGCCCAGAACCAGAGACCGCCCAGCCGACAGCCGTTGGGACCGGAGCGGACGAGCCCGACGAGGTGGCGAGACCCGGCGGAGGGAAGAAATGCACCAGATGGTCATCAGTGGCCATGCAACAACTACCGACGCCCGCAAGGTCTACGTGGAGGTAGGCATCGAAGGCGAACTTTGCAAGATGGAGATGGACTCCGGGTCCTACCTCTCCATGGTCGCCTGGCAAGAAATTAAACGCTTGGTGCCTACCATCCAAAGGAGGGGACTGGAGAACCAGAGACTAATCCTTAAAGACTACCAGGGAAACCGCATCCCGGTAGTCAGAACAGGACAATTTAGAGTAACCTTTAAAGGACGCACCGCAAAACTTCCCCTAACAATCGTCGATCGAGACCGACCCAGCCTCAATGGTTCACACCACTCGGCATCGAAGTCACGGGCATCGACCACATCACCAAGGCCGACTAGGAGCAGCACCCTAGGCAAGTACTGAGGGCTCCCTATATCCTTCAGCCTAGACCCAAACGTTCCCCCGAGGCGAAGGTGGGTAAAACCAAGGTGGGTACCTTTCACACTCAAGCCAAAAATTGATGAGCAAATTGACAAGCTCGTCAAGCAAGGGGTCCTACAACCAATAGACCATGCCCAGTGGGAGACCCCAATAGTCACCCCAGTCAAGCCTGATGGGTCAGTGAGAACTTGTGGGGACTATAAGGCTACCCTAAACAGTGCCTTGCAACAAAGCGCTTACCCCGTCCCAGTAGTGCAGCATCTTCTACACTCACTGGGGGGAGGCAAGGTTTTTGCAAAACTCAACCTGGCCCAAGCATACCAGCAGCTGCCGGTCAATGAGGAAACTGCAGAGGCGCAAACCATAGTCACCCACCGGGGAGCCTTTCGATGTAACCGACTCCAGTTCGGAGTCAGCGTGGCGCCTGGAATTTTCCAGAGCCTCATGGAGAGACTCTTACAAGGCATCAAGGGGGTGATACCCTACTTCGACGATGTACTGGTATCGGCAGCCAACCAGGCCGAACTAGAGGGTCGCCTAAGGGAGGTGCTAACGAAATTCAAAGAAACCAGGCTAAAGATGAAGAGGGAAAAGTGCCAACTTTACACAGAGTGGGTCGAATTCCTGGGGTACCTCCTAGACCGGCATGGCATCCACCCCACCGAAACCAAAATTAAAGCTATCAAAGAGGCCCCCACACCCAAGTCAAAAATGGAACTGCAGGCATTTCTGGGGCTACTTAACTTCTACAATGTTTTCCTGCCCCAAAAGACGACCGCAGTGGAGCCTTTGCATAGGCTTTTGGACAAGATGGCTACCTGGACTTGGGGAAAACGCGAGGAAGCCACCTTCAGGAAAACCAAGGACCTGCTCACTTTCATCCTCATCCAATACAACGAGACCCTACCACTAGCTGTCACATGCGACGCATCACCCTTCGGCATCAGCGCCGTCCTCAGCCACACTCTTCCCAACGGAAAAGAAGCACCCATCGCATTCTTTTCAAGGACCCTTACCAGACCGGAGCGGAACTACAGTCAGCTGGACAAAGAGGCCCTGGCTATCGTCGCTGCAGTAAAAAGGTTTCACGAGTACCTCTACGCCGGGAGTTCACCATCATCACCGACCACAAGCCGCTGTTGAGAATCCTCGCAGGGAACCGGGCCACCCCGAACATTCTATCTCCTAGAATGACAAGGTGGTCCGAATTCCTGGCCGCCGACAACTACCGACTCACACACCAACCCGGTAAGACTATCACCCATGCGGATGCTTTAAGCCACTCACCGCTACCCGAACCAGACACTGATCCAGCACCCACAACGACCACCCTCAGCATAGAGACTCTGCCCAATCTACCCATAACCGCATCAGACATTGCCCGAGAAACTAATAAAGACAAATGTCTGGCGCGGGTGTTGCATTGGGTAGAGAAAGGGTGGCCAGAAAAGGACAATGACGAGACTTTCAGAACATTCCGGAACCGGCAAACGGAACTCTCGCTACTAAAAGGGTGTGTACTATGGGGGGATAGGGTGGTCATCCCGGAAAAACTGCAAGGGAAGGTACTGGAGTTGTTACACGAGGGGCATCCGGGTATCGTTAGAACAAAAGCCCTGGCCAGAAGTTACACTTGGTGGCCAGGGATGGACAAACAAATTGAGGCTTGGGTAGCAAGGTGTCAACGTTGCCAGGAAACTGGACCAAGCCCACCCACGGCACCGGTTCTAGAGTGGGAAACCCCCAGGGGACCTTGGTCTAGGATCCACATAGACTTCGCCGGACCCACAAAGGGACACACATTCTTAATAACCGTAGACGCTTACTCCAACTGGCTAGAAGTAAGCAACATGAGAACCACCACCACGGAGGCCGTGACCAAAGAACTCTGCAAACTCTTCGCGACACACAGCCTCCCAGACGTCCTCGTGTCAGACAACGGGCCCCAATTCACCTCGCTGGAATTCGAAAAATTCCTAGTGGAACGGGGCATACGACATGCACTGACAGCCCCGGCGCATCCGGCGGCGAATGGAAGGGCGGAACGGATGGTTCAATTCACAAAAAAAACCATCCAGAAAATAGACCACAGGGAGATCCAGGACAAAATAAATAAAATGCTTTTTATACAGCACATAACCCCGAACACTACAACAAATAAAAGCCCGGCAGAGCTACCAATGGGGAGGAAAATAAGATCCCCACTCGATAGACTACACCCCACATACAACCCAGAGAAACCCCCAGACTCCACCAGCAAACACCGATCCTTTGCACCAGGCGACGCCGTCTACACGAAGAACCTAACCGGAGACCCACTATGAATACCAGCAACCATAACCCAGATGACAGGTCCACGCTCGTACCGGTTACAAACAACTGACGGACGAGCATGGAAATGCCACCTTGACCAATTAAGATCAAGGACAGCTACAAAAGACACCACCGACACACAACCAAACACAACCAACCCCCTCAACACAAACCAAGAGGGGAGGGAATACTCCGGAAACCAAACCCCAGAAGAAAGAAACCAGCCATACTCACCAGCAAGCAGCCAGCACGGAACCTCACCAGAAAGAAACAGCCAGGCCAGCTCGACCAGCCCGGAAAGACCAAGTGGGAGCGGCGAAAACCGCAGCTCGACCAACCCGGGTATACCAGGAGGGAGCTACGAAGAGTGACCTGGCAAGACATACCAGGCGGTTCCAACGACGAGGCCAAGAGACACGGAGATCCTGACCGAACCGGCCGGGAACCAGCCTCCAACTGATCTGCGCAGGTCCAGTAGACAAGTACAGAGCCCCGCCTACCTACGAGACTACGTTACGTAGGACCAAACCAAGAGGGGAGGGGTGTTCTGTACCTTCATTTACATTCTTGAAAGCCCCGCATTTGATTGGCCAAAGCGCGGGGCGATCTGATTGGTTGGGCGAGCCACGCTGATTGGCCCGCTAAGAATCTCCCGCGATTGGTGGATTCGAATCGCGGGAGATTCAAAGCAGTGCCATTGGCTGCGGCCGCCGCGGCTTGAGAATAAAAAGCCAAAAGTTTTTCCTTGGAACCCAGTTCGGTTCCGGGGACCAATAAAGAGCTGAAACCTAGTCACCGACTCCTGGTCTCTTTCCCGACGGACACGACAAAAAGGTTTCCTTGGTGTTCAAGCAAGAAAACAATGTTTTCCAGTGGGATTGAAAAGCATATTCAAGCATATAGCTTGCCAAACTGTATTTTCAGCGCTGATTTACACTGCATTTATTGTTTTTTCATAAAGTATATTATATGCTCTATTTACTCAATTGCAAGCAATTCACAATGTGTTTTGAATTCATATAACATTTCATCTACAAATGCATATTCCAACATGCTTTGGAAGTGCAATCTCTGAAGGATTTTAGGATTTTTCATATTTCTTCCTCCAGTGACATAGAAAAAGTTCTAAGTTTGAAGAAGGAAATCTAGTGTTGGTAACCCCTAAAATGAACATGCGAAGATGGTCTAGGGGAGTGGATGAAATGCATACATACATACATAAGAGAGGGAGAGGGAGAGAAGGAAAGGGGGAAGAGGGATGATAGATACCTCCCACAAGCCCTACTATGTAGCTGCATCATGGTCAGAGGTGGTATTCAGCAGGTTCTGACCAGTTCTGGAAAACTGGAAGCAGAAATTTTGAATAGTTCAGGAATTGTCTGAACAATATTTCTAAGTGAGCTTCAGATTTCTGACAGTTTTCTGAGACTTCTGGATAATATGCTATACAAAACTTGGCCTTTGTTTCTCTTTGCTCCTCTTGGTTCTGGCCATGGCCAATATGATGAATGGTTGAGTGATCTAGCTTATCAGAAAGATTAGAGAGGACATGATAGCTATCTTCCAGTACTTGAAGACAAGAGGGGATTGATTTATTCTGGTCTTCATTAGAGACCAGGTCAAAAAGCAACAAGTGGAAGTTTGTTAAGGAGACATTCAACCTAGAAATAAGAAGACATTTTTTGACAGTGAGAATGATTAATCAATGGAATAGCTTACCTCCTAGACTTGTGAGTATTCCATCACTGGAGGTTTTCAAAACTAGACTGGACAACAGTGGGATGGTATAAAGTCTTGTGCATTGTGCAAGGGTTGGACAAGAAGACTTCTGAGATCCCTTCCAATCCTATAATTCTGTTTTATCATCTCTGACATTCTTCAGTAATAATCCCAATATATGTGCTTCCTGTGTTTTAATAAGCTACCAGGACTCGAATCCAAAAATACAATCCTCTTGTGTAAAATTAACACTTTACATAAGGAATTAAGTCACTAAATACAAGTTACTTCAAGCTGAATGCTTCTAGGAAAAATATTACATGGGTTTGCCAAGCTGCCTGCCTTTCCTTATGAGAACTGAATGGTCAGCAGTAATTAGACGATGCCTTTTCTGTACAGCACAGCAGAGTCAGCAGGCTAATTCTTGCCCACCTTTGCTTGATTGGCTTGCTGCTGCCAATGAACCTCAACCAAGTACCCAATAAAGCCATACAATTAAACCGTTGATTATGCCATGCAGTGAGCTTGCTTCGCTGATTGCACATTTTTGGTTTATTTGCCATGTGATCATGTACTGATGTTAAATGTTAACTTCCTACTAGCTTCCTAATACATTACATTTGTGCAATTCAGATAAAACTCAAGGTATAGATGATGAGAGAGACTTGGAAGACTCTACAAGTGGTAGACACTATCTAGTCCTCAGAATAATAGACTGGCTGAAGGGACCAGGTCAATATTTTGCAATTGCAAACCCTGGAAAATATGAAATTGACGTAATTCATTTTGCAACTCAAGAACAATCATTAGGAATCAAGGATTCAATGTCTATCAAATAGCAGCAAACATACACTTGTTCAGGAGAAATATTAAAAAATGTAGATTACCTGATTAATGGATGCAACAACTGCTTACACTGTCTATAAGCAATATCATGATAGTATAATCACTACGATTCATTAGAATTTGTATAAAAATATAACTTCCAAGTTTGCTGAATGTGATATGGTTACAAAATTGTGAAGGTTTTTGAAAATGATAATGTTAATATTTTATGGAGTTTTTTTTTTTTTGCACAAGCTGTCCTCTGAAACACATAAAGCCTACATAAAAATAATTAAAAAGAAATTGATATTTTTTTTGTGGAAATGCCTATACTAGCAGAAAGCAGGATGAAGGAAAAAGAATTAAAAATTATAAAAGATAATATTCAAAATAGGTAGAATCTAGAAAACATATAAAATATATTCCAAACCCAATAATTATTGCTCCATTAGCAGAATAACAGACAAAAATTTCACAGAGACTAAATATTTTGACTACATCCACTGCAGAGAAACAACTACCCTTTGCTGAACTCATGTTTTATGACATTACTTAAATAATTCCTTGAGTCCTAGATGGGGCTCAAATTTCCAAACACCACCAAAAATTTGATTCCTTTTGTTTGCTCTTTATATTGTTATTCTATGATGAATACAAGCAAATAATGCTGCACACTTCCAAAGTAGAATATTCCTTGTAAGAAGCCAAGACATGCATAATGAATGAATGAATGAATGAATTCTTTATTGGCCAAGTGTGATTAGACACACAAGGAATTTGCCTTGGTACATTACTTCCTGTGATAAATAGAGCTGTGGAAGAGAAAGAGACCAAGAGAAAAAAATCCAAGGTGTAGCTAACAATATTTAAATAAAGAATCAATAAAAAACAATATTTTTTAAAGAAAAAACATGTCAAACATGCTACAAAGAGCTTCACCTTGTCAGGATTTTGGCATGTACACATTTCGGGAATTAAAGAATTTACTTGTTGCCATTCTCTTTGAGAAATTTCACTACATTTCTGAAAGTGTACAGAGACAAAACATGCAATGTCACCACTGACCAACAGCACATAGGAAGAGAGGGCATTTTCTTTCTTTTTGTCTCTTGGATTTTTGTATATTGTCCATAATATTTGTGATAGTTTCATTTTCTAAATCTAAATAAGAAAAGCCTCATATTCAGTTATCTCTGCCTTAGAGAAGAGCAATAAAAGGGATAAATGTTTTAATTTGATTACATGTGCATTAATATACATTTTAGTCTACTTTCTTTTAAATGTAATAATTTTTATATTCTATATGGGATAATACATTATGCCTCAATGGACCAGAAAACAAGTTCAGTGGTCAGATCAAATAACAGTTAGCAGGTAAACCAAAGAATTCACCAATAGTGAGAAGTAGAATCCTTGTGAATATTTTTTTGAATACTGGAGTTATTTTTTTTTTCAATTTTATTGAAAATAAAAATATTATTTTCAGTTATGTTATTTTGTTTTCTTTTAACCTTACTGTAAAATGGGCTATAAGTCAATTAGAGTCCTTTGAGACTTGCAACAGAATCAGTGTGATAAAATAAAAGAATGACTCTCATGTATTTCTAACATTGAAAATTATTATTCAGTTAGTGTTATTGGGGGAGGGGTTTGTCAAAAAGTCATACTTGATGCTTTTGGACATAAAGTAACTATGGACCTGGGGAGCTTAGATTGTGAATCCTGAGCCAGCCATTTTCTAAAAAGTTACTTTCTAAGAAACAGTATGGTGATATATCATTTAAAGGAACGCTTTCAGAACTACACACATCCTAATAGCAATAGCAATAGCATTTAGACTTATATACTACTTTACAGCCTTCTCTAAGGGGTTTACAGTGTCAGCATATTGCCCCTAACAATCTGGAACCTCATTTTACCGATCTTGGAAGGATGGAAGACTAAGTCAACCTTGAGTCGGTGAGACTCAAACTGCCAAAATGCCAGCAGCCGGCAGTAGCCTGTAGTACTGCATTCTAACCACTGTTGTTCCTTCCAGAATCAGCAGAAATTGTATAACTTCAGCCCAACAATACTGCAAGTTCAAGAATTACAATGATAACATACAGATCAGAAAAATAAAGTTAAGCTATGTGTTCCAGATTTAATAGTTAGAAATATGTGGAAAAACAGGTTCAAACACAAGGAGAACCCAAAATCATCTCTGATTCTGGAAGTTGTCTCTTCAAAAAGTCGCATCAGAACGTACTCTGGATGAAAATATGGAAGAAGGCACAGGCATGGCAATTTTAAAACATTTGCCTTCTTTCTTATGTCTTTTCTTGAATACCATAGCATCCAACCCAGATTTCAGAATGTTTTAAGAAGCAATCTTACAAAGGCAAGCTTTCCATCTTCTGAAATATGTCAAGCGTAAATTAATTTGGCCTGGCATTTCACAGTATAAAGAGGGTAATACATATTCTGAGGGGTTAATAATATATTTCCTACCTAGGAAACGTACAATCATCCACAAAGTGGTGTTTGAAAGCCTCTCTTTTGGGGCTAATTAAATTGCACATTGGTGTTCATATCCTGTAATTCTGAAGGGTACAACTCCCTATAGAATACAGCCAGGTGAAAGGAGGAAACATAATAATTAAGATCAAATAGCTTTCTTGTCTAATAGATGAGCATGTTATATTCTGGTTGAAATCTAATTTAACTGCTAAACAAATATTCTCTTTAGTGCTCAGTTTCATGTAAACCAGTATCAGCAAAACAAAACTTTGTCCAATCTGTGATCCAATATATGTGTTAAAAATGATGTTTTAACCTTCAAACCCCTACACTTTTTCTTTATAGAGTAGCAACTAGGCATAAAACAAACAAAACATATTTTGTGTATTCGTGACTGATTTCCTATGCTCCATCAAAATGATATTTTAAATATTCATTTCTAACACTAAGAAAACTCATAAACCTCAAATTAAAAACAATAAAATGGTCAGTTGGAATTATAATCAGAAAACAAACAGACACTTCTAGAGGTGTATGGTATTTTAAAAATAGTTTCTGAATAATCATAGACATCTATGCTGATTATACTAAGCAGCTTAGAGAGGGTCAACAAATGATGATCTCGGGGTTTGAGAAGGAATCTACTCATATTCAGTAGAAAATAACAACAGACATTAGAGATTAATGCTAACTTTGATGTTGGGTTCAGAATCAATCTGGAAGGTGGTAACCATCATGCAACAGTACAATATAATTCTAAAACTTAGTCCTATTTAGAAAAATAGCTGTCAAAGTTGGTATGATCTCAAGGTATGATTTTGTCTTCAAATGCAGCCTTAAACTACAAGTTACTTTCAACAATTACAATACAAAGATATGTTGCTTTTAACAATATAGCCCAAGGGTGTCAAACTGGCAATTCACAGGCTGGATGTATCACACACAGGCCATGCCCATCCCAGCTCTGCAAATGGGAAACACATCATAAGAGTTTGAATTCTCATGATATAGATCAACCAAATATAGAAGGAGTATACTAAAATTCTATTTAGTATGGATCTCAAAAACCAAGGTATCTTAGAAAACATTCCCTATTTACAAGAATAGCCATATTAGAAAATGAAATTAGGTTAAATCAGTATTCTGATCATTATCAACACTATAGGACCTGATGGAATATTTACCAAAATATGACAAGAAATAAAATAAGAATCAGTAAAGGTTCTAACTAAATAATACCAACAAATCTATTGCTTGAGCCAATTTGGTCTACTGTTTAAAGCACCAGGCAAAAAAGTCAGAGACCTTAACTTCAGGTCCTAGCCAGTTGGGTGACCTTAGGCCAGTCACTCTCTCTTAGTCCAGCTCATCTCATAGGGTTGTTGTTATGAAAATAGGAAGAGGTACAAATATTAGATATGTTCACCAATCTATTTATAAACAATATATATGTTTCCATGGTGTTGATTGTTGGTTGTTCCAGGGAGTTGGTTGTTAGATTCTGTTTCCATGGTGTTGGTTGTTGGTTGTTCCAGGGAGTTGGTTATTAGCTTCTGTTTCCATGGAAACAGAAGCTAACAACCAACTCCCCTTCCTAGATGTCTTGATATACAAAAAATCCAATGGCTCCCTAGGACACACCATCTACCAGAAGAAAACACATACAAACCACTATCTACACGCACTCTCACACCACCACCCAGCACAGATCAGTTCCATAGCTGAGATACTCATCTCCAGAACAAAATGATTAGCTGACGAACAACACCTAGAGACTGAACTACACACTCTCACCAGCGTGCTGACAGCCAATGGATTCCAAACAAAGAAGATCACCCACCTAATCCAAAAAGAAACCCCAACCACAATCCACGACAGAGAACAAGAGAATGGCAAAGCCCTCATCCCATATATAAAAGGCACTACAGACAAAATCAGCAAGATCCTCCAAAAACACAACATTAACACAGCATTCTGCACAAACAGAAAGATATCCACCATCCTAAGAAACCCTAAGGACAAAACCAAGTTAGAAAATCAAGGAGTATACGAAATCCCTTGCACTGCCTGCCCCACCACATACATTGGACAAACTAACAGAAGAATAAGTGCACGCATTAAGGACATAAGAACTCAATCAAAAAGGAAGAACCGACCTCTTCCCTGGTCCAACACCTCAAAGCCACAGGACATGAAATTGACTTTAAAAATACCAGAACTATCGCCAAAACTGACCACTTCAGCAGCAGAATAATCAGAGAAGCCATAGAGATAGAGAAACGCCCACACAGCATGAATAAATGAGATGATACCTCCCACCTACTAGCCATTTGGAAACCTGCCCTCATGAACAGATGAGTACCTAACATGAAGAATGACACCAGACCCACACCCCTGAGAGCCACACAAGATGCCACCACCACACTTCTATGTAGAAAGCAGATTCACACCCACACAGAAGATGAGACACGGGACTTCCGGTTTGTCGGCTTTGCCAGCAAACTCCAAGACCAATAAACACAGACCAAGACTCTCAATCAATCAGGATGAAGAAAAAACCATTCTGGCACAGCAATAGGCTGCCCCAAATTTAAATCTGAAACCACTGTAAAAGTCTAACTCACAGACGAGCACTATACAGAAGCCTGATGATGGCAGATGAGATTCTGCTGAAACGTTGCTACAACTTTAAAAGCACCAATACTATGACGTGGGAAAATACCTGAACTAAGCTGAATGCCATACATGTAAGTACCCGTGAAAACTTAAGAAAAATATCTCTGTGTGTGTGTGTGTGTGTGTGTGTGTGTGTGGCATTCAGCTTTGTTCGGATATTTTCCCATGTCATAGTAGTGGTGCTTTTAAAGTTGTAGCAACGTTTCAGCAGAAACTCATCTGCCATCATCAGGCTTTTGTGTAGAAATTGGAGGTCACATAGTATTCCTGCTCTTTTAATTTCCAGTTTCCCGTAGGTTTTGATCTGGCTGTTTATTCCCTCCCCGTAGAGGTTTGATATTTGTTTTCTTAAGTTTTTGCGGGTACTTACATGTATGGCATTCAGCTTTGTTCGGGTATTTTCCCACGTCATAGTAGTGGTGCTTTTAAAGTTGTAGCAACGTTTCAGCAGAATCTCATCTGCCATCATCAGGCTTCTGATGATGGCAGATGAGATTCTGCTGAAACGTTGCTGCAACTTTAAAAGCACCACTACTATGACGTGGGAAAATACCCGAACAAAGCTGAATGCCATACATGTCAGTACCCGCGAAAACTTAAGAAAACAAATATATATATATATATATATACATATACACATATACATATACATATACACACACACACACACATATATATATATATATAATATATATATATATATATATATATATATATATATATATATATATATATATATATATATATGGATCTTTGGTTGTTCGGGTTTTCTCCCGCGTAACTCAATCAAACTCAATCAAAAAGGAAGAACCGACCTCTTCCCTGGTCCAACACCTCAAAGCCACAGGACATGAGATTGACTTTAAAAATACCAGAACTATCGCCAAAACCGAACACTTCAGCAGCAGAATCATCAGAGAAGCCATAGAGATAGAAAAACGCCCACACAGCATGAATAAACGAGATGATACCTCCCGCCTACCAGCCATTTGGAAACCCGCCCTCATGAACAGACGCGTACCTAACATGAAGAATGACACCAGACCCACACCCCTGAGAGCCACACAAGATGCCACCACCCCACTTCCACGTAGAAAGCAGACTCACACCCACACAGAAGATGAAACACGACCACGGACCAGAAGCTGCACTGCAGCTGCATCACTACCCACCTCAAACCCCTCTGAGCCATACTTGAAACGAACTGACCTCCACCATGAAGATGCAGCACGACCACGAACTCGAAGCCAAACAGCAAGATCACAGCTCACCAGCTCAAACCCTCCAGCAACTAAGACTAACCTGAGCACAATCAAGCCCCCACCTGAACAGAACACGCCTCCAGCCAATCAGAACACAGCCAACCCCCCAACCAATCAGAACATAGCCAAACCCCCAACCAATGAGAACACACCCCCACCCAATCAGAACACAGCCAAGCCCCCACCCAATCAAGTCACACCCCCACTAGCAGTTAAAAGGAAGAAGCAGCTGCAAGCTCACATCACTCTGAGAAGTGCTTTTAAAGTTGTAGCAATGTTTCGGCAGAATCTCATCTGCCATCATCATGCTTCTGTATGGTGTTCGTCTGTACAAACACTATACAGAAGCCTGATGATGGCAGATGAGATTCTGCAGAAATGTTGCTACAACTTTAAAAGCACAATTATAATGACATGGGAAAATACCCGAACAAAGCTGAATAACATACATAGATACATACATACATACATATTTTCTGAGGTTTTCGCGGGTATTTGTATGTGGATCTTTGGTTATTCGGGTTTTCTCCCATGTAAAATTGGAAGTATCTTGGCAACGTTTCGACGAAGTCTCATTCGTCATCTTCAGGCTTGTGTCTTCATCTTTATGCTTCTCAGAGTAATGTGAGCTTACAGCTGCTTCTCCCTTTTAACTGTTAGTGGGGGTATGACTTGATTGGGTGGGGGCTTGGCTGTGTTCTAATTGGGTGGGAGGGTGTTCTCATTGGTTGGGGGTTTGTCTGTGTTCTGATTGGTTGGGGGGTTGGCTGTGTTCTCATTGGCTGGGGGTGTGTTCTGTTCAGGTGGGGGCTTGGTTGTGCTCAGCTTAGTCTTAGTTGCCAGGGGATTTGAGCTGGTGAGCAGTGATCCTGTTGTTTGGCTTTGCGTTCGTGGTTGTGCCACATCTTCATGGTGGGCGTCCATTCACTTCATGTATGGGTCAGAGGGGTTTGAAGCGGGTAGTGATGCAGCTGCGGTATGGCTTCTGGTCCGTGATCATGTCACATCATCTGTGTGGGTGTGTCTGCTTTCTACGTGGAAGTGTGGTGGTAATATCTTGTGTGGCCCTCGTGGGTGTGGGTCTGTTGTCATTCTTCATGTTAGGTACTCGTTTGTTAATGAGGGCAGGTTTTAAAATGGCTGGTAGGCAGGAGGTATCATCTCGTTTATTCATGCAGTGTGGGCATTTTTCTATCTCTATGGCTTCTCTGATTATTCTGTTGTTAAAGCGTTCAATTTTGGTGATAGTTCTGGTCAATCTCATGTCCTTTGGCTTTGAGGTGTTGGACCAGGGAAGAGGTCAGTTCTTCTTTTTTGATTGAGTTCTTCTGTTCTTCAAGGCGTGCACTTATTCTTCTGTTAATTTGTCCAATGTATGTGGTGGGGCAGGCATTGCATGGGATTTCCTATTCTCCTCGTCTTGGAGTTTGCTGTGTTCTGCTCCTAATATCTTCTGTCTGGTTTTTTTGGCTCTTTTTGTATCTTTATTGGCTGGCAACATTGTGTTACTTTATTGGAGGCCTTTAGTGCAGCTTGGCTTCGGGTAAATGGACGGCTATCATTAGTTAGGAAGCTGGGTTTCATCTGGGTGCCTGGTTGGGGTGTGTTTGAGCTGGAGGTATCAGGGGGGATCTGTTTGTGCCCAGGTGTTTGCCTGGCTTGTGGTGTGGATATTTTTTTGTTTGTGAGTGCAGGCTTCCAAATGATTGACAGCCTGGTGGAATCATCTCTTCTGTTCATGCTTTCTGGTCTTTTTTCAATCTCTATGGCTTCTCTGATGATTCTGTGGCTGGGATTTTCTATGGTGGCTAGGGTTTTGGTGCCATTGAAGTTGATGTTATGACCTGTGGCTTCCATGTGTTGGACAAGTGAGGAAGTGTGTTCCAGCTTTTTGACTGCATTTTTGTGTTCATCCAGGCGGGTGCTTATTCTTCTATTGGTCTGTCCAATGTATGTGGCCAGGCATGATGCACAGGGGACTTTGTATATGCCTTGGTTTTCCAGTTCAATTTTGTCTTTGGGGTTCCTGAGGATGGCTGCTATTTTTCTGTCTGTTTTGAAGGCAGTCTTGATGTTGTGTCTGTATAGTATCTTACTAATTTTGTCTGTAGTGCCTCTTATGTAGGACAGGACAGCTGTTTCATGGGTCTGTTCATCTTCTGGGTCTCTATTATGTCTCAGTGTGTTTTTGTGGATCAAGTTGGTGATTTTGCTTTTGTGGAAGCCGTTGCTGTCAATATTTTAGTGCATAGTTTAGTCTTAATGTGTGTCTTGTCTGCCAGGCATTTAGTTCTAGTAATTAGTGTTTTAGCCATGGAGTTTGTCTGTGCTGGGTGGTGGTGGGATTGGGCGTTGAGGTAGCGGTTGGTGTGTGTTTTCTTCTGGTATATGGTGTGTCCTAGTGTGCCATCTGTTTTTTGGTGTATATGTTTTTTGTATATGTTTTTTGTTGTATATGTTTTGGTGTATATGTTTTGGTGTATATATTTTGGTGTATATGTTATGGTGTATATGTTTTTTGGTGTATATGTATATGTTCTTTGGTGTATATCTGTATATGGTGTGTCCTAGTGTGCCATCTGGAACACACTTCCTCACTAGTCCAACACATGGAAGCCACAGGTCATAGCATCAACTTCAATGGCATCAAAACCCTAGTCACTATAGAAAATCCCAGCCACAAAATCATCAGAGAAGCCATAGAGATTGAAAAAAGACCAGAAAGCATGAACAGAAGAGATGATTCCACCAGGCTGTCAATCATTTGGAAGCCTGCACTCACAAACAAAAAAATATCCACACCACAAGCCAGGCAAACACCTGGGCACAAACAGATCCCCCCTGATACCTCCAGCTCAAACACACCCCAACCAGGCACCCAGATGAAACCCAGCTTCCTAACTAATGATAGCCGTCCATTTACCTGAAGCCAAGCTGCACTAAAGGCCTCCAATAAAGTAACACAATGTTGCCAGCCAATCAAGATACAAAAAGAGCCAAAAAAACAGACAGAAGATAGTAGAAGCAGAACACAGCAAACTCCAAGACCAATAAACACAGACCAAGACTCTCAACCAATCAGGATGAAGAAAAAACCATTCTGGCACAGCAATAGGCTACCTCAAGTTTAAATCTGAAACCACTGTAAAAGTCTAACTCACAGACGAACACTATATAGAAGCCTGATGATGGCAGATGAGATTCTGCTGAAACGTTGCTACAACTTTAAAAGCACCACTACTATGACGTGGGAAAATATCCGAACAAAGCTGAATGCCATATATATATTCCATATATGCTATGCCATACACTAAACAAATAAATGTATACAATTAATACTTAAAGGTAAATGAAACATGACCACTTTGATCTTGCCTGGAGGATTGTGAGTTTGAGCAAAATGAAGATGCTATATCCCCTTTTTTCTCTTTTATCTCCCCCTCCTCCACACCTCTTTTTATTTTGGGAAGGTAACCAACTATTCACATAATTTTTAGGAAAAAGCATTCTTAGAGAAGAAACTAAGCAATGTACAATCTCCATAACACATACACAACTGCAATCTCTCTGCTCTACATTTTGTTAGCTTTTTTAAAAAATGAAAAATTATGCATTTAGTGTCAAGTTGGTTACCCAGATTTGCTCTCATTTCAAGAAATATCTTTGTCATGGCTTTTCCACTACAATGTATTCCTGTATTTTGCATCTATTCTTGCTAATGCAAAGTGCAATGATTATGAGCTAGCCACAAATATGTAGATATTCAAATAGAAGCACTTAAAGAGTCCCATTAGATCTACCAGAGCATTAGCTTTTTCCATTTGTACTTCAGTGCCATTACATTAGCATAGAAAGTGATATTCATTTGTCATACCCTCGACTTCACGTTAGATAGCTCCATTTCCATAAAGGTGAAAGTTTAATAGTTCCACTCCAATGTTCTTACTTTAAGAATTTGGTACAATCAGTGTGAATCACTTCTTTAAAAATGTTATTTTCAAGATGGCCTCTGAACCACCAATCTGCTGGGGTTTCTATTCTTGTCAACCCCATATAAGATTAATTGAGGGCAATATGAAGTGCTTCTTTGCAACTTACCATTCTTGAATAAGCACAGAATTATCTATAGTGGCAAGATCTGCTTTGTGAAAAACTTGTTTTCCTAGCAAAACCATTTCAGGGTGTTAGCTCATTAGACCTCAGATGCAAAACACTTGATTTCCATCAGTCCTAAATCCAGATGACTATAAAAGTACTCAATGATGAAGTTTCCATATAGAGCTCAGATAAAAAATGTATCATATTTTAATACAGTCCTCAAACTGGTATGAATAAAAATTAGCTTATGAACAGTTTACTGATACAAGCACATATAATATTTTAATGAGATGCATAATTTGAGTTGTTTTGCCTATTATTACTAACACTAAGATTTAGAATGAATTTAGAATTTAGAATAAATTGGTGATTTACCACCTCACCTTCATTATCCTCATAATAATCCTACTGTAAGCCCATTGCCATATTCACATGTCTGTCACCTCTTTCCTTAATTAACAGGTTTAGTTTTAAGTACTTCCAGCATAGGTTGATTCGGGCAATCATGCACTGATATATTTACCAGCCACGATAAAAGAGACGAAATATTCTTTCTTTCTTTCTTTCTTTCTTTCTTTCTTTCTTTCTTTCTTTCTTTCTTTCTTTCTTTCTTTCTTTTTTGATGACTTTTTTGATGTTAAGTGTCCATTTTAGGTCATGTGATATAGTAGAACTTCGAAATGTGAAGGTCTCTACTGTTGATACTGTGTTGTCTAGTATTGTAAGAGGTGGTAGTATGGGAGGGTTTCTTCTTAAGTTCACCACCATTTCTATGGTTTTGAGTGTATTCAGTTCCAGATTGTTCCAGTTACACCACAAGGCAAGTTATACAACCTCATGTCTGTATGCTGATTCATTGTTGTCTCAAATGAGACCAATCATTCCTTCCTTCCTTCCTTCCTTCCTTCCTTCCTTCCTTCCTTCCTTCCTTCCTTCCTTCCTTCCTTCCTTCCTTCCTTCCTGTTGCTTCCTTCCTTCTGAAAAAACTTAAAAATCATTGGGCATAAATATTTTCTTCTTTTCTAAAATTTATACTCTTAGAACAAAATTATTTTAAATATTGTAGAAAATAAGAAAATGGCTTTTGTGGAAATATGCAAGATCTGTCACCAGGGAGATTGTGTGTATGTGTATGTGTATGTGTTTGTGTGTTGTATCTGTATTTGTATGTGTGAGAGAGAAAAACACATTTTATGCCCAAAACAATATTCAGAAGATGTTCATATTGATGCCTTCTCAATTCACTGGATTATAAAATGGGTGGGTGGGTTACAGTACAATCAGATTTGCAAGCAAGTGTTATTATAGTAGTTTTAGCCTTTCTGTACAGTTGAATTCTAGCATGGATGACAGATATTGATGAGGGACAAGCATTTCTCATAGAACAGTTTTGTTTACTCTTTCTTCAGTTCCATTTGGTTTGTAAGGAAAACATGCTAAAAATAAAATGAGCATTAAGCACAGATTTTCCAAAACATTAAGATCTGCAAAACCTTGTTCAATTTTACACAGTATATAAATCTCCTTTTATTTCTTGTTTGTTCTTTTTTCATAGTTGTACTATTAAATGTCCATTAAAATAGCAAAAGTAATAATAAAAATAAAAACCGTTCCATTCATTTCCCAAGAGATATTAGGTTAGCCCTAACTATCCTTTCACATCAAGGCTTTAGTGAACTGCTGTCAGAATTGTGTTGAGGTAATCATTAGTCATTCTTGTTATTTCAGTAATAAATGAAACATGCTGTGAGACAAGGGAATGCGGATGCCATTTTTCCTTTTCCCAAAATTAAACTGACACAAATACCAAACAACCATATAGATAAACACCTAAACACAGAGGAAATGATGGAGAGGTTTGTCTCCTGAAAATAAGCAGGAATCACAATAGCTGAGAAAAGTGGAGCATGAGATAAGTAGAAGCATAGCACTCTTTAAGATAATGAGTCTTTTCCCCCTTTCCTTCTGAAGTAAAAGCATTAGATATTTGTCAGAAATCAATCTTGTTGATGCTGAAAAGTGTCTAGTGGGCTAAGCATTGCAGAGTAATAGCTAAGATAATTAAAAGCCGACACACAGAGAAAAATGAAAAGAAGCAGGCATATTTGCCAGCATTTCTGTAAAGCTCCACTGTGTAATAATTACATCCCTTGCAGGCATTAATAAAATTAGTCTCATCACAGTGCTCAGAGAAAAAGTAAGGATGACTGTCTGTGAGATCCAAAAAAAAAAAAAAAATAGGCCAAGGTTGAAGAAACAAATATTTACTTTTCTGGCTGTGATATCTGTTAGGGATACACCCTAGCAGAATTCTGCACGGCAGTCAGGCAGGCAGGCAAAATATTTGAGATAAACGTTTTTGTAGCTTACACTCAGTAAAACAGATACACTGTGCTAGTTAAATAGTTTATTCCAGTAAGAGTTTTAGCATAGTCAAACAGTCCATATATCATACACTAGTTCAGTCCATCCGGGGATTAATCTGTTGCAAAGTCCAGTGTCGGAAAAAGAGGTCAGAAAACTTACAAATAATCAGTCCAGTAATAAATCTCTTCTTCAGTAGAGATATGAAGAAAATCAAACCTCTTTTCTTCGTTCAGCAACAGCAAGGTAACACGCAGTTATCACCATCAATCCATCATTGTCAGCAATCCAGTAAAAGCCAAAATTACAATTACAATTACAGCACTTGCTTTGCAAGTGATACACACACTTATATTCACTAACATAGTTTATATATATTATTTTACCCAAACTAAGTTAGGTAACCTATGTTATTCCTAACATTCTCCCCTTTTGGGTAATATATATATATATATATATTCTTATATATATATATATATATGTTTTCATATATATATGTCTGGCATTCAGCTTTGTTCGGGTATTTTCCCACGTCATAATAGTGGTGCTTTTAAAGTTGTAGCAACGTTTCAGCAGAATCTCATCTGCCATCATCAGGCTTCTGTATGGTGTTTGTCTCATCTGCCATCATCAGGCTTCTGTATGGTGTTTGTCACAGTGAAACACCATACAGAAGCCTGATGATGGCAGATGAGATTCTGCTGAAACGTTGCTACAACTTTAAAAGCACCACTATTATGACGTGGAAAAATACCCGAACAAAGCTGAATGCCAGACATGTAAGTACCCGCGAAAACTTAAGAAAACATATATATATATATGGGAAAATACCCGAACAAAGCTGAATGCCAGACATATATATATATATATTTACAACTTTAACCCATAGTCATCACAACTTTCTTTGTGTTTGACTGAACCTTGGGCTTTTGTAAATTGATCAGCAATATTTTCCTCAGTCATACAATATTCCAATCTTATCAAACCATTTTTTACAGATTGTCTTACATTCAGATATCTAAGATCTGTATGCTTAGATCTCGTTTTTACAGCAATATTTGTAGCCAACTGTATGGCTGCTTGATTGTCCTCAAATACAACAATGGAATCATTAACAGTTATTCCCATATCCAATAACAACTGTTTATATAGAATTAAATCAGTACATAATAAAGATAGACATGAAAATTCTGCTTCTATTGTGGACATACTTATGTGTTGCTGTCTAATTGATCTCCAACCAATCAGTGCTTTTCCTAACAGTATAGCTGTACCTGAAGTTGATTTCCTGGTGTTTATGTCTGTAGCAAAACTTGCATCAGCATATGCACTTAAAATCAAATCATCTTTTGGCTCCAAATACAATGCATAGTGCGTTGTCCTTTTAAGATATCTTAAGATACGCTTTGTCGCTTGCCAGTGTTGTTCAGTGGGTTCAGCATTGAATCTTGCCAATTGATTAATGCTATAGGCAATATCTGGCCTTGACCAATTACTAATGTACGATGAACTACCAATTAGTGATTGATAAATAGTCTTATCGAATTTTGGACTTTGAACATCAGTGTGGCCAAATTCCTTACTCATTGGAGTTTTTGCTGGCTTACAAAGTTCCATCTTGTATGTTTTTATTAATTGATAAATCTTATCCTCTTGAGATATCTTATAGCCACTTTTGCTTTTATTTATTGTCAATCCTAGATACTGTTTTATTTCTCCTAATTGCTTTAATTTTATCTTCTTACCTAATAATAATATTATTTCAGTAGCTTCATTATTAGTTTTTGTAATTAAGGCAATATCATCTGTAAACAACAATAATAATGACACTATTCCATTAGTCTCTCTCTTAAATACACATGGATCAGCTAAACCTGCTTTAAACTCTATATTGTTTAACTCCTTAACAATATATTTGTTCCATTCATAACCAGATTGTTTTAATCCATAGAGACTCTTTTTAAGCTTCCAACAGTCATTATTTGTTTTATCATCCTTAATTCCTACAGGTTTTTTTAAGTATATAGTATGCTGCAATGGTGCATGCAGATAGGCAGTTTCTACATCTAAGTGATTTATGATATAGTTCGTCTTAGCTGCCCACAATAAAGCTGCTCTCAAGGTTGTTGCTTTTAAACACGGTGCAAATACTTCATCATAATCACATGCAGTTTGATTAAATCCTTGAGCTACCAATCTAGCCTTATGGGTAACAGTCCCATTTTTACCTGTTTTTAATTTAAATATCCATTTACAGCCAATGGACTTTTCACCTGGAGGTAATTTAACATTTTCATAAACTTCCATTTGTTTCAATGAATTTAATTCTTTTTCCATCGCTCTATGCCAATTTTCTTGATCCTTTGCAGGATACATTCTAAGTTCTTCAACAGTAGTTGGAACTTTACTAACTTGGCAAACTACACTTGCTTGATACCTGTCAGGTGGTTTGGTTACACGTGTAGAACGTCTAGGTATTACAGGACTTACAGGTGGACTTTCATGTACTACCTGTTCCTGGTTATCTATTTCTTCCTGTTCACCTATTTCTTCCTGTTCTGGTCCTATGTGCTCTTCCTGTACTTCCTCTTTAATTGCACTCTTCTTATTACTGATATGTTGGTTTGGTCTTTTGTAGGTTTCTATGATTACATCTTTACTTGAATCTTGTTCCAGTTTTTCCCATCCTATATGTTCAAGGAATTGTGCACTAGCACTACAGTAAACTCTAGATGTACCTTTTTCCCAGAATCTGTATGATTTGTGATTAGATTCATAACCTACAAAGAATAACCTTTTAGCCCTATGCTGCCCCTTATGTCTCAGTTGTGTAGGAATATGCACCCATGCTGGTGCTCCAAATGTGTGCATGTAGCTTAGGTCAGGTTTTCTACCATGCTACTGTGTGAATGGTAATTCACTTGTTGTTGAGTTAACAACATTATTCAATATATGATTACCACACATTATTGCTTTTCCCAACAAAGTTTCAGGTAATCCTGAATCCGACAACATGGTATGAGCCATTGCTTGTATTGTTTGGGCTCGTCTTTCTATAAAATAATTATGTTGTAGCCAATATGGTGCAGACTTTTTATGTTCAACACCTGCCATCTTCAGTCTATTTTGGAATTTCTTATTTATAAATTCCATACCATTATCAGTTACAAGAGTCATTAATTTCCTTTTAGTTTATCTTTCTGCAAACTTCAACCAATTAAAGAAATTCTGATATGTTTCCATTTTACTCTTCATTAAATAACAGAAACCATATCTAGAATAATGATCCATTATGCTTAGTATATAACGAGCACCTCCCACACTTGGTTTTTTAGGACCTATAATATCAGCAAATACGACCTCCAGAGGCTCTTTAGTTTTAAATCCATTAATTCTATTTGCTGGTATTACCTTGCTTTTTTCTTGACTGTAAGCAGTGCAAATACTTACTGCAAGGCTTCAGTTTTATACCTTCAGACAGTTCAACCGTTTGCTTAAGCATTTTAAAATTTATATGCCCTAAATGTCTGTGTAACAAATGTATGCATTCATCATGAGGTTTAACATTATTATAAACTGTGTTAGCCACCTCTAATTGATTATCTTTAACACATACAATTTATCTCTTAAAGTTGCAGTCACTTTTTTACCTTCCTTTTCTACTATGCAGTTTTCTCCCCTAAAGGTAACTACATAACCTAGTTTAACCAAAATTCTAACCGAAAGCAAATTAAACTTAAGTTGTGGTACATATAACATTTTTACATTTTCTTGTATGCAAGAACAATGTGCAATACCTTCACCTTTTGCTTTCAGTTTCCAGCCATTAGCTAACGATATCTGCTGTGAACTCAAGGACATCTTAATAAATCTTTTCTTATCTTTCATTATGCAGTGCGATGCTCCACTATCTACAACCCATAAATTATTATTTACAGTTTCGTTGCTATACACGGCTAACTCTAAACATTGTTTATCCTTTTGATGCCTTTTAGCATTCTGGCTGGCATTGTGGCATTTTCCTTTCTTGCAGAATCTAGCCAAATGTCCTTTTCCTCCACAATTAAAACATTTTCTAATTGTATAGGTTGTCGAAGATTATTTATCTTCTTGTGGTTGTTCCCTTCTGAGTTGATCCCTTTCAAGACTTCTCCTGGCTTCTTCAATTAATCTGCCAGTAATGTCAGTTAATGTGAAGTTATCTTTTGGCAGTACTTCTAGTGAAGTTACATAGTCATCATAGCTCTCATTTAACAAAGACAAAATTATATAAACCTGATGTAGTTCTGTGAAGATAAGTTCTTTTTCATGCAGTTCCTGAAAAATTCTCTTCATGGTGTTTAAATGAGTCAGCATGTCTCCATTCTTTTGAAGATGTGTTCTGAATAGCTTTCGTGTAAGATTTATATGTGCTCCTACATTATCTCAAACATAAATCTTCTTTAAACTCTCCCAACATTTCGCAGCTGTTTCTTCTCCACGAATATGGACAAGCTGCTGGTCACAGATTGTCAGTCCTATTATACAGAGAGCTTGCTCATTCTTCAGTTTATATTCTTGTATTTTCTGGGCATCATTCTCATCCTCCAGATCCCAGGCATCTACCTCTGGTGGGTTTTGAATTATACTCCACAAACCTTCTCTGCATAGAAGTAGGCTGCATTTCATAGACCATGAAACATAGTTTGTTCCATCCAGTTTGGATATTAGAGACAAACTTGGTAAATTGATTTGTGCCATCTTTTTCTGGATATTAAACTATAATTAATAAAACACAGCTGTCTGTTTACAGTATTGTGTAACTACACTAACTCTCACTTTATATAAGCCTGTTATATCCTGGTTAGTCTGACTGTGCAGCCTGGGCCCATAACCAGTGTTAGGGATACACCCTAGCAGAATTCTGCACGGCAGTCAGGCAGGCAGGCAAAATATTTGAGATAAACGTTTTTGTAGCTTACACTCAGTAAAACAGATACACTATGCTAGTTAAATAGTTTATTCCAATAAGAGTTTTAGCATAGTCAAACCGTCCATATATCATACACTAATTCAGTCCATCCGGGGATTAATCTGTTGCAAAGTCCAGTGTCAGGAAAAGAGGTCAGTAAACTTACAAATAATCAGTCCAGTAATAAATCTCTTCTTCAGTAGAGATATAAAGAAAATCAAACCTCTTTTCTTCGTTCAGCAACAGCAGGGTAACAGCAGTTATCACCATCAATCCATCATTGTCAGCAATGCAGTAAAAGCCAACAAACAGTAAGCTCTCTTGCTCCCTCTTATGGTGATTTACAACTGCACCCAAAATTACATGCTTTGCTGTTAAAGTGATACATACACTTATACTCACTAACATAGTTTATATATATTATTTTACCCAAACTAAGTTAGGTAACCTATGTTATTCCTAACATTATCCATTTTGGTGTAAACCAAATTCGTATCTACCAGTAGTCCTCGACTTACAACATTTCATTTAATGGCCATTCAAATGTTAAAACGGCACTGAAAAAAGTGATTTATGATCATCTTTTACATCAGAGGTCTCCAAACTTGACAACTTTAAGACTTGTGGACTTCAACTCCCAGAATTCCTCAGCCAACATAGCTTAAAGCCACAAGACTTAAAGTTGCCAAGTTTGGGGACCCCTGTTTTACATGATCTTTGAAGCCTCCCCATAGTTACATGATCAAAATTCAGATGTTTGGCACCTGAATTTGTAACTTGGGGTCATGTGATCACTCTTTGCAAGCCTCTAACAAGCAAAGTCAATGGGGAAGCCAGATTCAATTAGCAACAATGTTACTGACTTAAGAACTGCAGTCATTCACTTAATAAATTGAGGTAAGAAAGGTCATAAAATGGGGCAAAACTCACTTAAGAAATGTTTTACTTAGCAACATAGCATTTCTGATTAGCTTAACTAGTAAAAAAGAAACCTGTTGATTTGAGTACTCCTCTATTTTTTCATAATATTATCTGAGGAAATGTTAAAACTAACAAAACGATTCTTTTTGTTCTTTCTCATTTCATACATTTCCTTGACTAATGCAAAGCTCTTTTTTGCCCCTTTTAATAATCAACTGTATCTTAATATGCCTTACCATGTGGTCAGCTAACAGTTTGATAACTACCGTATATACTCGAGTATAAGCCGAGTTTTTCAGCACATTTTTTGTGCTGAAAAAAACCCCCTCGGCTTATACTCGAGTCAGATTCCCCTCTGAAAAAAAAATGGTGTGGAGCTCCGAAGCTGGGCAGCCGCTTCCCTACTTCCGTGTTTCCTTTGCAACTTTTAAGCATGGGAGGGGGAGGCTTTTCTGAGCTCTAGGCTGAAAAAGCAACGCGAGCCGAGGTCGCTCCACTCAGTTTCATTTCCTCAGCTCCAGCTGCTTTCAGTCCACTCGGGAGGAGGGGGAGGAGGGGGAAAGAGAGAGATAGAGATATCATAAGAACGGCTCTTGGTTTTTTCTTGCAAGGGAGAGAGTGACTCCTGCCTACCACTGTCATCATCATCATCTTTTGGGTTAGTGAATCAATCAAACCTTTCATGATAGTGAGATCGTTTCCCAAATTTCCCTTAAATCAGGGAAGAAATCAGAAATAAACCTTTGGGCTGAGAATAAGCTTGTTCCTATGATGCCATTTTTGTTCACTTCAGTGTGAAAAGTGTGAAAAAACACACTTCTTTTTCTTCATCTTCTTGTTCCCTATTTACTGGTCTCTTTCAAAGAGGAAATTGTGAACATCAAACTTATTCTCAACTGTCCTAGTGAAAGTTTTTATTGGCATCTATTTTTATTTTTGAAATTTACCAGTAGTTGCTGCATTTCCCACCCTCGACTTATACTTGAGTCAATAAGTTTTCCCAGTTTTTTGTGGTTAAATTAGGTGCCTCGGCTTATATTCGGGTCGACTTATACTCGAGTATATACGGTAATACCTTTGTTTTTTAGGACTTAATAAAAATATTACACTGTTGTTGTTTTTAATTAATTTTACATTAGCAGTTTTACAATAACCATATCATATATGAAAAAAGTTTCTGCATGTGCAAAAGCTAATTGGATTTAGGCTTTAGTGCCCATATTTCATTTTCAGAATATCTTTTAAAAAACCTTAAAATGTCTAATTACTATTTATTTAAATTGTGTTATAGCAAGGAATGTTCATGATTACAGCAGGAAATTTAATAAAATAATTTTAATGCCACTGCTTTGGGTGCATTCTGTTACTTCTAAGTCATTCTGTTTTTCTCACTGCTTGGAATTTAGAAGACATTCTAGCAGTTTTATTAAATAAACTCTTTCATTTCTTTCCTATCTTTCTCTGCAAAAGAAAATCATTCTTTTTGAGAACTTCATGGAATCAGATTTGCATCCATCCATTTGGGGATTATTGGGCTCCCATAAAGAAATGTGGCATCTCTCTCTCTCTTTTTTTTAAATGAGATGGTACATATAAAGTTGTAGTGGCTAGTATATTCTCTTTTAAAATTTATAGCCATATAAAATTTGTGCTCTCTCAAACAGTTCTCTGATTTACTATTGCATCGTTGTGAACTATTTTCTCACAATATTGTAAAACATTCAAATTTTGGGTTTCAGTTTTGGCCACTGCATATAGTTGTTCAAGTTGATTCCAACATTTCAGTAACATTCAATTAGTTATATTTCCACCCCAGGTTTATCAGATCAGAGGCTGTTTGGTTGTTGTTTTTAATGTTATAATTGTGCAACTGGCATTAAAGCATTTTTGATCTTTCAATGCAAAAAAGAGCTATTGAGGAGATAGACCCAGCTGCTATTTCTTGATAAGGAAGGAAAAGATTTCCATCAAGCTCTCTTTTTTCCTTCTCTTGCACATTTTACACTTCCCAAAGTCAAGAGAAATGCAGACAGAAAGCCACCCAGCAGTTTTGCCTTTTAAAGTTCTCCTGTCTGATAATGTGTCTTTTGAAGAGAGACATTTTCAACCTGTAAAACTCACCTCTGAGGGCTAATATGACTTTACTACTGTGCAGGGTCTTAACTGAAACCCTTAGTGTGGTCTTGTGACCTAAAAATCTCCACTGTGACAGCATTAACTAAAACTGGTAGGCTGTGCAGAAGCTCAAATCCCTAGGAGTACAACTTTCTTTTGCTTCTTAATTCCCAAAAGCTCTACATTTAGCTATCAGACAGTTTAATCATCCACCGTGTATAAGAATATTGGAGAAATCATGCACTTACATTAGTAGCGGCAGACTAAGTTCTGCCAATTTTAACAATTTGATTCCTCAGATCACTTGAGAGGAAATCACTGCTATAAGGAGGGAAAAGTCCAGTAGGGAGAAATTAAACTCCCAAACTAGACCCAGTTTGGTCTAGTGGGTGAGGCACCAAGCTAGCAAACGGGAGACCATGAGTTCAAGTCCCGCCTTAGCCATGAAAGCCAGATGTGTGACCTTGGGCCGATCATTCTCTCTTAGGCCAACTCACTTCATGGAGTTGTTGTTGTGGGGAAAGAAGGAGGAACAAGTGAATGTACTTCATTTCCTCCCTCTTTTATCTTTATGTGAAGAGGGCTGTCTGAGGCATTTTTATAAACCACTTTCTTGATCAGGGCTCAAGCTACATTGTTGCTTTGGTAACAAATCTTCCCTCTATCCTTCAAAGTCATACTCACTATAAATAGAGGGAAACTGCACCAAAAAGTACAGCCTATCTTCTATTAAGGAATAAATAACTGGGTTTTGATTGGTCCTCTGACTATGCCATATATGTCATATATCCTTACCATACAAAAGAAAGCAAACTCACCCTAACCGTCATATATCTGTTAAAAGCATTCACTGTTTTAGTTCTGCTGCTTTAAGTGATCTATTAATAGTTTTGATTGTCTATTAAATATCTCCATTGCAATGAGAATCCTTTTTCTACTAAAAACAGACGAAACCAAACCACCTCAATCCAAATTGAAAGAAGGCTAATAAAATATTTATGCAATTTACCCTTTCTTATTCGGATATAAAATTTCTGTTTTGGCTTCATGCTCTCTTTTTTCCCATCTCTCTGTTCTATATTGCCCTTTTACCATTCTACTATGAATTGTAGCCTCCATGGATCTGAAGTTATCTTTGCTCTATAAAGAGCCATGTCTTCTGTTGATATTAAACAAAGAGCCCTGGTATAGATTTAGAATTATTTCAAGCTTAATGTATTGACCAAAGTAGAACACAAGGCTTATTTAAAGCTAGATCAATTAAGTACAGTTGGTTATTAATTCTCCACATGGGAGATAAACATTTGACAGTGTTGCATTCTTATTAAAGGAACAGTGCCTGGGTGAATTTTGTACACACCTACAGATACAAACTGTCAATTGTTTCTTCTTCCATGCTCCTGCATGTTATCCCTCTTTGCATTCAACTCTGCCATTTATTCTATACCCCAAACAGTTAAATACTTTCTTAGCTTTAAACTTCGCACAATTTCATACATTTAAAGATAAGGAGAGAGACACAGTAATGTTTATCTGAGAATAGCAAAATTTTAGGAAATATAATTCATAAAGAGCATTACTGGATGTTTGTCAACAGTGGCTTTTTTGCAGCAGTCATATTAAAGCAGAATTTCCTTAAAGCCATTTGAAAATCTACAGCTCTTCCTTCCCTTCCCTTCCCTTAGATAGAAAGCAAATTTGGAGCAAAGAAGAATGGGGAAAAGTAGTACCTTTTTCTTGTTGATAACGCAACCTATTTATAGTATCTTCCATCAAAAAGGGGAAGGGGGCTCTTATTCTAAGTATTTGCAGGAAGAATATTTATCGGGGGGTGGGGAAGTGAGATAGAAATAGAGCAAAGTACTACCAAGTTTTGAATTTTTCAATATATACCAGTATATACTTAAGGATGTTACATAAAAATGCAATTTCAGTTTAAAGTATTATACTGGTGAAGAACGAAAAGGCCTATGCTTAGTTGTATCTAGAAGCCTGTTTCCATCTAATCCCATAGAAGAGGGTTGTTTTCTTCTGGGTTTTTTTTTGTTCATCCATCTATCTGAAAACACCTATCTGGATTTTGTTCTCTGCTCAGTCAATGTATTCCTCACAAGCTCTTAAGCCAGCAGGATTCTATTCAACGCCAGTATGGAATTTGGTCCCCACAACCAACATTAGCTCTGCTGCACTGGATGGGGTCAATAGTATTTCAGTCTCAGTCGGGTTAACAGCTTGCAAACAAAATGAGCATCACAGAGAAAAAGGATAGCAAGTGTTGCTATGGCATGATAGTGACATGGTTAGGTGGAAACAAGGCTAAGCTTGTGTGGAATAAGCTCAGATTTTATTTTGGGCTGGTTTAATGTCTATATGTCTTTTATCATTTGTAAGAATGGGTGAGAGAGCAAAGAGGAAGCAGGCAATTGATATGGATGTAACAAAAGGAAGCAGTCTCCCCCAACCAACCTGCAGACAGAGGAGAAATGGGGATGTAGAAATGGGTGAAATAATAGAAGACAGGGAAAACGCATTGGAAGTCATCTGTTCAGCTCTCTGCAAGAGCTAACTTTTCTTCCTTCAGCAGTCAGATAACAGATAATAAGAGTTGGAAGGGACCTTGTAGATTATCTAGTCCAACCCCCCACCTAGGCAGGAGACCCTACACCATTTCTCACAAATGGCAGTCCAATCTCTCCTTGAAAGTCTCAAGTGATGGCGCTCCCACAACTTCCAAAGGCAACTTCTGCTCCATTGGTTGATTGTTCTCATTGTCAGAAAGTTTCTCCTTATTTCCAGGTTAAATCTCTCCTTGTTCAGTTTCCATCCATTATTCCTTGTCTGGCCTTCGGGTGCTTTAGAAAATAGCTTGACCCCCTCCTCTCTTTGGCAGCCTGCTGTCATGTCTCCTCTGGTCCTTCTCTTCACTAGACTAGCCATGCCCAATTCCTGCAACCATGCCCAATTCCTGCAACCATGCCCAATTCCTGCAACCATTCTTCATATGTTTTAGTCTCCAGTTCCCTAAACCAGTCACTGGTTGGGAAGATAGAAAGAAAGAGGCTTGCTTTTCCAATAAAGTCAGGGCAGTGATATGTTCAGAGTTTTAAAAATTATTAGGACTTTTAACTTTCCCTGTGACTAAACCAGCTTTCACCAATCATTAATAGGTTCCCAGAAAAGTGTCATATTTTAGGTTGAAGAACATGGCATTGGCTATTGATCACAAAAATATTTTCCCTCTTCTTCAATTGATGAGGACAATACATTGTGTTAGACAACAGGATACCAACCAGAAACTAATCAGCATATTACTACCTCAATAAACTGTTAGTTTGATAGAGCCAGGGCTGAGTTTTATTAAGGATCCCTATGGAGGGCTCACAGTTTGTACATAGAACAAAAATGAAATCTTAACAAAAATAATAAAGCTTCTCTTCTACAACTAAAGTCATATTAGTTCTTGCCAGATGCTGATCCTGTGACTCCCCCTCCCCCCAAGTGCTGCTACAATGCATGGAACTTATCTAATTACTAAAACAATACTTATTGGTTGCATTAATGCTTTTGCAATTTTAATAGCAAAATGAAAGCTGGAATTTATATTATTTTCTTTTTCTGATTAATTATTTACATAGAGACAAGTCTAGGTTATTAAGTATTTGAGAGCATGAAAGCCCTGCTATGCTGCAGACAGGGAAGATCAGAAGAAAGGCACAGATTTTTAGTATCATCATAAGAAAACAGTGCTGTGGGAGGCAAGGCACACCAAGCAAGTAGATAACCCCTCTTCATCAAACAAAGAAGAATAGATAACTCATTCCAATATAGACGTAGAGGATTTGAAAATACTTCACATTTCCTTGAAAATCAAGAATAGACATTTCATATTGCAGAGTACATTTAAAATAAGTGAAGGAACCAATAAAGCCAATACTGGCCATGATGGTTCACATGGGAAAACACTGGGTCTGTGCACCGCTGAGGTCAGCAGCTCGATTCCCATGAGTGAATAAAACCATTTAGCGATAAGAAAGGAGCCCCCCTCCAATTGCCTCCTGGCATTCAGGCATCCCATGGGTAAAGATAACACTGCCCCCCCCCCATTCCTTTCACAGAGGCAGGCAGCCACCTTGGTGATCCCTGGCTAACATGTGCCATATGAAGAAGAAGAAGAAGAAGAAGAAGAAGAAGAAGAAGAAGAAGAAGAAGAAGAAGAAGAAGAAGAAGAAGAAGAAGAAGAAGAAGAAGAAGAAGAAGAAGAAGAAGAAGAAGAAGAAGAAGAAGAAGAAGAAGAAGAAGAAGAAGAAGAAGAAGAAGAAATACTATTATGCAATCACATATCCAACCAATCAGAAGATGTGAATCAGTCTAGAACCTCTACATTGTCACAAGAGGACTAAGTCGAACCCCTTTTGAATTTTGTTAACCCGTATCTAGCACCAAAACAGTGCTGTTGGTTGACTAGATTCCGATGCATTGGTATGAGCAAAAATCAATTTAATTGAAACTTAATGTTTGGCAAACGTGCCTGACAGTAACTTCTTTTTTTTTGAAAGAGATTTTATTAATTTTCTACAAACAAACAAGACAAACAAAACATTAAAACATCAACTCTCATATGTACATCCAGTGTGTCAGTTGGTTCATCAGTTTTGTGCATTCATTTTGTAGTCTCAATTACAATTATGTTGCATAACAACTCATATTGTCAATCCAAACTTATATATCCTAATATCACTTAAAAAAAAAAGAAATTTTTGCCTGACAGTAACTTCTGAATAATGGTTAGTAAGACTTTAATTTTGTTTAAGGCGTTTCATTGCCCTAACTAGGTAACATCATCAGTGCTAGTAAATGTTAACATGCCATGAGTTGACCTTGGTACTAACAATGCTCATAAGTATTAAACCTACATCTGTTCCCACTGCACTATATATTCTTGGCTCAATACTGTTACAATGGACCATGCTATTTATCTGGTAAATTTGCATACCAATCTCACATGATTCTAATGACCCTGTCTCATCTACTGTATTTATATGTGCAGTAGGGCTGTAGTCTGGTTTGAGACTGGTAAAGACTTATGTTCTTATTTCACAACATATTCCTTGCAAAGTGACAGTAAATAATAAGACCAATTTGAAATCTATAGGGAATTTTTCACAGTACAATTTAAAGTATTTACTTTTACAAAGTAAAATTTATTAACAGTTCTATCAGACATTAAGAACAACTGAAAATATAATAAGACTGGGCAAAGTTTTAAATGGTTGCTTCAAACTGATGAAGCTTCAAGACAAATCACTCATCAAAGAAGATTCATGAATCGAAGCAGAGACCAACTTCAAAGCAGTGAATCAAATCAAGCAGCTTCAAAGTGCTTTGTAGCCTTTTGAAGCACTTCATATATTCACAGTGGCTTTCCTACTTTATGCAGTGTTGCAACTTCACTTCCATATACGGAGAACCTGAATTTGGGGGGGGGGGGGAGGAGAAATTGTATGATGGTGTGATGGGCTCTTAACTTAAAATAGTCAGCCAATGAGTTTAATAACTCATTATACTCTGTGCCTGTCAGAACCTATTTGGGAGAATCAAGATGACCTGGTTTGGACTTGATGATTTCTGAGTTCTCAACTGAATTCTTTCATATGGCTAGCTGCAAGCTTTCACTTAGTTCTCTCATATGCTTAACAGGTTCAAAGATGGTCCAGAGAGCATGTGTGCTCAAATCAAAATTTACCTTTAAATTCTGCATGAGTAAACCAGGTATAACTCTCTCAGCAGTGAAAGATCACAGATTAGCCCATTTTCTGTTTTAAGGACAGGGAATCATAAGGTTCTGAATTACCATGTTTCAATGCCAGCCTCTTTCTATGTGACTTGTCTATTTCTCTGGCATTGTATCTCACTGTGCCCACATGTTTCTTTTGCTTTTATTAAGTAATGCAGATTATTGCCAGTAAACTACAATTTTGGCATCTCAAAACTGGCCACTGATGAGGGTCATTAATCCAATTAAGGACCAAGCTTGCCAATTTCCTAAGCCAATCTTCCTGGCCAGCTGAATATACCACCCACAAAGACAATCAACTATTTATCCTTCAGTGTTGGCTTTCCAGAAACACAAATAGAAATGGATTTAACTTTTTAAAGAGTAAAATTAAGGGTCCTTTCCAGGAGGGATGGAATTTATAACTATCTACACCAACTGTTGTGGCATCACAATAAACCCAATCATTAGAGGCAGCAAAACAACCCGCCCAAAAGGGTGGCAGTGGTCATTCAGTAGGTTCATGTTAAATTTGTCACTTCAGGAAAATGTTTTTGAACATTTATAAAAAGTTGGAATCGGATACTTTCTGCAATGTGTTCATTAGAACATGGGTACTATACTTCGCTGATTGATTTTATTTCATCCGTTCTGCCCTCTCCATCTTACAAAAACTTAAAAAAGGAAAGAAAGGATATTTTTACAAAGCAATTTTATTAAAAGTTGGTATTAAAAAGATATAAAATGAGTACAAAGTAAAGAAAATCAAATGAAAAAAAGTTTAGAAAGAAAATGCAATACGAAAAAATATAAGAATATATAATATTTATAATATAGTAAAGAAAAATAAAAGAAATATATAAAGAAATGACATCCCTTCATCATCACAAGTAAGTTACCACCTCTTATTAAAATGCAAAAAAAATATCTTCCCATATCTATTGTCAATAAACCAATCCTTAAAATGTCATCATTCAGTCCGGATTAGCAAAAAAATCATTTAGGGTTATGACATACCTATTTGAATCATGATCAAATAAACAAACATTACATTCCTTCCTTTTACTTTCAACAGTCTTAATTTTTACTCCAAATAATGTCCTAGAACTTGATTTCCCATCATTTTTCTTTGTCCCTTCTCACAAAATTGTTTAAAACTTTAATAAGTTTCTTTTGTAAATCGAATATAGAAAAATTATTCAGCTCTGTCTTGGATTAACTGAGAATGTTATTTGTATATCTTGTATTAAGGCATGAAACAGCTTCTTTTGTATATCTACTCTTTTTCTTTAGCAATAATATAGCTTGTCATTTTTAAATCCACTTTCAGATCAGTATCAATCTTCTCCAATATTACTTATTTCTCTTTCATTACATTTTTATTCATAATATCTCTATAGAGGCAGACATTCCTAAATTAACTTCTGAGTCCATTGTTAAAAAAAATGGACAACTTCAATATGTCCAATATTAAAATATTTCACTTCATTCTGCATTAGTATGTCAGAGTTAAATATTTTCTCCTTTAGTTGTCATCTTTAGTTCTTTCTGTTTTCCTCTGACAACTTTCAAAGTTTCATCCTATCATGTTTTTTAATAGAATTCAAAACAAAAGGATTTTTTCTGGAGAAATTTTTTTTTACAATTAATTCTAAAATCTTATTTCAAACCCATCTAGACTGTCTGTTTATAACTTTCCAAAATCGAAGTTTTAATTACCATTTTGCTGTTTGTTCCAAAATATTTTTATGTTTTTAAACTTGTATTCAAAAATTCATGGATACAAGTTTAAAGACTTAAAAATAATATTTTAAGGAGTGAAGGAAACTCATCCAGTGATGTAAAGCTTCTTGATCTAAAAGTTCCTAATATCTGAAAACAGGCAGTTAACAAGCAGTTTCTAAAAGTGGTTTGAAAAGAAAATATGTAAACCCAGGGCCAACCATGGCTTGAGCAGAAAGGTGAGTATTCCATTGTTTTTCAGAATTCTAAACCCGCCACAGACTTCTGTCTTGTAGTCTACTTCTAAGGAACAATTCTATGGAGTACTTGTGGGCTACATCAAATCTTCTCCCTGTCTGGAGAGAAATTATGAAGAGAAGAACTATTCATTGGCTGTTCATTCTGCCACAGTTGCCAGTTCTGCTTTTAGTGGAATTGTTTTCAGTTCACCATTTCTTTCCCAGAAGAAGAGTCAACAAGGGCTATTTTAAAAAAATTTCAGGGCAATTATTGAAGATTTTAAACTTAGTGAAACCTGATACTGTTTATTTTCTCCAAGGTTTCTATCATCCTTGCTATTTTCATTTAAGTTTGCCAAAAAAGGAAGCAGGTACAGGCGTTTTGATGATTTCTGAGGAAAGTATAAGAATACATTTTCCCCAAATTGAATAGTAAAATAGTTCAATTCTAATCAATTTCCTCCCATATTGCAAATGTAAACTGAATCCTAAACCATCAATATGAATTGAATCAAAGCTGATTGCACGTGGCTAAAATATAACATTATATTACTTAATTATATTGTCCATTGAAGACTCAAAATTATGAACTTTAGAAACTGTAAATATTAAAGAAGAGACCATGATTAAACCAATGATTTAATTGATCAATAATCAACAATTCTTAAAATCTAGATTGCGCTTGACAAGAGATGGTTGCTCTAGATCAGTAGTGTCTAACCTTTTCAGCACTGAGTGCCAAAACAGGAGTGTGCGTGTGTGCACATGCACTGGAAATCGGAAGACTAGTTCCTCGATGTGCACACATGGGAGTGCTGGAAACCAGAAGCTTAGCTTTTTGGTGCATTCACACCAGCCACCTGGTCTTCTGGTTTCTAACGTGCATGTGTATATGAAGACCAGATGGCCAGTGTGCACATGTGCTCTGGGGAGCTGCTCTTCTGGTTTCTGGTGCTCCTCCGTGTACAAAGACCAGCTGGCCAGGGTGCATGTGCATGCCAGAACCCACAAGAGCAATGGGCAATGGCTGGCGTGCCCAGAGAGATGATTCTGTGTGCCACTTCCGGAACGTGTGGCATAGGTTTGCCATCAAGGGTCTAGATTGCAAAAATGCATCGAACAGTCAGCAAATGTCTGTCCTCAGTAAACACAGCCAGTCCTCATTTAATGGTGATGGAAATTCATTTATGAGGATGATGAAAAAAGTAACATGATGGTCAATCCATACATTTGCAACTATCTCAGGTCCATAAAGCGAAGGAAAGCTGAAGTAAGATCATAAGCATTGCTACAGTTCCATTAGTGACTGCTTCACATAATGGCTGAGTGTCAGGTCTCAAGTGTGATCATTAACAAAGAGCTACCTGCATATATGTATATGTCTTAAACTATTTGCTCTTTAATATGCTTTTCATTTCTAAATCAGCGGGTGAACTTTGGTTTGCTTGAGAGAAAAAAGATAGCTTCATGGCTTCTAATCTCACAGCAGCACTCTTATCTACCTGTCTATAGCCAGCCAATGACATCACTCAGAAAAACAGAATGCTTATGCCCTCATTTTACATAGCACTCCTTCATGCCAATGACGTTGTTTTCATTCTTGAACTTCAAAATATAGTTCTACAGATTCCCATTGAGAAAAAAAGTCGTGCAATAGCCATGTAAGTCAATACTGATCTACCACATAGCCTTCAAAAAGTGGATCATCATCTCATTATTTTTTTTACATTTTATCATTCTTTAGAACATAAATTTGACACACCTGTTCCAATTATAGAGTAGAATTTTCTTACAGCTTGGTATATTCGTGTGGATGGTCTAAGATATTTGTTTAGGGAATAATGTTCATTTTCAAGGAACGGCGTATATTCTTTTATACAAATGAAGTTCATACTTTTTTTCTATTTGTTCTTATCTATTCAAGCACATGGCATTGAATTTAATTTTTATCATCTGTCAGAAAATTAGCTTAGCCTGCAAAGCAGTGGTGGGATTCAAATATTTTTGCCACCGGTTCGGTGGGCGTGGCTAGGTGGGCGTGCTTTGCTCATGTGCACTCACTTGGCGTGCATACATGCACCAAACATGCACTTTGCGCAGGCACAGAGGCATTTGTGCAGGTGCAGAGGTGTTCTCACTTGCCTCCTGCAAGCCTGAACGATGCCGGTCACTTCAGCAGCTGCCATGCGGCACTATTGTGTGCCACGCAAAGTAGATGTGCTTCAAATTTAGCAGAATTTGTATGGGAGCCCAGGCGGGCGGGCAGGCGCAACAGCAGAGCGGCACAGAGAACTCCACTGCTCATCAGTGCTACCGGCTTGCCAGAACCAGGCCGAACCAGTTGATATACCATGACTGCTGCAAAGGTTACTGGTAGTTCTTAAAGCCTTCTGATTAAGGCCAAAAGGATTCATGCTATCAGTGTGATTACAAGTAATCCTCAATTTACAACTATTTTGTTTAGTGACCATTCAAAGTTACAACAGAAGTTTTTAAAAATGACTTTTTTCACTAATGACTGTTGTAGCATTCCTACTGTCATGCAATCAAAATTTGGGCATTTGGCAACTGGCATGTATTTATGACAGTTGTAATGTCCTGGGGTCATGTGATTGCCATTTGTAACCTTCCCAGTTGGTTTCCAACAAGTAAAGTCAATGAGGAAAACCAGATTTTCTTAACCACAGCATGATTCATTTAGTAACTGCAGTGATTCATATGACAGCTATGGCCAAAAAGGCTCATTAAAAATGAGACTTACTGGAGAAGGCGGAGCTTCGTTTCGGCGATACAGCTGCGATCTCGGGGCTCTGAGATCGCAGCCGATATTTTCGCCCCTGGTCGGTCCTAACGGACCTAAACCGTCCCGTAGAGACGGTGATTGTGAAGGGCACTGTTCCAGGATCCCAGAGATATCGCAAAATCTCTGGTTTGATCCGGAAGAAGCCCTTTCGCTGGCGGCGGAGAGGCAGCCTCCATAGCTGCTGAAGTCGGGACAGCTCCGGAAAGAAAGTGATTGGAGTGAAAGTGTGTCGGCTGGGTGAGAAAAACTCTTTTGTGTTGTAAATTCGCTGAGGTTGGAAAGTTCATCCGGAATAAAGAAGAAAGCTGTGAGATTTTTTTTTTTTGACTGAAATTGTCTGAGCGGCGTTTTTTAAAGTGATGTCAAATTGAGGCTTGGGTTTTTTTTTTCTTTTCTTTATATTTTTTGGGAAAGATTTTACTGTGACTTTGTAGGTAACCGGATTGAATTTTCTCTTAAAATATATTTTTATGCTCCCTTTGATTTTTTAACTTTCTTTAGGATAGAGGCTCCCTTTGGCTATTTTTTCTTTTTTTTTTTCTGTATATATTATTCCTTTTTTCCGGCTGGGGGGGAGGAAGAGCATTAAGAAACTTTGTAACACTGCCAACTAGAGGCTTGAAAGTATTTTATTTGAATGGGAGAGAATTGCAAAAAGACCTCTTCTCAAGGACATTTTAATGTGATAAGATAGAGGGAGAGCACAGCAAAATATTATTGCAGGTGCTTTCCTGGACTGTTATCAAGAACACTTGAGGTTTGGCTTTGAAGCTGCTGGAGAAGAGAGTCATAACAAGAGCCTTGGATAAATAAATAAAGTGCAGTGTGCTTTCTTATACCCCACACGCTAGCCTTTTTTAAAAAATTTCAATTCTAGCAATATTTTTATTTTTGTTTGTTATTTTTTTTTAAAGGGAAAGCCTCAGGGTTTTTTTTTTTCTTTATTTTTCTTTTCTTTTTTATTGGGACTTTTTTGCTTTTCCTATCTATGTTCTTGGACCACTTTGTTGTTGTTTCCTTTTTATTATTATTATTATTATTGAGACTTTTCAACTGGATTAAGGTGTGAAGAATCTGGGAACTTTTTGTTTTTCTTTTTTTTGCTCTTAATCAATATTATTATTTTTGGATTTGTTTTTCTTCTTTCTATTTTTTTTCTTTTTTTATGGTGGACTATTTCGTAATTGGATTAGGATCTAGAAGAACCTGAAGATCTTTCTTCTTCCTTTTTTGCTGTTTCTTCCTTGGTTTCGTGTTTTTTACTATTGGAGTTTTCCATTTTGGATTATAATTGGCTGCTTTACTAGTTGGATTAAAAGTTAAGAAGAATTTGAAGCCTTGGAAGCATTGAAATGAGCAGGAAACCAATATCAACTGGCATTTCTGCTTCTACCTCTGCTTCCCCACCAGCTGGAGGACAACGCTTAATCCAGACAATGTTGAAGCAAGATAAGGAACAAGAAAGAGTAACTTTACAGATGATTATGCAAGGAATCCAAGATCTCAAGACAAAATCAGACATCATTGAACAAAGAACAGAAAATATTGAACAAAGAATAGAGAAGACTGATAAAAAAGTGGAAAACATCAAACAAATGATGGTTAAGTATGAGGAGAGATTTCAAAAAATTGAAGAAGGAAAACAAAGAGAGAAGAAGATTGGAAATATTGACAGTAGATTAACAGCGGTTGAACAAGAAAAAGGTGGGATGCTGAGGTGGGAGATGGAAAGGTCAGAATTTTACCTTAGATTTCAAAATATAGAAGAGGAAAAAGGAGAAAACTTGGTAGCGTTAATGATAGAAATTTTGGCAGATGCTTTGGAAATTACAGAGGAAAAGATGATGGATGGAATAGATGAGGTATATCGAGTTTATACAAGATATGCGATGAGGAATAAATTACCCAAGGAAGTCCATATTAGATTTACCAAAAAATCCATTAAAACACAAATATTACAAGTGGTAAGAGAGAAAACATTGAAATACAAAGGTAAAGAGATTGTGGTTTTAAAACAAATACCCAGAAGAATGAGAGAGATGAGAAGAGAATATCGATTTCTGACCAAAATGCTACTGGAAAACGAAGTGAATTATAGATGGCTGATTCCAGAAGGATTAATGTTTACGTGGCAAGAGCAGAGACATAGAATTGATTCAATTGAAAAAGCAGAACTTTTCCATGCAGAATTTTTTGGAAGAAGAAGAGAGGAGGCAGAGAAAGAGGCCTCATTAATTGAGTTTCAAGAGGAACAACTGGAGACTGAAAAAGAGAAAGGAGCTGTAAGTGGACAGGTGGACAATAAAGAACAGCGTGAAGTGAGATCCACGAGAGCTGTTAGACCTAAATATAAAGCATAATCATGGAAGAAAGAAAACTGATTACAATGAATATAAATGGACTTAATTCAGCTGTTAAAAGAAGGAAAACTTTTCATAAATTAATGAAATTAAAATTTGATATAATTTGTCTACAAGAAGTTCATATTAAAAAACAACATGAACAATTGTTAGTACAGCCAAAATTGGGGAAAATATTTACTTCTTTGACTCAATGTAAGAAAAGAGGAGTGGTTCTATACGTTAAAGAGGCTATCCCAGCAAAATTGATTTACACAGATGAAGATGGAAGAATATTAATGGTAGAAATAATGGACAATAATATAAAAATACTCTTGATTGCAATTTATGCTCCGAATGATAAACAAGAAGAGTTTTATAAAAAGCTACATATGAAAATAATTGGACTGGACTATGTTAATATAATTATGATGGGAGATTTTAATGGAATTGTGGACAATAAATTGGACTATATAGCAACAACAACAAAGCAAAATAGAAAGGCTCTCCCAAGGTCTTTTTTTAAAATGACAGATGCATTAACTTTAAAAGATATTTGGAGAGAAAGAAATGTTAAAGCTAAACAATATACTTTTTACTCAAATAGACATTTATCATGGTCCAGATTAGATATGATTTGGATCTCAACAGAATTAATATCCAATATTAAAGAAACAAATATTGAAACAAGTACTTGGGCAGATCATAGCCCAATGACAATTAAATGGAAGGGACAAAAAAAAAGATCGAGATGGACATTAAACAATACTATTTTAAAGGAGAAAGATTTTATACAATGGATGGAGAAGGAATTGGCTTTTTTCTTCAGAGAAAATAAAAAAGAAGATACTTCAACGCAAAATGTGTGGGATACAATGAAGGCATATGCCAGAGGTTTGATAATAGATTATACAAGAAAAAAGAATATTAGGAAAAGGCAAGCTTTTAAGGCCTTGGAAGATGAGTACAAAATTCTTGAAAAAGAATGACAGAAAATGCCACAGAAAAAGGATATTAAATTGAAGCTGGATGTAATTAAACATAAAATGGAATTAATAGAGAAAGAAGAACTGGCACAGAAAATCAGAAACTCTAAACAGAATTATTTTGAAGATGCTAATAAACCAGGTAGATGGCTAGCATATAAATTGAGAAAAGAGAAGGAATCAAGAAAAATATTGAAGTTAATAGATGAACAAGGCCAAGTTTGTTATGGGAATAAGGAGAAAAAAGAAATTATTCGAGATTTTTATGGGCAATTATATAAACAAGAGAATATTGATGAAGAAAAAGTCAAACAGTATTTACAGGAAGCTAATTTACCAAAGATACCTCAAGAAACTGAAGAAATGCTAGAAAGCAATATAACAATGATGGAACTAAATGAAGCATTTAAGAGACAAAATAATGGGAAAGCACCGGGTCCAGATGGGCTTCCAGCAGAATTTTATAAAACATTTCAAGAATCATTGAGTATCCAATTGTTAGAAGTTATGAATGAAGTTATGTTAAAAAAGATGATACCTAAAACATGGTCAGAGGCTTACATTACACTTATACCGAAGGAAGAGACTGACCCACTGCAAATTAAGAATTATAGACCTATTTCTTTATTGAACGCAGACTATAAAATCTTTGCTTCAATCTTAGCAGAAAGACTTAAAAAATATCTAAATAATTTTATTCACCCAGATCAAAATGGATTTCTGCCAAAGAGACAAATTAGAGACAATATGAGAGTAATCTTGGACACTTTGGAATACTATGAGGCTCATCCTGAAAAGCAAATGGCTTTGATATTCCTAGATGCTCAAAAAGCATTTGACAATGTGAACTGGAGATTTATGTTATTATTATTGGAGCAGATGGGTTTTGCTAAAAAATTTACTCAAGCAATAGAAGCCATATATAATAAACAGACAGCAAGGGTAATGATGGAGGGGGAACTTACAGATTTTATTAATATCAGGAAAGGTACAAGACAAGGATGCCCCCTATCTCCTTTGCTATTTGTGTTGACCTTGGAAGTGTTGAATAGAAATATTAGGGATGATAAAAGCATAAAAGGAATGAAAATTAAGAAGGAAGAATTCAAGCTACAAGCTTTTGCTGATGATTTAGCTTTTATTTTGGAAGACCCGCTAGAAACAGCTCCAAAGTTATTGGAAAAGATAGAGACTTATGGAGAGGTGGCTGGTTTGAAAATAAATAAAGATAAAACAAAGATTTTGACAAAGAATATGCTATTGAGACAGAAAGAAGAACTGGCAGATCTTTTGAAAATTCAAGTTACAAATAAGGTTAAGTATCTGGGGATATATTTGACAACAAGATGTAGCACATTAAAGGAGAATAATTATATTAAACTTAAACAACAGATAACTACAGATTTGAAGAAGTGGGAAAACTTGCAATTGTCATTAATAGGGAGAATTTCAACAATTAAGATTAATATTTTACCTAGAATTTTATTTTTGTTTCAAACAATACCAATTAGGCTTGGAAAAGACTATTTTGAAGATTTAAATAAAATCATGTTGAAGTTTATATGGCAAGGTAAAAAAGCAAGAATAAAGCTAAAGCTTTTGCAAGATGCTAGAATTAGAGGAGGTTTTGGCTTGCCTAATTGGGAATTGTATTATCAAGCTGCAAGTTTGATGTGGGTCAAAGAATGGATAACATTAAGGAAACATAGGTTGTTGACATTAGAAGGGCATGATTTGCTGTTGGGTTGGCATGCTTTTTTATGGTATAAGGGAACTAAAACACAGGGTTATTTTAGAAGACATTATGTACGGGAGTCTTTGTGGTTAAATTGGGAGAAGATAAAAAGACAATGTTATTTGAAAATTCCAGTTTGGTTATTGACCATTGAAGCATTTTCCTATCCTATAATCTACAAGAAGGAACAAACAGTTAGATATGGGGAACTTTTGGATGAAAAGGGTGAACTTAAATCGATCCAAAACTTAGAGGAACAAGGTATAAGGATGAATTGGTTTTCATATGCACAAATACATTCAAGGTATGATGAAGATTCTAAAACGGAGGGATTTTATGATAAGCAGACTGATTTAGATAAGATCTTGATGGGTACTGATGAGAAAGTGATTAAAAAATTATATGGTTATTTACTGGGAATGAAATTAGAGGAAGAACAAGTCAAAGAAACTTTGATTGTTTGGGGGAAGAATTTTGGATATGGGATTGATTTAGAGAAATGGCAGAAATTGTGGTCTCAAAATTATAAAATGACAATGTCAACAGCATATAAAGAAAATTTGTATAAGATGTTTTACAGGTGGCACTTTCCTCCGACAAGAATAGCAAGAATGTTCAAGAATAAATCTGAAAAATGCTGGAAATGTCATCAGATACCCGGCTCGTATTACCATATGTGGTGGACTTGTGAGGATGCTAGAAAATATTGGACTATAATTCGCATGTGGTTGGAAAAAATGACAAAGAAACATATAGACTTGAAACCAGAGATCTTTTTATTGGGAATTTTACCTGATATATATAGTAAAGATTTGAAATATCTGATTGTAAATGTATTAACAGCGGCCAGGATTGTATTTGCTAAAAACTGGAAGAATGAGAAAATACCATTACAGGAAGAAATTATTAAGAAAATATTGGAATGTGCTGAAATGAGTAGATTGACATTTGAAATCAGAGAGCAAGAGGATAAACAATTCTATGAAATTTGGGATCTTTTTTATAAATGGCTAGATGATAAAATACGATAATAGAATATTTTAGATAGTAAGAAATATCTTTATCTTGTTATTTTGCTATTACTTTGTTAATCGATATTATATTTATAAAGGTTTTTTTTTTTTTTAGGATTGATCTGGTATGATTATATGATTAGTTGAATAATTTGGTTAAAATATTGTTAGCTCATAAAGCATGAATGATTAAAAGTATAGTCAAAAAAAAAATTTTTTTTTTGTTTAGTGATTATAGGATATATAAGTTTGGATTGATAATATGAGTTGTTATGTAACATAATTGTAATTGGGACTACAAAATGAATGCACAAAAATGATGAACCAACTGACACACTGTATGTAAATATGAGAGGTGTATGTTTTAATGTTTTGTTTGTCTTGTCTGTTTGTAGAAAATTAATAAAATTTTCTTTCAAAAAAAAAAAAGAGACTTACTTAAATACTGCTTTGCTCACCAAGAGAAATATTAATTGTAATCATAAATTGAAGATTACCTGGAATCAAACCATCATATATTTAAAAATACTTTCAAAATCCAAAACCCTATTTTTCAGTTTATTTATAGCCCCTGATTTGTGCCATTTTTAAAAAATCACTTTCTAAAGTAAATAAAAACTTGCTTATTGACTTGGATATTGCCTTAATCAGAACATCCAGAAAAATATAATGATTGAATTCTTTTTAAGCAATTGTTCATTTAAAAAAAAAAAAAAGTGATTAAAATACCCTTAATCATTGGATGGATTTGGCCTTCAGCTTGTATACATTATCTCATTTCTTACTGCTAAAATAAGAAAGTGCAGCAAAGTCTTCAATTTCACTTTTTCCACAGCTGGCATAAATAAAAGCTAGATAAGTACACAAGTGTAGTCTTTTTCTAAACAAATGCCACAGTGACAAACAGGAGAGGGAGGTTAGGGAGAACTGTACAAGCTGGTGTTTTCAATTTAGAAACTATGCATTATTTACACTGCCATTATTCCACTCAATTTGAGTTCACGCTTTCATCCTAATTTCAGTATAATCAAAGTCAATGAATATTTAATCAGCACTGCTTCCAGAAATTGAGCAATTCCATTAACATAATGTTCCCAGGACTTCAGTGCTGATTTTCCTCATATCAAAGGGTCTTTTGCCTTGGTTCCCTACTCACTTTTTCTCCTATAACCAGTTTTCATACAAAAAGAGAATGGCAAGTCATAGCTGGTCACAAGGGACTGGACTTTAGACCGGTTCTTCACAACACTAATGGTGATCTAAGACCTTTGCAGGCCACACATTCTAATCAAATTCAAGGATATGTGCACAAAAATGAAAGATTTTCTTGTTTTCAACATTCTTGTTACCCAGGTTTATTCTTGATAAATGCACTTTGTGTACTGCTTGAACATACTACTCTGTGTCCGTGCTGTCTGAAGGTTGTTGCATTCTCAGACAACTGTTACAAAAAAAGAGCATTTCGTCCTAATAAGGTCTTGCAAATTGAAGGGTTGGTTTAGTGACGTTGTTGAAAATCATCTGAAGGAAAGGCAAATAACTGCAGTTGTGGCTGCTGAAAAGGAGAGGTGCCTTTGAAGATTAAAATTAAAATTGGGTTTTTGTTTAGGAAGCCATCATCTCAATTCAGTTTCACTTTTTTCAAGTTGTTTACTTCTGCTTGAAGAGGGAGGGAAATATATGGGGGTGACAAGACAATCTGGCATATGTAGAAATCAATAGTATAAATAAGGGGTTCTATGTATGTGCTTAATTTTTACATTTTTATAGGTGTGGAGGAAATATCAGGATTTATTTCAGCTGGAGTGGGCATTCTTCAGTTGATGAAAAGGAGAAGCTGGGGACTGGATATTTCAAAGGATGACTTCTCCTTCTGGTTGTCTTAAATTCAGAGCCAACATCTTAATGAACTATACCTCATTCTTTTTCTACCCAAAAGACACTTGAATATTTGCTTGATATCCTAGCATATGCTGGTATTTGTGGGTGCCAACTAACACAGGACACAAACTAGGAACACATTCATACCTCAAGGATTAAACATTGTTAATGATAGAAAATGGAAAAGGAGTGAGTATGATATACGTGATTCTGTTTGGTACAAGGAACTATGATGTCCAACAAATATTTCCAACAACTGTTATACTACGAAAGAATCCACCAAAACAAATGTAATCCACAAAAAAATATAACAATAATGTGATACAGCATGCCAGTTGAACAGCCTTTCATTTGATGTACCTTTGATCTAGGGACCAAAATCTTCCCAAAGACAAAGAAGGATAAAGAGTCCATGTTTCCTATATAATATCCCACATCCTGTTGGCATTAGCATGCAATCCTACTGAAGAAAATAGATCATCATTGGTCACTGCTTTATTGCCACTGTGTTAATTGTTTTCTTACTGCTTAGGTTTCATTGTTTGTGTATTGATTGTATTTTTTCACTAATTGGATGCTGACTTAATTATTATACTAAAGGGCAAATTGCAAATTGTTCATTATATTGAAGTTATCTCTGAAACAAAATTAAAGCCCAGACCCAACTCTCAATATCTGTAATTATAATTATTTTTATACATTCAAACGTGTACATGGATCAAGAATACATGGCAGTGGTGGGATTCAAATAATTTAACAACAGGCTCTCTGTCCTAATGATTTCTTCCAACAACCAGTTCACCAAACTGCTCAGAAAGTTAACAACCGGTTCTCCCGAACTGGTACAAACTGGTTGAATCCCAACACTGATACATTGGTAAAGCCTCCTAAAATTCTCTATACAGAAAGGAATGTGTACACTGGAAAGCAACCGAAAAGGGGAATACAGAAGAGAGAAATAGAGGTAGAGAGACAAGGGGGTAAAAAGGGGAGAGAGAAGAAGAGAGGGAAGAAGGAAAGGAAAAGAAGTTACAAAGGACTGGAGCAAGATATAGAGAAACAGGGCCTATTCAGAGATAATGGGTGAAAATCTAACTGAAAAAGGGATTCTGTAAAGGTACATAAAATTGTATTGTTATATTAGTAATAGAAATAACTTTAGAAAATTGGAAACAACGTATGATTAAAATGAGGGATAAAATAGTTAGTGTAATTTAGTGAAATGTTTGTGAATAAAATAAGTGAAATAAAATAAATGAGAAAATTGAATTAGGAAGGAACGGGAACATTTTAATTAGTTAATGTTTTATAAAATATAAGTGAAGAGGGGGGGAATTAACTATGGAAAGCTTATAATTGTTCCCATAGAAGTATGATATTTAATTGAAAAGTAATGTTAAAGATGTTAAGATTTTAATGAGTATTAATATTAATGATAGAATTGAATTGGAATGGAATGTTGTTTTAATTATATACATTTATATTTTTTCTTTTTTTAAGAATACAGTGTATATTTTAAAAATGTACCAAGCAGAATCCGAATGGAAGTTATGTATTATATTGAATGTTACAACTTTAGGGAAAAGATGTAAAGGCATCATACTCCATTCAGTAACTACAGGAGAAATTTTGTTTAAGGAGAAAAGATAATAGATAATTGAAACAGGACAGACAAAAAATATAAATACAATGATTTGAATTGAGATGAGATAATTAAAATAAAATTGAGAAAATTAAAAGAGGGGAGAAGCTTTGCAGAAAATGTAAAATAGTAATAAGATATGGAATAGAATATAAAAATGAGCATGAACCTGAATTTGTGTCTGTACGAAGCAATGTAACCCGGGATTACGCTACTTTCAAAAAAGATGGGTTATTTGTATTTTTTTTTATCTTTGGGAAAACTCAAATAAAATTTCCAAAAAAAAAGAAAGGAATGTGCACATATTGAAGAAGGAAGATGTTTTTCTCATTATAGAAACAGATAATTCTTAATTTACAGTGGCCTGTCTCAAGGCATGAAAAACTCATTAATGCAGTTCTACAAGAGTTTTCACACTATGATTGCTGGAGGAATCCGTGCTTAGCCAATCCAATATGAACCACATTTATACTTGACGGATTGATGTGCCAATTTGAAATGCAATTAGATTCAGTTTTCACACTTCACTGGGTTTGCAGTGTAGTTTTTGCCTCAAAAATATCTATAAAAGGGTATATAAAGATTTGTGCTTCAGAATAAAACTACTTCGAAAATGCTGTTTTTGCTGAACATGCAAATTTAAATACAAAATTTAATGCAGATTTTTGCAAGATCAGTGCAGAATAAGACATAAGAACATATGAATGATTACTACAGAATCAAATTTGGAACAGAAATATGATCTTTCTGTCTGTATTTCACACCTACAAAATCACCAGTAATTTAGCCAAATGGAAATAATTTTATAACAAATAAGTTACAAGAGTTTAAAGAGAAAGTTGGAAAAACCTAGCAGTATGTTTTATTATCCAAACCTCATGTTATCTCTAAAAAGTTTTCGCCATGTCAAAATTCAGGAAATGAGCCTTTTTCATTCTTTCATTTCTAACCCAACAGATCCAATATTACTGATTCATCCTCCTTTCATATTCAGTGGTTCTTTGAAATTTAACTGAACTGAACAGAATCAAAATCAAAGGAAACTGTTGTTTAGCTTTTGGATCTTAATTTGTAGGCTTAATTTCTTTCAAGTGTTAAAAATCTTTTTTTAATCATTTCTAAAGGATTCTTAAATGGAGAATAATAAAAATAGTATCTCAGTCTTAGAGCTTTTTGAGCCTGTAAGTCTGAATTTATCTAAATTTAAATGTATGACTTTGCAGTATTTAAACAGATAAAAGTTAGGACTTGGTAAAAAACCAAACACCCGTATAAGAAACTTGAAACTCTCAAAACAATTTTATTCAATTTTATTTTCTATCTACTCTCAAGACATTGGGCTACAATAAGATAAAGGAGGAAAACATTTTTACCTTTTAGCACCAATTATGTTACCTAGTTTGGGTAATGACACTCTGGCAAGAAAACAACCAGGCTCAGAGAGCACCAAGGGTCCCTCACTTACTTATCATGGAGACTTAACCTGGTCACAGTATTCCCCCTAACCAAATCTACAAAAACAATGTGTTTCAAAAAAATTAATTAAATTATTGTGGTCCAAATTCTCCTATGACCATTACATAGAGAAACCAGATTGCTTCACTGTGATTTCTTAAGAAGTAAAGCTAGGTTTAAAATATGACTATAATGCCTGGATCTTCCTAGGAGTTCTTTTCGTTTTTAAAGTTGGGAGCAAAAAAAACCAATATTCTAAAAAATTAGTGAGTTTATGTTAAACAATAAATGGTTGCTGGATTTTTTTTTTTTTCCTTAGTTGTCATTGGGGAATAAGATCAGAAACCAACAAAAGGATGTTAAAATATAATTTCTGAAAAATGCAATATGTACAATACAATACAATACAATACAATACAATAGAAAAGCAAATCAGGAATGGAAAAAGAAGAAATGGGCAGCAGAATAGAGAGGGTATTCAGCAGGTTCTAACCAGTTCTGGAGAACAGGTAGGAGTAATTTTGAGTAGTTTGGAAAACGGGCAAATACCACCTCTACCTCTAACTGGCCCCGCTGCCCCCATCTATTCTCTGCCTCCCAAGTCCCAGCTGATCAGCTGGGTTTTCTTTTGTTGCTTTGCACAGGAGAACGGATCTGGAAAGCAGGTTAGTAGGGTGGGGAATCTGGGAGGAAATGGAGGTTTTGCAGTATCCTTCCCCTGCCACGCCCACCAAGCCACATCCACCAAGCCATGCCCATAGAATCGGTTGTAAAAAAAATTGAATCCCACCACTGCAGCAGAGGGTTTAACAAATCCTAAGGCAACAAATGTCAAAAAAGACAACAATGCATGAGAAGATTTTGAACGTAATTGTAAGAAATATTGTGGGAAATTGTTGTTGATTAGAAAACATGATAACAGAGGAACTTGAAAATTGAATAGAAGGAACCAGAGAGAACTAAATATTATAATTAAAGGAAAAGAGACCCGTTAACACAGAATGGATCAATATTATTTGATGTGGAAGAATTCACAGATATTTTAAAACAGTGCAGTTAGAAATTAGCCTTAAACATCTCTGCTATGATAAAAATGGATTCAGAAGAAGACATGGAATATAAACAGATTTTACTGGATAAACAGAGAACCAGGCTGATTTGAAGGTGTCAGCCTTCCCAGGTATACAAAACAGGTAACATGACCAGATGAGCTAATTATATTTGTAAAGCTTATAAATATTGTAAAGAGAATCCTGCAAATTTGAAAATACAAGACTCCGGACATCTCCTTTACAGTCTGAGAAGCTAAAAGAGTCCCTTCTGCGTTTTTTCCCTCAATCCATTAGGCAGCTGAATGTCAATGGAGATTCTCAGTCATCTAAGTCATGATTGTCCCAAAGTTGATTTTTTTTTTTCAAGAGTCAACTGAACTTTCTTGTTTTTCTTTGAAGATGTTTCACTTCTCATCCAAGAAGGTTCTTCAGCTCTGGCTTTATTTATATATTTATATTTATTTATTTATTTGTCAAGTGATTATAAGATAACAGGTATAAGTGTAGACATAGTTATGAATACATGAAATGGATACATATAAGAGAAATAAAAAGAAACAATAGGACAGGGATGATAGGCACGTTGGTGCACTTATGCACGCCCCTACAGACCTCTTAGGAAAGGGGTGAGGTCAATAGTAGACAGTCTAAGGTTAATGTTTTTGGGGTTAGGGGAAAAAAACCACAGAGTCAGGTAGACATTGACCACTTTGTTGCTGAAGTCGTATTTCCTGCAATCAAGTTTGGTGAGGTTTACCCTGAGTTTGTATCTATTGTGTGCTCTTGTATTGTTATGGTTGAAGCTGAAGTATTCATTGACAGGTAGGGCATTGCAATGTATCATTTTATATATTATACTTAGATCGGACCGAAGGCGGCGTAGTTCTAGGTTTTCTAGGTCTAGAATTTCAAGTCTGGTGGCATAAGATATTCTGCAACGAGTAGAGAACTCTTCTTGTGAAATATTTCTGGACTTTCTCAACTGTGTTAATATCAAATACGTAATGTGGGCTCCAGACTGATGAGCTGTATTCAAGTATTAGTCTAGCAAATGTTTTGTATGTTCTAGTTAGTAGTGTGATATTACCAGAGAAAAAGCTACATAGGATTAACAACCCTTAATGCCTTTTTGGCTCTGTAGTTACAGTGGGCTCTAGCTTCTTGGATGAGAAATGAAATGTCTTCAAAGAAAAACAAAGAAGTCCAGTGGCCTCTTGAAAAAAAGCATTAGGACATTAGGCAGCTGCAAGCTATGTCCTTTCTTATCTGACTGTTCCTTAAGGAACATTTCTTTGCCCCATTTTTCAAGGTCTTTCTCGCATACCATTACAGAATGCGGATCTGAAAACAGAGTTTTACATGACAGACAACAAGAATGATATGTAAAACTATGTTATACCCAGCTAGATGTTTTATTTCACAGCAAGACATTGAGGTTATAATGTTACGATGGAGATTGGTGTGCGATACAAAATCTTGGATGCCAAAATGCTCTCCAGATAAAGGAAGCATCTTTTGAGATGTGACTCTGTACAGCTGCTTGTGAGTAAACCATAGAAATAATAATTTTGCAATTTACTTTTGGTTGAGTAGCTGAAAGAAACATCTTTGCTCACAGTGGTTAACACAGCCTTTTTAAAGGACATTGCATTTGACTGAACCTCATTCTCAATATCAATCACTTTGATTTTTTTTTTCCTGCTGCTTCAAAAGGATATGTGGTAAGAAGAAATATTATTTTGAAATATCAGAGAATGTAATATGTTATTTAAGTTCTTTTTACTGATCTTGATGGAAGACAAATATGTTTTTTATATTTTTTATATTTTTGTATTATTTTACCTTTGAATGTGTAAATTTCCACAAAAATAGTTATAAAAAGGTGAGAAAAAATAATCATAATTTCACCTACAATGTGTTTTCATCTTCCAAGAAATATCTGTGAATAAGATAATGGAGGTTGAAAAAAATATAACCTGCAGGTTATATTTATTTTAAAATTATGTATGCAGTGAACATATGCTGTGTGATCTATGCTTCATTGTCAATTTATTCACCATTAAGACATCCAGTTCATCACTTATGCAGATAACACCAACTTGATCTTCTGGAACAGTGCTTGGGTAGAAAAATGGACAGGATGGAGAATTGGGACAATAAACTGAGATTAATGCAGCCAGATCAGAGATAACTGTTGTATTTGTATTTATCCTGAAGACAGGATTTATTTCAACTTCATTTGCTGGAATAGCAAAAAAAATATCATGATTCTTGTTAAGTTCTGCACATGGGCACAAGGATTGGAGACGAGATGATGAACAGTGAACTTCAACTCTTTATTTAACATTGTGGAACAGACCAAAAACAACGGCAGCAATAGCCCTTTTTATAGGCAAGCTGCTGATCAAGTAACCAATAAGAAACGGGAAGCGTTAGTTCCCTTAACCAATGAGAGAGGCCCGCTAATAGCCAATCAGATTCTCCTGAATGGACTAATCAGATGTCACTATTATCAGCCAATCAGAAGTGCAGGGTCAGAACCCTGCACTTTTCTAAAGGTTTTAATAATCTTTATTAAGCACTTTTATTAATTCACTTTTTATTAATTCACAACACCCCTTCCCCCCGGGTTCCATTTAAGGGGTGCGGTGATGTAATCCTTGAGGTAGGCAGGTTGTTTAGATTGTCTGTTAGATTTTCGCTGTCCCCCCGGTACTTGTTTATAATCTTGTTTGGGCGGGACATTTTCTGGCGAGTAGGGTGCCTCCGAACCTTCATTTAAAAACTCGGTGCCGCTAATGTCCTCGTTGTCCTCTAGCCTTTGTGGGCTTGCTTCTGACGAGGTGTCTCTTTGAGGCAAGTCCACCCCCTCTCTGATTCTTCCGAATGTTCACTTCTTCCACTCGTGCTTTCTGCCGTTTCGAACTCAATCTCCTCAGCATCTCCTCCCCCCTCAGTTTGGAAGTTACCAGAGTTGCAGAAACCAGGTTGCAGCCTTGAATGCAGCTGATCAATATGGCGCTTCCATATTCTTCCGTCGCGACTTTTTACTCAGTACGACCTGGGTCCTATGACTTGGATTACAGTTGCCTTGACCCACAAAGGATTGCCAGAAAAGTTTTTAGCGAAGACTAAGTCGCCTATCTGGAATTCGTGGCATTTCCCACTGGATCCGTGTGGTTTTTCTGGTTCGTACGAGGGGTGTAGTCGGTCAAGGTGGGAGCGGAGTTTCTGTCCCATTGACAATTCGGCTGGAGTCTTGTTAGTGATGTTGTGCAGAGTGATGTGTTGAAGGAGGAGTATCCAGTTAATCTTATCTTCGATATCGCCATAGTCCATTTTATGTAGGGTTTTTTTTGACAAATTGTACCATGGGCTCAGCTCTTCCATTGGCCGCAGGATGCGCCGACAAAGTTAGCGCATGGCAAATGCCATGGTCCGCCAAATACTGTTCAAAAGAAAGCGCGGTAAACTGGGGCCCGTTGTCGGATACCAGAATGTCTGGCAGTCCACGGGTTGTGAATAATCTGTCCAATTTCCTGATGACCAATTCAGTTGTGGTACTTTTCATTTCATGGATTTCAAACCAGTTTGAGTAGGCATCCTCCGTTACTAGGAATGTGTGTCCTTTAGTAGGTCCCTCAAAGTCAATATGAATATGGGCCATGGTCCCCTAGGTGTTTCCCACTCTGTTGGGGTTGCTTTCGGTGGGGCATTGCTAACTTCCTGGCATTTGTAACAAGTCTTAACCCAGGCTTCGATTTGCTTGTCGATACCCGGCCACCACGCGTAGCTTCGTGCGAGCACCTTCATGCGCACGATGCCGGGGTGGCCTTCATGCAAGGTTTTTAATACCGCTCGTTGCAGCCACTCTGGGACGACGACTCTATCCCCCCAAATTATGCAGCCTGTCTGTGAAAACAGTTCCATTTGTCGATTCTTAAAAGGACCACAGTTGTCAGGGATTTGATCCAATGGCCATCCTCGCTCGACCCAGCTAAGAACTCACGCCAAAACGGGGTCGCGTTTGGTTTTGATCGCGATATCGAGCTGTCAGTGGTGGTGATTGAAGTGTTTCAATCTGGAGCGTCACGACAGTTGGAGCTGGGTCGTCAATGGTTTCAGGAAGTGGTGCATGGCTTAGTGCATCAGCGTGGGGGTTGGCTTTCCCCGGGCGGTGTTGCAGTTTATAATTATATGCAGCCAAGAATTCCGACCAGCGAGTCATTCTGGGAGATAATATATAAGGGGTTGGCTTGTCCCCCACTATAACCCCCAGCAAAGGTTTGTGGTCAGTGACTATAGTAAAAACTCGCCCATAAATATATTCATGAAATCGTTTAACAGCAGAAACGACCGCAAGAACCTCTTTATCGATTTGACTATAGTTACGTTCAGCTTTTGATAGCGTTTTGAAAAGTAGGCAATAGGGGCTTCACTACCGTTTGGTAACACATGGCTCAAAATGGCACCCACTCTGAATGGTCATGCATCACATGTAATCGTTAAAGGCAAAGTCTCATTATACTGCATCAAAACAGCGTCTGAAGTCAATACGTTTTTTACTTGTCGGAACGCATATTCCTCTCGGTGTCCCCAGACCCAGGTTGCCTTTTTGTCCAACAGACGATGTACGGGCTTGGCTACGGTCTCTTTGTGGGGCAGGAACACGTTGTAGAAATTGATAAGGCTCAGGAAAGCTTGGAGATCAGTCTTATTTCGGGGCCTGGGAGCGTTTTGGATTGCCCTAAGCTTGCTATCGGTGGGGTGAATACCTTGTTTATCGATTAAGTACCCCAAAAATTCTACCTTATCTGTACACAATTGACACTTATTTTTTTTTACTTTTAAGGCCAGAGTCTTTAAATTTCTGGAGAACTAACCTCAGGCGCTCCCTTAGTATTTCTCTAGTTGGAGCAGCAATTAAAACATCATCAAAATAAGGTACAACCCCTTTTATACCCTGTAGAAGTCTCTCCATCAAGCTCTGAAAAATTCCTGGGGCCACGCTAACTCCAAATTGGAGTCGGTTGCACTTAAATGCACTCGGTGCCTAATGATCATTTGTGCCTCTGCTGTTTTTCTGTCTACAGGCAGTTGTTGGTATGCCTGTGCTAAATCCAATTTAGTGAAGACTTTTCCGCCCCCCAGGTAATGGAGAAGGTGTTGTACCACCGGTACCGGGTAAGCGTTCTGCTGAAGGGCGTGATTCAGGGTGGCTCGGTAGTCCCCACAAATTCTTAACAATCCATCCGGCTTGATGGGTGTTATGATTGGGGTTTCCCAGGGAGCGTGGTCGGTTGGTTCTAACACACCCTGGGCTATTAATTTATCAAGCTGCTCATCAATCTTTGGTTTAAGGGCAAATGGAACTCGACGAGGCTTAAGGTGGATGGGAGCTACTTTGGGGTTAAGGTTAAATGATATCGGGGTCCCCTTGTACTCGCCTAATTTTTCTGTAAAGATGTCCTGGAACTCCCGGACGATGGCCTCTTCCCAGTCGTCACTGTTGGTTCGGTGAATGCCGGCTACTTCAATTCCAAGTGGGGCGAACCATTGAAGGCCTAACAAACTAGGCTGATCCCTGTCGACTACGGTTAGTGGTAGGGATGCAGTACGATTTTTAAATGAGACACGGACTTTGCTGGATCCAACGACTGGAATTCGATTTCCTTGATAGTCCTTAAGTATGATTCTTTGGAATCTGAGGTCTTGCCGCCGGATGGTGGGAATTAATTGTTTAAGGGTCTTCCAGGAAACCATTGAGAGGGATGATCCTGAATCGACTTCCATCATGCAGGGCTGGTTTTCGATGGTGACTTTCACCCGGATCTTCTTGGCATCTAATGATAAGGCGTGACCGATTGTAATGGTTTGGTGTGCCCCTTCTCGTTTCATTGACTGGTCTAGTGGTTTGTTTCTGTAGGAGTGGTTGTTCCATTGGTGGGTTAAGTATTCTCAATTCACAGGACGACTTCCTGTGGGCTGGCAGTAGTTGATCCCCCTCTGAGGTGGGTTGGATCCTTGTTTGCTTCTACAGACTCTTCCGATGTGACCTCTTTTCCCGCACACATGGCAGAGCGCGTCGAGGAATTTGCAGTCTGATCGTGGGTGGTTTGCCCCACACCCAGCACATTGGTACTGCACTCTCTGGTTACGTTGATGGCGTTGGTCTTGTTCAGACCGGAGCCGGTTGACCTCTTCTTCATCGCTTTCCAACAGTGGGCTGTCATTGCCTGTCCTTCCAGGTGAGGCAAGATTTCGCAGGCGACTTGTCAGAGCGGGGCGTGGGTGCGGCGCATTTGTGCAGCCAACTTCCTGGTTGCTTCTGCTGCAGTAGCATCAGCGATGGCATCTGCAAGTCTGATGTCGCCTTTCTCCATCAGCTTGCTCTGATGGTGCATCTAATGTGGTGCATCTAATCCCAGAATTATTCGGTCTCTCAGGGCCTCTTCAAGGTCAGCAAACCTGCAGAGGCCTTCCAAATTCTGGAGATCCACGATGAAATCTGCAACGCTTTCTCCCTTCCGCTGGTCTCTCTGATAAAATTCATGTCTTCGAACTAGCGTTGGTCCGGTCGGTGCGTAGTGGGCCTGTAGAAGAGGCTCGAGGACATCCCAGTCCATGGACTTCACCTCAGCCGGTTTGGCTAGTGCATTGACCATCTTAAACACGGTCGGCCCGCAGTGAGTTAGGAATACCGCTCGCTTCTTTCCGGTAGTGGCATCCTTCAAGTTGTTGATCTCCAGAAACATCTGGAATCGGTCCATATATGAGTCCCAGTCTTCTTGTGCCGGGTCGAATGGAGTGAGTGGTATGACACTGCTGGACATGGTTCAGCCGTTGGTGCGTCTTCAGCCACGTGCTCTGTTTGGCGCTCTGTAGTGTTCAGTCAGCTCTGATGTCTCCAAATCCCATCCTCGTCGCCAGTGTTAAGTTCTGCGCATAGGTGCAAGGATTGGAGACGAGACAATGAACAGTGAACTTCAACTCTTCATTTAACATTGTGGAACAGAGCAAAATAGCGGAGCAAAACGGCAGCAATAGCCCTTTTTATAGGCAAGCTGCTGATCAAGTAACCAATAAGAAACGGGAAGCGTTAGTTCCCTTAACCAATGAGAGAGGCCCGCTAATAGCCAATCAGATTCTCCTGAACGGACCAATCAGATGTCACTATTATCAGCCAATCAGAAGTGCAGGGTCAGAACCCTGCACTTTTCTAAAGGTTTTAATAATCTTTATTAAGCACTTTTATTGATTCACTTTTTATTAATTCACAACAATTCTAAGATTGTTTTCCTAGACAGCTAAATGCTTCACAGTTCCACCTTGCTAGGTGACTAGCAAAATTCTTTGTACTGACATAACCTAGCTTTATTTTAAAAGCTCCGAATATGTTTTGCCAGGAGTGAGATGCATATATTAGTAACAGCAAGATGCCAGCATGACAACTCTTACTAACAGAATTGACTTCCATCTTTGCAAGAAAGCCTAAATGTAGTCATCTGTTGGACATATTTCAGTCGGTTTTGATTCAATTAATTGCTCAGCTGAAATGTGACCATTTTTGCTCCATGCTAGAAAATGTTCCTTAATTACTGTGATATACAAGTGTGATAGACAAATAAATCAAATAAGCTTCACCTAATTTTTTTTCCTGGTATCTCAGCCAGAAAGTTCAGAACTGTCATGGATAATTTATAAATTATCTGCAGCACTTATATAGGTAATCTGATTACAGTATTCCTGGGATTTTATTGTACCATCAAAAAAGCAAATTGCAGAGACAAAGAGAAAAACAGACCAGTTTGGCATCCAGAGTGACTAAAAATATTAACATATCAACAATAACTCAAGACCACGGATACAAGCCTTGGAAGAATGATTCCAGTCTAAGTAGGAATTTACCAGAAAAATGGTAGGTCCAGTTAACCAGGTAGAGTTGCAGATTGGGTCAATGTCAGGGTAAGAAAGGGAATATAATGCTCCCTTTCCAGTGGGTGGGGTGGGAAGAGCCAATACTTTCTTATTTTGAGATCTGCACACAAATGCATACACACCCATGCTCCACTGAGATATATGGGGTGTGAGAAAGTCTAGCCTGATTGTCTCAACATGGAGAAGAGCTGTCAGCATTCTTCCCTATCCTGAAAAGCGAATTGGATAAATAATGGCTGTGAAAAGACATTGAACCAGAGTGGCATAGAATAGAAGTGGCCAAGTGTGATTGGACACACCAGGAATTTGTCTTGTTGTAAATACTCTCAGTATACATAAAGAAAAGATACATTTGTTAAGAATCAAGAATCATAACGTACAACACTTAATGAAAGTCACAGGGTACAATCAACAATCAAATCATACTAGGAAGCAGTCAATATAAATCTTAAGGATACAAGAGACAAAGTTACAGTCCTACAATCACAAGTGGGAGGGATGGGTGATAAGGAGTGATGAGACGATTAACAGTAATAGTAGTGCAGACTTTGTAAATAGTTGAACAGTGTTAAGGGAATTATTTGTTTAGCAGAGTGATGGCTTTGGGGGAAAAAACGGTTCTTGTGTCTAGTTGTTGTGCTGTGCAGTGCTCTATAGCGTCGTTTTGAGGGAAGGAGTTGAAACAATTTATTCCGGGATGTGAGGGGTCTGTAAATATTTTCACAGCCCTCTTTTTGACTCGTGCAATATACAAGTCCTCGATTGAAGGCAGGTGGGTAGTAATTGTTTTAATTGTTTAGTAGTTGTTTTAGCATTTATTTAAAACAATTACATTTAAATAATTATTTATTTTACATACAGTGATACAAGAGAAGAAGAAAAGTGTACCTTTCAGTGAAGCTGAAGGTCATGATAATAGTGGCAAGACTAACTATGGAATCCTAGGTATACTAACCTAGAAATAAGTTCCAGTGAACTTAAGTGAACTTGCTTTTCAGTAGACATGAAGAGGATGCTTATATAAGGAAATGAAACTTATGAAAAGGTAGAATTGGCAACACAGTTCAGTAGGAAAAGCACAAAAGCTAATGAAAGATCACTTACATAATAGCGTGCAAGTGGTCAAGTTCTCTTTGTGATATCCAAACTGGAAACCTCCAAAGGATAAAAGATGGCTGACATTCAGATTGTAGAAAGAGGATCACAGTTCACTCTAAGCCATATTTAACTCTGATTTGCTGAAGATATACTTGGTTGAATTTAGATAGTATATTAAGCCATGAATTGTGCTAAACTACAGTGCTTAAGATCACAGAGCATGCTAAGTTACATACAAGCAAATCACATTTGGATTAAGTATGATGATGCGGGTAGCCTGGAATGTGAATAAAAGCAAACATTTTTTTTTTGATAAAAGTTTTATTGATTTTAACAACAAACAAAAAACATATAAGACATAAAACATAACATTAAAAAAATATCATTCTTCTTAAATTTACAGTGTATCGATTGGTTTACCACTCCCTTTTGTGCATCCATTTCATAGTCATCAAAATAATTATATTACATAATAACTCACATTATCAATCATCAGTAAAATATCCCAATATCATTATTGAACAATCATTTGACTATAATTTTACTAATTCATATTTAAGCAAGATAATTATAATTAAGTTAAATTATTTTATAACAAATCATAAAATCATACCAAGTCTATCTTAATAAAATATTCTAAAAAATTATCAAAACCAAGAAAAATTATGTATTCATTGTTTCCTAAATTTCTAAATATTCTATTATTATATTGTATTATCTAACCATTGATAAAAAAGATCCCAAACTTCATAAAATTGTTTATCTTCTTGTTCTCTAATTTCAAATGTCAATCTGCTCATTTCAGCACATTCCAATATTTTCTTAATAATTTCTTCCTCTAATGGTATTTTCTCACTTTTCCAATGTTTAGCAAATACAATCCTAGCTGCTGTTAATACATTTACAATCAGATACTTTAAATTTTTATTATATATATCAGGTATGATTCCTAATAAAAAAATCTCTGGTTTCAAATCTATGTGTTTCTTTGTCATTTTTTCCAGCAATATGCGAATTCTAGTCCAGTATTTCCTGGCCTCCTCACAAGTCCACCACATTTGGTAATATGAGCCAGGTATTTGATGACATTTCCAGCACTTTTCAGATTTATTCTTAAACATTCTTGCTATTCTTGTCAGGGGAAAGTGCCACCTGTAAAACATCTTATACAAATTTTCTTTATATGCCGTTGACATTGTCATGTTATAATTTTGTGACCACAATTTTTGCCATTTCTCTAAATCAATCCCATATCCAAAATTCTTCCCCAAAACAATCATTGTTTCTTTAACTTGTTCTTCCTCTAATTTAATTTCCAACAAGAAACTATATAGTTTTTTAATCACTTTTTCATCAGTACCTGTCAAAATCCTATCTAAATCAGTCAATTTATCATAAAATCCTTCTATTTTAGAATCTTTAAGATACCGTGCAAGTGGTCAGGTTCTCTTTGTGATATCCAAACTGGAAACCTCCAAAGTATAAAAGATGGCTGACATTCAGATTGTAGAAAGAGGATCACAGGTCACTCTAAGCCATATTTAACTCTGATTTGCTGAAGATATTCTTGGTTGAATTTAGATAGCACATTAAGCCATGAATTGTGCTAAACCACAGTGCTTAAGATCACAGAGCATGCTAAGTTACATACAAGCAAATCACATTTGGATTAAGTATGATGATGCGGGTAGCCTGGAATGTGAATAAAAGCAAACATTATTTTATCAAGGATTGAAATTAATTCCAGTTGCATGAGAATTCTTTCACAGTCTGCCTGGATGAAGAGGCAACAACTGATGTCTTATTTTTTTTAATGCAGAAGCCAACTACTGCAGATAAATGGAAATGTCAGCATAATGTTAAAAATAAATATTTGCTTCTCTATTAATGCAAACAATAAAAATAGTAAGCATGCAACAACGATTGCAACCGATCTCCTTTATATGCCCGATGGAACCAATCTCCATTATATGTTTTACTTGGGATGGAACAGATAATATTTATTATGATATCTTCCATTAATGTTTAATTCACTAATATATGCACCAAGAGAAGAAAGGACTATTTTAGGACATATTTTAGCTTTATTTGAAAACTCAGAAATTATATAATTGTCTGAATAATAGAGATCTATTTTGAATCAATGGCATGGTACTAAACCAATCTTTCATGCTGATGTATAAAGTATTTGTCGTTATGATGTTGCACTTAGAATTCCTGTTAATATTCCACTAATATACACAGTAAAACAAAAGAATGGATATCCAGAATAATTAAAATCTGTTTAATTTGCATGTAGCTCAGGGCATTGTTCTGACATTAAACATCAGTGTCAACTATATATGGAATTTCAACTGACAGTGCTTCATTTGTGTGAAAATTAGCTTAAATGTATGAAGAATGAAAAAAATAGGATTATTTCTCATTTTAATAAATGTAGCACTCTGCATTAATTTTGATTTCTAAAACTATTTTGACAGTTATAAGGGAATCCTTATCAAATCACACTTCTGTTCCTGGCTTTTTCTGAATTCTCTTGCTAAAAATATTTTTAAAATGATTACACAAAAAAGATTATTTGGAGAATTTAATTCTTCCTGTTTGCTTGCCTTCCAATAAATGTAGAGCTTCAAAATAAGTCTAAACTATTAAGCGTGACCGCAGTGGCTCATATAGCTAGGACACTTGACGGTTCAAACCCCGAGGGTGTGAACCGTGTGACGGAATGAGCTCCCATCAATTTGCCAGCTTATAGTTCGAAAGCATGCAAATGCAAATAGGTACCACTTTGGTGGGAAAATACCAGGGACATGAAAGGAGCACCCTCATGCATCCCCTGGGCAATGGTGATGTCTCCAGCTAATCCCTTCAACCTGGAAGTGCCTTGGTAGATGCTTATGAAACAAATGCAGTAGTAAACTTTTCAGAAATGAGTAGATGCAGTATGTTAAATGAAAACGTTAACCTTCATATTATTGGTAAATACAAGGTTCTAGCTCCTGTTGAGAATATTCATGTTGAAACATGATTATCTGCAGGAAAAAAGAATCCTTGGAGTAGACAGAAGTCATGAAGAGTCCTCATATGGCACAGTGAGGTGCGGTCTTGGGTTATTGAGGAAAAGGAATTATGAGCTTGAAGTGAATTAAGACAGGACACTTGTTTAGCATGCACATGAGAAAACTCCCAAGAGTACTAGGACAGCAAAGTACAATCAGAAGTTGGAAAAAATATTTCTGGAGAAAGTAATGGCAAGCTACTTCCATACTGTGACCAGGTTAAGTCACCAGGACATAATTGACTAGAAGACTTGATTTTGACTCTATTTGACTCTATTTTGTACTTAAAGCTGTAATATTTATGTTATTCTTAAAAAAAGTGGTCTTATTTTTTAATAGATATGAAGTTAAAGGACAAGTGATTGTGTTCCATGGAATTAATATTGACCATAACTGCTTTTTTTTTTGGTCATTCTTGGTATCACCAAGACACACACTGATGTTCTTCTAAGCAGTTTCCTTTATTGTTCCTCACTTAGAGACAAAAATCTTGTCAACTAAAGCAAAAATTGCCAAACTTGTACCATTAAACATATACAAGTAATTCTCAATAAACAACCACAACATAGCCCAAAATTTATGTTGCTAAGCGAGAAGTTTGTTAAGTGAGTTTTGTCCCATTTTATGACCTTTCTTGCCACTGTTCTTAAGTGAATCACTGTAGTTGTTAAGTTAGTAACATGGTAGTTACATTAATCTGCTTTCCCCGTTGACTTTGCTTGTCAGAAGGTCACAAAAAGTGATCACTTGACCTTAGGACACTTGAACCATCATAAATATGAGTCAGTCACCAAATGTCTGAGTTTTGATCACGTGAATATGGGGATGCTACAATGGTCATAGATCTTTTGTTTTTCAGTTCCATTGTAACTTTGAACTGTCACTAAATGAACTGTTGTAAATCAAGGACTGCCTGTATCTGAGAACTCCTAAGAACGTACTATCTTAACTTTGACTCCTCTGGAATGCACTCTCTTCCCTCCGGGGAATCTAGAATAAATTCCACTCCAATATATGTGCTAAGATACAGGCAACAAACCATCAATAATTTCAGATGTAATTATTTATTTTAATGGCATGTTTTTATAATAAAAAGGCAAAATCGTTCCATAAAGCCTCTGATGCACATAAACTACCCCAAGAGTTTGTAGTGTCATCTCAGTCACAGATAAACCTCCAAGTGTTTCAATGACCCACTAAAAGCATCCAAATGACCAGCTGCCTGCAAAGAATATAAATCCTTCCACTCCCCACAATCCTGTCAGAGCTGATGAGATGTGAAACGTCTTCAAAGAAAAAACAAGGAGTCCAGTTGCCTTCTGAAAAAGCACCGTGGGGACATAAGCCACCCCAATTACATATTAATGTCAACCCAGTGCTTGCCTCCCAAATAGGATGACTTGGAGGGTGGGGAAGTTGAAGGATGACTACGTCAACATCATGATCCCTGAGGCATCTGGACCCTGATTTTTGTTTTTTAATATTGCTAGCAAAAGTTAGACCATTTTTCAGCACAGTTAGTTTATACGTTGTTCCTAAAATATGGTTCAGAAACTGAACAATTTAATGATTGTATGATTAAATAGAATCTATTAAATGTATCAGTTAAATGGAATGTTAATCTGAACAGGAATATCCCTCTGCAACAATGGACATACCAATGGAAGCTAAATATTAAATTTATTGCACATATTACACTCAGACAAAATTGGGACACAGTGTTTTTGCCAATATATACTGCCAGTTGCTAAAATAGATAATTCATATTTAAAATCCTTCTGGAACTGCAATAATCAGTTTGGAGTATCTTTTTTTCATACTTGGAAGCAATGTCATAAAACTCAACAAATCTGGAAGGTGATTTATCAGAAAAGGAAAACAATTCTAAACCTCAATTTTTCTTTCCCTCCAGCTATTTTTCTGTTAAACATAATTAAGTTTCATAGTTCTACAAAGTACACAGAGTTGGCCCTATATATGATAACAGCTGCTAGGATACTTTATGCATTTTATTGGAAATTGTACACAGCAATGGCAGATTAATTAATGAGAATACGCATCAATATAGAAAAGTATTGTATTTAAAACATAAGTTTGATACTGTATTTAAGTTAGAAATCACAATTCTATGTATCCAAGGGTTTTATGGACTGGCCATTGACCTCAATAAAAATCCTGCTCTATTAAGCATAAGTGGCATATAACAGTTGGGTTTTTTTCCATATTCTTAATTTATCATCAAAGATCAATAGTCTACACAGATCAATCACTAACAAAATGAGGAATTGACTCATTAAAAGAGATTGTGGCAATGGCAGACATTAAAAACCTTAATCTTCTTGGCACAATTTGAATCTCCAAATCATCCAAGCCGAAGTAGGATTCAAACACAGCATCTGCTCAGCAGCAGTTGTAAATGAATAAAACTGTCGAATTTTATTTTTGGAGATCAAATCTACAAGTACAGTATCTCTATTTCAGGCTAATCTATGGATTTAGAAATAGGGGTAATGGATAGAGATTTACTGAATATGAGATGTTCCTCAAAGGGTGAATATTAAATCTCACAAGTATAAACATGTTTCTGGACAAAACAAAAAATGTTATAAAAATAGGAATGATGAAAACCGTTTAAAGGCTTGCTAGTAATAATAACAGCATAGTTTCTTCTGGTCTCAGAATTAATGAGATTGAGCTGAGAACCTGTATTAGAGTAAATAAAAGCCTATACTTTGGTCCAAGAGGATATTTTCTATATAAACAGGTGGGGCTATGAATGAAACCATCAAATTTGTTTCAACCAGGATTTCCAGCAACAAATTTTCATGCAGGCCTCCTTGGAAATATAGCCTAGTTTCAGCCAAATAGGAATCTGACATGGATTGTGGAATATGAAACATAATTCTTATACATTTGGATTGGATTGGATTGCATCAAAGGCCTTTATATCTCCATAGCCTTGAGGTTATGCATGGTACAAAAGAAAGATTAGTTATTTGCTTCTAAATAACTGCTGAAGAGACACATTTATTATCATTGCAAATAGCAAATCCAATTATCCCATCACAGGTTTTATATAAGTACATTAATTTCTAGAATCTGTTGTTTCCAAGTGCTGGAAAACTGAAAGTGAATTTATTAATATTTGAAAACCTTAATTTGATCAGTTTGTATACCACTGGTTTTCCAATTAAGATAACAGTCTGTTATTCACTGAATAACACTGAATAACTTTGTTTTAGAGCAATAAATATATATGTTTTCCGATCATGCAAAACGTAGCAGTGCCTGAAATGTGCACCAAAACCAGCTCCGAGAAAGGAAGAATTATTGGCAGTGTTGATACAAAGAAAGATGAAAGTAGATTTATAATCTAGTGATGACAAATGGAGCTCACAAATGCAGAGTATATATCATGGGATTAACATAAAAGTTAAATAAAAAGAAGGTATATCTTAAATAAAAAGAAGGCAATATATCTCTTAACTCCCTTCTCTGCAGGCATGGATGCACAAAACCAATGACATTTATTCTGCATTTATGTATTCTCAGGGAGTGTTATGGGCCTGACTAATGAATAAGAACTGGAACTGGAGAGGTAGAGTTTGAAAAATTCTGATCTTCAGTAAAGAGTTTAGTACCAAGCTATAATGTTTGGAAGCACAGATGGATTTCATTATACAAGCTACAGTAGGCAGGTACTTTGGTTTACATATTTACCATCAGTGTTTTCTTACTCCTAATCCTCATGGAGTTTGAAATTAGAAGACCTTTTTTATTCTTTTGGAGCCTCAGTGGTGTAGTGGTTAGAGTGGAGTACTACAGGTTATTTCTGCTGATAGATGGCTGTCTGCAATTTGACAGTTCAAATCCCATAAGCTCAAGGTTGACTCAGCCTTCCATCCTTCCAAGGTGGCTAAAATGAGGACCCAAAATTGTTGAGGGAAATATACTGACTCTGTAAACACTTAGAGAGGGCTGTAAAGCACTGTGAAGTGGTATATATGCCTAAGTGCTATTGCTTACTATTTTCTATACTAATCCAAATAAATATATAAATTATGAGGAAGCAGGAGGCAAAAGCTAACTATTTTCTTTTTGCTGCAGGAGAAATTAAGTGCACTTGTTAGTTCGCAGTCAGTTCAGGCTTGTGTGTTCTGAACTTGGGACAAACCTGCAAGTAGGTACAAAGGTCATCCATTCATTGGCTAGTTGGAGCCTACAAATAGATGCTGTTTAGTTGACATGTTCAGCAAAGGATGGATATCAGGATAGATGTACAAAAGTGCAGGCAAGCTCAGGATATGAATGCTATGAATGTAAAGATAGAGAGACTCTAAAATATTTGGACTGCTATTGCAAAAGCCTGGAAAACAGATGGGTTGGTCATCTGGTGAGCCTTATCTTCTAATACGATGACAACAGAAATTAATAACCAATGTTTATTTAGGCAAAATATGAAGCAATTTCTTTCTATTAGCTTTTTCTTAAAATAGAAGGCAGTCCAGGAACCTTCGAAGATTTCAATGGCTTCAATTGTATGTGTTACTGGTTTTTTGTTTTTTGTTTTTAATAAATATAGTTAAATAAGCTATATTTTTAAATCATGCCAAGCCATTGTTTATTAACCTTGAGTTTATTTAACTATATTTATTTAAAAAAAAAACAATTACACATACAATTGGATGAATGAAGGCCATGGATTTAATCACAAACAAGAAAAGGTGTGATCCCAGTAACTGAGCCTGATATTCCCATAATTTCGCTTTTAGCAATAGAAAGCAATCCCAGCATGTGATGAATTTTAAGGAATGCTTGAGTATGATAGAAAGACAGCAAAGGGAAAGGGAAAGATGAAAGGAAAAGAAAGGGAAAAGGAAAAGGAAAGTTTTCTCTCAAAAAAAGAAAGGTAGCAATTTCCAGTTGGTCAAGAAATGCTGAATTGAAATTCATATTATTGTTGCATAGAAGATTCTAAACCATACTTCTTCTACAAAACATTAAGCCTTTCCTATCTTCCTGACAAAGTATGGTATATACATCCATCTTTTACACAACTTCTTCCTAATATTCTCTAGAATTCTAAATAGGGAAGTGAAATTATACAAACCCTAGAGCTAGAAGGTTCCTAGCAATCGCTGGAAAGTATATTCTTTCTTTCCAAACAGCTGCTTTTAAGGAGGGTTGTCAGGACATAAGCAGCCAGCTGTATACCCTAATGTCACCATTGCAGGTAGATGAAATGGTATGGGAGGGGAAGGAGAGAAAATCTGTCAAGACTATAGGTAGAAAACACAGAAGGAAAAAAAATTAATGGAAAAAGAGTTGGGGGGATAATTACAGGACAGGTATTTTTAATGGTTCTTGGCAGTTTTCCTAACTCTTGTATTTAAATGACTTTTTTAATTAAAAAACAGCAGGGTTGGAATACTAATCCGTCTTGACAGATAGCAGGTGATATTTCTCAAATTTTGGAAAGTCTAAATCACCCTGAAGCCCATCATGCATCGTAGCAGGTCAATTTTGTTCTTCTGCACTGCTATTCAGCAGATCAAGCACATCCAAATGCTCTTTTTTAAAGCCACTTCAGGAAGCCACACAAGTCCTGTCCCTAAAGAATATGGGGAATCCGCCATGTTGTTTCCTCTTGCATGACTTGGATGGCGTCCTCTAGGAATAACTGGTGCTAGATGGTTCATATATGCTAAAAGTCACTTGCAGTTCATGGGCCTGTCCAAAGAAGGTTATCAGAACAACATAATAGGACCTCAGGGAGAATCACATCCCCACTGCCCATGTACAAGTGAACAAAGTTGCCTCTGAAATGTTGCTTTCGTTTGAAATGGTATAGGGTTTCCTGCTTAAGCAAGGGGTTGGATAAGAAGGCCTCCAAGGTCATTTCCAACAATGTTATTCTGCCTAGTGATGCAATGTTGAGAAGAAATGCAATTTCTGGTCTGGGCTTGTTATTTTACTCTACAAATGCTGCTTTTCACATATGTCTGGGGAGTAGAAAATAGGTACCAGTGGTGGGATTCAAATTTTTTTAACTACAGTTTCTGTGGGCGTGGCTTGGTGGGCATGGCAGGGGAAGGATACTGTAAAATCTCCAGTCGGAGGTGGCACTTGCCAGTTCTCCAAACCAGTGGTCCCCAACCACCCGGCCCCGGACCGGTACCGGTCTGTGGATCATTTTTTACCGGGCCGCAAAGAAGTGGGCACCACCATCTTGTTTCAACGGCACTTGAGAAAGTGTTTCTGGGTGAGCTTGTCGGTCGTCAGTTGGAAAGTGGCGTTTGGGTGCTGAAAGAATCCTTGCACCTTCATTTCATTGAAGGGGGGGCGGCTTTGAACAAAACTAAGGCGCGAGGATTCTTTCAGCACCCAAGGCAAAGCGAGCCGAGCAACCATCCCAAAGCTGTCCCAAAGCCCATTGACAAAGGTACAAAGGAGGAGTTGAAGGTGGCGGGGAGAAGCGGGGGACGGCTGGCTGGCCAGTCACTTGGCTCGCCTTGCCCTGGTCGTGCATGCTGATGCCGGTACCGGTCCATGGATCATTTTGTGATGCCGGTACCGGTCCATGGTACAAAAAAGGTTGGGGGCCACTGCTCCAAACTACTCAAAATTTCCACTACTGGTCCTCTAGAACTGGTCAGAACCTGCTGAATACCACCACTGCTAGGTATCAAGATTATAAAATGTTTCCTATTTCTTTTGTCTACATTAATATATTTATTTCCTTTCCATTTACACATTACCTGGGTTTTTGGGGGGTGCTAAGGGGGTTGGTTAGTTGATTTGATTTGTGGGGTTTTCTGGGGTAACTGATACAAAATCCTCTCATTAGAAACATGCAGCAAAATAAACACAAACAGTAAGCAGGGTGGTGGGTAGGGGAAAATCTAACCCCTCCAACCATCTTTTTAAGCTATTTAAATTGCAGATCAGAAGGCAAGGATGATCTGACACTGATGCTTTTTCTCTAGTTTCTTGTATATTTGGAGGAGGAGAATACATATTGTTGTATGACAAACCATTTCCAGGATGTCATACAAAGAGAACTGGGGCTTCCCGAATATAAAGCAATTTCATGCCATTTCAACTAACTGTATCTGTAGGCAAGGGGACTTTAAATGAAAATTTAAACTGATTGCACTTTATGTCAATACCCATGTCGCTCTGAATATTTTTCCCATAGCATATTTTTATGCAACTCCGAAGGAGAAACAGCAGTTTCAAGAAAGGTTTCCAAAACACCTTTCCAGCTGTAGCCAGCGACATGTTGTGTCCTTTGTCTCAGTCTGAATTACATTTATTTAGCTCAAATGAGCAAGAAAAGCTGCTAAAATAAATCAGCAAGGAAATAAATCAACTGGGGAAAAATAATTTTAGAGTGTCTTTCAAACAAACTAGCTCTCAAAGGGCTTTGAAAATAAACAGTAATGTTTTTAAGCAAGGGATTAAGAACATTATTAATAAGAAAGTATGTTTGTGACAATAAAGAAAACGTGTGGCAAGATGTGCACCATTTATTAATGTAATGCAATACGCAAATTCAGCAGTTCTGCTTGTTCTGTTGCTTGTTTATATTTTTCCATTTTACCCAGCAAATTCACTACTTCCTTGTTTTTCTTCCTTTTGGCTATTTTTAATATTCCTTCTATGAATTATAACCATCTTGATACTTCTCATACAAGCTTTGCTTATTAATTTGTACCACTCTTCATGGTGCATGTCTCTTTCTGTTTCTTACAGATATTTGTCCCTGGTAGAGTTCTTCTGAAAGCTTCTTGCAATGCAGCAACCCCCATTTCCTTAAATTCCTCTCATCTTTCTTATTTACTGGAGATATTTTCACTTGCAGCTTCAATATTTATCTTTTAAATAATAGGCAATCATCTTGATGTTTCTTCTCTGTGAGAGTTTTGTCCATGAAACTGAATTAGATATCCAGATATAAATCCATTCAATTTGTTTTAGCATCTTGAATGCTTAAATGGCCCAGAATTTGTCACTACTAGTTCTAAGATAGGCGATGATGATGTTATCTGTTCAGTCATATCCAACTTTTGGCACTTCTATGGGCCAGGTCTCTCCACATCTTTCAATCTTGCACTACTTCTTTGAGTTATTCTATGTTCTGTCTGATGACAGCTTAGATGGTGTTCTTTGGTGACCGGGTTTCCTTTTATAGCTAACTCTTCCAAACATGGTTTGCTTTCTCCAGTGAATACCCCTGCATGTTGTGGCCTAGGTAAGTGAAATGCAGTTTTGTGATTTTACCTTCGATTGACATGTTTGATGTTATGAGCTCCAGTGCTTGCTTGTTAGTCACCTTTGCTGTCCAAGGACATACAATAATTGAATTCTTTTATTCCAATGTTGGTTTTTTAAATTCCATTTTGGTATTAATGATCAGCAAGGTTAGAGCTTAATCCTTAAACCTGCAGCATGAACCTGTAGCGATTGCTTATTATGGCTTGTTCTACTTCTTAAAGAATTCCAAAAATAATCAAAACCCAATCTGTTTATCTAATTACTTCTACATACCTCATGCCCCTTTCCCTATTACATGGTACCTTGGCATCATATAGAATACAGCTGCCTCTCCCACAGGATTTTGTCTAAATTTTCTTTCTACTATAGCTTCTATGTCATTTCAGGTCTAAATGACATTAAACTCCTTATAGAATAAATACAACTGTGTAAATAAAGTGATACATAAACTGTAACAAGCAGTACATCTAATTCTCTTAAAAGCTGCCTTTAAAAGATTTGAAAGATGCTTGGGAGAAGGCGGAACTTTGTCGCCACGATACAGCTGCGATCTCGGGGCTCCGAGATCACAGCTGATATCTTCGCCCCTGGTCAGTCCCAACGGACCTAAACCGTCTCGTAGTGACGGTGACAGTAAGGGGCGCGTTCTGTAGATTCCAGGGACACCGCAAGTCCCTGGTCGATCCAGAAGAAGCCCTTTTGCCAACGGCGGAGAGGCAGCCATTAGGCTGCTGAAGCTGGGACAGCTCCGGAAGAACGGGATAGAAAGAAGTGTATCGGCTGATGAGGATCTTTTTTTTTTTTGCTTGGGACTTAAGAACATAATATGAGAAGAAATCTGTAAACTTATTGACAGAATTTGATTTAGCAGCGATTTTTTTTAGTAATGTGAAAGTGAGGCTTGGCTTTTTATTTTTACTTTTTTTTTTTTCTTTACTGAATTTCTATTGCAATCTAGTTAACCAGACTGGCTTTTTTCTTTTATATTTTTATATTTACTGATTTTCTCTTTGCTTTTCTGACTGTTTGTATTTTTAAAAATAGAGGCCCCCTTTAATATTTTTTTTAATATATATAAATATACATACATTTTTTTTTCTCTTTTTAGGCTTTTCTTTTTATAAATTAGAGAACTAAAATTTGATATAATTTGCTTACAAGAAGTACACATTAAAAAACAACATGAACAATTATTGATATGACCAAAATTAGGGAAAATATTTACTTCTCTGACCCATTGTAAGAAAAGAGGAGTGGTTTTGTACGTTAAAAAAACCACTCCAGCTAAATTGATTTATACGGATGAAGATGGAAGAGTATTAATAGTTGAAATAGTGGATAATAATATAAAAACTCTCTTGGTTGCAATTTATGCCCCAAATGATAAGCAAGAAGAATTTTATAAAAAATTACATATGAAAATGATTGAACTGGACTATGTTAACATACTTATGATGGGGGACTTTAAGGGAATTGTAGACAATAAACTGGACTATACAGCAAAAACAACACGACAAAATAGGAAAACTCTCCCTAAATCCTTTTTTAAAATGACAGATGAACTAAATTTAAAAGATATATGGCGAGAAAGAAATATTAAAACTCAACAATATACTTTTTATTCAAACAGGCATTTATCGTGGTCCAGAATAGATATGATTTGGACATCAACAGAATTATTATCTAATATTCAAGAAATGAATATTGAAACAAGTACGTGGGCAGACCATAATCCAATGACAATTAAATGGAAAGGACAAAAAAGAAGATCTAGATGGACATTAAATAATACTATTCTAAAGGAAAAAGGTTTTACACAATGGATGGAAAAAGAATTGGCTTTCTTCTTCAATGAAAACAAAAAAGAAGATACTTCAATACAGAATGTTTGGGATACAATGAAGGCATATGCAAGAGGATTAATAATGGACTATATAAAGAAAAAGAACATTAGGAAGAGGCAAATGATTAAAGCTCTAGAAGATGACCATAAAAAACTGGAAAAAGAATTACAGAAGATGCCACAGAAAAAAGATATCAAACTTAAAATGGACATAATTAAACACAAAATGGATCAAGCAGAGAAAGAAGAACTGGCACAAAAAATTAGAAGTGCTAAACAGAACTATTTTGAAGATGCAAATAGGCCAGGTAGATGGTTAGCATGTAAGCTGAGAAAAGAGAAAGAATCAAGGAAAATATCACAGTTAATAGATGATCATGGTCAAATTTGTTATGGTAATAAGGAGAAAAAGGCAATCATTTGAGATTTTTATGGACAATTATATAAACAAGAGGATTTTGATGAGGGAAAAATTAAACAGTATTTACAAAATGCTAACCTACCTAAGATACCTGATGAAACTCAGAAAATGTTAGAAAGTGCTATAACAATGATGGAATTAACTGAAGCACTTAACAGACAGAACAATGGGAAAGCACCAGGACCAGATGGTTTCCCGGCAGAATTTTATAAAACACTACAAGAACCGCTGAGTATTCCACTGTTAGAAGTCATGAATGAAGTTATGATAAATAAGAAAATACCTGAAACATGGTCAGAAGCTTATATTACACTTATTCCAAAAGAAGGGGTTGACCCATTACAAATTAAGAACTATAGACCTATTTCTTTATTGAATGCAGACTATAAAATCTTTGCTTCAATCTTGGCAGAAAGGCTTAAAAAATACCTAAATAATTTTATTCACTCTGATCAGAATGGATTTTTACCAAAGAGACAGATTAAAGACAATATGAGGGTAATCCTGGACACATTGGAATATTATGAGGCGCACTCGGAAAAACAAATGGCTTTGATATTCTTAGATGCCCAAAAGGCATTTGATAATGTGAACTGGAGATTTATATTATTATTATTGGAACAGATGGGCTTTGCTAGAAAATTTATACAAGCAATAGAAGCCGTATATTATAAGCAAACGGCAAAAGTAATGATAGATGGAGAATTCACAAACTCTATTAATATTAAAAAAGGTACAAGACAAGGATGCCCATTATCTCCTTTGTTATTTGTATTGACTTTGGAAGTCTTAAATAGAAATATTAGAAAGGATATAAACATAAAAGGAATGAAAGTCAAAAAAGAGGAATTCAAATTGCAAGCCTTTGGTCTTTATTTTGGAAGATCCTTTAGAGACAGCTTTAAAACTATTGGAAAAGATAGAGACGTATGGTGAGATGGCTGGTTTAAAAATAAATAAAGACAAAACAAAGATTTTGACAAAGAACATGTTATTAAGGCAAAGAGAAGAGCTGGCAGATTTATTGAAAATTCAAGTTACGAATAAAGTTAAATATTTGGGGATATATTTGACGTCAAGGTGTACTACATTGAAAGAGAATAATTATATTAAGCTTAAACAGCAGATAGCATCCGACCTGAAAAAATGGGAAAACCTACAATTGTCATTGATAGGTAGAATTTCAACAATCAAGATGAATATTTTACCCAGAATTTTATATTTGTTTCAAACAATACCAATTAGGTTACGTAAGGATGACTTCGAAGAATTAAATAAAATTGTGTTGAAGTATATATGGCAAGGCAAGAAAGCGAGAATAAAATTAAAACTTTTACAGGATGCTAGAATTAGAGGAGGATTTGGCCTTCCTAATTGGGAGTTGTATTATCAAGCTGCAAACTTAATGTGGGTTAAAGAATGGATAAAGTTAAGAAAGACTAGATTGTTGACAATAGGTCATGATTTATTATTGGGTTGGCATGCTTTTTTATGGTATAAGGGAACTAAATCACAGGGTTATTTTAGAAGGCATTATATACGGGAATCGTTATGGTTGAATTGGAAGAAAATTAAGAAACAATGTTATTTGAAAATTCCAGTTTGGTTATCAACTATTGAAGCTTTTTTGTAATATAATTTTTCTTGGTTTTGATAATTCTTAAGAATATTTTATTATGATAGATTTGATATGATTTCATGATTTGTCATAAAATAATTTAACCTAATTATAGTTATCTCGCTTAAGTATGAATTAGTAAAATTATAGTCAAATGATTGTTTAATGATGATATTGGGATATTTTATTGATGATTGATAATGTGAGTTATTATGTAATATAATTATTCTGATGACTATGAAATGGATGCACAAAAGGGAGTGGTAAACCAACCGATACACTGTAAATTTATGAAGAATGTTTAATTTTTTAATTTTTATTTTTTTATTTTTTTTATGTCATGTGTTATGTCTTATATGTTTTTTGTCTGTTGTTAAAATCAATAAAACTTTTACAAAAAAAAAAAAAGAATGGGAAGATGAAAAAAGGCAAACAACTGAAAGATATTTCCAAGATACTTCTTAACAATTAGCAAATGGGCTGGAGAATCCAGCAAGGATCCAGAACTAAAACAAAGGCAGAAGAATGATACCTCCTTTAAGATATAAGTCTCTTTTACAAGTTAGGCATGGCTTTGGTAACTAGTGTCAACAAGATTGAACCGCTTTGAACTGGGAGGAGGGAAGGGTGAAAATAGAATGCTAACAATGTGTGCATGGACCAGGAGAGCCTGGCAACCATCAAGATCACCACTGCAGGTACTTGAGAAAGAGATAGACTGTTCCCATAACAAAAGGACATCTCAAAATTGGACAGTGTGATCACCCAGGGTTGGGGAGAAAGGAAAGCATTATTTAAGCAAGCATTTGCATGAGAAAACTGGAGCTGGTTTTGATTCTTTGGTACCAAGCTGGTATATTCAATAAAGTTTTGGGAATTCAAATCTCCCAAGAGTATTTTTTTTCTTATTTTGGATGCACTAGTCAGACAGTTGACAACTAGGTTATAAGATGGATACTAGTTGATAGCAAAAAATAAATGTTTGCCGTCAACTAGTGAACATTTGGATTTTTTAGTCAAAATTGCTTCAGAGAAGACACATTAGTAAAGCTAATATAGTAAAAACATGGGTTTCCAGATAGGAAACAGATCAAGGGAGACTTGGATCCAGTATATAATGCTGAAAGAGTGAGGTGTTATTTTAATTATTTGCCCTTGCCTGGTTACCAAGAATATGTATAGTTGCCACTTAGGCTCTGTTCCTGAGAGACTCTTCCTTAGGCATTCAGGAACATTCTCTGTTCCTGAGGGACTGTTACCCATGCATATTAAGACACTAAGCAGAACTTGGATTTGAGCATGACCCCATTTACAACATCATCTTAACAGGGAAAGGCAAAGTGGTAGAGTAGAGTGTGTTTAGGATTCTTGTGGATGCTGTGTTTTTCTTCAACCTTCTTCCTCCTAGCGTATTCTCCCAGGTCCTCTTGTTTTTCTTTCAACCCATATCATGTAAAAAGCTGAGGTTCTTTCACTTACCAGGAAAAAAAAAACCCAAGTCACTCAAAAGGGTACATCATTACATTTACAATCCTCTTCTCTAAGGCAACATAAGATGATGTTGATTAATGTAGCCCTCCTGCCCCAATTCCAATCAACTTTTCCTTGTTAATATAGCCATAAAGCAGGCCAGCATTGCAACTATATCAGAGAATTCTAAAGTTTGATTTGTCACAGCCATTGAACAGTGGCATGTGGATAAAGCAATTTTGAGCAGCTTGCCGTCCACCTGTTTTTCAAATGCAAAACAGGCAAAATAAAACTTTTCTGACTATTTGCAAGGAAAGTACTTCCAATTTAGAAAGAAATTATTGTATATAATGCAGGTTGATGCTTTTTATATTATATCTTAAAGCCATCTACTGTCATTTAGGGATCTGTGTTTGTCAATCACCCCAATTAAAGGGGTTTTATGTAAACTGTCAATGCTCCCTTGATTCAATCCAAAGCAATGTCAAGGAAAATTATTTATATGCCACTTCATCCATTATACAGAAGGCTTTATTCAGTAAAAGGGGACTTACTAAATGTATGATATGATATAGGTGTTCAATGCATATTCAGGCTTAGAAAATTCCTTTTTGTAAAATGAAGTCAGCATTTAAATAAGAAAATGGAGAGAGATGGATGGGGAGAGGGAGAGAGGGAGGGAGGGAGGGAGAGAAAGAGAGAGATTGTTACATATTTCAGCATCAGCATCATTTTAGCCATTATCTAACCACTGAAGGATGAAGGCCACTTCCACTTGTTTCCAACCTATACCATCCTGAGCTTTCTTTCGCCAATTGGGCCCCCAATACTTGCTAATATTTGATCTTCTTTACATTTAATTTATGGGCCCTCTATTGGCCATTCATTGTGTCAGAAATCATATTACAATAATACAAAACTTTCTAATGCAAAGATGAATAAATCAGGCACATCATGTTTGGCCTCCAAAAATCTGAATGGACATAAATGAAAAGAAAAAGTTAAAATGAGTCTAAAATGAAATTGAAAGATGGCTCAGATTATTGCAGCTTTATATGCCTAAACATACTGGCAGCAATTTATAAAAGAGAAACACCATAAAATGAAAGAAGATGGTTGTATACAAAGAACTGCTCTGCAAGTCTTATATCATAACAGAACAACTAAATTTGCAAAGAAAATTAATTAATTAAGCAGTGCCTGGCATTACTATAAGTGTTTTTTATACTTTTACAGTGATGTGTAGGGAAGAAATTGTCTATTACCCTCAACAGGTACAGTCACTCACTGAGTTCACACCTGGCATAAGCCATAATTTTGTTTGTTTGACTTTGGTTTAGCATGATGAGTAAATCAAACATTTGGCTCTACGAACCATAAGTTAAGTCTTAATGTAATGTGAGGATCTAACTACTGTGTCTTGAGCCAAATGCATATGATAATGAAATGAAAACCTTGGTGCTCAGCGACATCTTATTTTGTAATCCACTTGCTTTATCTCATTAAAGTACATGTGGATATTGGAAGAACATCAGGGGAGAATGCTATACATCAAATTAATTGTACAAACAAGATAAAAGCATCAAAATGCAAATTGGCATACAATATATTAAAAAACTTATGTCTGGAACATACCCATAGAAAGGAAATTGATTGGCAATTGCTTTCTTGGAACAAAGACACAGCAAGAGACAGCTGAAGAGAAATAATGCAAAACAAAGACCTTAAAAGCGGTTGCCAAAGTTTCTCAGTCTGAACAAGTTTTTTTTTTAAAGCCAGCTTAAAATCAAGCTGCCATGAGCATAGGACAGGAGCAGTGTGTATATGCCCTCAGAAAAGTGCTGAAAAATTAGAGTGATTAATGGAGCTTTAACATAGTAAAGAGATCTAGACAATATAAAATGAGAATTAATGCTTAAGGAAATGATTATGCCTAACCTACTGTGGAAAAAGATGGCTACAAGCATGATTGTTAACTCACTGCCTCTTGCAGTAAACATTATCACCATAGAAAAAGAATTAAGACTACTATTTCCATCCCAAAATTATTTCTTCTTTCTTCTCATGCAAAATTTATGAATATATGGAAAAAAAACCTCCACAGTTAATAAATCGACAGAGTGTTTCAAGATGTGACTTTGCTTTGTAATGTTATTTACACATAATAAAGGCTGAAAATCAGTAATGATCAGGGTCATTCATTGTGCTAAAACCAAGATCACATGTGGTTGGGTTTTGTATTGGACACTAAGCAAAAACTGAACAAATCCCATTATGGCTGGTCCGATAGGTGAACTAAGTTAATCTTACTTTGACAGCGAATATGAAAATTAACATTTTTATCAAATGATACAATAATAAGTCTGCGTATGTCAGTGAACAGAAAGAGTCAGTTCTGAAGGTCAAGAGGTATTGATGACAAACAAAAAAAGTGTTGTGAATCAATAAATACTTAATAAAGATTATTAAGAGCTTGAAGCAAAGTGCAGGGTTCTGGCCCTGCACTTCTGATTGGCCGATAATAGTGACATCGGATTGGTCCGTTCAGGAGAATCTGATTGGCTATTAACGAGCCTCTCCCATTGGTTAATGGAGCTAGCGCTCCCCGTGTTTCATTAGTTAAATAAGTTAAGAGTTGCCTATATAAAGGGGTCCATTGCGGCCATAGAGCTGAGCTATTTTCACATGTAAATAAAGAGTTTGAAGTTTACTGCTCACTGGCTCGTCTCCATCCTTTGCACCCATGCACAGAACTTAACACTGGCGACAAGGATGGGATGTGGAGACGTCAGAGCTTACTGAATGACGAAGAACTATAACCGAGCAGGTGGCTGAAACGCACCAATGGCGGAACCATGTCCGGCAGCGTCATACCACCTGCTCCATTCGACCCGGCACAAGAAGACTGGGACTCATATATGGATCGCTTCCAGATGTTTCTGGAGACCAACAATTTGAAGGATGCCACTACCGGAAAGAAACGAGCGGTATTCCTAACTCATTGCGGGCCAACCGTATTCAAGATGGCCAAGGCACTAGCAAAACCGGCAGAAGTAAAGTCTATGGACTGGGACGTCCTCGAACCCCTGCTGAGGGCTCACTATGCATCGACCGTGCCAAATTCATGAAGGCATGAATTTTATCAGAGAAGTCAGCGGAAGGGTGAAAGTGTTGCTGATTTCATAGCGGATCTCCGGAATCTGGGAGGCCTATGTGAGTTTGCCGACCTAGAAGAAGCCCTAAGAGACTGAATAGTTCTGGGATTAGATGCACCAGGCACTCAGAGTAAACTAATGGCGAAGGGCGACATTAGCCTTAAAGATGCCATAGCTGAAGCTACTGCAGCAGAAGCAACCAGGAAGTCGGCTGCCCAAATGCGCCGCACCCACGCACCATTTTGCCAACGTGCCCGCGAAATTTCACTTCAGTCAGAGGGACAGCTGGATACAGCCCTCGAATCGTCATCAGAAAGCTGAGGAAGAGGTCCATTGACTTCGGTCCGAACGAGACCAACGCCAGAAATCGCAGTACCAATGCACCGGGTGTTTAGCAAGCCACCCTCGATCAGAATGCAAATTCCTCGACGCGCTCTGCCATGTGTGCGGGAAAAGAGGCCATATCGGACGGGTCTGTAGAAGCAAGCCAGGACCCAGCCAGCCCTCGAGGGGGGCTAACTATCGCCAACCGACGGGAAGTCGTCCTGTGAAGTGAGAACCCGTGAACCACCAATGGAACAACCATTGCTACAGAAACAAAACCCTAAACCACCCAACGAAGCGAGAAGAGGCTCACCAAATGATCACGATAGGTCACGCCTCATCTCTTGACGCCAAAAAGTTCTGAGTGAAAGTAGCCATCAAAAACCAGCCCTGCCTGATGGAAGTCGATTCAGGATCATCCCTCTCGATGGTTTCCTGGAAGTCCCTCAAGCAGCTCATCCCCACTATCCGAAGGCAAGACTTCAGATTGCAAAGACTCATACTCAAGGACTATCAAGGAAATCGAACCCCGGTCGTTGGATCCAGGCAAGTCCGGGTATCATTTAAGAACCGTACAGCATTCCTACCCCTGACTGTAATCGACAGGGATCGGCCTAGTTTGTTAGGCCTCCAATGGTTCGCTCCACTCGGAATTGAAGTAGCCGGCATTCACCGAACCTGCAGCAGCGATTGGGAAGAAGACCTTGTCCACGAATTCCAGGACATCTTCGCAGAAAAATTAGGTGAGTACAAGGGGACCCTGATATCATTTAACCTCAATCTTGAAATAGCTCCCATCCACCCTAAGCCTCGTCGAGTCCCATTTGCCCTTAAACCAAAGATTGATGAGCAGCTTGATCAATTAATAGCCCAGGGTGTGTTAGAACCAACCGATCACTCTCCCTGGGAAACCGGTGTTAAGCCTGGGTTCCCCAACCAGGGTTAAGGAGACAAGCTAAACAGAATGTGCAGTGTTAGTCAGATAGGCACACAGATAAATGAGTGAGCTAAGCTTGTATGTTTATTAACATACAGTAAAAATAACAGATACGCTTGTGCTATCAAAAATATAGTTTATTCCGTTTATAGCATAGTCAAAATAACAGTCCATTTGTCTTGTATCATTTAGTCAGTCCATTCAAGGATATTCAGTTAGCAAAGTCCGTGTAGAATATCCAATGTCAGTTCACTTACAAATCAGTCCTTTGTCTCTCTCCCATTCGAGTAACGCAGTCTTGAGTCCATGCAGTAATTAGGGATCATCAAAGCCAGAGAGAGAGCAAGCTGTTGTCTTGCTTCTTTTAAAGTGCTTTCACAACCACTCCCTTAATTACATTCCTATATTTAAAGTTGCAGACACTTTAACTAACAAACTATGATAACACATTTATTATTTTACCTAAACCAGTTAGGGTAAACAATGTTATCCCTAACATTCTCTCCTTTTAGGAAATAATAATAAATATAACTATTTACATCTTTAAATTATATTTGTTACAACTCTCTTTAAACTTAATTACTCCTTGAGCTTTTGTAAACTGGTCTGCAATGTTTTCTTCCATCATGCAGTATTCCAATTTAATTAGCCCATTTTTTACAGATTCTCGAACATTAAAGTATCTTAAATCAGTATGCTTTAATCTAGTTTTTACAGCAATACTAGTAGCTAACTTTATGGCTGCCTGGTTGTCCTCATACACAATAATGGAATCTTTAACAGTTATACCCATGTCTAATAATAACTGTTTGCACAGAGTTAAGTCAGTGCATAGTAATGACAGACATGAAAATTCCGCTTCCATCGTGGACAAGCTAATATGCTGTTGTCTGATTGACCTCCACCCTATCAGTGTCTTACCAAATAATATATGTTGATTTTGATTTTGATGTTGATTTTGATTCTGATGTTGATTTTCTAGTGTTTATATCAGTTGCAAAACTTGCATCTGCATATGCACTAATACTCAAATCACCTTTTGGTTCTATATACAATGCATGGTTCATTGTTCCTTTAAGATACCTTAAAATTCTCTTTAATGATTGCCAATGACATTGATGTGGATCTGAATTAAAACGTGCCAGCTGATTAACACTATAAGCTATATCTGACCTTGACAAATTGCTTATATATGATAAGCTACCAATCAAAGATTGATATATAGACTTATCAAATTTGGAACTTTGATCATCAGTTTGGCAAACTTCCTGACTCATTGGAGTCTTTGCCGTTTTACAAAGTTTCATTTTATACGTTTTAATTAATTGGCAAATTTTATCTTCTTGAGATATCTTAAAACCATTTTTTGTTTTGTTAATTGTCAATCCTAGATACTTTTTAATTTCACCTAAATGCTTTAATTTTATCTTTTTGGCTAATAATGATATAAACTCATTAGCTTCATTATTAGTCTTAGTTATCAAAGCAATATCATCTTTAAATAATAATAATAATGACACCGTTCTATTATTTTCTCTTTTAAACACACATGGATCTGCTAAACCAGATTTAAAACCTATATTGTTTAACTCTTTCACAATATATTGGTTCCATTCAAAACCAGATTGTTTCAACCCGTAAAGACTCTTTTTGAGTTTCCAACAATCATTGCTATTTACTTTATTGTCTTTTATAATAATTGGCTTTTTCAAATATATAGTGTGCTGCAATGGTGCATGCAGATAAGCAGTTTCTACATCTAAATGGTTAATGACATAGTTTTTCTTAGCTGCCCACACTAAAGCTGTCCTCAAAGATGTTGCTTTAAGACTTGGTGCAAAAACTTCATCGTAATCAGATGCAGTTTGATTAAATCCTTGAGCTACCAAAATAGCCTTATGGGTAACAGTCCCATCATTTCCAGTTTTTACTTTAAATATCCATTTGCACCCAATGGATTTTTCTCCTGGAGGTAATTTAGCATCTTCATATACTTTCATTACCTTTAATGAATTTAGTTCCTTTTCCATTGCCTTTTGCCAATTCTCCTGATCCTTAGCAGGATACATCCTAAGTTCATCTACACTAGTTGGAACTTTAGTTACTTGGCAAACTATACTTGCTTGATACCTATCAGGTGGTCTAGTTATACGTGCAGTACGTCTAGGTATTACAGGACTTACAGGTGGACTTTCATTAACTAACTCTTCTTGATTATCTAACTCTTCCTGATCAACTGTTTCTTTTTGTTCTGATCCTATTTGTTCTTCGTGGACTTCTTCTTTAATTGGATTCTTCTTATGACTAGTCTGTTCTTTCTGCCTTTTGTAGGGTTCAATAACTACTTCATTATTTAAATCTTGCTCTAATCTATTCCATCCTAAATGTTCTAGGAATTTAGCACTAGCACTGGTGTAAACTCTAGATGTACCTGGTTCCCAGAATCTATAAGATCTATGATTAGATTTATATCCCACAAAAAATAATCTTTTAGCTGTATGTTGTCCTTTGTGTTTGAGTTGTGTAGGGATATGCACCCATGCTGGTGCTCCAAATGTGTGCATGTAACTTAAATCAGGTTTTGTACCATGCCACAATGTGAATGGTAATACACCTGTTGTTGAATTAACAACATTATTTAATATATGATTACCACACATTATTGCTTCTCCCCATAAATTGTCAGGTAATCCTGAATCAGACATCATAGTACATGTCATTGATTGTAATGTTTGGCCTCGTCTCTCTATAAAGGCATTATGTTGTGGCCTATATGGTGCAGACTTTTTATGTTGAATACCTAACATTCTAAGTCTATTCTGGAATTTATTATTTGTAAATTCCGTACCATTATCTGTTATAAGAGTTACTAATTTCTTTTTAGTTTTCCTTTCTGCAAATTTTATCCAGTTAAAGAGATTTAGATACGTTTCAGTTTTGCTCTTCATTAAATAGCAAAACCCATATCTAGAATAATGGTCCATTATTCTTAGTATGTAACGAGCTCCTCCTACACTTGGTTTTTTCGGACCTATTAAATCAGCAAATACAACTTCTAAAGGCTCTTTGGTAGTAAATCCATCAACTCTATCAGCCGGTGTGACCTTGGCTTTGCTTTGATTACAAGCATTACATTGCAAATACTTATTACAAGGTTTTACACTTATTCCCTTAGATAATTCAACAGTTTTCTTAAGCATTTTAAAATTTAAATGCCCTAGCCTTCGGTGTAACAAGTGAACACATTCATCTTGAGGTTTCTTATTATCATAAACGGTGTTAGCCACCTTTAAACCATTATCATTTAACACATATAATTCACCTCTTAAAGATGCAGTAATTTTCTTATCTTCTTTCTCAATTATGCAGTTATCTCCTTTAAATGTAACTACATATCCTAGTTTAACCAAAATTCTAACTGAAATTAAATTAAAGTTGTGAAATTAAATTAAAGTTGTGGTGCATATAACATATTTACATTCTCTTTTATGAAAGAACAATATGCTATACCTTGACCTTTAGCTTTCAGTTTCCAGCCATTGGCTAACGATATTGCTGTGTACTCTGGGACATTTTAATAAAATTTCTGTTATCATTTGTTATACAGTGGGATGCTCCACTGTCAACCACCCATAAATTATTTTTTACAGCTCCGTTAGTATGCATGGCTAACTCTAAATTTTATTTTTCTTTTGATGACTTTTAGTATTCCGGCCAGCGTTCTGGCGCTTTGCCTTTTTACAAAATCTTGCCAAATGTCCTCTTCCTCCACAATTAAAACACTTTTTAATTGCGTATGCAGTAGGAGATTCATTATCTTCTTTTTGAGGTTGCTCCCTCCTTAACTGGTGTCTTTCAAGTCTTCTTCTGGCCTCTTCAATCAATCTGCCAGTTATATCAGTTAAAGTTAGGCTTTCCTTTGGCAAAATTTCAAGGGAAGTGACGTAGTTATCATAACTTTCTTCTAGTGAAGATAGAATTATATAGACTTGGTGTAGTTCAGAGAAAATAAGCTCTTTCTCATGCAGTTCTTGAAAAATGCTTTGCATAGTTTTCAAATGACTAAGCATATCACCATTCATTTGGAGATGCATCCTGAAAAGCTTCCTTGTAAGATTTATGTGAGCACCAATGTTATCTCGGACATAAATCCTCTTCAGCTTCTGCCAACATCCAACAGCCGTTTGCTCTCCGTGGATATGAACAAGTTGCTGGTCAGACAGTGTTAAACCTATTATGCAAATAGCTTGTTCATTTTTATGCATAAAATCTTCTATTTTTAGTCTATCTTCATCATCCTCTGGATCCCATTCCTCTACGTTTGGTGGATTTTCAATTATGTTCCACAGACCTTCTCTTTGTAGAAGTAGACTACATTTCATAGACCATGATACATAGTTTGTTCCATCCAGCTTGGATATAAGGGACAAACTTTGTAGATTGATTTGTGCCATGTTTTCTTTATATGGATATAAAACTATAATTAATAAAACACAGCTGTCTGTTTACTGTAATGTATAACAACACAAACTCTCACTTTTACATAAATCTGTTTTATCCTGGTTAAACTGACTTTGCAGCCTCTGGGCCCATAACCAGTGTTAAGCCTGGGTTCCCCAACCAGGGTTAAGGAGACAAGCTAAACAGAATGTGTAGCGTTAGTCAGATAGGCACACAGATAAATGAGTGAGCTAAGCTTGTATGTTTATTAACATACAGTAAAAATAACAGATACGCTTGTGCTATCAAAAATATAGTTTATTCCATTTATAGCATAGTCAAAATAACAGTCCATTAGTCATGTATCATTTAGTCAGTCCATTCAAGGATATTCAGTTAGCAAAGTCCGTGTAGAATATCCTATGTCAGTTCACTTACAAATCAGTCCTTTGTCTCTCTCCCGTTCGAGTAACGCAGTCTTGAGTCCATGCAGTAATTAGGGATCATCAAAGCCAGAGAGAGAGCAAGCTGTTGTCTTGCTTCTTTTAAAGTGCTTTCACAAACACTCCCTTAATTACATTCCTATAGTTAAAGTTGCAGACACTTTAACTAACAAACTATGATAACACATTTATTATTTTACCTAAACCAGTTAGGGTAAACAATGTTATCCCTAACAACCCCAATCGTAACACCCATCAAGCCGGATGGATCGATAAGAATTTGTGGGGACGACCGAGCCACCCTGAACCACACCCTTCAACAAAACGCTTACCCGGTACCAGTGTTGCAACACCTCCTCCATTCCCTGGGGGGCGGAAAAGTCTTCGCTAAACTAGACTTAGCCCAGGCATACCAACAACTGCCTGTTGTCAAAAAAACGGCAGAGGCCCAAACGATCGTTACACACCAAGGTGCATTTAAATGTAACCGACTCCAGTTCGAAGTGAGCGTAGCCCCGGGAATCTTTCAAAGCTTGATGGAAAGGCTATTACAAGGGATAAAAGGTGTTGTCCCATATTTTGATGATGTACTAATTGCTGCCCCAACTCGGAAAATACTAAAGGAACGCCTGACGTTGGTTCTCCAGAGATTTAAAGACTCAGGTCTCAAAGTTAAAAAAAACAAGTGTCAATTATGTACGGATCGTGTAGAATTTTTGGGATATTTAATTGATAGTCAAGGCATTCACCCCACCGATAACAAACTTAGGGCAATCAAGAATGCCCCAAAACCCCGGAAAAGGCCGACCTCCAGACTTTTCTGGGCCTTATCAATTTTTATAACGTTTTCCTGCCTCACAAAGCAACCGTAGCTGAACCCCTACATCATTTATTGGACAAAAAAGCAACCTGGGTATGGGGACACAGAGAAGAACAGGCGTTTTGACATGTGAAAAATTTATTGACTTCTGATGCTGTTTTGATGCAGTATAACAAGACTTTGCCTTTAAAATCACGTGTGATGTATCTCCATTCGGAGTGGGCGTCATTTTAAGCCACTTTTTGCCAAACGGTAGTGAAGCCCCTGTTGCCTATTTCTCAAAGATGTTATCAAAAGCAGAACACAATTACAGTCAAATTGACAAGGAGGCCCTTGCTATTGTGTCCACGGTTAAGAGATTTCATGAATATGTGTATGGCCGAACCTTTACCATAGTGACTGACCACAAACCTTTGCTGGGAATAATAGCGGGAGATAGGTCAACACCGTATATATTATCTCCCAGAATGACTCGCTGGTCAGAATTCTTGGCGGCATATAATTACAAGTTGCAACATACCCGGGGAAGGCCATTCCCCACGCCGACGCATTGAGCCGCGCACCTCTTCCGGAGACCATTGAGGACCCCGCTCCGACGGTTACAACACTGCAGATCGAGACACTTCGAACGCCGCCATTAACAGCCCGAGATATCGCGATGGAAACGAAACACGACCCCATTTTAGCACGAGTCCTCAGTTGGGTCGAGCGGGGATGGCCGTTGGATCAGATACCTGATGACTACGCCCCATTCAAGAATCGACAAACGGAACTATTTTCCCAGAAGGGCTGTATTATCTGGGATGATAGAGTTGTCATCCCAGAATGGTTGCGACCAGCGATACTAAAGACCTTGCACAATGGCCACCCCGGCATCGTGCGTATGAAGGCCCTCGCATGAAGCTATGCGTGGTGGCCGGGTATCAAGAAGCAGATTGAGACATGGGTAAAAGCTTGTCACAAATGCCAGGAAGTAAGCAACGCCCCTCCGAAAACAACCCCGACTGAATGGGAAACACCGAGAGGACCATGGTCCCGTATTCATCTGGACTTTGCGGGACCTACCAAGCGACACACATTTTTATTAACGGTGGATGCCTACTCGAACTGGCTTGAAATCCATGAGATGAGGAATACAACAACTGAATCAGTCATCAGGAAACTAGACAGACTCTTTGCGACACACGGATTACCAGACATTCTAGTATCCGACAACGGGCCCCAATTTACCGCGCTGTCCTTCGAATAGTACCTGACGGACCGTGGTATTCGCCATGTGCTAACTTCGCCGGCGCATCCTGCGGCCAATGGAAGGGCCGAGTGCATGGTACAATTCGTCAAGAAAACCTTGCATAAAATGGACTATGGCGATATAGAAGACAAGATTAACCGGATACTCCTTTTGCAGCATATCACTCCGCACAGCGTCACCAATAAAACTCCCGCCGAGTTGTTAATGGGACGGAAGCTCCGCTCCCAACTCGACCGTCTGCATCCATCATATGAACCTGAAAAACCACACGGTTTTAGCGGGAAATGCCGTAAGTTCCAGGTAGGCAACTTGGTTTTCGCTAGGAACTTTTCGGGCGATCCATTGTGGGTCAAGGCAACTGTAGTACAAGTGACCAGCCCTAGATCGTACCGCGTGAAATGTTGCGACGATAGAATATGGAAGCGCCATATTGATCAGCTGCGTTCAAGGCTACAGTCGGGGATCTCCAAGCCCCCTGATTTCCAAACCGAGGGGAGAGGAGATACCGAGGAAGCTGAATTTGAAGCAGCAGAAAGTTTAAGCGGAAGTAATGACCGCTCAGAGGCAGCACGTGATGGATCCGGAATGGGGGTGGCCTCACCTCAAAGAGATACCAAGAGCAGTAGCGGCAATGAAAATTCGAATACGGAACGGGAGGCACCCTCTTCACCAGATAACATCCTACCCCAACAAGACTGTAGCCAAATACCGGGAGAACAACGCAAATCAAATAGACAATGAAAACAACCTGCCTACCTCAAAGACTACATGACCGCACCCCTTAAACGGAACCCGGGGGGAAGGGGTGTTGTGTATCAATAAATATTTAAATAAAGATTATTAAGAGCTTGAAGCAAAGTGCAGGGTTCTGGCCTTACACTTCTGATTGGCTGATAATAGCGACATCAGATTGGCCCGTTCAGGAGAATCTGATTGGCTATTAACGAGCCTGTCCCATTGGTTAATGGAGCTAGCGCTCCCTGTGTTTCATTGGTTTAATAAGTTAAGAGTTGCCTATATAAAGGGGTCCATTGCAGCCATAGAGCTGAGCTGTTTTCACATGTAAATAAAGAGCTTGAAGTTCACTGTTCACTGGCTCATCTCTATCCTTTGCACCCATGCACAGAACTTAACAAAAAGGTTTAAAGAGAAATTGCTACCTCTCCACTTCCACATTATTTGCATTTCAATAAATAGAGAAATATAGTTAGAAGCAGCCAGTTAGACCATCAAATTCATTTCTCTAGGTATAAATTTGAGGTAAAGGAGACACGACAGATGGCAATGTAGCCTCCATCTGGTTTAATAGAATATTACTGAACAAATAATAAACAATTAAGCCAAACTGGAGGTTTCAGTTTCTATATCGTATAATTGAAAATGTGCCCCATATAATAAACAGAATTTCTGTAGCAAATTCAAAGCTGTGTTGTGATATGTCTAACTGGAGGTGCTTTTCCCAGCTTCCTTCCCAGGGAGTAATATCCCATCTGGATGCCAGTGGAAAAGAATTCATCATTAAAAGAATTTATTTATTGAATTTGTGGCAATATCTTTAAATCTGGCAGGATCGTTCCCACTGTTTGTATTCTCAAATCAAATGAAGTTTTTTCTCACTTTATATCAAGCCTATCTAAATTTTCACATTTAAATGACCTCATTCTTTATCTGCAATTCCTGTCTATCATACTTATTTAGGATAATTCTGTGGACTTTAATACATACTGAATGGCAATGTAATAAATTCCAAATTATTTAAATAATTTACAACTAGTATAAGGGGAAAAAAACGAAGATTTTCATTTAGCTAGAAGCAGCTTAATAATAAATTTCCTCTGCCTTAGATGGGGGGAGACAGAAAGCACGTTTCCTAAAATAAATAAGTTTCAATGGGATAAAATAACAAAATAGAACAGAGGTTGACTGGAGTGCTGTGTGTTCTGACGAACTGTGTGTTCAGCGGTGAGACATCACTTGATTGTCTTCTGAACAACTACATATTGCAAAGGTAGTGCCCCCAGAGTTGCTTAAGGTGGGTGAGTAACTATTACCTTTTGAGCAAGCAGAGGCTAACTGTAGGAGGAATATAAGGCAGTCAGCTTTCTAAGCAATCAACCAAATGTTGAAAACTAATGAGGGGTCAGTGGTGGACTTAAGCAGAAAAATAACTAACTGGGGTGGTGGAATACTTATATAAAACAAAGAGAAAATGGTAATTGGTAATTGGTCATTTATTTTTTTTATGAGGAAACAAACATACATTGAGTGGATCTATTTGCACTTCCTTTCTTATGTTTTCTCTCCCATGAATTGGGGGTGTGACTTTTTCAAGTCTATTGACAGTTATTCCTCCTACTAATCAAGGTGGAATGAAATAATATTGTTCAAAGTTGTAAAACTGTGTCCCTGTGAAATCTGAACAGCTAAAGAAGTTCAAGAAAGAAATGAAGTCCCCTCAAGATTTGGATGCTCCCACCCTGTGGTAATTTTAGAAGAATTTAGAGACCTGACCCTTCCCAAGGCCTTGGAGTAAGGTGAATGGAATATCTATGTTTGATATTTTAGTTATGGGAGAATACATATATTCTGATGTAGCTCCCTGGATCTGTTGTTTCATTTATTATTGTATTTCTGTTTATTTGGTTGCACTTGTATTGCTTTTGTATTCTGAACTACTCAAATTTGGTTTGAAATTGGTGGGGGCTGAGGTTAAAATAAACAAAAAATTAAGAGAACTTAAAATGGTAGGAATATTTTAAATGAAGGACAGATTTCAGAAATAGTATTGATAAAAGACAGAAAAAATATAATGGATTTTAGCACTTGAGCAGCCTGAGTTATCTAAATAGGCTGAACTTTGCAAGGTCCAGTAAGTGTGTCTTTGACTGAGAATCAAGTCGAGTTTAAAGTGATTCCTATAGGTCTTTAGATAAAGATTTATACAGTACAGAAGGATGTGGACGTGTTTTTGTAATGGGCCCTATTAAATTACTTAATGAGGAATAAGTGTGAATATTGGCTCATCAGGTTCTTAGCCTAAATTCATGTTCAAAGCAAATCAACAAGATGAACTCAAATTCTTAATGAAGGATGGCAAATATGATTTAACAGGTATAACTGAAACATGACTGGAATGTAGCCATTGAATAGTGCAGTTTCTTCAAAAAGAACAGGAACAACTGAAAGGGAAGAGTTGCACGTTAAGAGCATCTACACCTGTTAGAAAGCCAAGCAAATTAAACTGGCAATAGTGTACAGAACATCTGGACTAAATTGTGTGAAGTAGTAAATGAAAGCATAAAATTAATGGTATCACCCCAAAACAAGGATAAGGTAATGATGCTTTCCAGAATCAAACTGCAGTTCTTTCAAAAAGACATGAAGTGGTAGTGATTGGGGACTTAAATTATCCCATCTGTTGGGACACAAATTTTGCCAAGCATAATCTTTCCAACTGCTGACAACTTTTTGTTTTCTAAAATACACAATAAAATCAATTGTCCTTGGCTTGACACTAACTAAAATGAAAGACGTAGTCAATAAAGCAGAATTAGCAGGAATTCTGCAGGAAATAAATTGGAAACAATGATGAGTATGATTCCATGGCAGTGGAATGGAAAGACAAATATGGAAAAAAGAAAAATAAATTGTGTAAGCATTTCTAAGAATGGAATACTAAAAATGCAGACACAAATAATTCCAATTAAGCAATAGAAAGGAAACAGTTGAGGGCTTAGGAAGATCTGAAAAATAAATTGGATGGAAAGATGGAAATGTATAAAATGTGAAGGATGTGTGTTTGTGTTTATTTTCATAGTCATAATGTACACTGAAGATGGTATTTAAGTTTGTTGTATGAGGTGCAGTGACAATAAAGTAAAGTACAGTAAGTAAGTAAGTAAGTAAAGTTGGTTAGAAAATCAAACTCAAAGAATCTACATCTAACTGTGGGAGGATATTCTATGGATATCACAAGGTTGTGTGTTTGGTCTGTACCAATTTATTCATGAATTGAATGAATAAGTAGAGAACAAAACTGTTGGGGTACTGGAAGACAAAAATAAAAATTAAACGTTCTTGATAGATTCTGATAAGTTGCAGACACATGCAAGAAATAACAGAGAAAAGTCTAACACAAATTCAAAGTTTTTATTTAGGAAACAGAAGTTAAATGTACAAATAGAGTAGGAGAAAGTTATTTGGTTATTATTCATCAGAAAAAGATCAAGGAAGTATAATCAATCACAATGAATATGTGCCAGCTTTATTACAGGATTGCTAAAACATTTTACATTATTCTATATTAGTGAGCATTGTGTCCATTTCTGGGCATCAAACTTTTAAAAGACTCTAACAAATTGGAACAAGGTCAGAGAAACGTGCAAGATGATTAAGGGATTAGAAATCATTATGATGAAATTAAGAGAAATTGAAGGAAATGGGAACATGTAACTTTGAGTCGATTTAAGGTACAGATAATAATAGTCCTTATATGCCTGAAAGGATGTCAAAAGGAAGCTAAGGCCTGTTCTTTGTTGTCCCAGACAGAACAAAGGATTTAAATCAGTGGTCCCCAACCTTTTTTGTACCAGGGACCAGTTTCATACAGAAACACTTTTTCAAGGACCGGGTAGGGGCAGTGGAGTCCGAGTTTGGTGGTTTGCTTGCAGACGTTTCTTTACCTGACTAGGTAACATCTGATGTTGTTACCTAGTCGGGAAATAAAACGTCCACCAGCAAACCACCAAGTTCAGGGAGCGCCAAGGCCTCCTCATTGCAACCCTGAGTGACAGATATTCTCTTCTATTGGGACATTTAAAATGGAGGGTTTCAGCTGCAGATTCAGGAACTGTGCCTGGCTGAGGAGCGCCTTCAAAACTGAGCGCTGGGTGGAGGCAGCCCACGGCTGTCTCCGCGGCCCAGGACAAGTCCCTGCAGGATGGCTGAGAAGCCCCGCCTCTCGGCCCTGCCTTCCTCAGCCTCATCCCTCGGGTGTCTTCTTCCCTTTAATAACTATTTGCGTCTTTTTCTCAGCCGAAGCTGCTCCGAAACAACCAGAAATGAAGACAGGCAGGCAGGCAGGCAGAAAGGAGCACTGGATTGAACCGTGGGTGGCTGTGTGGGGGTGAACAGGCACTTCGGAGGAGCTGCGCCAACAGGAAAAGCCACCCTGCCGGCTTCTTTGAAGCAGTTTCTTCCTGGGCCGGTGGAGGAGCGAGAGAGCGACTGAGAGAGGAACGAGGCGGGAGGAAACCGAAGCCACTGAGCCAGAGAGCAGGACAGGCTTTGGTTGCTAGAGGGCCAGCAGGCACTTCGGGAACCTGACGGCAATCAGCGGGCTGATCTGAAACTATGGCTTCCTTCCTCCCCTTTTTTCCTTTGTGTTCTTGATCCCTGATGCCAGCAGCATTCACCAAAGGCGAAGAAAGCCGCCATTTGTATATATATTTTAATCACGATTATTCATTCTTTGTGGCCCGGTACAAAATGATCCATGGACCAGTACCAGTCCAGGGCCCGGTGGTTGGGGACCCCTGATTTAAATGACAGAAAGAGAGATTCTGACTGAATATTGGGGACAGATTGAAACAGAAAATGACAGTGGAATTGTGACAGAATGGAACAAATAAATACAATCAGGTATCTTATCACATGATTTCCCAAATGGAAAAATTATTTCTGTAGTTCAGTCTAAGAAATCTAACCATATTCTTACATGCTAAAAAAAAAAACAGTTTTTCATGAGTAAGGAAGAGGAAGTTAAAATCCACTAAGGAGCTGGCAGTATGAAAGTTGGGAAGACAAGGAAGTAAGTTGCTAGCAAACAGGGTTCCAACAGTTTTAACTGCAAAAGATATTTATTCATCAATTCTGTTCGATCTAGTAACTTCATACATTTTTCACAACTTTGTTATTTGTTTGTTAATCTTAAAACCTGTTAATGCACTAAATTCTTTCAATTTTCCCATTAATCTTTCAATTCCCTCTAAGGGATCTTCCAAAACATATACCAAATTATTTGCAAAAACTTTAAAGTCACAAGTCTCCTTTTAAAATTTTGACTCCCACAATCCTCTCATCAAGTCTTATGTTATGAACTAATAAAAACACTTAAATAAAGTTTTAACAAACCTTAAAGAAAAAGCACGGTTCTAATCCTGCACTTCTGATTGGCCGATAATAGCGATATCGGATTGGTCCTTTCTGGGGAATCTGATTGGCTGTTAACGAGCCACTCTCATTGGTTCAAGGGTTTAACACTTCCATGTTTCTCATTGATTAATAGGTCAGCAGCCTGCCCTATAAAAGGGCTGCTGCTGCCCTAGGGTTTTCGCTCTGTTCACGATGATTAATAAAGAGTTGAAGTTCACTGTTCACTGCCTCGTCTCCGTTCCTTGCACCCATGCGCAGAACATAACACTGGCGATGAGGATGGGATGCGGAGAGAGCTGACTGAACACTACAGAGCACCAAACAGAACACGTGGCTGAAGGCGCATCGACAATGGAAACCATGTCCGGTGGCGCCATACCACCCGCTCCATTTGACCCGGCATGAGAAGACTGGGACTCGTACATAGACCGGTTCCAGATGTTTCTAGAGACCAACAACTTGAAGGATGCCACTACGGGGAAAAAGTGAGCAGTGTTCCTGACCCATTGCGGGCCTGCCGTCTTTAAGATGGCCAAGGCACTAGTGAAACCGGCTGAGGTGAAAACCATGGACTGGGATGTCCTCGAGCCCCTTCTACGGGCCCATATGCACCCGCCGTACCAACGCTTGTCCGAAGACATGAATTTTATCAGAGGGACCAGCAGAAAGGAGAGAGCGTTGCAGATTTCATCGCGAATCTCCGGAACCTGGGAGGCCTCTGTGGGTTTACAGACCTCGAAGAAGCTCTGAGAGACCGAATAATTCTGGGATTAGATGACCACACTACGCAGAGCAAGATCATGGCCAAAGGGGACATAGATCTTGCTGATGTCATCAAGGACGCTACTGCAGCAGAAGCAACCAGGAAGTCGGCTGCCCGAATGCGCCGCACCAACGCACTGCTCCGTCAACTCGCCAGCGATACCTCACCTCGCCTAGAGAGGCACACAACAGCGACCCACCACGAAGACCTCGAATCGCCATCAGAAAGTAATGAAGAGGAGGTCAACCGGCTCCGGTCTGAACGTGACCAACGCCATCAGCAGAATCAAAGACTACCGCACCAATGCACGGGTTGTGGGGCAAACCACCTGCGATCAGACTGCAAATTCCTCAACGTGCTCTGCCATTTCTGTGGGAAAAGAGGCCACGTCGGAAAGATCTGTAGAAGCAAGCAAGGATCCAGCCCATTTCAGAGGGGAAACAACTACCGCCAGACCACAGGAAATCACCCTGTGAGTCAGGAACATTTGAACCACCAATGGAACAACCACTCCTACAGAAATAAAACACTGGCCATTTCAACAAGACGAGAAGAGGCACACCAAACCATTACAACCGGTCACGCCTCATCTCTAGATGCAAAGAAGATCCGAGTGAAGGTCACCATCGAAAACCAGCCTTGCGTGATGGAAGTCGATTTAGGATCGTCCCTCTTGATGGTTTCCTGGAAGACTCTTAAACAATTAATCCCTGCCGTCAACTGTGTACAGACAAAGTAGAGTTCCTGGGGTACCTAATCGATAAACAAGGCATCCACCCCACTAATAGCAAACTAAGAGCAATCAAGAACACCCCAAGACCCAGATTAAAGGACTGATCTCCAAGCTTTCCTGGGGCTCATTAACTTTTACATCTTCTTGCTCCAGAAAGCAACTGTAGCTGAGCCCCTACATAGACTCCTAGACAAAAAAGCAACCTGGGTCTGGGGACACCGCGAGGAGCACGCATTCCGACAAGCGAAAAACTTACTAACCTCAGATGCTGTTTTAATGCAGTATAACGAGACTCTGCCTTTAACAATTACATGTGACGCGTCACCGTTTGGAATAGGAGCCATTTTGAGTCATGTTACCAAATGGTAGTGTGGCCCCTATTGCCTATTTTCCAAGGACCTTATCAAAGGCTGAACATAACTATAGCCAGATTGACAAAGAGGCTCTTGCTGTTGTATCTGCTGTGAAACGATTTCATGAATATGTGTATGGACAAGTTTTTACTGTTGTTACCGACCACAAACCTTTGCTAGGGATTATAGCGGGAGACAAGCCAACCCCCTATATATTGTCACCTAGAATGACTCACTGGTCGGAGTTTTTAGCTGCGTACAACTATAAATTACAGCACCGCCCGGGAAAGCCATTCCCCACGCTGATGCATTGAGCCGTGCCCCACTTCCGGAAACCATCGACGACCCAGCTCCAACCCTTACGACACTCCAGATTGAAATGCTACATTCACCACCGCTAACAGCCAGAGACATTGCGATCAAAACAAAACGAGATCCTGTCTTGGCGTGAGTTCTTAGCTGGGTCGAACGAGGATGGCCAATAGAACAAACCTCTGACGACTTCACCCCTTTCAGAAACTGCAAACAGAACTTTTTTCACAAAAGGCTGCATCCTATGGGGAGATAGAGTTGTCGTCCCAGAGCGGTTACAATGAGCAGTATTGAAAACATTGCATGACGGTCACCCCGGCATCGTGCGAATGAAAGCGCTTGCACGAAGCTATGCGTGGTGGCCAGGCATCGACAAACAGATTGAAGCCTGGGTAAAGACTTGTTTAAAGTGCCAAGAAGTCAGCAGTGCCCCACCTAGAGCAACTCCAACAGAATGGGAAACCCCCCGGGGGCCGTGGTCCCGCATCCACGTTGACTTTGCGGGACCTACTAAAGGACATACGTTCCTCCTAACAGTGGATGCCTATTCCAACTGGCTCGAGATCCACGAAATGAAGAATACTACAACCGAGTCCGTCATCCGAAAATTGAATAGGCTATTTGCAACGCACGGGCTGCCAGATGTTCTGGTCTCCGACAACGGACCCCAGTTCACCGCCCTGGCGTTTGAACAATACTTAGCGGACCGGGGTATCCGCCATGCGCTAACTTCGCCGGCGCACCCTGCAGCTAACGGCAGGGCTTGCAGCTAACGGCAGGGCCGAGCGTATGGTACAATTTGTTTAAAAAACTCTCCACAAAATGGACTATGGGGACATTGACGAAAAAATAAACAGAATACTCCTACTCCAACACATCACTCCGCACAGCGTCACCAACAAGACCCCAGCTGAACTATTGATGGGACGCAAGCTCCGTTCCCACCTCGACTGGCTTCACTCATGCTACGAGCCAGAGAAACCCTGTGGATCTAGCGGAAAATGCCGTGAGTTCAAGGTAGGCGACTTAGTTTTCACCAAAAACCTCTCTGGCGAAGCAACCGTAATTCAAACCACCGGACCCAGATCATACCGTGTGCAAACCTGCGACGGTAAAATATGGAAACACCATATAGATCAGCTTCGCTCTAGGCTACAACCAATTCCCGCGACTCCTGTGACTCCCAAACTGAGGGGGGAGGGGATGTCGAAGAAACCGAATTCGAGATGGTGGAAAGCAGAAGCGAAGGAAGTCAGCAATCGTGCACAATAAATGAAGAAGAATCAAGGAGGGGAGTGTCCTCGCCACAGAGGAATACCTCAACAGAGGCTAGCCCACAACAATGACAGAATTAGCGGCACCGAGTCGTCCAGTGAGAATGCGGAACCACCTGTACCAGATCTGTCCAAAAACGTCCCACCGAAACCGGACTACAGACAGGAACCGGTGGGACAACGCAAATCTAATAGACAGTTAAAACAACCTACATATGTTAGGGATTACGTCACCACACCCCTCAAACGGAACCCGGTGGGAAGGGGTGTTATGAACTAATAAAAACACTTAAATAAAGTTTTAACAAAACTTAAAGAAAAAGCAGGGTTCTAATCCTGCACTTCTGATTGGCCGATAATAGCGATATCGGATTGGTCCGTTCTGGGGAATCTGATTGGCTGTTAACGAGCCACTCTCATTGGTTCAAGGGTTTAACACTTTCATGTTTCTCATTGGTTAATAGGTCAGCAGCCTGCCCTATAAAAGGGCTGCTGCTCCCCTAGGGTTTTCGCTCTGTTCATGATGATTAATAAAGAGTTGAAGTTCACTGTTCACTGCCTCGTCTCCGTTCCTTGCACCCATGCGCAGAACATAACATCTTATATCTCTGTTCAAAATTCCAGTAACTAAAATGAAGCAAAGAAGAGACAGTGGGCAGTTCTGTCTTGTTCTTTTTTGTATATCGCATGGTTTTTGTTGGACCTTCATTAACAATAATTTGTGCTTTCTGTGAAGTATAAATTGACTTGATTCATTTTATAAAATTTTCTTCAAAATCCATTTCTTCCAAAGGTTTAAATAGAAAATCCCAGTTTAAATTGTCAAAAGCTTTCTCTGCATCTAAAAAAAACTAATGCAGTTTATTTTTATTGTGCTGGTCCAAATATTTTAGAATGTCAAGTTCTGACATTGACTATTAATTTTACGTAAAAACCCATATTGATCTTCATGAATAAATTATTCCAAGACTATTTTCAATCTATTAGCTAGGATCACTGTGAACAACTTATAATCATTATTCAGGAATAATATTGCCTATAATTTCTTTCTTATTACAGTCAAATTTTGTCCCTCTTTTGGTATTAATGCTATATTAGCCTGTCTGGCATTTTTCCTCCCTGTTAAATAGAATTTGTAGGTGAGCCTCCAAATATTTATAATAGGAGACTGATCATCCTGTCATGGAATTTTTCATAATTTAGTATTTTAATAGCCTGATAGCCTAACTTCCCTTATTGTTATGGGTCCATTCATAATAGTCTTTGTTTCACTGTAATTTTTGGTTATTTTTAAATATGCATCCATTTTCTCCAAGGAAATATCATGTTCTTTTTACAAATTAGAATACTACTGCTAAAACACTTTTTGTATAGCCACATTCTATGTTAATACTATAATGCAATTTTGCAGTTTCAATATAATTTCCTTTCTTTCTTTCTTTCTTTCTTTCTTTCTTTCTTTCTTTCTTTCTTTCTTTCTTTCTTTCTTTCTTTCTTTCTCTTTCTTTCTTTTGTTAATTTCTCTGGTTTGTTTGATTTTTTTTTTGCTTTGAATAGTTCAATTTTATTTCCATTTCTTTTATTGGTAGTACTGACAGCAGATGCTGTAAAAATTTAATTCAATGAGAAATACTAATCTTCTCTGGCAATTTCTTTAATTCTTCTATTTTTTTTCCTTTATATCTCTTGCAAAATAACGTATTTCTTATTTTGCTTTGTCTTTTTAATTTCAGCGCTGTATTGTATAAAATAGCATCTAATAAAAGCTTTTCTTGTATCCCAAACTATTTTTAAATCAGTGCCTTTATGTTTTTTAAAAAAAAAATCTGTTATTTATTTTTGACAATTCTTCATAATTGTTTTTTTTTTTTTTTTTTTTAAATCATTTAATTCCATGTAAAAAGAAATGGCTTTCCTTTTATTCCCAAACTCACGGGGATACAAATATCACTTTTCAGAGGTCACTTTCTTTATTTTACTTTCTTCTTTTACTTTTTTTTCTTTCTTTGCAATTTTCTTCTTTCTATTTCTCCTTTTTCAGAGTGTATGTATTTACTTTTACTATTGTAATTAAAATCTTTAATAAAAATTTCTGGGAGGAAATTTGGCTTCAAATGTTACAGGAATTTATTTTGCTTATTGCCTCATATAAATGTTAGTAACTCACTCTAGCCTAATTTCAAGACACTACAGTAGTGATGACAAACGTCTAAAATCTTGGGTGCAGAATATTTATTTTTATTTATTTATTTGATTTGTCAATCGCTTACAGGATAATAGATATAAGCATAAACATGAATAAGAATACAGGAAATAGGTACGAATAAATGGGGACAATAGGACAGGGACAGTAGGCACGATGGGGCACTTATGCACGCCCCTTACAGACCTCTTAGGAATGAAGTGAGGTCAATAATGGACAGTTTGAGGTTAAAGGATTGGTGGGTTAGAGGATGTAACAACAGAGTCAAGTAATGCATTCCAGGCATTGACCACTCTGTTGCTGAAGTCGTACTTTATGCAATCAAGTTTGGAGAGGTTTACATTGAGTTTGTATCTGTTGTGTGCTCCTGTATTGTTGTGGTTGAAGTTGTAGTCATTGACTAGTAGGACATTGTAACAGATAAAGCCCATCTGGGTGACATATGTTTCCATTTGTAGTTTCAGTGTCCCATTTTCTTTTTTCTTTTTAAACAAATTTTATTAATTTTACAGAAAACACAATACACCAACATACAAAACACAAAACATAAACAAAACTAAAAGATCTTTTCTGAAGGCTGTCTGATCTAGGCAACGTTTCGATGAAGTCTCATTCATCATCTTCAGGCTTGGTCTTCAGCTCTATGCTTCTCAGAGCGATGTGAGCTTGCAGCTGCTTCTTCTTTTAACTGCTAGTGGGGGTGGGACTTGATTGGGTGGGGGCTTGGCTGTGTTCTGATTGGGTGGGGGTGTGTTCTCATTGGTTGGGGGTTTGGCTGTGTTCTGATTGGTTGGGGGGTTGGCTGTGTTCTGATTGGCTGGAGGCGTGTTCTGTTCAGGTGGGGGCTTGATTGTGCTCAGGTTAGTCTTAGTTGCTGGAGGGTTTGAGCTGGTGAGCTGTGATCTTGCTGTTTGGCTTCGAGTTCGTGGTCGTGCTGCATCTTCATGGTGGAGGTCAGTTCGCTTCATGTATGGCTCAGAGGGGTTTGAGGTGGGTAGTGATGCAGCTGCAGTGCGGCTTCTGGTCCGTGGTCGTGTTTCATCTTCTGTGTGGGTGTGAGTCTGCTTTCTACGTGGAAGTGGGGTGGTGGCATCTTGTGTGGCTCTCAGGGGTGTGGGTCTGGTGTCATTCTTCATGTTAGGTACGCGTCTGTTCATGAGGGCGGGTTTCCAAATAGCTGGTAGGCGGGAGGCTATTGGAAACCCGCCCTCATGAACAGACGCGTACCTAACATGAAGAATGACACCAGACCCACACCCCTGAGAGCCACACAAGATGCCACCACCCCACTTCCACGTAGAAAGCAGACTCACACCCACACAGAAGATGAAACACGACCACGGACCAGAAGCCGCACTGCAGCTGCATCACTACCCACCTCAAACCCCTCTGAGCCATACATGAAGCGAACTGACCTCCACCATGAAGATGCAGCACGACCACGAACTCGAAGCCAAACAGCAAGATCACAGCTCACCAGCTCAAACCCTCCAGCAACTAAGACTAACCTGAGCACAATCAAGCCCCCACCTGAACAGAACACGCCTCCAGCCAATCAGAACACAGCCAACCCCCCAACCAATCAGAACACAGCCAAACCCCCAACCAATGAGAACACACCCCCACCCAATCAGAACACAGCCAAGCCCCCACCCAATCAAGTCCCACCCCCACTAGCAGTTAAAAGAAGAAGTAGCTGCAAGCTCACATTGCTCTGAGAAGCACAGAGCTGAAGACCAAGCCTGAAGATGATGAATGAGACTTCATCGAAACGTTGCCTAGATACTTCCAATCTTACGCGGGAGAAAACCCGAATAACCAAAGATCCACATACAAATACCCGCGAGAACCTCAGAAAACATATATATATATATATATAAACCAATTTTATCAATTTTATAAAAACAATGCACAAAGAATCAAGGCATAACAGCTTATAAATTCTTTTCTAAGAAAAAATAATAAAAGAAGAAAACCAATAGAACATAATAATTCCAAATTATAGCATCAATACTTTATCTATTTAACTTCATATCTTATCCCAGCTTCTCCTTTTCATCCAAATTATTTCTTGTTAATTAAACAAAACCTTTATATATCCTTCCATATCTTATTACCTTTCAATAACATTCTTTGTCTGTTCTATTTCCAACTATCCATTCATCTTTTTTCTTTTACTATACTTCTCCTATACACCAATTGGAGTAACGTCTTTAACTCATTACCCTAACTTAAAAGTACTTCAAATTACAATTTTTCTTGGAATTCTGTTTAATAGATTCTAAAATTACACAATGAATTTTATACTCTAAATATACATATAAAAACACAATCTTATGTACCCTCCAGAATCCCTCTTTTATCCTAAATTAAATTCATCCATTGTCTCTGAATAAACTTTTTTCCTTTAGATCTTGCTTCCCACCATTGAGGCTTCTCCCCCACCCATTCTCTCTTGCTTATTCTTCTCCTTGCCCTTTTTACCCCTTTGTCTCTCCTCCTTCCTTTTCTTACTCCCTTTCCTTTGCTTTCTAACCTTGCCTCCACCTTTCCGCTCATTTTTCTCTTTTTTGGTTGTTTTTTCAATTCTTAAAATCCCCCTTTTCTTATCCTTTTTCTCCTCCTTCCCGGAAAGAACCCATTGTTCATCAAAGATGGCTTCTTCTTCCTCTTCTTCCCAGTCCTTCTGCTGCGTAGTCAACTTTTCATAAGTACATAACGCCATTTCTAAAAATTGAAACAAAGTGCCCAAAGTATCTTCCTTTTTATATTTTTGATATTCAGTCTTTAGTTCATCCACAAGCGATGCCATCATGAAAAGAGAAACTTTTCCCAAAACAACCACAAGTATTTTTAATCAAAAATAATTCAAAAAAAGTTCCAAAAATTAATACTTTTCTTCCTTCTTCTCTTTCTCTTTCTGGGGTTAATGTTTAATCAAAGAGGTCCAATTTCCATATACCTTTCTTTGGGATTCTAGGCAATCTCCTCCTTTTTCAGCTTCTGCTCCAATTTTTTTTCCTCTCCCTTCCCACTTGCAACATCAATTTTAAATAATCAGAAATCCATACCTCTAATAAGGGTTTTCCAATTTCTTAAATTTTTCAATGTCCAGGAACCCTTCCGTACCTTAGCTTCAACTTTCAGAATAATTCACCTTCAATGTTCAAACATATTTCATATCTGCTGTTTCCATGGGGTGGGAGAGTGAAGAGAAAAAAAAAAAGTTCCCTTTAACAGCTTCTCCGCCGCTTTCGATCTTCTTAGGGATACAATGTATCCTCCAGCAATTCAAACAGCTCAGTTCCAACAAATTTGAAAGATGTTACTTGACCCGGCTCAGACAGCACTTTCACTCTTCTTGCTTCCTCCAGCACAATCTTACCCGGTTGCTGGCTTCTTCGTGGCGGCCATTGCTGACCGCCGCTCCACCGCCTTGGGAAAAAGGGGTTTTTCAGGATGAGGAGGGGGTCTGTGACACCCCCAATTCCCTGTCCAGCTCCCCTCTCTCTTCGGCTGTCCCTACAGGGCAGCCATATCCCCCTGACCCATCTGGATCGGGGATACCTCGGCGGCTAGCACAGCAGGAATCGTGAGCGGTCGCAAATTCCTGCTGCCCCAAAGCCACGCGAAACCGGAAACTCCAGTGTCCCATTTTCTGAGGTGGGTGGGTGCTGAACCTTTTCGTGTTTCAAAGAGTCTATGACCAAAATAGGTTTAAGGTCTTGTAGAGATTTTAAGGCACTTGTTTCATCTATTTATTTATTTATTTATTTTTTAAAAAGAGAGGAAAACATGAGCCATTTGTTATTAGTTGTTAAATACCTCCAATTTACAATGCTGAGCAAAATTTACTGCTATGGATGGAAATGGCTTCTACACTTGATTTTTATTCGTCTCCATACTGCACTTTCAATAAAATGATTTTCAAACAAAAGACTCAAAGGATAAAAATGCAAACTTCATAGCAGTAAAGTTTGCCACCATCTCCAGGAAATCTCAATAAAACCTGCCTGTTTTTAATCATTGTGACCACATTGTTGTCAAATAAGAAAGCTATTGTAGCTAGGCTGCAAACATATGGACAAGCACTAGATGGAAAAAGAGAGGTAGGATTTAGTCTCTGTTTTTGCTACCAGATAATGTTTTTCTGAAATTGTTTTAGATACAATAGTTCTACAATAAAATTAACAAGCTAGAAATCCGACCAGGAAAAGTGAGATGTTATTATCATCAAAGGCTTTTGCTCTGATACTTGCAACCTACCTACCCCAACTGTTAAGGTGTGGGTGAGAGACATGTGGGAGACTCTGAATGCTTAACTCCTTTATTGCATTGTTCAGAACAAAAGACAGCAGCCATGGCAGCTCCCTTTACAGCGAAGCTGCTGGCAGCTACAACCAGTGATGGCTCTTAAAATTCCCACCGCCACAGACCAACCAATTAGAGGTGACTATGTAAATATCTAATATCTACCCCTCCCCACCTGGTCTGGTCCACCCAATTCTGTCCTGCCTAGTGCATGTAACCACATAAGTAGGCGGGACTCTTATGGATGCGACTGGATCTGCGCAGTTCAGTCATTGGCTAGTGTTTGAGTTGTTCGGATGAACCTAACTTTTCTCCTACCCCCTCCCCTGGAAACTCCTGGAACCTTCTCATTAGGGTGGCCATTTTACCTCCACTAGATGCTGCCCTTTCGCTATCTCCCCAAGCCTGTTCCTGCCTTTGTGTGTCTGGTAAGTGTCTGCTAATTCTGTTTGGTGTTTTCGATGTTATTCTTAGCTGCAGCAAATGCTTAACTCCTTTATGGCATCGTTCAGAACAAAAGACTGCAGCCGTGGCAGCTCCTTTTACAGCAGAGCTTCTGGCGGCTACAACCAGTGACAGCTCTTTAAATTCCTGCCACCGCAGACCAACCAATCAGAGGTGACTATGTAAATATCTAACACCAACCATATCTTTAAGCATCATGAAACTGAAATCAATTTAAATAAAGGCTGAATAGAGCAGTAGGAAATCAAATTTCCCTCTCTCTGGTTATCCTCCTTGCCTTTGTTGTAAATCAGCCCATTGTGCCTTCCTGACATTTTGTCCCCAGGCAAAAGCCACATTTGCTTTTAACCTTTGCAAATTAAAACAAGTTTGGAGTGCACTTTGATTCAAAGCCGTGGTTCCATTTATTTTTGATTTTGTTTACTCAAGCAATTCCCACTCCATCGCATCAAAGTTTGGTATTCACGGTTAAGCACTGTTAATCTGCATGATGAATATAACAAAGCTTATGAAAGAATCCCAAATGGACAAGCATGATAAGAGATGAGACAAAGCACTTGGCAAGACTCCAAGTATACAGGATATTTTTGTATCTGGATTCCTTAATTGCTTGCAGACAAAATATGACTAATAGGATGGCTTAAAAGTATTAAGACTCCCCTGGTGGGATTTTTCTTCTGTTTCAACCCCCACTCCCTCTGCATTACAAAAAGAATATGCTAATAATTTATCCCATTAGTAAGAATTCTCTTTCTCTTGTTTTGTTAAACCACATTTTATTTGAAACTTATTTTTAGCCAAATTGCAACTTTTTGCAATATTAAAGTGCAGAGAAGTAGGAGCGTGTTTGTACCCATAAGCCATCCAGTCTTTGCATGGATTTCCAGAAAATGCTTGCAGATCCTCAAGGACTTTAAACATTGCCTATTACTGCTCCATCCTCTCCTCTTCTTGGTGGGACTCAAGAGGCATCTAAGAGGGAGTGTAGTTTGTGTACATTCATTGTACAATGCAAAGAAACCAGGGGAATTGCTTGTCCTGGATTAAATCCCAGGCTTTTCCCTGAGACAGGATAGGGCTTGAAAAAAGTGTTTTTTCAAGAGGCAAATGAGCCTTTCTGGCTTTTCTTTGAAGAATTTTCGCTTCTCATCCAAGAAGCTTCTTCAGCTCTAACTGGATGGTGGGGAATGGAAGGATTTATATTCCTTGCAGACAGCAAGACAATTCCTTCTATTAAGTTCTGTGCATGGGCGCAAAGGATGGAGATGAGCTGGTGAACAGTGAACTTCAAACTCTTTATTTACATGTGAAAACAGCTCAGCTCAATGGCCGCAATGGGACCCTTTATATAGGCAAACCCTTAACTTATTTAACCAATGAAACACGGGGAGCACTAGCTCCATTAACCAATGGGAGAGGCTCGTTAATAGCCAATCAGATTCTCCTGAACGGACCAATCCGATGTCGCTATTATCGGCCAATCAGAAGTGCAGGGCCAGAACCCTGCACTTTGCTTCAAGCTCTTAATAATCTTTATTTAAGTATTTATTGATTCACAACACCCCTTTCCCCCGGGTTCCATTTAAGGGGTGCGGTCACGTAGTCTTTGAGGTAGGCAGGTTGTTTTCATTGTCTATTTGATTTGCATTGTTCTCCCGGTATTTGGCTACAGTCTTGTTGGGGTAGGACGTTCTCTGGTGAAGAGGGTGCCTCCTGTTCCGTATTCGAATTTTCGTTGCCGCTACTGCTCTTGGCATCTCTTTGAGGTGAGGCCATCCCCATTCCGGATCCATCACGTGCTGCCTCTGAGCGGTCATTACTTCCGCTTAAACTTTCTGCCGCTTCAAATTCAGCTTCCTCGGTATCTCCTCCCCCCTCGGTTTGGAAATCAGGGGGCTCGGAGATCCCCGATTGTAACCTTGAACGCAGCTGATCAATATGGCGCTTCCATATTCTATCATCGTGACATTTCACGCGGTACGATCTAGGGCCAGTTACTTGTACTACAGTTGCCTCGACCCACAACGGATCGCCCGAAAAGTTCCTAGTGAAAACCAAGTCGCCTACCTGGAAGTTATGGCATTTCCCGCTGGAACCGTGTGGTTTTTCAGGTTCATATGATGGATGCAGACGGTCGAGGTGGAAGCGGAGCTTCCGTCCCATTAACAACTCGGCGGGAGTTTTATTGGTGACGCTGTGCAGTGATATGCTGCAAAAGGAGTATCCGGTTAATCTTGTCTTCTATATCGCCATAGTCCATTTTATGCAAGGTTTTCTTGACGAATTGTACCATGCGCTCGGCCCTTCCGTTGGCCACAGGATGCGCCGGCGAAGTTAGCGCATGGCGAATACCGCGGTCTGCCAGGTACTGTTTGAAGGACAGCGCGGTAAATTGGGGCCAGTTGTTGGATACTGGAACGTCTGGTAATCCGTATGTTGCAAAGAGTCTGTCTAGTTTCCTGATGACTGATTTGGTTGTTGTATTCCTCAACTCATGGATTTCAAGCCAGTTCGAGTAGGTATCCACCGTTAATAAAAATGTGTGTCCCTTGGTAGGTCCCGCAAAGTCCAGATGAATACGGGACCATGGTCCCTTCAGTGTTTCCCATTCAGTCGGGGTTGCTTTCGGAGGGGCGTTGCTTACTTCCTGGCATTTGTGACAAGCTTTTACCCATGTCTCGATCTGCTTGTCGATACCTGGCCACCACACGTAGCTTCGTGCGAGGGCTTTCATGCACACGATGCCGGGGTGGCCATTGTGCAAGGTCCTTAGTATCGCTGGTCGCAACCGCTCTGGGATGACAACTCTATCACCCCAGATAATGCAGCCCTTCTGGGAAAATAGTTCCGTTTGTCGATTCTTGAATGGGGTGTAGTCGTCAGGTATCTGGTCCAACGGCCATCCCCGCTCGACCCAACTGAAGACTCGTGCTAAAATGGGGTCGTGTTTCGTTTCCATCGCGATATCTCGGGCTGTTAATGGCGGCGTTCGAAGTGTCTCGATCTGCAGTGTAACTGTCGGAGTGGGCTCATCAATGGTCTCCGGAAGAGGTGCACGGCTCAATGCGTCGGCGCGGGGAATGGCCTTCCCCGGGCGATGTTGCAACTTGTAATTATATGCCGCCAAGAATTCTGACCAGCGAGTCATTCTGGGAGATAATATATATGGTGTTGGCCTATCTCCCGTTATTATTCCCAGCAAAGGTTTGTGGTCAGTCACTATGGTAAAGGCTCGGCCATACACATATTCATGAAATCTCTTAACCGTGGACACAATAGCAAGGGCCTCCTTATCAATTTGACTGTAATTGCGTTCTGCTTTTGATAACGTCTTTGAGAAACAGGCAACAGGGGCTTCACTCTCGTTTGGCAAAACATGGCTTAAAATGGCGCCCACTCCGAATGGAGATGCATCACACGTGATCGTTAAAGGCAAAGTCTCGTTATACTGCATCAAAACAGCATCAGAAGTCAATAAATTTTTCACATGTCGAAACGCCTGTTCTCTGTGTCCCCATATCCAGGTTGCTTTTTTGTCCAATAAACGATGTAGGGGTTCAGGTACGGTTGCTTTGTGAGGCAGGAAAATGTTATAAAAATTGATAAGGACCAGAAAAGCCTGGAGGTCGGCCTTGTTCCGGGGTTTTGGGGCCCTAAGTTTGATTGCCCTAAGTTTGTTATCGGTGGGGTGAATGCCTTGACTATCAATTAAATATCCCAAAAATTCTACACGATCCGTACATAAATAACACTTGTTTTTTTTAACTTTGAGACCGGAGTCTTTAAATCTCTGGAGAACCAACGTCAGGCGTTCCTTTAGTATTTTCTGAATTGGGGCAGCGATTAACACATCATCAAAATATGGGACAACACCTTTTATCCCTTGTAATAGCCTTTCCATCAAGCTTTGAAAGATTCCCGGGGCTACGCTCACTCTGAACTGGAGTCGGTTACATTTAAACGCACCTTGGTGCGTAACAATCGTTTGGGCCTCTGCCGTTTTTTTGTCAACAGGCAGTTGTTGGTATGCCTGGGCTAAGTCTAGTTTAGCGAAGACTTTTCCGCCCCCCAGGGAATGGAGGAGGTGTTGCACCACTGGTACCGGGTAAGTGTTTTGTTGAAGGGCGTGGTTCAGGGTGGCTCGGTAGTCCCCACAAATTCTTATCGATCCATCCGGCTTGATGGGTGTTATGATTGGGGTTTCCCAGGGAGAGTGATCGGTTGGTTCGAACACACCCTGGGCTATTAATTTATCAAGCTGCTCATCAATCTTTGGTTTAGGGCAAATGGAACTCGACGAGGCTTAAGGCAGATGGGAGCTATTTCGGGATTGAGGTTAAATGATATCGGGGTCCCCTTGTACTTGCCTAATTTTTCTTCAAAGACGTCCTAGAATTCGTGGACGAGGTCTTCTTCCCAATCGCTGCTGCAGGTTCGGTGAATGCCGGCTACTTCAATTCCGAGTGGAGCGAACCATTGGAGGCCTAACAAACTAGGCCGATCCCTGTCGATTACAGTCAGGGGTAGGAATGCTGTACTGTTCTTAAATGATACCCGGACTCGGTTGGATCCAATGACCGGGATTCGATTTCCTTGATAGTCCTTGAGTATGAGTCTTTGGAATCTGAGGTCTTGCCTCCGGATAGTGGGGATGAGCTGCTTGAGGATCTTCCAGGAAACCATCGAGAGGGACGATCCTGAATTGACTTCCATCAGGCAGGGCTGGTTTTCGATGGCCACTTTCACTCGGATCTTTTTGGCGTCAAGAGATGAGGCGTGGAGAAGGCGGAGCTTCGTTCCGGCGATACAGCTGCGATCTCGGGGCTCTGAGATCGTAGCTGATATTTTCGCCCCTGGTCGGTCCTAACGGACCTAAACCGTCCCGTAGAGACGGTGATCGTGAAGGGCATTGTTCCAGGATCCCAGAGATATTGCAAAATCTCTGGTTTGATCCGGAAGAAGCCCTTTTGCTGGCGGCGGAGAGGCAGCCTCCATAGCTGCTGAAGTCGGGACAGCTCCGAAAAGAAAGTGATTGGAGTGAAGTGTGTCGGCTGGGTGAGAAAAACTCTTTTGTGCTGTAAATTTGCTAAGGTTGGAAAGTTCATCCGATATAAAGAAGAAAGCTGTGAGATTTTTTTTTGACTGAAATTGTTTTGAGCGGCGTTTTTTAAAGTGATGTCAAATTGAGGCTTGGCTTTTTTTTTTTCTTTATACTTTTTGGGAAAGATTTTACTGTGACTTTGTAGGTAACCGGATTGAATTTTCTCTTATATATATTTTTATGCTTCCTTTGATTTTATGCTTCTTTTGATTTTTTAACTTTCTTTAGGATAGAGGCTCCCTTTGGCTATTTTTTCTTTTTTTTTCTGTATATATTATTCCTTTTTTCTGGCGGGCGGGGAGAAAGAGCATTAAGAAACTTTGTAACACTGCCAACTAGAGGCTTGAAAGTATCTTTATGTGAATTGGAGAGAACTGCAAAAAGACCTCATTTCAAGGACTTTTTAATGTGATAAGATAGAGGGAGAGCACAGCAAAATATTATTGCAGGTGCTTTCCTGGACTGTTATCAACAATACTTGAGGTTTGGCTTTGAAGCTGCTGGAGAAGAGAGTCATAACAAGAGCCTTGGATAAATAACAAAGTGCAGTGTGTCTTCTTATATATACCCCATTCGCTAGCCTTCTTCTAAATTTTAATTTTAGTAATATTTTTATTTTTGCCTTTTATTTTAAAGGGAAAGCCTCAGAGTTTTTTCTTCTTTATTTTTCTTTTCTTTTTTATTGGGACCTTTTTGCTTTTCATATTTATGTTTTTGGACTACTTTGTTGTTGAGGTTGTTTTTTTTTTTGTTTTTTTTTGGATTATTGAGACTTTTTAATTGGATTAAGGTGTGAAGAATATGAAGGAACTTTTTGGTTTTTTTCTTGTTTTTTCTCTTTTTGCTTTTTCTTTTTTCCTTTTTCTTTTGCTCCTAATCAATATTATTATTTTTGGATTTGTTTGTTTTCTCCTTTCTATTTTTTCCTTTTTTATGGTGGACTATCTCATAATTGGATTAGGGTCTAGAAGAACCTGAAGATCTTTCTTCTTCTTTTTTTCCTGTTTCTTCTGTGGTTTTGTGTTTTTTACTATTGGAGTTCTTCATTTTGGATTATAATTGGCTGCTCTACCAGTTGGATTAAAACTCAAGAAGAACTTGAAGTTTTGGAAACATTGAAATGAGCAGGAAACCAATACCATCTGGCATTTCTGCTTCTACCTCTGCTTCCCCACCAGTTGGAGGACAACGTTTAATTCAGACAATGTTGAAGCAAGATAAGGAACAAGAAAAAATAACTTTACAGATGATTATGCAAGGAATCCAAGATCTCAAGACAAAATCAGATATCATTGAACAAAGAACAGGAAATATTGAACAAAGAACAGAAAATATTGAACAAAGAATAGAAAAGATTGAACAAAGAGCAGAAAATATTGAACAAAGAGCAGGAAATATTGAACAAAGAGCAGAAAATATTGAACAAAGAATAGAGAAGACTGATGAAAAAGTGGAAAATATTAAACAAATGATGGTTAAGTATGAGGAGAGATTCCAAAAAATTGAGGAAGAAGGAAAACAAAGAGAGAAGAAGATTGGAAATATTGACAGCAGACTAACAGCGGTTGAACAAGAAAAAGGTGGGATGTTGAGGTGGGAGATGGAAAGGTCAGAATTTTACCTCAGATTTCAAAATATAGAAGAGGAAAAAGGAGAAAATTTGGCAGCGGTAATGATAGAAATTTTGGCAGATGTTTTGGAAATTACAGAGGAAAAGATGATGGATGGAATAGATGAGATATATCGAGTCTATACAAGATATGCGATGAGAAATAAACTACCCAGAGAAGTCCATATTAGATTTACCAAAAAATCCATTAAAACGCAAATATTACAAGTAGTAAGAGAGAAAACACTGAAATACAAGGGTAAAGAGGTTGTGGTTTTAAAACAAATACCCAGAAGAGTGAGAGAGATGAGAAGAGAATATCGATTTCTGACCAAAATACTATTGGAAAATGAAGTGAATTATAGATGGCTGATTCCAGAAGGACTAGTGTTTGGGTGGCAAGAGCAAAGATATAGAATTGATTCAATTGAGAAAGCAGAACTTTTTCATGCAGAATTCTTTGGAGGAAGAAGAGAGGGAATAGAGAAAGAGGCTTTATCAATTGAGTTTCAAGATGAACAACTGGAGACTGAAAAAGAGAAAGGAGCAGCAGGGGGACAGATGGATAATAAAGAACAGCGTGAAGTGAGATCCACGAGAGCTGTTAGACCTAAATATAAAGCATAATTATGGAGGAAAAAAAACTGATTACAATGAATATAAATGGACTTAATTCAGCTGTTAAAAGAAGGAAAACTTTTCATAAATTAAAGAAATTAAAATTTGATATAATTTGTTTACAAGAAGTTCACATTAAAAAACAACATGAACAATTGTTATTGCAGCCAAAATTAGGGAAAATATTTACCTCTTTGACTCAATGTAAGAAAAGAGGTGTGGTTTTATACATTAAAGAGGCTATTCCAGCAAAATTGATTTACACGGATGAAGATGGAAGAGTATTAATGGTAGAAATAATGGACAATAATTTAAAAATACTCTTGATTGCAATTTATGCTCCGAATGATAAACAAGAAGAGTTTTATAAAAAGCTATATATGAAAATAATTGGACTGGACTATGTTAATATAATTATGATGGGAGATTTTAATGGAATTGTGGACAATAAACTGGACTATATAGCAACAACAACAAAGCAAAATAGAAAGGCTCTCCCAAGGTCCTTCTTTAAAATGACAGATGAATTAACTTTAAAAGATATTTGGAGAGAAAGAAATGTTAAAGCTAAACAATATACTTTTTATTCAAATAGACATTTATCATGGTCCAGATTAGATATGATTTGGATCTCAACAGAACTAATATCTAATATTAAAGAAACAAATATTGAAACAAGTACCTGGGCAGATCATAGCCCAATGACAATTAAATGGAAGGGACAAAAAAAAAGATCGAGATGGACATTAAATAATACTATTTTAAAGGAGAAAGATTTTACACAATGGATGGAGAAGGAATTGGCTTTTTTCTTCAGAGAAAATAAAAAAGAAGATACTTCAACCCAAAATGTGTGGGACACAATGAAGGCATACGCTAGAGGTTTGATAATAGATTATACAAGAAAAAAGAATATTAGGAAAAGGCAAGCTTCTAAGGCCTTGGAAGATGAGTATAAAATTCTTGAAAAAGAATTACAGAAAATGCCACAGAAAAAGGATATTAAATTGAAGCTGGATGTAATCAAACATAAAATGGAATTAATAGAGAAAGAAGAACTGGCACAGAAAATTAGAAACTCCAAACAGAATTATTTTGAAGATGCAAATAAACCAGGTAGATGGCTAGCATATAAATTGAGAAAAGAGAAGGAATCAAGAAAAATATTGAAGTTAATAGATGAACAAGGCCAAGTTTGTTATGGGAATAAGGAGAAAAAAGAAATTATTCGAGATTTTTATGGACAATTATATAAACAGGAAAATATTGATGAAGAAAAAGTCAAACAGTATTTACAGGAAGCTAATTTACCAAAGATACCTAAAGAGACTGAAGAAATGCTAGAAAGCAATATAACAATGATGGAACTAAATGAAGCATTTAAGAGACAAAATAATGGGAAAGCACCGGGTCCAGATGGGCTTCCAGTAGAATTTTATAAAACATTTCAAGAATTATTGAGCATCCCATTGTTAGAAGTTATGAATGAAGTTATGATAAAAAAGATGATACCCAAAACATGGTCAGAGGCTTATATTACACTTATACCAAAGGAAGAGACTGACCCATTGCAAATTAAGAATTATAGACCTATTTCTTTATTGAATGCAGACTATAAAATCTTTGCTTCAATCTTAGCAGAAAGACTTAAAAAATATTTAAATAATTTTATTCACTCAGATCAAAATGGATTTCTGCCAAAGAGACAAATTAGAGACAATATGAGAGTAATCTTGGACACTTTGGAATACTATGAGGCTCATCCTGAAAAGCAAATGGCTTTGATATTCCTAGATGCTCAAAAAGCATTTGATAACGTGAACTGGAGATTTATGTTATTATTATTGGAGCAGATGGGTTTAGCTAAAAAATTTATTCAAGCAATAGAAGCTATATATAATAAACAGACAGCAAGGGTAATGATGGAGGGAGAACTTACAGATTTTATTAATATAAGGAAAGGCACAAGACAAGGATGCCCCCTATCTCCTTTGCTATTTGTGTTGACCTTGGAAGTGTTGAATAGAAATATTAGGGATGATAAAAGCATAAAAGGAATGAAAATTAAGAAGGAAGAATTTAAGCTACAAGCTTTTGCTGATGACTTAGCTTTTATTTTGGAAGATCCGCTAGAAACAGCTCCAAAGTTACTGGAAAGGATAGAGGCATATGGAGAGGTGGCTGGTTTGAAAATAAATAAAGACAAAACAAAGATTTTGACAAAGAATATGCTATTGAGACAGAGAGAAGAATTGGCAGATCTTTTGAAAATTCAAGTTACAAATAAGGTTAAGTATCTGGGGATATATTTGACAACAAGATGTAGCACATTAAAGGAGAATAATTATATTAAACTTAAACAACAGATAACTACAGATTTGAAGAAGTGGGAAAACTTGCAATTGTCATTAATAGGGAGAATTTCAACAATTAAGATGAATATCTTACCTAGAATCTTATTTTTGTTTCAAACAATACCAATTAGGCTTGGAAAAGACTATTTTGAAGATTTAAATAAAATCATGTTGAAGTTTATATGGCAAGGTAAAAAAGCGAGAATAAAGCTAAAGCTTTTGCAAGATGCTAGAATTAGAGGAGGTTTTGGTCTGCCTAATTGGGAATTGTATTATCAAGCTGCAAGTTTGATGTGGGTCAAAGAATGGATAACATTAAGGAAACATAGGTTGTTGACATTAGAAGGGCATGACTTGCTGTTGGGTTGGCATGCTTTTTTATGGTATAAGGGAACTAAAACACAGGGTTATTTTAGAAGACATTATGTACGGGAGTTTTTGTGGTTAAATTGGGAGAAGATAAAAAGACAATGTTATTTGAAAATTCCAGTTTGGTTATCGACCATTGAAGCATTTTCCTATCCTATAATCTACAAGAAGGAACAAACAGTTAGATATGGGGAACTTTTGGATGAAAAGGGTGAACTTAAATCGATCCAAAACTTAGAGGAACAAGGTATAAGGATGAATTGGTTTTCATATGCACAAATACACTCAAGGTATGATGAAGATTCTAAAACGGAGGGATTTTATGATAAACAGACTGATTTAGATAAGATTTTGATGGGTACTGATGAGAAGGTGATTAAAAAACTATATGGTTATTTACTGGGAATGAAATTAGAGGAAGAACAAGTCAAAGAAACTATGATTGTTTGGGGGAAGAATTTTGGATATGGGATTGATTTAGAAATGGCAGAAATTGTGGTCTCAAAATTATAAAATGACAATGTCAACAGCATATAAAGAAAACTTGTATAAGATGTTTTACAGGTGGCATTTTCCTCCGACAAGAATAGCAAGAATGTTTAAGAACAAATCTGAAAAATGCTGGAAATGTCATCAGATACCCGGCTCGTATTACCATATGTGGTGGACTTGTGAGGATGCTAGAAAATATTGGAATATAATTCGCATGTGGTTGGAAAAAATGACAAAGAAACATATAGATTTGAAACCAGAGATCTTCTTATTGGGAATTTTACCTGATATATATAGTAAAGATTTGAAATACCTGATTGTAAATGTATTAACAGCGGCCAGGATTGTATTTGCTAAAAATTGGAAGAATGAGAAAATACCATTACAGGAAGAAATTATTAAGAAAATATTGGAATGTGCTGAGATGAGTAGATTGACATTTGAAATTAGAGAACAAGAGGATAAACAATTTTACGAAATTTGGGATCTTTTTTATAAATGGCTAGATGATAAAATACGATAATAGAATATTGAGAATGCTAGATAGTAAGGAATATCTTTATTTTGCTATTATTTTGCTATTTGATATTATATTTATAAAGGATTTTTTAGGATTGATTTGATATGACTAGATGATTTGTTATAGAGTAAACTGGTTTAAAGTATTGTTAGCTCATTAAGCATGAATGATTAAAAATATAGTCAGAAACTTCTTTTTTTTAGTGATATTAGGATATATAAGTTTGGATTGACAATATGAGTTGTTATGTAATGTAATTGTAATTTGAGACTACAGAATGAATGCACAAAAATGATGAACCAACTGACACACTGGATGTACATATAAGAGTTGATGTTTTTATGTTTTGTTTGTCTTGTTTGTTTGTAGAAAATTAATAAAAAAAAAATTTCAAAAAAAAAAGAGATGAGGCGTGACCGATCGTGATCATTTGGTGAGCCTCTTCTCGCTTCGTTGGGTGGTTTAGGGTTTTGTTTCTGTAGGAGTGGTTGTTCCATTGGTGGTTCACGGGTTCTCGCTTCACGGGACGACTTCCCATTGGTTGGTGATAGTTAGCCCCCCTTGAGGGCTGGCTGGGTCCTAGCTTGTTTCTACAGACCCGTCCGATATGGCCTCTTTTCCTGCACACATGGCAGAGCGCGTCGAGGAATTTGCATTCTGACCGGGGGTGGCTTGTTCCACACCTGGCGCTTTGGTACTGCGATTTCTGGCGTTGGTCTCATTCAGACCGAAGTCAATGGACCTCTTCTTCATCGCTTTCTGATGACGATTCGAGGTCCTCGTGGTGGGCTGTTTCAAGCTGTCCCTCTGACTGAGGTGAAATTTCGCTGACGCATTGGCGAAACGGTGCGTGGGTGCGGTGCATTTGGGCAGCCGACTTCCTGGTTGCTTCTGCTGCAGTAGCTTCAGCTATGGCATTTTTAAGGCTAATGTCGCCCTTCACCATTAGTTTACTCTGAGTGCCTGGTGCATCTAATCCCAGAACTATTCGGTCTCTTAGGGCTTCTTCTAAGTCGGCAAATTCGCATAGGCCCCCCAGATTCCGGAGATCCGCTATGAAATCAGCAACACTTTCGCCCTTCCACTGACTTCTCTGGTAAAATTCATGCCTTCTAACGAGCGTTCGCACGGTCGGTGCGTAGTGAGCCCTCAGCAGGGGTTCGATGACGTCCCAGTGCATAGACTTTACTTCTGCCGGTTTTGCTAGTGCCTTGGTCATCTTGAATACGGTTGGCCCGCAATGAGTTAGGAATACCGCACGTTTCTTTCCGGTAGTGGCATCCTTCAAATTGTTGGTCTCCAGAAACATATGGAAGCGATCCATATATGAGTCCCAGTCTTCTTGTGCCGGGTCAAATGGAGCGGGTGGTATGACGCTGCCGGACATGGTTCCGCCATTGGTGCGTTTCAGCCATGAGCTCGGTTATAGTTCTTCGTCGTTCAGTAAGCTCTGACGTCTCCACATCCCACCCTCGTCACCAGTGTTAAGTTCTGTGCATGGGCGCAAAGGATGGAGACGAGCCGGTGAACAGTGAACTTCAAACTCTTTATTTACATGTGAAAACAGCTCAGTTCAATGGCCGCAATGGGCCCCTTTATATAGGCAAACTCTAAACTTATTTAACCAATGAAACACGGGGAGTGCTAGCTCCATTAACCAATGGGAGAGGCTCGTTAATAGCCAATCAGATTCTCCTGAACAGACCAATCCGATGTCGCTATTATCAGCCAATCAGAAGTGCAGGGCCAGAACCCTGCACTTTGCTTCAAGCTCTTAATAATCTTTATTTAAGTATTTATTGATTCACAACACCTTCCATTCCCCACCCTCCAGTCAGAGCTAAAGAAGCTTCTTGAGTGAGAAGCGAAAAGCCTTCAAAGAAAAACCAGAAAGTCCAATTTGCCTCTTGAAAAAAAAAACACCTTTGGGATAACCATGACTTGGATGACTGAGAATCTCCAAAGACACTTGAATGTTAAGATGCTGTGCCTTACATCAAAGTGGTCTTTACAACATATTCAAAGACTGAAAGATGTTAAAGCAGCTTTTAGGAAGGACCCTCTGTGTCAAGACCAATTAGAAGGGGCAACAAATCCAGGCTACCAAAGTGAAATGTAATATTACAGGGATAGAAAAAGGAAGATAGAAAAAAGATAAAATAACTTTTGTAACTTAACTATCATCTACTCTTACCAATGTTAAGCCTTTAAGGCAGTGCCTGAAGGTTTTAACCTGGCACCCATTCATTCATTGCTGAAGTCATGCAGAACTTAATCTATACTGGTCAGCCTTGAGGTCATTTTCAGAGAACTGTGAATCAAGTTGAATTCTCACTTGGTAAGAGAGGCCTATAGTTTTAAATAATACATCGAGCAAATTTACTGCTGGCCACATAAGAAAGCTGAGAAAGTGACTAAAACCCAAAGAAATACTATTTTGGTCACACCGAAAGAGCTCTGGCTGACAAAGATTTTAATGAAGTAATAAATCCAGCACTTCACTTGAGGTCCACAGACTCCAACATCATGAGTTTGAAATTTGGTGACAATATGGCTGAGGGAGGAAGTAGTGTCTGCAGGGAAGGCAAGGAGGGTTAAGCTGATGTCAGCAGTATCATGGTGTGGTGGCATGAGCTCCACCACTTTTCTACATGTGTTGTGATTTTGTAGGACACATGGAAGGGACAGACTTTATGACTTTATAATAACAGTAGAAAGAGGGTGGGCTTGCAGCATGATGCTGATGAGGTCAGTCCGGTCTTCACCCTTAGCTCCTTTGACTACCATGGTTCAGTGCTGTGATTTTTAGAAATTCACCACCCCTCAAAGAAAATGACAGGGCACTGAATGACAAGTTGCACCTCCTTCCTATCAAATGATGTCCATTGCACTGTCAAAATGTAATTTTGCCCTGAAATTTCAAAAAATCTAATTCTGGGGGCTGGGATGATGTTATAATGATGGCGTTTGGAGGTTACAGGTTTTTCCCCAAAAGCATTCTATTTCCCATTCTCATCCTTAATTCCCAACATTTTTTAAAAAAATTAAAGGGCTTTAAAAAAAATCTTTCCTTTCCTGTGACATCACTATCATTTCTATGTACCCATTTTACTTGGGACAGTTCCAAAGCCTGGTGTATGTTTTCTGCACGAAGCAGAGGAATGGCCCAGATAATCAAATGCATAATGCTTTACAACCCCACTCAATTCAGTGCTTTGATTGATTTTAACAGAATAACAGAGATGGAAGGGACCTTGGAGGTCTTCTAGTCCAAGCCCGTGCTCAAGCAGGAAACCCTATACCTGTGATGGCAAACCTATGGCACGCTTGCAACAGGTGGCACGCAGAGCTATTTGTGCCAGCACGCAAGCTGCAGGCAAACTGTCAGGCATGCGCACTACACATGCTGACAGCTGATTTTTGGGTGGTTTGAGGTCTTTTTCGGCCTCCCAGGGACTTGAGGAAGGCTTCTGCAGGCCTTGCAGGCCAAAAACTAGGCTTGTTTTGTCACTTCCTGTTTTTCTAGAAATACTGGAAGTGATGAAACGGGCCTAGTTTTCAGCCTGCAGAAGCCTGTAGAAGCCTTCCTCAAGCCTCTGGGAGGGCGAAAAAGGCCTCAAACCACCGAAAGTCAGCTGTGAGATGCAGTGCAGGTAAGGGGGTGATGGGGGTGCATGGGTGGGGATTGTGCGTGCATGCAGAGGGGGCATGGGGGGGATGCATTGCTTTCTGGGTGCTGGCACATGAGCGTGAGCGTGCAAGCACGCGCACAATTTTTGGCACAGGAGCCCAAAAAGCTAAGCCACCTATACCCTATGCTATTTAAGACAAATAGTTGTCCAATCTCTTCTTAATTTTTTTTATCCATGTATTATTCTTAATAGTATATTTAGTCCTCGACTTATGGCCACAATTGAGCCCAAAATTTATATTGCTAAGAGAGAAATTTGTTAAATGAGTTTTCCTCCATTTTATGATTTTTCTTGCCACATTTGCTAAGTGAATCACTGCAGTTGATAAGTTAAGTGAACCTGGCTTCCCCATCGCTTATGAGAAGGTTGCAAAGGGTGATCACATGACTCTGCAATGGTCATAACTATGAGTCAGTTGGCAAACGTCTGAATGTAAATCACATTATCGTCAGGATGCTGCAATGATCGTAAGTGTGAAAAACGTTCATAAGTCCCTTTTTTCAGTGCCGTTGTAACGTTGAACGATCACTAAATGAATTGTTGTAAGTTGAGGACTACCTCTACTTTACTGAAGTGCTACCACAATCAATTTAATTCTCAGCACCATCCAAGGAACAAGAGTTAGAATTAGAGACTTAAGAATGGACCTAGCCTTTGTTGCTTGTTGTTTCCCTTTTTTTTCATGGAGAGTTTTGTAACAGGGAAACTTATGTGCTCCCCCCGACCCCCCAATCCCTTGGAGATTCTCTGCAGCAAAAAGCATTGAAAATAAAGGCACTATACTATACAGCGAGCCTCACTGAATAAATCTCAGGTCTCTGCAAGAGTTGAGTTGAATAGAAAACACCAGCAATCCGATCTTCCTTCAGACAACCCGGAGACTGTCATTTCTTTTCTCATTAAGTCTTTATTTTATTTTTTATTTTATTTATTTTGATTTGTCAATTGCTTACAAGATAATAGGTATAAGTATATACATAGTTATGAATACATGAAATGGATACATATAAGAAAAATAAAAGAAACAATAGGACAGGGATGGTAGGTACAATTGGTACGCTTATGCATGCCCTCTACAGGCCTCTTAGGAAGGGGTGAGGTCAATAGTAGACAGTCTAAGGTTAAAGTTTTTGGGGTTTGGGGAAGAAACCACGGAGTCAGGTAGAGTATTCCAGACATTGACCACTCTGTTGCTGAAGTCATATTTCCTGCAATCAAGTTTGGTGCGGTTAACCTTGAGTTTGTATCTATTGTGTGCTCTTGTGTTGTTATGGTTGAAGCTGAAGTATTCATTGACAGGTAGGACATTGCAATGTATGATTTTATATACCATACTTAGATCAGACCGAAGACGGCGTAATTCAAGGTTTTCTAGGTCTAGAATTTCAAGTCTGCTGGCATGAGGTATTCTACAACGAGTAGAGGAGTGGAGAACTCTTCTTGTGAAATATTTCTGGACCTTCTCAACTGTGCTAATATCAGATACGTAATGTGGGTTCCAGACTGATGAGCTGTCTTTGAGTGTTGGTCTAGCAAATGTTTTGTATGCTCCAGTTAGTAGTGTGATATTACCAGAGAAAAAGCTATGTAGAATTAGGTTAACAACTCTTAATGCCTTTTTGGCTATATATTTCCAGTGGGCTCTAGCACTTAGAACATTAGAGATGAGTATTCCAAGGTCCTTTACAGAGCTTGGATCATCAACAAGATCTTGACTATTCAGCTTGTATTTTATTTTCTGATTTATTTATTTGTTTGCTAATATGTAAGAAAGAGCATTTATTTGTTGAGATTTGAAGTTGCTATTTGTTTGACCATTCTGATACATAGCCAAGATCTTTTTGAAGGGTAGCAGTATTGTCTGTGGTATTAAACAGCCTTAATTCAAGCTTTTCCGCGAACTTTGATTTTGGAAAATGTGTTCCTTAAAAAAATTGGTACCTTCAAATCTTCATGTGAAGCTTCACTTAGAGATGTGAAAGAAATATCTTTAACGTAGAATTATTTACAGGATGGAGTAGAAAGGATTTTATATTTGAAATTCAGCACAGATTACGAATTCACACACCTACTTTTAATACAGTCAGGTTAAAAGAAATCTGCATTATTCCATTAATATTAATTTTAAAATACCTCCTTAAGAGGAAAAACAGTAAACATACTCCTCAAACTGCCTCCTAAAAAGATCTTATTAAGTGAATGTAGACAACATTGTTCTCTCTCAGTCTTTCAGGTAAACAGTGTAAAGATGTGCTGTGTGTTGGAATGATGCCTAAATCCCAAGGCAGTTGGCGTAATTTAGAACAGATTGTCATGTACCTAAGGTGAAACAACTGACTCTATCTCATTCTGATATACATCAAAACCCGCTATGAAACTCAAGTGCCATCTGTTGCTCTAATCAGTTGCTCTAGTCCGCTGCAAACTTTGATTGTAAAAACAGCTGCATCCTCTCCTGCCCCAAATTTTCAGCCGTATAAAACATCATAGACATAGAGGGTAGAAAAAGGCCTGTCTGGATATGAGGATGACCCTTACTACCTAATCACAATCTGTTGGAAAAATCAAAGGTTATAGGATCAAAAGGTTGAGAGAGAACAGAGCAGAGGTAGGTGTCAGAGAGCCTGACACCCAGATGATTGACAGTTTAGGCAACTACAGGAGTAGCAACAGGTAACAATGTAATGTTAGAGGCCAACAATGCAATATGATTTGCCAACCTCAGTCATGCCAGATTAAAAAGTTTTGCTTCACCAGTAGAGAATCAAGTTGATGTGGGGCAAATAAAGTTACATAGCATGCAAGGTCAACATGCAACTGACTTTATGAATACATGCAGCTGGAATCTATTTGGTAAACTAAGAATGAGCAAATTAATGATGTGAACACAGCCATAATACATGCATACATATATGTACTCAAGCTAACTCGGAATAGTTTGAGATAAATGCAGGTTATACTGTCTTCATAAAACTTTTTGAAATTCAGCTGCTGTGTTAGAGACTGCACTCCCACAGAGACAAGGGGCACAATTAGCATTTTCTAGGTAGGTAACTGTTTATGCAGTAGATGAGGGGCTCATATAGTTTATTAAAAGAAACTGTTAGGAATAACATTGTTTACCCTAACTGGTTTAGGTAAAATAATAAATATGTAATCATAGTTTATAAGTTAAAGTGTCTGCAACTTTAAATATGGGAATGTAATTAGGGGAGTGGTTGTGAAAGCACTTTAAAAGAAGCAAGACGACAGCTTGCTCTCTCTCTGGCTTTGATGATCCCTAATTACTGCATGGACTCAAGACTGCGTTACTCGAACGGGAGAGATAAACAAAGGACTGATTTGTAAGTGAACTGACATAGGATATTCTACACGGACTTTGCTAACTGAATATCCTTGAATGGACTGACTAAATGATACATGACTAATGGACTGTTATTTTGACTATGCTATGAACTCATAATGGAATAAACTATATTTTTGATAGCACAAGCGTATCTGTTATTTTTACTGTATGTTAACAAACATACAAGTTCATCTCACTCATTTATCTGTGTGCCTATCTGACTAACGCTGCACATTCTGTTTAGCTTGTCTCCTTAACCCTGGTTGGGGAACCCAGGCTTAACAGAAACAACATATTAAGCATATTAAGTTTTAAAAACAGATTACCTACGTTCATATAGTATGCTTAGCCACAAACAAGGTAGCTATGTTTAGGCTCAGTTTATTGCCTAAACTCAGTGAAAGGCAGATAAAATCTACTCAGTTTTTCCTTGGTATCAATTAAGAAAGTCAGAAATGTGAGCAGCCCACAAAGTCTATTGCCAAATGAGTTTTATAGTTCATTTTGAGAGTATTTCAGGATCTTTCTGTCTTACGGACTATATAACTTATTGAACTGATTTCCCATACATCCCCAGTGGGTGAGACCAAAAGAAGGAGACTGGCTCAGTATGCTCTTAAATTAATTAAAACAATTATTTTGATCCTTTTGGGTAAGGCTTGCTCTCAATAGTTAAGCCAGAACTAAGTGATTGTGTATACGTTTGCACCGTTCTTGAAAACTCTCAGGATATTGGTCCAAATTCAGCTGAAGATTAAGTCTGGAAAGACTCCAGTGCTAATAGATCTATATGAATAACATGTTCTTGTGAATTAACATTGCTGGTTTGCTTCACAAAGCTGGCTACTTCACCTGGACTGGAAGTAATCACTATAAGAATTCACACAAAAGCTGGATATGCACAACAGAGTAGGCTAAATTATGAGTTCATTGCTCAGTATAGTGTGCAAACCAATCCAGGGTGGTTAATCTAGTATATAGTTATTAATATAACCCAGGTTGGTTATGTGAAAATAAGTCAGTAACTAAAGTCAGTGAACTATGGGGTTGCTATGTTGGGCATGTCAGACATGCAGATTATAGGTGATTCTGTAATAGCTAGTACTGTGCAATTCAGAGGACTGACTAATAACAAAATATAGCATTATAGTGGAATTATTAAGAGTCACTGACTGAGGTGGGCAGTTATAAAAATTAATTAATTAGTTGGTTAAATTTACAGTCACATTAAAAGTAAAGTGTCCCTTAAATTGAATGCAACTCCTGGTGATTTCTTGGATTGTTTATGTAGCTTTCTTGCAAGCAGTGTGAGAACTAATTTTTTATGAATTTTCTTTAATGTCCCAGTTGTAGTTGCTTTTTATAACTTTTGGGGTGATATGTTCAGCCAGGTTTTGCTTAGGTGTTCAAGCTTCCAGGCTAAAGTTTGCTCTGCTATGCGCAGAGTCACCTTACCAGAATGTTGAAAAGAAATTGCAAGACAAAAGTAATATCCGCTGTAGTTTTCAAAATGAAAATAATAATAGCAATGGGGAATTTTTTCATTAAAAAGGACACCTTTCTAAGCTGTCATATACAAAGATGACATAAACAAAGAAGATAACATCCCTCAAAGTGGGATTGTATCAGCAGCTCAGAACAAAGAGCATATCTAGAAGACATGCTAACAAGATCCCACTCAACATCTTGTATCTTGAAGACCTGTTTAAAATGGCTGATATTACATCATTGCCTTCTACAAACTGCTAATCAGTGAGAGTATTCCTTCTGAACAAACAAGTAAGACTTCTTTCAAAGGCAAGACAGCAGAGATTACAATCATGTGGCAGACAGCAAATTTCCTAAGTCTTGTTTGCAATAGTGGCAGAGTTTATTAATTCAGAGAGATATCAAAATAATACCTCCCAATATCATTTAGGAATATAATTGAAAGTAAATAAACAGACCACTGGTGCCTTAGTATCCTTCCAGATCTCCACTCATTCGACGAAGTTAGTATACGACAAGAATTCCACACAAATAGATGTTATTTTTGTGCCAATAATCAATCAATCAAAATAAATCTGGAAGGGACCTTGGAGGTCTTCTATTCCACCCCCCTGCTTAAGCAGGAGACCCTATGTCATTTCAGACAAGTAGCTATCCAGTGTTTTCTTCAAAACTTTCAGTGTTTAAGCACCTACAACTTCTGAAGGCAAACTGTTTCACTGCTTAATTGTTCTCACTGTTAGGAAGTTTCTTAATTCCAGGTTGCTTCTCTCCTTGATGAGTTTCCATCTATTGTTTCCTGTCTTGCCTTCTGGTGCTTTGGAAAATAAGTTGACCCACCTTCTTTGTGGCAGCTCTTCAAATAATGGAATGCAGCTATCATGTCATCCCTAGCCCTTCTTTTCTCTAGACTAGCCATAGCCAGTTCCTGAAACTGTTCTACATATGTTTTAGTCTTTAATCCTTTCTGCTCTTCTCTGTACTTTTTCCAAAGTCTCAAAACAATAATGAAGAAGATAAAACCAAATAATCCTCTCAACACAACTGCAGACATTTTTATTTGTCACAGTGGGCATCTCAGAAACATACGCATAGAAAATGACTATCTCTTAATTTGATCCTACTCTTCAAGAATTTAGCCCAAGTGTTCCTGAGAGGTTTATTAGGAAAGCTCTTATTTCTGAGTAGCTTTGGAGCTCCCAAACCCTCCACCCACCCACTTTGAGTTCTTAGGTTATTATGCTAGTTGAGTGCCCAAATGCATAATTTCTAAATTCTGCGGTCCATAGGTCTGAGGAATGGCTGAGATGCCAGATACTTTTACTTTTTAAATCAAGATTACTTTGAAAACATAAAAGTCTTCACAAGGCTAACCTACTTAGCAATTATAGCAATGCTAACATGGGGACCTAGAATCAGGTCCATTGATAATGCATGTTGAAAGGCATGGAACTGAACAGTGGGCCTTATAGTCCTTGTTTCAATACTCTTGGTAGTTTTCAAAACTAAGGTTACATTACACTAGCATAGTTAAATCATTTACAGAATGTTGAAATAAGTGCCATGGGAAAATTGAAACTTAGAGGATACTATGATGAAGATGACCTGCACTGATTGCTGGAAAAGGACATCTACAGGAAATGGAGATGATATGGAAGCATGGATAATTGAATGTAGAAAGCCAAGAATGTATATATTGAAGAAGTTTTTTTTTAAAAAAAATCAAGATAGTAGCCACCACCATGTAATCAAAGCCCCATCTCTTTCTTTTTTTAATGTACTGTATATAATGTTTAACATTGCACCCACTTTTTAAATGAGCTTTGATTGCATGGTGATTGCTGTCATTTTGTCTTTTCTGGCCCATCTGCAAAAACCTCTGCATGATGCTTTACCATTAACGTTTGTTTCCCTGCTCTAGTAATTACTCTTATTCTCATTGTATTAAAAGAGCCAGTTAAGGAATGATCTATGTGTTGACTGCTCTTACCAAATACACAAGAAACTGTTGTAAAATCAACTCATGTTAGCAGACATTATTCAACTATCCTCAGAAGGCTCTGGAACTTTCCCTTGAATTTAACTAGTACTATCTCTCAAATCAATACCAAGCCAAATTTATTTAAGTTGACTTAATATAAAGAAAGACTCCATATTATAAATATATATTTCTTGGATACAGGAGAAATGGTCTAAAGAATTCATCTTTGTATGCAGTTTCATTGAAGGGTTTAAACTGACAATCAGCAAAAGGTTCCTTATTTTGTGTCACATTGTGGTAGTGTGGAAAATTAAGCAAGAAAATATTATGAACTTTTCAATTTTTTCAAATTTTCTACATCTACTGAGAGGTAGACGTGCCCTCATTTTGATTTGCTTGAGCATCTTTCTGGATCACTGCTTGGAAAAAGTATGATCGATATTGAGTTGACATGAGTGGCACAAAAATATGTAGTTAGAAAAATCCTTAAATACTAGAGCTGGGCGCACTTTGAAATCGAGGTAAGAAGTGCTTTGCATTTAGCAGGAGCATAGCAGGAATCTCTTCTTCATTCAGGTAGTATGACTTTTTCAGACTTTTATCCAGCCTGAAAATAAGATGCTTTTTAAGGAATCCTCTCAGCAAAACTGAAGCCTTAGAAAAATAACACAACTTTAACAAATAAGGGGGAAGTTGTTTATTTCCAGTTGTGTGAGCCCAAAGCATTTGTTTCAAATAATATTTAAAGCATGCAGAATCTTCTAAATATCAAAGCATATTCTTGCTTTGCTTATAAATCATCCAGATTTTCCAATCATGATCAGAATAGTATTTACCAAAATCTAATTCTAATTATCTCCTTTATTCACAGATCTTCCAGTCGAATAAAGATACATTAATGCCCATTTAATAGTCGGATAGATTTCTATTGCTAAAATGGACTGTTATAATCAAAGTTTGGCCTCCAGCATCAAAGATCCTAAATAATGGTCATCCTACATGATGGTTATAAACATTTGTTTGAACTTGAGCCTGTCTATTGAAAGACATAGCCTTAATTTAAGAACTCCATCTGATTGCAAAATCTGTTGCAACCTTTAACAAATGAGTATGCTAGCAAATTATTTAAACTAGAAACATTTGCAAGTCAATCTGCCTTTTTTATTTTAAGCAGTTAGAGTTTTCAGGTATTCTTCCTCCAGCTTCTAAGCATATATCTAACACAGCTGATAGGTAAGAAAGCTTTTACTCATTACTTCTACAAACAATTATTCCAGAAATCAATCAGCATGTGATCATCTATTCTAAATAATTTCCAAAAGGCAAAACCATGCAATGATTAATCTGTTTGCAATGTACATTTGTACAAATTTCTGTGTCATTATCCAAATTAAGAAAACCTATTATTTTAATACAAGGGAGGAATGCTTGTGTGCATCCATTTTAGCGGTAAAAAAAAAAGCTAATTGAAGAAAATGCCCCCTCTTCAAATATAGGGCCAAAAGGATTATACTGCATATTTTTAAAAGGAGACAGAGCAACAGGGCACCTCAATAATACTCAGTGCCATTTCCAGACATGTTATATAAATAAGGTTATATAAATAGTGCCATGATACTGTTTAATCACTAGATGGCATAGGGCTCAATTATATCATGGTTCTATTCTGTTCTGGTCTGTTCTGTTCTTCCTAATAAAGTTATTTTCTTAGTTGATTTACTAAAGATTAGAAGTTGTACAGAGTTAAGCAACATGATATCTCTGCCTTTTAATAGATGCTGAAAAAATATCAAGATCGCTTATGCATATTTTAACAAAAATTATTATAAATATCTCAGATACCTTTTGTAAATAATGTGTCTAAGAAATATTTATTAGATTTTAAAGAGAGAGAGAGAGAGATGAAACTTCTCCCGCTAATCTTCCTAACTGCCAGTCTCACTTTCATATTTATTGATGAATTAAAATGGTATTTCCCCCTCTCTCCAGAGTTATCAGTTTTGTTACTGAAAATGGGGGGGGGGGGGAATCCCCTAATCTAATACAAAGTAAGGACAGCCAAATTTTGCTAACACCATGTGCCCCAGAGATGCCAGGTTGAAAAGCTTGAAAATTGTTCAAAAAAATGACAATTTCTGCTTACTTTTGATAATGAATCCAGATAAAGAAACAATGGCCTGAAGGCAGAGATGGTATTCAGTAGGTTCTGTCCAGTTCTGGAGAACTGGTAGTGGAAATTTTGAGTAGTTCGGAATACTACCTCTGACAGGCCCCACCCCTATCTATTCTCTGCCTCCCGAGTCCCAGATGATTGGCTGGCTCTTTTTTGTTGCTCTGTACAAGAGAATGGAGCTGGAAAGCAGGTTAGTGGGGTGGGGAGGAAATGGGGATTTTACAGTATCCTTCCTCTGCCACACCCACCAAGCCATACCACGCCCACCAAGCCATGCCCACAGAACTGGTGGTAGAAAAATTTGATTCCCACCACTGCCTGAAGGCATTTTTAAACATGTAAATAAATTCAGATTCATGCTATTTATTTGGCTTCCTTTTAAAGTACATTGCAATCAAGCATTATTTATTTGTTATCAGCCTCAGAATTGAATGCCATACAAGTGCCAACAGGGTGTTTTTTGTTTTAAAGTGAAACGCCATTAAGCAGTTTACAAATATTACTGCTTTAGCTTTTTAGCTGTTTGCTGATATTCTTGATTGAGAAACCTTTCCTTATTTCATTTGCTTGACACGGATAGTGTGGGACTAGAAGAATATGCTTGCCAAATGAAATGAACACAATACAGCAGTTAAAGACGGTCACCCTTTTTTAAAAAAGAAAAAAAAATTCATCAGGAAATCCCATTTAGATACAAAGCCAAATACCACATATAGCTGTAAATCTGAGTCAAAGGAATGAATGGCATATAATGTAGAATTCTATTGCATAAAGCTACTTTCACCTCAGCCAAGCTCAAAAGGAAACATAAAAAATAACAAGTGCTTTAAGTAGAAACAAATGTACGGTTGGGTAGCTGAGATTTGATCTGATTTCATTTCCGTGATCTTAGGTGTGCAGAAGAGGCAGACTGGTTAAAAAGGAGTCAATACCTGTGACCCAGGTAGCAGACCCGAAGAAAAAAAAATCAAGCTGCTCTGTGATGCAAAGATTTTTTTTCCTGAGAATGCCCCTGAATCTGTTGACCCATGTCCTAAAAGAACCAAACAGCTAAATCTAGAAGAACAAAATAGAAGGGAGAGCAGGCTACAAACAAGAAAGCCTGGGAGGACAATATACATCCGACACTCAGTGATATTTTTTTTTTGCTTATTCATAGTAAAGAAAGCGCCTTGGAAATATGGAGAAAACCATTTCAGTGAAGCACACAGGGCTTTGCAATTTTCCCTCATGCTATAACTGTACATTAAAACATCTTAATCAGTACATAAAGGCAGTTCTCGACTTACAACAGTTCGTTGAGTGACCGTTCAAAGTGATAACAGCACTGGAAAAAGTAACTTAGGACCCTTTTTCACACTTACAACTGGTCCTCCCCATGGTCATGTGATCAAAAATTCAGATGCTTCACAACTGAATCATATTGATGACAGTTGCAGTATCCTGAAGTCATGTGACTTACTGATGAGCAAAGCCAAATGGAGAAGACAGATTGACTTAACAACCGTGTTCCTAACTTAACTACTGCAGTGACTGACTTAACAATTGTGTCAAGAAAGTTTGCAAAAAAAAAACACCCTATCTCATTTAAGAAATGTCTCACTTAGCAACATAAATTTTGGGCTCCACTGTGGTCGTAAGTCAAGGACTACCTGTACAGTATAGTATACAAATTCAATACAAACACTTGGGCCAGCAAGATGTCAAATTGCCCATGGGAACTACAACTGTTTGTTGTTTTTGCTCCACAAACTGAGATTTACACAGAAATTGTGTTTTTCTTCCCTCTCAGGTAAAAGAAAATCTAGAGTAGATCGAGTTTCTTCAAGAATATTTACAAGATTTCAGTCTCAGAAAGCAAACTAGGAAAAGAGAAAGATCTCCATATCAGGCTCATAACTCTCTCTCTCTCTCTCCCCCTCCCTCCCATGGTGGGATTCAATTTTTTTTACTACCGGTTCTGTGGGTGTGGCTTGGTGGGCATGGCAGGGGAAGGATATTATAAAATCTCCAGTCAGAGGTGGTATTTGCCGGTTCTCCGAACAACTCAAAATTTCCGCTACCAGTTCTCCAGAACTGGTCGGAACCTGTTGAATACCACCTCTGACTCCCTTCCTTCCTTTTCTTTCCTCTTGCTTGTCGTTGTTTCTCTTGTTGGAGCAATTTTATATCAAAACCAAATGCTCAGAGATAGAAATACAGGATTTTTAGATGAGAAGCACCTAATTACACAAAAAGGCATCAATGAGAAGCATACTGATTCAAAACAAAAGAAAACCAGAGATTTACAAAGTATCAGCCCTGCCAATCAAGATATATATTGCAAGAGATATCATTTGCAGAATGAGTTCAGCATTAACTCATACAGATCTTGATCAGAAATGGGACTTTTCATCATTATTTTCCCCACAACCATAGGTCATTTGTTGGACATAGGTTCTAGCCTATCTCAGCAATTGTGATTGTATTGCGACTGCATTCAGGCAGAGGGCAAAGGAACTTTATTTAAACTGAAAAACCTGTTGGGAAAAACAGTTGAAGTTGCCTTCTACAAGTATATTATGTTCCATGCTTACAAAACAGTATTATAAATACAAAAATAGCTGCAAAGAAAAGATGAAAGATCTGTTTTAAAAGGAATTGTCGCTTTGTTTACAAAGAAAAAGAACAGATAATGGAAGGAACTCTTAACAGGGATTAATTCTGTGACACATAATGCAAAGCAGAATAAACAAATGTGGCAACTGAGTATTCTTATAGACTTCTGAGTCTGTGGTCTTACAAATTTGGTCACATAAAAGATGAACATATTTCAAAGCTGATGGACAATTTAACAATGTGGTGATGATGATGATGATTTATTTGATTAGATATATTTGAACCAATAAAAAGAAAATAAGGTAGAACTATAATATCAGGTTAATAAAAATTCAGCAAAGAAACTATACAAGATGGAAAATACTTAGTGCCACGATCCTGAATTAAAATGTATTTATTATATTAGAGCATATGAAAAATAGTCAAAGGAAACTCCAGATTTTGTTCAGAGTAACTCCTGTAGATATTTTTCTTTGAGGATCCCTTTCTGACTTTTTACAAGCTTTTTCAAAATATGTTTTCGCATACATTTTAAAAGAGAAAGGTGAAGTATTTTGAAACCTCAAAGAGCATGTGACTAGAGTGAACAACACATTTGGAACAAACAAAGCCTATGAAGAGGAATAATGATAATGTGTGTGTTATGTTTGGAGCATGGGCGAGAAAGAATGGAGACAAGCCTCAGCTCTTTATTTACATAGTGACTTCTGGCATCTATAACAGTTTTAACCCGCCTTATATAGGCAAACCCCGTAACTATTAACCAATAACCAACGAGGAGCGCTAGCTCTCATAACCAATAGGAACTCTCTGTTTAAGGGCCAATCGGATTCCCCGGAGCGGGCCAATCCGATCTGGCTGTTTAACAGCCAATCAGAAGTGCAGGGCCAGAACCCTGCACTTTACTCCAAGCTCACACTTTATTAAAACTTTATACATTCACAACACCCCTTCCCCCTGGCTTCTGTTTGCAGGGCGCAGTTACATAGTCCTTTAGGTAGGACGGTTGTTTTTTTAGTCTCTTTGATTTTCGCTGTGTCATTTGGCTGCAATCACGCTGAGGTAGATCGTTGTTTGGCAGTGGGGCTGTTTCTGGTTCAGAGTTCATTTCCCCGTCGTTGCCCATGTTCTCTGTAATTCCCTGAGGTGCAACTGTTTCCCTCTCTGGTTCCACTTCCTGAGTCTCTATTATACCGTCGTTCCCTTCGAACGGGTTTTCTTCTCCTTGGAATTCCTCTTCTTCTATACCCCCCCCCCCAGTCTGGTCATAGGGGAGTTCAGGACTGCCCGCCGGAAGCTACGATTGTAATTGATCGATATGGCGTTTCCATAGTCTATCATCAGGGCATTGTACAAGGTAGGATTTTGGGCCAGTTACACGAACTACTGTTGCCTCCACCCACAATGGGTCGCCCGATAGGTTTTTAGCGTATACCAAATCTCCTACCTGGAAGGCACGACAGCGGCCACTGGATCCTATTGGTTTTTCCGGTTCATAAGCTGGGTGTAACCGGTCGAGGTGGGAGCGGAGTTTTCGTCCCATTAGCAGTTCGGCGGGAGTTTTGTTGGTGACGCTATGCAGTGTGATGTGTTGTAAAAAAAAGGATTCGATTGATCTTGTCATCAATGTTGTCGTAGTCTACCTACTGTAAAGTTTTCTTCACAAATTGTACCATGCATTCTGCTTTGCCATTGATCGCAGGGTGCGCAGGCAAGGTGAGCGCATGTCGAATGCCACGGTCAGCGAGGTACTGCTCGACCGACAGTGCTGTAAATTGGGGCCTGTTATCGGATACCAGGACGTCTGGTAGTCCGTGGGTTGCAAATAGTCTTTCCAAGGTTTTGATGACCACCTCGGAGGTTGTAGTCATCATGCGATGAATCTCGAGCCAATTTGAATAGGCGTCGACGGTTAGTAGAAAGGTGTGGCCTTTGGTTGGCCCCGCGAAGTCAAGTGAATTCGGGACCAGGGTCCGCGTGGTGTCTTCCATTCAGTAGGAATGGCTTTAGGTGGGGCGTTGCTCACTTCCTGGCATTTTGGACAAGCTTTAACCCAATGTTCGATTTGCCCGGTCACCATGCGTAGCTTCGCGCAAGGGCTTTCATTCACACAATGCCGGGGTGGCCATCGTGCAAGGTTCTCAGAAGCGCTTTCTGGAGTCGTTCTGGGATAACGACTCTATCGCCCCAGATGACACAGCCTTTTTGGGAAAACAACTCGGTTTGTCGAGTCTTGAATGGTGTGAAGTCATCGGATAATTGGTCCAATGGCCATCCGCGTTCTACCCAGCTTAGGACTCGTGCTAAGGTTGGGTCATGTTTGGTTTCTCTCGCGATATCTCAGGCGGTTAATGGCGGCGAGTTGAGTGCCTCAATTTGCAACGTGGTTACCGTTGGTGCAGGATCGTCGAGAGTCTCTGGAAGCGGTGCTCGGCTCAATGCGTCGGTGTGAGGAATGGCTTTCCCCGGGCGGTATTGCAGCCGATAGTTATAAGCAGCTAAGAATTCTGACCATCGAGTCATCCTAGGGGATAATATGTAGGGAGTCGGCTTATCTCCGGCTATTATCCCCAATAATGGTTTGTGGTCAGTCACGATAGTAAAAGCCCGGCCATACACATACTCGTGGAATCTTTTAACAGCTGACACAATTGCGAGGGCTTCTTTATCGATTTGTCCATAATTTCGCTCAGTTTTTGAAAGTGTCTTTGAAAAATATGCAACAGGGGCTTCGTTCCCATTAGGCAGTATATGGCTCAAAATGGCGCCCACTCCGAAAGGCGACGCATCACATGTTATATTTAACGGCAAAGTCTCGTTATACTGCATGAGTACAGAGTCAGAAGTGAGCAGTTTTTTTACGTTGCGGAACGCCTGTTCTTCTCGGTGACCCCATAACCAATTTGCTTTCTTATCTAACAACCGGTGTAACGGTTCAGCGACCGTTGCTTTATGCGATAAAAATACATTATAAAAGTTGATGAGGCCTAGGAACGCCTGGAGATCGGCCCTGTTTCGTGGCCTGGGAGCGTTTTTTATCGCCCTTAGTTTACTTTCATTAGGGTGAATACCCTGGCTATCAATTAGGTACCCTAAAAACTCAACACTGTCAATACACAATTCACATTTGTTTTTCTTTACTTTAAGACCGGCCTCTTGGAATTTTTTTTAGGACTAATTTTAATTGGTCCTGTAAGATTATTTTTTGTAGGGGCCGCAATTAATACATCATCAAAATAAGGGACCACGCCTTTAATTCCTTGTAATAACCTCTCCATAAGGCTCTGAAAAATCCCCGGGGCTCCGAATTGAAGCCGGGTACATTTAAAGGCACCTCAGTGCGTCACAATTGTTTGTGCCAGTGCCGTCTTTTCATCAACAGGTAGTTGCTGATATGCCTGAGCTAAATCTAATTTAGCGAAGACTTTCCCGCCCCCCAGGGAGTGGAAGAGGTGCTGCACCACCGGCACTGGATATGCGTTCTGCTGTCGGGCGTGGTTCAAAGTGGCCCGGTAGTCCCCACAAATTCAGATCGACCCATCTGGCTTAATGGGCGTTACGATTGGGGTTTCCCAGGGGGAGTGATCGATGGGCTCAAACACCCCCTGAGCTATCAGTTTGTCGAGTTGTTCGTCGATTTTCGACTTTAAGGCAAACAGAACTCGACGGGGCTTAAGTCGAATGGGAGCTACCTTTGGGTCTAGACTGAATGAGATCAGGGTCCCCTTGTACTCGCCTAAGCTGTCCGCGAAGACGTCCCTGAACTCATGGATGAGGTCTCCCTCCCAGTCACTTCCGCTGACTTGGTTTATGCCGGCCACTTCAATGCCGAGTGGCGCGAACCATTGGAGGCCTAGTAGGCTAGGCCTGTCTCTATCGATGACAGTTAGTGGTAAGTACACTGTGTGCTTCTTGAAGGAGACTCGGACTCGGCAGGAACCAACGACGGGGATTCGATTCCCTTGGTAGTCCTTGAGGATGAGTCTTTGGAAGCGGAGATCTTAGCGTTGAATCGTGGGGATGAGTTGTTTAAGGGTCTTCCAAGACACCATCGAGAGGGATGATCCCAAGTCGACTTCCATGTAGCAAGGCTGGTTCTCGATGGCTACTGTGATTCGTATTTTTTTGGTGTCTAAAGCTGAGGCGTGACCGATAGTGATAGTATGGTGAGCCTCTTCTCTCTGCAAAACTCGATTTCTGTAGGAGTGGTTTATTGGCTCTCGCTGTACAGGACGGTTTCCTGTTGATTGGCGACAGTTAATCCCTTTTGAGGCCTGGCCGGGTCCTGGTAAGCTTCGGCAGACCCGTCCGATGTGGCCTTGCTTCCCAAACTCATGGCAGAGTGCATCGCGGAATTTGCATTCGGACCTGGCATGGTTGGCCCCACAGCCAGTGCAAGGGTGTAAAGGCTTTGGGTGGTGGTCCCGGTCGGACCGCAGTCGATGGACCCCTTCTTCGTCGCTGTCTGACGACGAAGAGAGGTCCTCGTGGTGCGTCGTTGCAAGCTATCCTTCTGACCTGGATAAAATGTCGCTTGTCGGTGGTGGTACCGGAGTGCGGTTTCGGCATAGTTGTGCAGCCGACTTCCTGGTTGCTTCTGCTGCAGTAGCATCGGCGATGGCGTCAGCAAGGCTGATGTCGCCTTTCGCCATCAGCTTGCTTTGAATGCCTGGTGCATCTAGTCCCAGAACTATGCGATCTCTTAGTGCTTTTTCTAAATAAGTGAATCCGCAGAAGCCTCCCAAATTTTGGAGGTCTGCTAAGAAGTCAGCCACGCTTTCTTTCTTTCGCTGGCTCCTCTGATAAAACTCGTGCCATCTCACGAGCGTAGGCACGGTCGGTGCATAGTGATCTCGTAGGAGAGGTTCGAGGTCATCCCAATCCATGGCCTTCACTTCTCGGGGTTTTGCTAGTGCTTTAGCCATCTTAAATACGGTTGGACCGCAATGTGTTAGGAACACTGCCTGTTTATTTCCTGGTGTGGCGTCCTTTAAGTTGTTGGTTTCTAAGAATATTTGGAAGCGATCCATGTAGGACTCCCAGTCCTCCTGTACTGTATCGAACGGAGTGGGTGGTACGACGACACCGGACATGGTTCCATTGTGTAGCATCGTCTGTCACGTGCTCGGTGTTCTTCGAAGTTTTGTTGGTTCAGATGTTTCCACATCCCACCTTCATCGCCAGTGTTATGTTTGGAGCATGGGCGAGAAAGAATGGAGACAAGCTCTGAATGGTGAACTTCAGCTCTTTATTTACATAGTGACTTCTGGCATCTATAACAGTTTTAACCTGCCTTATATAGACAAACCCCGTAACTATTAACCAATAACCAACGAGGAGCGCTAGCTCTCATAACCAATAGGACTCTCTGTTTAAGGGCCAATTGGATTCCCCGGAGCGGGCCAATCCGATCTGGCCATTTAACAGCCAATCAGAAGTGCAGGGCCAGAACCCTGCACTTTACTCCAAGCTCATGCTTTATTAAAACTTTATACATTCACAACAGTGTGCAACATATTGTACTTAAAGGGAGGGGCTAGGCATGAGAAAGCCATTACACATGTTATAGAACCAGTGTCATAGCAGAAGAGGGGGAGGGAGAACTTTTAATTGGAAAGGACACAATACTAGACTCCCGAACGCTGAAGAGAAACAATATAAGGGCAACTTGCCTGCAAAACAGGTTGTTCTCAAAATAGAATAGAAGCAATACCATTTTTGTTGTAGAATCAGAGGTGGTATTTAGCCAGTTCTGACCAGTTCTGGAGAACCAGAAATTTTGGTTCTCCAGAAAGTTGGTTCCACCAGAAAGTGGAAATTTTGATTAGTTCAGAGTTCTGGCAAATCGCACCTCTGACTGGCCCCACCAACCCCATCTCTTCTCTGCCTCCCATTGAGTCCCAGCTGTTCAGCTGGGTCTTCTTTGGTTGCTCTGCACAGGAGAACGGAGCTGGAAAGCAGGTTAGTGGAGTGGGGAGGGAATGGGGTTGCAGTATGCTTCCCCCGCCACACCCTCTGAGCCACATCCACAGAACCTGTAGTAAAAAAAATTGAATCCCACCACTGTGAAGAATGGAAATAAACTAAATGTTAAGGATATAGTGGCATTTGGATTCAAGATATGTCTTACATTCCCAATGAAAAGAGGGGCAAACCAGATTGTAAAAGTTATCAAGAGCTATTTGGAGGAGGAGGAGGAGGAGGAAGAGGAGGAGGTTATCAATTTAGTTGCATCCAACTCTTGGGGGTTCTATGGGCCAGATCTTTCCATGTCTTCCATTCTTGCACTACTTCTTTGAGTTCTTCAATGCTCTGGGCTACTTAATGACTTGGGCTGCAAAAGGTGTAGAATCCTTGGTTCTGCCACAGAAATGAATCAGTTGCACACTTTCACATACTTTGAAAAACAAAATCCAAGTGTTAATGGAATGTCTGAAATCAATTTAGATTGCCCAACAGGGGACAAAACAGTGTAGTCCTCTCAGCAAGGACTGACAGTTGCAATAACAAGAAGACATGTTCATTGATAGACCCTGGAAAATAGGATGTCAATGCAAATTGCAAAAGGCTATTTATGGCCTGAAGCAAGCTGCAAAATCCTGGAGTGCTTGTTAAACCAAACAGACTTTTAAAACAGATTTGCAGAAGATAAAAGTAACTCTTACTTATACTTCAGATAAGAGGATGAAAGATGGGTATACATCATAATTTATGCTGATCATTTCATTTTTTGTCATGAAGATGAAGAAGATGGTGAGGAAATTATAAATACTTAAAAGAGAAAAAGAAAATCTGGGAGAGACCTCCTATTATCTCAGGATGAGGCTGAAAGAGAAGATGGAAACTTCTTTAACCAAAAACAGAAAATAATGACTCTGATGAAACAGCTAAGGCTGAGTGAAGGTAATGAAACAGACAAGCTTCTAGAAGCAGTTTTCCTTCAAGCAATGAAGCCAAGACTTAACAATGCAGTGGTCTAGACACAACAACAACTGGAATGTTCTTGGATACCTCAGCTGGAACACAGCCAGCAACTGTGGCAGTAGTAAGATTATACAGAAAAAGCACACCCAAAAGGTTGAACTGCAATAAAAAAGGATCTAAAAAGAACAGCAGATGTGAGATTAAAGTTGGGTTTTGAAACTGATTGACTAAAACCCAACAGCAATGCTTGAAAATAACAAGAGCTGCAATCTGCTTTCCTAGTCCCAGAGTGTTATGCAGGCCCCAAGCTTGCTGGGATTAAATATCAGTAGCTTGTAATGTAAAACACAAAGGACTTGTTAAACTGAAATACCACCTGCAGAAGAAATCCCTATTTAGAGATTGGATCCAGTATCCAAATGAAGTGATATAAATCATAAGATGGTGCATAATGTGAGGAAGTGGTGGGAAGAACTATTTCTGCTGATTTTCCTGATATTCCCTTAGTGTACCTGCTCATCCTCTTGGTCATCAGGGGCAGTAGATGTAGCCATAATTAGTTTAGGGATTTTCCTCTTAAACTGACATTTTCGGGCTATCATTATTTCCCTTTCCTGCTTCTTTTTCCTTTAGTTCCTCCCTCTTCCTTCTGACAATCAAATAGCTATTATGCTAGACTGCACATGATCTAACAGACTTGGTGGCCTTTTATTTTTAACTTAACTAGATTAAATATTTTCTATCTAAGTGTAATTCCACAATACATTCCTGAGAGTGAGTATTATATTCTTGCTTATACTCTGACTGGAGAGACATAGGCTCATATTTATTTTTTTAGTTGTGGAAATTGACTTGGCAATTTTGAGCCAGTCAGTCTCAATCATCCTTGCTATTTTGGAGATAACTGAAATTTGGTTGAAAAATAGAAAATAATCTGATAAATAAATACAACCAATCAACAAATCAATATGTACTGCATATTCATTTTTTTCCTCTTTGCACACATATTCTGCTTCTTTTGAATTGCTCTTTTTTTTTTTGTCATTGCACACATATTCTGTTACATAATGCCATTCTCACAGAAATATTGAGGAAAGTTATGTTCTCATGCTGGAATTGTTAATTTTATGGGTATCTAAAACTGAATGAATGAAAACATATTTCATATTTTAAAAAACCAAACTAAAAAACTTGAAGCAATTCTTTTATCATCACTACATAGTCCTTAACATAAGATGATTCACATGTTCAATCAGGCATGTTCTTTGTCTTTCTCCAACAACACACAGGGAATCTTTTCTGTCGTTTAAACAGTTGGCTTAGAAATTGTACTTAAAGAATACCATTTGACAATATTTGCTCTTAATTCCATGGATAAAATGATAAGATCATTGTGGAACAGTACCAAGTGAGTCACTAATGCACTGGGCTGTAAAAAGACAAATGCTGTTTGAGGCTGGAGCAACAAATAACAGGCAATAATTGTTCAACTTCATTCTCTTTTGCTCAAAGTCCATTTTGAATATTGCATCACATTTGAAAATGGATTCATAGAAAGAGGAATAATTCAACTCAAGGTCTGATAATGATAAACAGATTGGAAACTAATGAGCCAAAATTGAAAGAATTGAGAATGTTTGACTGGGATACAAGGATGCTAGGTAGGAGAAGATCAAGTTCTCTATAATTCCAGAGTGAGGATATAGAACAATGCTTTAAAATTACACATAAGGAGATTTCAGAATGTTAGAAAAATCTCCCTATCAGAAGAACAGTTGAATATAAAACTAAGGTTGGCCTCCCTACCCTGAATACATCCAGATAGAGGCTAAACAGCAACATTTTGGGGACAAGTTAATTTGGATTATCATGTTGACAAGGGGTTTCTATTTAATGCTTTAGATGGCCCTTTTGAGTACTATATGCTATGATTCAGTAGATACTTTTACCTTGTGGAATAGCTAGACCAAGAGGTTCATGCTCACTCAATAATTCTGATTGAATCAACCAGTTGCTCCATTTCCAATTGGATAACTAGAATCCTCTGGAAGATAATCTGATAATTTACCCCTTTTATGAGCTTTTCCTGAAGCATTTTCTATTCATATATATAGTCAGCAAAACAGGAAGAACAAGAACCACACCATCCACACATATGCCCTGCGAGTCATCAAATACATTGTTGATATAGTGAGCTGGCCAAAAGAGGACTCCTCATGATATATGGAGTCTTCAATCCCAAATTCAACATCCAGAAACATCCACCAGCTAAAAAAAGATGGCTAGATATGGTGAGCATCAAAGCCACTTTCCTTAAATATTTACCACATTTTTTCGTGTATGATACCTAAAAATGGAGGGGCATCTTATACACGTGGGCTGAGAGGGGTGTTCTGTACGATTCATTAACATACTTGCAAGCCCCACTCTGTGATTGCTCAAAGCGCACAGCGACCTGATTGGCCGAGCGAGCTGCACTGATTGGCCTGCCGCGAATCCCCGCGATTGGTGAAAACTAATCGCGGGAGATTCAAAGCGGTGCCATTGGCTGCGGCTGCCGCGGCCAGAGAATAAAAGCCGCCGCTTTTCCTTCGGAAGCCGAGCCGATCTCGGGACTTAATAAAAGAGCTGAACTAAGTCACGGGCTCCTGAGTTTCCTTCCAGCAACGAACTTAACACTGGCGACGAGGATGGGATAGCAGAATTGAAACCCACCGAGCATGTGGCACTGGAGACAAGAAACCAACAAGATGGCCAGCATCGCACCACCCTCACCGTTCAACCAAGCTACTGAGGACTGGGAATCCTACATAGATCAGTTCATGATGTTTCTAGAAAGTAGCAACCTCAAGGAAGCGAACGGACAGAAAAAAAGGCCGTTCTCCTGACACACTGCGGGCTCGCAATGTTTAAGATGGCGAAAGCTCTCGCAAAGCCCGAAGATGTGAAAGAGATGGACTGGGCCAACCTCGAGCGATTGTTGCAAAGCCACTACGCCCCCGCCATACCCACCCTCATCCGGTGACACAACTTCTACCGCCGGGATCAGAAGGGGGGGTGAGAGCATCGGCGACTTCGTAGCCGACCTCCAAAACCTTGGGACATGTGCGGCTTCACCGATATGGACGAGGCACTCCGAGACCATGTTGTCCTTGGGCTCAGGGACCCAGTTCTACAGAGCTGACTGATGGCCAAGGGCGACATTTCCCCCGCTGACGCCATCACCGAGGCAACCGCCGCCGAAGCAACCCAAAAATCCATGGCCCGAATGCGGAGACCAGGTACCGGGGATCCAGCTGCGACAACCGAGATGACGCTGGAAGAACCCACGGACTCACCACCACCCACCATGGCGACTTCGACTCCGCCATCGACACCATGGACGACGAGGACATCCACCGATTCCAGGCAGAGCAAGACCGGCGTGACTGACGGGGTTGTAAGTCGAGACCCAACTGTGCCGGGTGCGGAGGCGACCACCCGCGATCAGAATGCCGGTTTCTCGATGCAATCTGCCGGCACTGCAACAAAAGAGGTCACATCGCCCGAGTCTGCCGACTCAAGAAAACCTACAGCCCCCAACAGCCAGACAACAGCAACCGGAGATGAGACGGCACCTCCCCCAGACCCAGGGACCGCCCAACCGAGAATTGTTGGAACCGGGACAGACGCCGAGAACCGGCAGAGAGAGGAAACCTATCAGACGGTCGTCATCGGTCACTCCTCAAGCGCAGACGCCCGAAAGGTATACGTGGAAGTGGGCATCAAGGGCAAGCCATGCAAAATGGAGGTGGACTCCGGGTCCTATCTCTCCATGGTTGCATGGTGGGAAATCAGGCGCCTGGTGCCCGACATCCATAAAAGGGGGCTGGAAAGCCAGAAATAAATCCTCAAAGACTACCAAGGGAACCGCATCCCGGTAGTCGGAACAGGACATTTTAAAGTGACCTTCAAGGGGCGCACAGCAAGCCTTCCACTAACGGTCGTGGATAGAGACCGCCCCAGCCTTTTGGGACTACAGTGGTTCACGCCACTCGGGATTGAAGTAACGGGCATCGACCACGTCACAGAGGCAGACTGGGAAGAACAACTCGCAAGAGACTTCCAGGAAGTGTTCAACGGCACCTAGGCAAGTACCAAGGGCCCCCTATTTCCTTCAGTTTAGACCCCAGCGTCCCCCCGATATGCCTGAAACCACGGTGGGTACCTTTCGCACTCCGGCCCAAGATCGATGAGCAAATCGACAAGCTCATCAAACAAGGGGTCCTAGAACCAATCGATCATGCCCGGTGGGAGACCCCCATAGTCACCCCAGTCAAGCCCGATGAGTTGGTGAGAATCTGCGGGGACTATAAGGCCACCCTAAACGGCGCTTTACAACAGAGCGCCTACCCCGTCCCAGTAGTGCAGCACCTCCTACACTCACTGGGGGGAGGAAAGGTTTTTGCGAAACTCGACCTGGCACAAGCCTACCAACAGTTGCCGGTCGATGCAGAAACCGCCGAGGCGCAGACCATAGTAACCCACCGGGGAGCTTTCCGCTGTAAGAGACTCCAGTTTGGAGTCAGTATGGCTCCAGGAATTTTCCAGAGCCTCATGGAGAGACTTCTGCAAGGAATCAAGGGGGTGGTGCCCTACTTCGACGACATACTGGTGTCGGCAGCCAACCAAAGAGAACTGGAGGGTCGCCTGAGGGAGTTACTAACGAAGTTCAAAAACGCGGGGCTAAAAGTTAAAAAGAAAAAATGCCAACTGCACACCGAGAGGGTCGAATTCCTGGGGTACCTTTTAGACCGGCACGGAATTCACCACACCGAGAAAAAAGTCAGAGCAATCAAGGAAGCCCCCAGACCGAAGAATAAAATGGAACTGCAGGGATTTCTAGGACTGCTTAATTTCTATAATGTTTTCCTGCCCCAGAAGGCGACTGCAGCAGAGCGTTTGCATAGGCTTTTGGACAAGGCGGCCACGTGGAACTGGGGAAACGCGAGGAAGCTGCCTTCACCAAAACCAAGGACCTACTCACCTCGGATGCCGTCCTCATCCAATACAACAAGACCTTACCGCTAGCAGTTACATGTGACGCATCACCTTTTGGCGTCGGCGCCGTGCTCAGCCACACGCTCCCCAATGGAAAAGAAGCACCCATTGCCTTCTTCTCCATGACCCTCTCCAAACCAGAAAGGAATTACAGTCAACTGGACAAAGAGGCCCTGGCAATCGTCGCTGCAGTGAAGAGGTTCCACGAGTACCTCTGCGGCAGGGTTTTCACCATTATCACTGACCACAAGCCGCTGCTGGGAATCCTTGCAGGGAACAGGGCCACCCCAAACATTCTATCACCAAGAATGACAAGGTGGTCCAAGTTCCTTGCTGCCTATAGTTACCGGCTCACGCACCAACCTGGTAAGACGATCACACACGCAGACGCCTTGAGCCATACGCCACTACTTGACCTGGAGACTGACCCAGCACCCACAACATCCACCCTGAGCATAGAGACTCTACCCGATCTACCCTTAACCGCGTCAGACATTGCCCGCGAAACTAATAAAGACAAATGTCTGGCGCGGGTGTTACATTGGGTAGAGAAGGGGTGGCTGGAAAAAGACGACGACGAAACATTCAGGACATTCCGAAACCGGCAAACAGAACTGTCTTACAAAAAGGTTGTTTACTATGGGGGGATAGGGTTGTTATCCCGGGAAATTTACAAGGGAAGGTATTGGTGTTGTTACACGAGGGGCACCCGGGCATCGTTAGAACAAAAGCCCTGGCCAGGAGTTACGCCTGGTGGCCAGGGATGGACAAACAGATTGAGACTTGGGTGGCAGCATGCAAACGTTGCCAGGAAACCAGGCCGAGACCTCCCACCTTACCAATTCTGGAATGGGAAACACCCAGGGGACCATGGTCCAGGATACACATAGATTTTGCCGGGCCCATGAAGGGACACACATTCCTTATCACGGTAGATGCTTACTCCAATTGGTTGGAGGTAAGCAACATGAAAACCACCACCACGCAGGCCGTGACCAAGGAACTCAGCAAGCTGTTCGCAACCCATGGCCTCCCAGATGTCATCGTGTCGGATAACGGGCCCCAATTCGAAAAATTCCTAGCGAAACGGAGAATATGGCATGCACTGACAGCACCAGCACATCCGGCAGCGAATGGGAGGGCGGAATGAATGGTTCAATTTACAAAAAAAAAAATCCAAAAAATTGAACAAGGGGAAATCCAAGAAAAAATAAACAAAATGCTTTTTATACAACACATAACCCCGAACACGACAACCAACAAAAGCCCGGCAGAACTATTAATGGGGAGGAAATTAAGGTCCCCACTCGACAGACTACACCCCACGTACAACCCGGAAAAACCCCCAAACTCCTCAAGCAAACACCGAACATTTATACCAGGCGACGCGGTATACACAAAGAACCTCACTGGAGACCCACTCTGGGTGCCAGCAACCATAACTCAGGTAACAGGTCCCCACTCGTACCGGCTACAAACAACCAACGGACGAGCATGGAAGCGACACATCGGTCAAATAAGATCGAGAACAACCACAGGAAACACAACCGAAACGCAAACAAACACAGACATACACCCAGAAAGAGAAGGGAACCCTCCCAGCACAAACCAAGAGGGGAGGGGAGGCCCCGAGAACCAACCCCAACCAGAAAGAAACCAGGAATACTCACCTACCGAAACAGAAATAGGCATCCAGCTCGAAGCCTCACCAGGAAGAAGCAGCCAGGCCAGCTCAACCAGCCCAGAAAGACCGGGGGGGAGCAGCAACAGCAGCAGCTTGATCAGCCCGGGTAGACCAGGAGGGAGCTGCGACAAAAGGCCCGGCTCACCCTTCCAGGCGGTTCCATCGATGAGGCAGAGAGCAACACAGAACCCAACCGAACCGGCCGGGAGCCAAGCACCAACTAACCTGCGCAGGTCAACTAGACAAGTACGGAGCCCTGCCTACTTACGGGACTGTTACGTAGGACCATACCAAGAGGCAAGGGGTGTTCTGTATGATTCATTAACATACTTGCAAGCGCCACTCTGTGATTGGTCAAAGTGCACGGCAACCTGATTGGCCGAGCGAGCCGCACTGATTGGCCCGCCGCGAATCCCCACGATTGGTGGAAACTAATTGCGGGAGATTCAAAGTGGCGCCATTGGCCGCGGCTGCCGCGGCCAAAGAATAAAAGCTGCCGCTTTTCCTTCGGAAGCCGAGCCAATCTCAGGACTTAATAAAAGTGCTGAACTAAGTCATGGGCTCCCGAGTTTCCTTCCAGCAACGAACTTAACAAGGAGAACCACAGTTGTGAAACTGCCGATACCTTATCTCTGCAAACTAGCCTCAGAAGCAAAACTTCTGATTGCAGAGACAAGCTAGCAGATTTCCTTCAAGCCTTATGTAACTGACATCAGCTGATGCTGTGGAGAGCATGTAGCCATTGGCCAGATGCAACAGAGTGCAGTAATGTGGGAGCATTCTGAGCCGGTAAAAATGTCAGAAAACAAACAAATAAATACCAGTACCGGTAAGCAAATGTCTTACTCTGCAAAATAAATGTATTTTATTTAATGTTTAAAATATTGATTTCTGAAGTTTGGATAAGAAAAGTGGGTGGGATCGTCTTATACATGGAGTCATCTTATACACAGAAAAATATGGTATATACATCTGCACAGTGTATGGGATAGATCCTCCTAAATCCAGATAAAATATTCCAGAGAAGGCTGTGGGGAATAACAAGGCTAAGATGTAGTAGGTTGACTTCCAGATCCAGATGGACAGGTAGGTACTGGCTAATCAATCAGACATTGTGGTAGTAAACAAAGAGTAGAAGACATTGGGGTTGATAAATGTAACTGTGTTAAGATCCTGCACAGAACCATTCAATTCTCAGGGTTCTGGTAGGGAAACTGAACTGAGAAAGATGCATACCATGCATACGGATATGAAGGGATTTTTTTAATATTTAAAAATGGTAATAATAAAATAATAAAAACAGTAAACAACCAATGATCAATGTAATTGATGGCAATTTTTACAAACAATAAAAAACATTTTTCCTGTAGTTTCCATTTATTATGCTAATGGGAGTTTAATAAAACAAACTAAGGTCAGTGGTCTTCTAAATTTGGGAATGGTTATTTGATTTAGATAAGTTGCTGGTCTAAAATAAGATTGGTAACTCCTCTTGGAGCAGCCTAAAAATCTAATTGCCTTTCTATATCCAACACATATTGTTTTAAGTATCCATAGCCTTTTTGTATTCTATTATCAGTAATATTTCCCATAAGAGCAAATAATTCTGTAATTTTTTAGTGAACTGATCTTCTCAAAGCTATTTCAAAATTGTCCAAAAGAATAAGATAGGTTCTGATAATATATGGCACCCTGGTTATATTATAAATATTATGACTATCTAATTAAGTTACTATTTTTAGATATGATGTATATGATAGTTTTATTATGTATTAAGTTGATGCAGTGAGATGCTCAGTGTACTGAAAACGCAAAAGGCATAAAACCATCTGTAATAAACTATTATTTTATTTTAGGCTTTTTTTCTCTTTTCTCTTTTATTTTTAGTATTTAGCGATCTATTAAGTATATTGTATAATATTGAATAGTCTGGAATGAAATCAGTAACTTCATATTCAATTATTACTGTTTGTACAGGAAGTATTTGACTTATGATTTACAAGCTGTCTTTTAGGGACCGTTGATGTTACAATGGACCCCCCCAAAGCTACTTATGAGCCAGTTTTTAAGTTAGGATGCCCCCCCCCCAGTGGTCAAGTGATTGTATTTTGTATGCTTGTCAACTGACTCATTATTATAGTTTTTGCATGTCCACAATTTGTGATGCTTTTTGCTGGCTTCCAAGATTTAGTCCCAGGAAAGTTCTAGTTGTTTACTTTAACAACTGCTGCAAAAAATATATATTATAAATTTAGATCCAGTCACATGGAGACCTGCTTAAGAACTGTAATGACTTATAACCCTAATTCCAGACTGAACTCCAGTGATAAGACTACCTGCACACTAGACATATTAAATATAATAAAATACTTAAAAATGAGATATTGAAATCATCTAGAACAGTGGTTGCCAACCAGTGGACCAGGGACCACTGGTCGTCCATGAGAAAATTTTGGTGGTCCACAGAGAAACCCCCAAAGCACCCCCCCCCAAAGCAATTAATCCAGGCTGTGAGGGAACACAAGGCTTGCGTTGCTTGCATTGTGAACAACACAAGGTAGTGAGAGGAAGGGGGAAAGGGCGGACAGGTGGAACTTGCCCCACTCGCCCCATGTGCCTCACCTGGCCACCGGGCTGCTTTTTTCTGCTTCTTTTTTCTTGTTTTTAGCTGCACACAAGGAAAGCAGCAAAAGTCTTTTTTTCTCTTCCCCAAACTCCACCAGAAATGAGCCTATGGGACACTGCAAGGCATCCTGCTCCAAGAGGCTGCGCTGGCGCAACAAATCTCACAAAGACTCATTTCCGGAGGAGATTGGGGAAAAGAAAGAAAGACTTCTGCTGCTTCTGCTGATTTCCTATAAGGAAGCCAAAAGTCTCTCTTTCTCTCTCCACCTGAGAATGGAGCTGGAGATGGTATCCTGCGATTCCAAATAAAGAATGATTGACCAGTAGGAAAACAGAGTGGAGAATTTTCCTGTAGACGTTTTTGGGGATTTTCCAAGGGTCTCTAGTCTGCGGGATTTAAAGTAATGAGTTTGGTGGTCCCTGAGGTCCAAAAGGTTGGCGACCCCTGATCTAGAATGCATGTAGTCCAGAGGTGGTATTCAGCAGGTTCTGGAGAACTGGTAGTGGAAATTTTGAATAGTTCAGAGAACCAGCAAATACCATCTCTGACTGGAGGTTTTACAGTATCCTTCCTCTGTCACACCCACCAAGCCACGCCCACAGAACAGGTAGTAAAAAAATTTGAATCCCACCACTGATATAGTCATCAACGTACAACTATTCATTTAGTGACTGTTCAAAGATACAACAGCACTGAAAAAAGTGACTTTGAACTGGTCCTCGTGCAACCAGACATTTGGCAACTGTCTCATATTTACAGTTCCTGCAACATCCCACGGTTGGACAAGTGTGATTTGCAACTTGTCAGCTGCTTTTTGATAAAGCCAAGTCAAGGGGAAGCTGGCAGAAAAGATTGCAAATTGTGATCGCGTCATCACAATCACCCCTGCAAAAAAAGGTCATAAAATTGGGTGCCTCGCTTAACAACTGCACCACATAACAATGAATTACCTAGTGCCAGTTGTAGTCTTTAGTCAAGAAGTACCTGTGGTTGGGAAACAAGTAATAGACAAAGGGAAGGGCATTTTTATACACATGGATCAAGTGTGAGTTTTTCCAAAGGAGGACCCAAACACAGGAAGGTGGATTCTCTCCAGCCTGTTTCATGCATTTGGGAGGTAGGTGGAGCTCAGAAAGTAGACAAAGGAGACACTATGAATGGCTATCAATTTGGCAATAGTTGTTGCTCTAATTTGAACTTTCAAAAGTATGCTTAGAATGTCCTAGTCCAAAGACCTAATGGCAAACAAATGAACATGCCCCAGTGTGGGTAAACAACAAAGATAATAATACAATTTTTTTACACGATCAGTGGAAGGAAACAAAAGCAAATAAAAACTGAAAACGATGAAGTTTTCCACAGCTTCCCAACATTGCTATTGTATTGGCTTTCAAAAAAGAACTGAAGGGAAAACAAGCCGTGTCTAGGAACATACTCAGTGTAGGGTGTGCTTCTCACTAAAACATTCCTTAGTTACACAAAATTCTCAGTGGTGGCCGTTTGAAGGCACATCTCCATTTCTATGAAGCAGAAAGATCACAATGAGCCCGCAATATCATCTTCAAAAGAAGGCAACAAGTTATAAATTAAAGGAAAATTCATAATCAGGCATCTAGCAAAGGGACATTAATTACATTTCAAAAAGCAGCACTCATAATTAATTTTCTTGATGTCCTTACAGATAGGAACAAGCTGAGACGGTGGTTTCACAATGTTTATAAATTACTACATTAATTAACAGTCAATCTTTAGAGAGGAGATGAAGGAATCTTCTTTGACATCACTCAATACTCTCTAAGGGCAGACAATATAAGAAAGGATTATAAGTTTATGTTTTATATTTTGAGCTTCCCTTATCTTTCTGCATAATGTATCAGATGTTCCCCTTACTATTTTAGCAAATATTTTCTAACTGAAATTCTCCTTACCATTTTAATATCACAATTTTTTTCAGAGGTAGAAAGTCTATTGCATCAAAATAAGTCACAATCAGGCCAAATATCCATTGATGGGCTCCAAAAATTATAACAGCAATCAAAGGAGTTTAGATCACAAAGACTGTTAAGTAAGTATACAGAAAATATATTGAGGAAAGAGGTTTAACTTTAATTTTTCATTAAGCTTTTCTTCCATCATAGAACTCCAGACATTACAAATAAAATTCCCCTGATCCCCATTTTATCCAAGTATTGTAAAAATTCAGACTTTTGCATCCTCAGCAGGATCATTTTACCCCGTGTTCTTAAACCGTGCTTTATTATTTGCTTCTTGCTGCAAATAGCCAACTCCCAACTAGCATGATGAAGTTTGGATTAGATTAAGTAATATAATCATTACAAGGATTCTAAAGGTTACATGTTTCTTCCTTCATTACAGCCCCAAAATAAGCTCCACAATAACTTCTGGTTAATCTTTCCCCAAAACTTTGAATACATTTGTAAAGATTTGTCCTCAAATGTTTATTTGGTTCTAATATGGAATTGGCCTTTTGTTAAGGACCACTCATTCAGTGGCTGAACTTATTATAATGGCACTGAACAAATGGTATTTATGGCCAGTGCTCAAAGTTCCAGTTGTTGTAGCATCCACAGTCATGTGATTGTGATTTCATTCTTCAACACAATGACTAAATTAGTAGACCAGCAAAATACTGTGGACATAATATATTTAGATTTCAGCAAGGCATTCGATAAAGTAGACCACAACCGACTTCTTAGTAAGCTACAAAAAAGTGGAATAGATAGCACCACCACTAGATGGATTCGCAACTGGCTGGCAAACCGTACTCAACAAGTAGTCCTTAATGGGTCTAAGTCTACATGGAGGGAAATAAGCAGTGGGGTGTCACAAAGTTCTGTCTTAGGCCCAATACTCTTCAATATCTTCATTAACAACTTAGATGAGGGAATAGAAGGGGAACTTACCAAATTTGCAGATGATACTAAGCTGGCAGGAATACCTAACGCCCAAGAAGATTAGGCTAAAGATCCAGATGGATCTTGACAGACTAGAACACTGGGCCATATCTAACAAAATGAAATTCAATGTAGAGAAATGTAAAGTCCTACACTTAGGCAAGAAAAAACAAAAGGACACATATAGACTGGGTGAAACCTGGCTCAATAGCAGTAACTGTGAGAGGGATCTTGGAGTCTTAGTGTACAACCAGTTAAATATGAGCCAGCAGTGTGCAGCAGCAACCAAAAAAACTAATGCAATCCTAAATTGTATTAACAGAGGGATACAGTCAAGATCAAGGGAAGTACTAATACCACTCTATAAAGCCTTAGTAAGACCACACCTAGAATACTGAATCCAGTTTTGTTCACCACATTATAAAAAAAGATGTTGAGACTGTAGAAAAAGTACAGAGAAGAGCAACCAGGATGATTAGAGGACTGGAGGCAAAAACATACAACGAATGGTTGCAGGAACTGGGCTTGGCTAATCTAGTAAAGAGAAGGACCAGGGCAGACATGATAGTGGTCTTCCAATATTTGAGGGGCTGCCACAGGGAGGAAGGGGTCAAGCTATTTTCTAAAGTGCCTGTAGGCCAGACAAGGAATAATGGATAGAAACTGAACAAGGAGAGCTTTAATCTGGAAATAAGGAGAAACTTTCTGACAGTAACAACAATCAACCAATGGAACAGCTTGCCCTCAGTTGTGGGAGTGCCATCACTTGAGACTTTCAAGAAGAGATTGGACTGCCATTTGTCAGAAATGGTGTAGGGTCTCCCGCTTGGGCGGGGGTTGGACTAGATGACTTACAAGGTCTCTTCCAACTCTGATTATCTGTTATCTACTGGGCACTGGCCCGGATATTTGAGTCATAGGCTCCCATGGTCAGTCAGATGACTGCAATCTGTGAGTTTCCCTGCTTGCTTTTCACAAGCAAAATCAATGGGGAAGCCAGCAGGAAGTTGGAAGCCAGTCACATGAGATCCACAGTGATTTATTTAACAGTAACTGGGGACTACCGGAACTGCTATCACTAAGTGATGCAGTCATGTGACATTGCATTTTCTGGTCTCATTAGCCATAATTAAATGAGGACTACCTTTAACTTGAATAATCTAGAACTAATGAAGGACCAGATGTTTCTCATCTCAAAGTCCTGGAGACAGAAGTTTGGCAAAATCACATATTAATTTCCCTCGATTGCTCAGTTTTCTTACAAATTTGGCCATTGCTGGAAATCATCATTTTTGTTGTCTACCTACCCTGCACATTTCTGCAGCGATATTGATCAGTTGTCACACTGCTGAAATTTGATTTCCAAAAGCAACAAAATAGATGTGTTATGGATTTCCAGGATTTAACATTCTTATTTTGCATTTTAAGATGCCCTGCACCACCACAAGAAGTAAAACACATTACTGGATACTGCCCCAGACCTCTAGAAGCCAATGTATATGTTTAAAACAAAATGTGGCCTTCAGGTGAGACTTGCCATTCCTTGATATAAATGATGGTGCAATGTTCCTTTTGAATTTTGTTACATAGCAGTTTTAGCTCCAGGTAATCCGCATACATGAAAATAGCTTCCATGTACAAAATCTGTAAATTCGCCTCAAAGATAGAAGGATATTTGTCTTGTTTTCAATTGCACAGTGACACCCGCATTGGAAGAATGTCACTGCAGCATATATACTGTGTAGTAGAATGTCACTGCAGCATATATACTGTGTAGTAGCAAGAAAAATAGATTTGATGAAGCAAAAAAAGAAAACCAATTCAAAAGCAAATAAAAAAGAACCTTGCATCTATATATGAATAGAGTGAAGCCGGTAAGAGCCATGTAATTTATTTTGAGTAATTATTCTAGTTTTTAAATCCAGGTAATTTTTCTTCCTATTGGAAAGCCTGGAGGCAAAAAGCCTTTTGAAATATTGGCGAGGGTAAAATTTAAAAATTAGCTACTGAGCATGAAGTATGCAATAATTGCTCTTCATAACATTTTTATTGCCTCTATATTCTGTGAATTATTGCTCCAAATTCCTCTGTACCACTATGATGAAAAAATGGTATCAATAAAATTGGGTTGATTTATGTTAAGATTTTATCACTTAAGCCCATGAAAATCAGAGGCATGCTAAAAGGAGCCATTTTTTTCATGACATTTCTTTTTCCTTTTTTTCATCCAGCGCAGTAGCAAGTTTCCCTCTTCATTTCCTGGGGTGCTGGTATGGTATCCTCACACCCACGCTAACCATTCACACAATCATGGGCTCAGGCTTTTAAGCCAAACTGTAACTATGACACTAGGATGTCATGCACTGGTTTTCAACATTTACTGATTAAAACACTTTGAATTGGAGAGTAGCTACTTCTTAAATATATTGCCTTCCTTTCTTCCATCTATTCTTCAATGGATCTATGGGGTTTTTCTTAGGGAAGAGATTACTATATGTAAATTAGTATTAATAAAACTAAGCCAAAGATTAGTTAATCGGGTATATATGAGCAAAACTCAGAATATTACAATTTTTTATTTCATTCAGCCCGACAGTATGCAGTTCACTTGCACTGTAAAATCTTTACCAACTATATCAGGGGTGTCAAACTCACGTCGTCACGGCAGCATCACGTGACGTATCGGGACTTTTTTCTCCTTTGCTAAAACCGGGCATGGCCATGGCCAGCGCATGACGCATCCAGCCCATGGGCCGGGAGTTTGACATCCCTGATCTATATGATACTTATCATTGTTTTTGTTATCTGTTTTGTTCATCTTCCTGTTTTACATAAATCAGCAACATCAAAGTATGTTACCTTGGCTTCTATCCAAAGGGACTAGAAGTGCTAGCATGAACTTTCGTTTTATCATATAGAAGATCAGACAAAAAGAGGAAGCTTAAAAAAAAAGACAACATCAAACAGAGAATGGGCAACAGTATTAAACGCAAAAAGATTCCAACTTCTAAATACTTTGAACTCTGGTGAACATTGCATTTGTTTATATCATATCTAGGGTTCCTGTGAGAAATAGGTTATTTGGGGGAGGTGTCAAATTCAAGTTGCAACTACACAGGTGAAGCCTCTGCCCCCCGCACCCCTTCACATGCATCAACACCACACATAAATTCAAAGGATTGAAATTTCAGTCAGTTATGACTGGCATCTTGGTTTTTATATCCCTTTTGGGGATGCTGCTGGCAATACAAAAACAGACATGCCAATTTACCTATTCCAGAAATATAAAATCCAGATATTATTCATATCACAGTATCTGAAACCTAGACTAGTGTTGGATGTATATTTTGTGTATATTCATAGATACTGTACTCTCCAATTGCAAATGGAGACATGGGTACTCTATTTTTCTTATCTTCATTTTTAAGTGCTTTGGTTTTATTGTATTACGAAGAGTTGCTGGGGTGCATCCACAGTTTCGTTGTACTTGTACAATGACAATAAAGTTCTTCTAATTCTAATTCTTCTAATAACATATTTCGTGAAACTGATTTAGCTAAACATGAGTTGGCTGACAAAAAAGTCCCATTTAGCTGGATTACCACATAGCATGGTAAGACAATAGGGGTAATTGCTGCAAATGTCTGCATCATCTTAATTCCTACCTCACTAAGCATATTAGCCAGATCCAGAATAGCATCATTTTTGCTAAATTTAAATTGGATTCATTCTAAAATTAAATTCTGACATCCAGAGGCTGTTCCACTTGAAAGCCAATCCAAATGCTAGCTATCCAACTAACTGTATTCCACTATCCTACGAGTGGAATTTCCTTAAAAACCTAAAACATTTTTTTTCTATGCAAAAAAAAATCGTATTTAAATAAACACGACTGATATATCAATCGTGTTTATTTAAATGATTCTTTGCATAGGAAAATAACAAAATCTGCCCTTTTTTGCAGAGATGCTCATTCAACTGGTAATTAATGAATAACTTTCTTGTATCGTTTTATATCCCTTTTTCCCAATCTCCATAGCAATATAATATACATTAGGCAATGAATATTACACATTATACCAAAGGTTAGCTACAAAGAATCAGAATATTTCTCCTACAAAATGTCTTTTCTCCAAAGATAAGAAATAATTACTCAGAATATATTTTCCTTCACATCTTTAGACTAGTGCTGTATAATTTTTTCAAATCTTACCCTTGATCTGTTAATAAAAAGAATTCAGAATATTTATGATTTTATTTTGAAAAAGGCATTTACAGGAAACTTCTTCCTTGTTGATGAAAGTAAAATGGGTTACTCCAAATGTGCTTTTCCAAAAGGCAACTGGACCTTCTTGGTTTGGAAAAGCCCCTTTGGGATAACCATGATGTGGACGACTGAGAATCTCCCTAGACATTTAAAATGGGTTATCTTTACACCCAAGCATAACACTTGTCTAATCATGGTTTAACAGATGATCCCTACGTCTGTTTGCATAACACACAAACAAAATCAAGGAAACCCTTACACCTTAGAAGTCAGCCTTTCTGTTCCTCAACTGTAAGATCATGAGATTTGTATAGAGCAAGTCTATCTAAACTTTTGGCTTGCCTGGACCATACATAAAATATATAATATAGTTAACGCATGAGAATACATGTTAAAAGTTTACAATCTTGCAGAGCCACATTACTAGCTGTCCCATGGCCCATGGGATGGACATGCCTGGTTTAGATCTCCCTACCCAGTTCTGCAGCTATTTCAATTTCAAATGCCCCATTGCAGGCATGACACCCTAAACTGGTACAAGTTTTCTTTAAAATAAAAATCACCCTCAGCTACAATCTTATTTCATTCTTAAATATTCTTAAGATAATTTTAGTCAAGCTAATTCAGCTACTAGTGCTTATGAACTGTTCGATTCACACAAAAATAGATTTTTCTAATCTTTCAAGTTTTTCATTTGCCAGGATTGTCAAATTGTTATTCTAGAGAGTCCGTTTGGGCACCAGTCTAGAAAGTGGGAGACCATGAGTTCAAGTCCTGCCTCACCCATAGAAGCCAGTTTGGTGACCTTGGGCTAATCATTCCCTCACAGGGTTGTTGTGGGAAAATAGGAAGAAGGTATGTTAGATATGTTCACTGGCTTGAGTTATTTGTAAAAATAAATGTGGGATATAGATAAATATAACTGTAATTATACCTAAGAACTAACATAAATATGCAGGCTTTCAGCAACATAGATATGGAATAATGTACTTTTTAAACTTAAAATTAATACATTCATAGAAAAATCATAATTAAAGAAAAAAACTATTAAAGAACTAGTGAGTTTAATATTGAGCACCTAAAAAGAACATGTTCAATTTTTTTTTTCTAAGTTGGTGCTACTTTCAATAATATTTAGAATCATATAGAACTGTGATTAAAAGGAACAATGCAAAAAAAAAAAAAGTACATGCATTGAGATTATTTTCCCCTAACTCCTGTTTTCTTTTATAGATGAGATATATAATCATTATGGTTTAACTTCACAGAATCATCAATTCATACGAAATTCTGAAGGAAAACGGCAACATCTCTATTTCAATAGATAGGATCTTTGTATACATTTTAAAACTGCATGACTATTTCATGGAAAATTAAGTTATTCCATTTTCCTGTTATGCTACATTATGCCTTCTCCAAAGAAACAGAAGTATCAAGAGAATATATGCTCTCCAGGGTTAACTTAACATGCATGCTATGCAGAACCACAACTCAAAGTATTTTGTAACTAAAATTGTCTGTTTTTGAACTCAAAAGTGTGACACTGGGCACAATCTGGATCACAGGTGATCTGAACATACACATTGATTTTAACAGAAGCTACACTAAACCGAAGAAAAATTTTCCAGAAAAGTGTAAGAAATACAAGTTTCTTTAAATATTAAAAGGTAAGAAGTCCCATGTTCAAAAGTGTTTCCTACTAAAAATGCTGTTTACAAAATATTAACTACATAAACTATATTCCATTGAGTTTTACTGTAGTCTACAAAAGAACCGTCATACTTTTTAAGAACAGCAACAGAGTAGAGCTTAATAAAATGAGCTGCTATGGACTAATAGTTTTCTTGTTACAACTAACAAATGTAATGTTAAGTTACAATTAAATATGCACTGCAAGTTTAAACAGATGACTAGTTTTGTAGTATTATTTTAAAATATTCCAGTATTTTATAATACAATTCACACTAAAAGTCAATTTCCCTCATCATGAACGCACAAAATCAAGACAACCACCACCAGAGTAAAACACTAACACTTTATTAAAAATTCAAAATTTATTGCAAATTATATTTTGCTTCTCTCCTTTCTTCATTTTTACATGATTTATTGATATCCATGATTTTTTCACAAATATACTTGTTGACTTTGGAGAGTCTCTGTGCAATTTCTGTTTCATCCAGAGTTTCTTGTGCTATTCTGTCATACAAACATTCTAAAAAAAAAAAGGAAATATGACATTTAAAATAAAACTTCAAGATATTTAAAGTATAGCAAAAACTCTTAAGCAAGGAATATGTCATGCATAGGATGAATGCAGCAATTCATTGAAATAATTAAAAAGTGAACAAGAACCCACATATAGCAGTGATCTGAAAATTACTCTCCGACAGCAAATGCTTTGTATGTTCACCTGATACACTACATTCACACTAGCATTTTTAGGATGTCTTTGGTAGACATTTAATAAGCCATTCACTCTGAAATGGCCATGTCCCTCAGTTCCCCCCCCCCAAAAAAAAGCCTGTAATTTAATTTTGAGTAAATATACTTTTGTAAGAGCATTGAAAATCCCTGGACTTCCGGTTTGAGCTCCTTCGGCGACAGACCGAAATCCACAATAGTGCGTGGTTTCGATCTGTGCTCACCGCCAGAGCGCCCCGAGCCAGCTAAGCCACCCCATAGAGGTGGTGAAGAGGGGCGAGACTGCCATCTCTCCTCCCCAGCTGGCCATTACTCCCTTTCCCGAAGGCAGTTGTAGTGGTAGTCAGAAATAGTCACCTCAAAGAAGAACTCAACCGGAAAAAAATGTGCAGGAGGAAGATAAGAAGAAAAAGGTTTGGTTGACTGGGTTAAACTGAAAAAGCAACAACGTAAGGTACCCTGGAATTTAAACTATAAAAATAACATTGCTCCCAAAGAAGACTTTGAAGCGGCAAAGGAGAGAGGGAAGGGAAAGGATTTGGCTTTTTTTTCCCCTCCTTTCCTTATACTGACAGCTAAGAGACTTAAGTAAAAAATTGACAAAAATCCACTTTGACATTAATAGGAATTTAAGCTGAAAATAAAATGTCAAAGGGATAATAAAGATTTTTTGATATTTAAAAACTTTTAAAAGCAGGAAAGGAGAGAAAAAGAACAAAAGGGCAGGATCTGGAAAAATGGAGGAGACTGCCTGGAACTAAAAGGAATTTATAGTGAAATTAAAATTTAACAAGATTCCTAAAAGATACATTCCAACTGAAACTTTGTAACAAAATAATAGAACCCCAGGAAGAGAAAGTGGAAAAAAGAAGCAAGAAGAAACAGCTTTGGATTATTTGGATTACTTGGTGATTTTTGGATATTTGGCTATTGCTTTTAAATGACTAAAATCAATTGGGTGGTTGTTTAAAAGTGTTTAAAATGGCATCACTTTTAGAAGAACTGAAAATGGAACTTAAAAAACAGAAAGAAGATGCACAAGAAGGGAGAGATTCTTTTGGCTTCATATTTCAATTCTTAGAAATGGAGATCTGGAACTATGAGAAACAAGAAGAAACACTTGTAGAACAAGAAGATCTGGACAAAGAAGAAGCCATCTTTAATGATCAAGTAATTTTATGTGGGGGGAAAGAGAGTGAAAAGTTTAAGATTTAAAAAAACCAAAAAAAAAAAAAAAGAATAGTTTGAAAAATAATTACAATATTAGAAAGCAACAGAAGGGATTACAGAAGAGAGAATTAGAAGTAGAGAGACAAGGGGGTAAAAAAAGGGAGGGAGGAGAAGAGGGGGAAGGAGGAAAGGAAAAGAAGTTATAAAAGACAGAAACAAGATATAGAGAAACAGGGAAAAGGTATAAGGATTGAAAGTATAAGCCTGTTTAGAGATAATGGGTGAAAATTTAATTGAAAAAGGGATTCTGAAAAGGTACATAAAATAATATTGTTATATTAGAAATAGAAATAATTTCAAAAAATATGATGACTAAAATGATGGATAAAATATTTATTGTAATATAGTGGAATGTTTGTTAATAAATAAATGGAAGAAAGTGAATGAGAAAATGAAGTAAAAGTCTGACTCACAGACAAACACTATACAGAAGCCTGATGATGGCAGATGAGATTCTGCTGAAACGTTGCTACAACTTTTAAAGCACCACTATTATGACGTGGGAAAATACCCGAACAAAGCTGAATGCCAGACATGTAAGTACCCGCGAAAACTTAAGAAAACATATATATATAACTTTTTAAGAATATAGTGTGTATTTTAAGAATGTACCAAGCAGAATCCGGTTGGAAGTTATGTATTATATTGAATGTTATAATCTTAAAGGTATAAATTGAAGTTTAAATAAGAGTTGAATGGACAAAATTAAAAGATATAAAGGTGTCATACTCCAATCAGTAACTACAGGGGAAAATTTGTTTAATGAGAAAAGATAATATGAAATTGAAACAGGACAGACAAAAGTACAAATATAATGATATGAATTGAGATATGAGACAATTAAAAATAAAGTTGAGAAAATCAGAGGGGAAAAATTATGTAGAAAATGTTAAACAGTAGTAAGACATGGAATAGAACACAAAGATGAACATGAAATTGAGTTTGTGTCTGTATGAAGAAGTGATAGCCCATGATCATGCTATTCTCAAAAAAATATGTTTTATTTGTATTATTTTTTTTGTGAAAACCCAAATAAAATTTATATTAAAAAGAAAAGAAAATTCCTTAAAAGGCATTCTCTGGCTTTTTTAAAAACACATCTTTATTTATGCTTATTCAAGCAGACATTTCCACTCAGTCAGAGTCATGGTGACATGAATAAATGACAGAGAAAAATCTTTCGACTTCCTACCTCAATGTTACCATCTATGAAATATACTGTTTTGTAGGTTTCTACTTGAATAAAATACACTTTTAAAATATAAATAATAATATGGTGGTAGACAAAGTGGAATTCCAAAACAAAAATATGATCTATAGCAGTATGTTTAACAGATAACAAGTCTAAAAATTCTTTCATAATATGGAAATGCCCCGAGACAAAATAATATTAGGTAATAGCATCCATGTAAAAAGTATGTGTTAGGAAGTACAGTAGTTTGTTCCTTCTTCCAAAATAAATGGTTGTTTATTGTTGTGTGTGACTGTTATAAAGGGGTAAACTAGGTAACCTCAGAAACTAAAACAGTACGATTAACTGTCATTAAGCAAACTGACAGTAAACAGTCTCATTTCTGAGATATGGTTTACAAAACTGTGTCTCATTGTAAACTCCTCAGCACTCAACATACAAGCTACGGTAGTCTGTTTAGATATATACTGCCTTTGTTATACTGTATAAATTATAGTGAAAAGTGCAATTACTCCCAGTACTAAATGATTTCCAAAGTGATTAAACAATTTCTGCTGTTTTAGTATTTTCACTCAGCAACTATTTATTGCTTCATATGGTAAACAAAATAGAAAGTCACTTAATTAACGGGTTTTATGGCACTGTTAATGCATATTAAAGTTGTAACAATTAACTATTCTACATCCTTTGCATCTTCTCTCACACCTTTCAGAAGTTTTATAAAAGACTATTTTTCAGTCACAAGATCTGCAGTGGTTGTATACCAACACTTTTTAACAACTTTCTCAGAATAAACTACACAATAGGGACTACTAAACAAAAAGACGTATTAGACCCATTTAGACCTAACACAATCTTTTTAAGATATTTTATGGAAGCTATTCTAGAATCAAAAGAATAAAACCTATCTTGGCTACAAATTTTATGACCAGTTTGAAATGTGTTAGTTTTTTTTTTTTAATGAGATTTAAAACATAAGGAAAGAGATGACTAAAACAGTTATTTAAATTAAAACATGGAAAGAAGAATTTGATTAAGGCAAAGAAGCCCTCATTCTTCTTCAGTATTGAACTAGGGAGTGACTGAAACCATTATAATTGAAATCTATACATAGTAAATTAGAGCATTTTATTTCCACCATGAAATTCCATCATACACCTACTATATTACAACATACCACATGATTTTGTCCAAAGTTTTTATTCTAATTTTAAACAACAGAAAGACAATTCTCCTTCTGCTTATTCTCTACAGTAGATGTGTACATGTTTTGCTTTTGATACAAGTTTTTAATATCTGAAATCCCCTTCACAACAAAATATGAGCCGTCTGTGTGGGTTTATTCTGGAATCTTTGTACGATGTGCAATATGTATAAACCTTGCCAGCGGTGATCAAAATTTACCACTAAGGCTAGACTTCAGTATTTGCCAAAAACAGACAACTTGGAAGGCTTGGTGAACAGATGGAAAAGGTATAAAAGAGTAAAACGTGACCACTATTTGTCTGTTCTGTACTCAGAGGTATTTAGAGATAGCAGCAGGTATCAAAAAAGGACAAGAAGTTAGAATAGAAATTGCAGTACAAGCCCTAATTTTTATGTATGTAAGAAAGTGTCAAGGCATGCATCACAATACCACTCCATAAAATTTGGCTTCTTTAAAAATCTGTTTGCTTAAAACTGCAGATGCTGCTATCTGCCCCTCCTAACAAACTTTTCCGGGGATAGTATGGTCAAACAAGAATATTACTATCCAGAGGAGAGTAAGATTAGAAAAGTTATATGGTCTCTTCCCTACCTGTTTGCTCTTTTAGTAGGGTTATGAGAAACTCTGGAGAATTCAATCAATCCTTGATTGATCAAGCTTTCAAAGCAAATATGATTCCAAGCAGGTTGTCCCAAAGGTGCTTTTCAGGAGGCAACTGGACTCATCCAAGTCAACTCATCCAAGAAGCAAAACGTTTTCAAGGAAAAACCAGAAAGTCCAGTTGCCTCTTGAAAAAGCACCTCTGGGGCAACCATGACCTGGATGACTGAGAATCTCTATAGACAGATTCCAAGCAGGGAACTGCATGGCTCCAGTCTTTCAAAGCACTTCGAAGATTCAATAACTTTTTCTGCTGCTTCTATGATGTTTATAGACAATATACCACAACAACCCTATATTTTAAGAATACGGGGCTGGGGAAAAGGGAGTGGTCATAAGCTGTATAGCTGGCCACTGAACTTCATCACCTCATTACAGTCTGCCTATCAGACTTATTTTGGGAGAGACATTATTATTGTTCTTCCATTTTGGTTCAATGTATCTTTTCTGATAGGCTGTTTGCTTTTATTACATTTAGGGAAGAGGGATGGCACAGCTCCACTCCTGGCTTATTTTGAATGCAATCCTATTTCTTCCAAATTGCTAAATAATTAAAATATTCATTCCTGTCTTTTAATTCTCCCCATTCGAATGACCCAACAGCTCTCACTCACATTCCTTTGTTGTCTTCCATTTCCTTCATCATGAGCAGATAAGAACGTAGAGTCCTTGGTGTTCTCTGAGCTTGGTTATTTGCTTGTAGATGTTTCGTTATCTGACTAGATAACATCAATGCTGGTGAGTATAGGATATGCTCCCTGTTTACCTACAGTATCTTACCTTGCCACTGTGTGTATGGGGAGGTTATGGATTACCATAGGTTCTCTCTCCATGGTATATGCTTGATTATGGTACTGTTTTATGCTTGATTGTGTGGTGTTAATGTCGGCTTATCTGGATGTAGATTGCTAGGGAGGGTATGTTTTGGTCTTTTTGTTTCTTTTTTAGTTTTTTTTTATTATCTATTTTTAATAGCATGTAAAATGTGGTTTGTCTCTATTGATGGCTGCTTTATTTGAATGCTAACCTTCCAGGAATTCCTTAGCAATACCCTAAGGTCAAAGGTATCTAGCAGCTGAACAAAATGTCAATGGCGCTAGAGATGGAGTTCATAAGGAACACATACATGCTTTTGGTGGGAGAATGTTGGAATTTCTATCACAAATAGGTGATTGATAATGGGAGTTGTGGTATATTTTAATCACTGGGGAAGAGTGTCTTCTAGGTTTGGAACTGGGAAGGACCAAACCAGAAATGTCTTGGATCAGGAGGGTTTTGCCTAATGATGAGTTGGATTTGGTTAACAAAGGCAACTGGGACTGCCAGGATTGCCATTGCTAAGAGCTGTGTTCACACGATGTTGTGCTTTACAACTGCATCACTTAGCAATGGAAATTCTGGCTCCAACTGAAGTCATAATACAAGGACTACTTGTAGTTCCCTTCCTAAGATATAAACACATAGGACTGTAAGCTCTTAATCACTTCAGCAGCTGTATTAGAAGACAAGATTCCTTCAGTTGTTGCTTAATGTAATTTGAAGAACACTCACATAATCAAAATAACCTACCTCTGACAATGCTTAACTTGTGAGGTGACAGAGGTGGCTTAGGAACAGCATCTTTCTTTTTCTTAGTGGCTACACCTGTAACACTTCTATTTTTAAGAACATCGGTTCCCCAAATCATAACTGCTAAGTTTTTTGTATACTTTGAATCTCCTTGCGTTACTTGCAACTGGTGCCATTTCTCTTCATCTACCCAGATGCCACTTCCAAGATGAACCTGGAGTAGAAAGTGAAATAACAGGTGGTGGTTACCTGGAAAGTTTGTTTCATCCTTCATAAGTAGCAGGAACAATGTTTAACAGAAAGCACACTTATCTACAGTATCCAATGACTGAAAAAGTATGAAATATTAAAAACAATTTGATTTGTCTATTCTATGTGCAAAATCATGAAATGACATGAAATGAAAACCCATAAAGAGGGCATGTTGTAAATGGTTTTTATCATCATAAAGCTTCTCCTGGGATGAAGATAATGTTTCTTCCCCTTTATGTTCTGCTTACAGAAGAATGTGGAATCTTTTTCACAACCATAGCATATAATCAAATGCATAATCTTGAGTTTTATGGTAAACAAATGCAAAAAAAGTCCCTAAGGTATTCACTTGACATTTTTGTCATGAACAGATAAAAATGCATTGCTTTGGAATATATATTCCTGTTATGAGATTCATTTTAATTTTCTTGATGAATATAGAAAGACAGGCAAGCAACCACCACCAATGAAGCATTCTCAGTTAAATATTTCTGCCTTTCCTTTATCCATCCCCACCAAGGCTGTTACCATCAAATGCCCAAGTGCAACAGTTTCCTGAAGAGAGAGGAAAGATGACTAACCACAATAACCTTGAACAATTGCTCAGCTGAATTTTAATTTTGCTTAGAGGACTCTTAGAAATGCCTTTCTCTCTTTTTAAAATAGTATATATTTATATATTCACATGTATTTATTTTGCTGGCGAGTATTTCTCATTTAGTTGTTAAAGGGAGAATATAAATATTTGCAATGGATATATTAATACCTTTCCATTCTCAAGAATATATTTGTCCATTACAGGAATAGCAGCTGGGTAGTACGTTGACGTATTTGCTTCCTCGCTGAAAGCTGTCTGTACATCAGGCTCAGGTTCAATGGATTCAGGTGTAACCTTTTCAAGTTCTAGGGCAGGACCTATATATCATTTTAAAAAGAGGAACAAATCTTTAATTTAATGTAGGATACATTATGTAATGCCCATTTCACATGCAGAACTTCATACTGATTAATGCTGATATAACCTAAAATCCAAAGACAGTATGACAGTAAAATATTACCCCTTTTTTTCTCCAGTTTTAAAATATTATCAATATATGAAATAAAGAAATACAAAGAAAAGTGAAAATAATGGTAAAATAAGACAGGAAAGGAAAAGAGAAAAAAATTAGGTAGAGAGGGGGAAAAAGAGCATTGACTTCTGACTCCTTTTGGTACAGTAGAATAAGGTAATCACATAAAATATTAACTTTTTTACATAATAATATACTAGCCATTTCTATTACAAGAAACCTACCTAATCAGCAAAACTCATATACTGCCGTCAACATATATAACATTAAAATTCCAATTTTTTCCCCAAGTTCTTTGTCCATTAGAAAAGAAAACTCTCTGGTATTACTTCTTTTTCCCCTCAAAGGATTGTATTTTAATAAAAATTTTCAAAAAAGGAACATAAATATGAACAAGTGGATTGTGAGAGTCAAATCAATTCAGCACTTGTACTTAAACCCAAACTGAGATATAGTTGTAGCTGTTTTAGATGTATTTGTTTCATGATCACTGAAAGAAGTAATAGGTGTATTATGAGGTTACATATTATTACACAGATGTAATATATGTAACCAACTTTTTAGTTAAGTGTTTTAAAATGAAAAGGACAGAATCAACACTAGGAAAGAATTGTCAATATCCAAAGACAATCTCAGTGACCAAAAACCTGAAGATTGAACACATTGGCAATTGAATTTCCAAACTGAATCAACTTTTTGAATTGGAGACTCAGTTGTGGAGATCTTCAATTTATTTAGATATTTTTATGGGGTTTTTTGCATGGATTCAAATCTTTTCTCTAAACTGATGATTTTACTGGCATAGGCCAATTCAAAAATAACTTGCTTCCTGTTCACAGGATTCACAATAATTTTTGCTAGGTTGGGGCAGTAATCAATTCCATAATTACAAAACCTGAAAAAAGACTGTCCATCCTAAAGACAGATAGGATTTATTAAAGCATGAATCTTTAACTTTAAATTTAACTTTAACATACATACATACGCGTATGTGTATATGTACGTGTGTGTATATATACACTGCTCAAAAAAATAAAGGGAACACAAAAATAAGACATCCTAGATCTGAATGAATGAAATATTCTTATTAAATACTTTGTTCATTACATAGTTGAATATGCTGACAACAAAATCACACAAAAATTATCAATGGAAATCAAATTTAGCAACCCATGGAGGTCTGGATTTGGAGTTACACTCAAAATTAAAGTGGAAAAAAACACTACAGGCTGATCCAACTTTGATGTAACGTTCTTAAAACAAGTCAAAATGAGGCTCAGTGTGGCCTCCATGTGCCTGTACGACCTCCCTACAACGCCTGGCATGCTCCTGATGAGGTGGCGGATGGTCTCCTGAGGGATCTCCTCCCACACCTGGACTAAAGCATCCCCCAACTCCTGGACAGCCTGTGGTGCAACATGGCGTTAATGGATGGAGTGAGACATGATGTCCCAGATGTGCTCAATTGGATTCAGGTTTGGGGAACGGGCGGGCGAGTCCATTGCATCAATGCCTTCGTCTTGCAGGAACTGCTGATACACTCCAGCCACATGAGGCCTAGCACTGTCTTGCATTAGGAGGAATCCAGAGCCAATCACACCAGCATATGGTCTCACAAGGGGTCTGAGGATCTCATCTCGGTACCTAATGGCAGTCAGGCTACCTCTGGCCTCCATGCTCTGGACACTACGCTGACAGACACCGCAAACCTTCTTGCCACAGCTCGCACTGATGTGCCATCCTGGATGAGCTGCACTACCTGAGCCACTTGTGTGGGTTGTAGACTCTGTCTCATGCTACCACTAGAGTGAAAGCACCGCCAGCATTCAAAAGTGACCAAACCATCAGCCAGAAAGCGTAGGAACTGAGAAGTGGTCTGTGGTCACCACCTGCAGAACCACTCCTTTATTGGGGATGTCTTGCTAACTGCCTATGCTTTCCACTTGTTGCCTATTCCATTTGCACAACAGCATGTGAAATTGATTGTCAATCAGTGTTGCTACCTAAGTGGACAGTTTTATTTCACAGAAGTGTGATTGACTTGGAGTTACATTGTGTTGTTTAAGTGTTCCCTTTATTTTTTTGAGCAGTGTACATAGTCACAATGAAAAATATAAGCCAAAAAGTCAAATAAAATTAATGTGTGGAACGTGAAAAGATTAAACATAAATGTATCTTTAATGAAATTTTCTACTGCTTGTTGATATGTTATTTATTTATACATATTGAATTACAAATCTTTTTAAAACACCATAATTAATAAATGTTACTGCAGTAATTCAGAGAACCACAGCAAAACATGAGGTCCTAATAGATCTTTGGCCAAAGATCTTGTAATATATTTTATTCCAAAGCTCAAAATATTTCACATTTCAATAATCAAAGCCTTTTCTAGGCAGCTGAACTTCATAGTAATTTCGGAAACTACTAAGAGTTGCATTTACAGCACAGCATGTTCAAATTAGACATGCAATTCCTTTTACTGTCTTTTTGCTAATAAGGGTTGCTTGCCTAATTTGCCATGCATCATGCTTACTTTTTTAAAAGTTTCTCACTTTGTAGTTTTTGCACTTTGATAAGCAAAACAGAAAATGTCAGTTACGGAAGTTTTCTAAAAGTCAACACAAAATGTGTTTTCTTAGCACAACAAATGCAGATGAAGGAAAATCCTTGTTTCAGTGAAAAGTTTTACTATTTTCAGTAGTAAAACTCTTGGCATAGGAATTAGACAAAAATATGAAATTTCCCTTATAGTTCAGCATCTCCAGATTTCTTTCATGTCAAAAGAAACCTGTTGATTTAGTCAGATGAAAAGCCTTATCTACTTCAGGATTCTTTGCTCCACAGTAACTGATGAAATATCTATAGAAAGACCCTCACACACACACACGTTTTGTTCTCTTTCTAGTAACTTTTTCTAATTCACTGTTTCTCAACCTTGGTAACTTGAAGATGGGTTGACTTTCCAGAATTCCCTAATCAGCCATGGATTACACCCTGCACTGAGGAGATCTCCATGTGGCAATTCTGTATAGCTTTGAACCGTGAATAACCCTTTTTTCTTTCTTAAAGAAAAGGAAGCCGACATGGAGAGCATTTTGTCTGCCTATGATCCTAGAGCTGGTAGTGCAAGCCTTAGTATTTTAGGTGATAAAGAGACCCTGTCAGGAAGCAAAAATAGTAATTCTTCTCTTGCCTTTCTTAAGGCTTTTGCCATTTCAAAATGCTCAGACTGGGAATTTTAAGATATACAGCAAGGTAAACTTTTAAATGCTATTTTTAAATCATAGTTAAGTAACAATAACCTAAAATCTAATCAATCAAGATGGTGAATTCCAGTAGGCCCTACATTCTATTGATTTCAATGTAATTTAGGGATATTTACCTCTAGGCACAATTCAGAGGATTGGCATATGAACATACTTAGTATCAAGGGTGGGATTCTACAGGCTCATACCTATTCGCTAGAACCAGTTAAGAGTCTAAGCAGTTCGAAGAACCAGTTGTTAGAAGAAATTACTGGTCTAATCCTGTAAGGAAGGCAGGAAGGAAATATTCTGGTATTGTTGCTTACAGAAACTGCCTCTCCATTAACCCTTATTACTTTCTTGGCAGGAATAGACTTCCTGTCTCAGGAACGTCTCTGGAGTTTTTCCCCCTTCCTTTGCTGGTACTTTGCTTGTGTGGAATGACCATTCAAAGTTACAATGGCACTGAAAAAAGTGACTTATAATCATTTTTCACATTTATGACTATTGCAGCATCTCCAGTCACAAGAGGCTAGGCGAGGAGATGCGTTCCTCGATGTGAGTGATGTTGAGTTGGCCACGCCCAGCCAGTCACATTACCACCAAGCCACATCTACCAACTAAGCCCACAGAACCGGTTGTTAAAAAAATTGAATCCCACCCCTGCTTAGTATATACAGATTCATCCCATGAATAATCTCCTTCAACTCACCCTGAAAACTCAGAACTAATAAACTCTGTGAAGAAAACATAGCCTACATACACTGGAATCAGTAGCTCTTAAGAGAGCAAGCAACTCTCACTTTTGACTCTTTCATTGGCTGGAATTTGCATCATGGCTCCAAAAATAGAACAAAAGTACTGTAACTTGCACAAGAGTAATTTATTTTATTCATGGTATTCCTCAATTAAAGTTTCCTGTATTTTATTGTATCTATTGATTATATGATTTTGAATCCCTTGTATGATTATTCCATGCATCATTTTTAAAAGATTAAAAAAGGTAAACCAAAAGATAGAATTTTCTAATGGGCAAAATTACCCACCCACCCCCTAAAAAAATCTAAGTAAGATACTGGCTGTATGTTCAAACAACTAGAAAACTATTAAACCGACTATAATACATAGCTTAAAAGACAAAGACTGTAGCAGATAAAACTGACTAGTTATATTCCAAATAAATGGAAAAGGTAAGAGATAGTTTAAGATATTAAATGACAGAAGAGTGAACAATAAAAATCCAAGACATTATTTCTGAAAAAAATATTTTCTGGTTTACTTATCATTAAACAGCCTGATCTACCTAAGAGTTAGTCAAGGGAAAATAAACTCCAAATATGTATGGACTGTGTACTAAAATAAAGTCATATATAAAGTGAAGATGTATCCAGCCCCACTGGATTCATATTATCCTATGATATGCTAAAAACATGCCATCTTTGATTATGAAACATTCTTCTCAATGCCCAAAAACAATTTAGGTTAATTTAGTCTACATTATTTTTTTAGCATGAATATTGGTTTATGTAATAGTAATTATATTATTTTGAATAATATTATCTGAAGTATATTTGCGGGACCATATATCTACTTATCTCACAGAACTGGCATGTTATGGATCCTGTTTACAACGGAATGTCAATCAACGGGACCCATAAAGAAATCTGTTTCCACTGTGGCACTCAACCTTTGGAACTCCCATAGGTGCTTTTACAAGAGGCAACTGGACTTTGTTTTTCTTTGAAGACATTTTGCTTCTCATCCAAGAAGCTTCTTCAGCTCTTTGGAACATCATTTCCCTGGAACTTAGATTGTTACCTATTAAGGCCTTTAAGAAGGGCCTTAAGACTTGGCTTTGCCATCTTGTCTGGAATTGGGTAGTGATGGTGTGGATTTTGGTGCATCCATACACATAGTATATATACATGCATATAAATGTACGTATGGGAAATATCCATATTTTAAAAAGTATTATATGAAACCACAAGAGGGAGCAGTAGCAAAATGATATTCCTATTTTGCAATAATCTCTTTCGCATTGGGACATGTTCTTGTGACAATCTACTTGCTACTCTATTACATTCCTTTTTTAAATAGACTTTTTTTAAATTTTTACTATATAAAGAAAGAGCAACAGTTTCAATGTCTATATAAACAGTGTGTTGTCTGGTTACAGTTATTTTAAGCAATAGTCATAGTAATAATAATATTCATTGATAGTGATCATATAATAACATTTTCTCCACATAATATTAATACTTAATTGTTATTACTAAATCATTGATAATAAATATATCATAATGAACTCTCATGGTAAAATTAATCCTTCTCTTAAAATTTTAAATATTCTAACTTCTGTTTCTGTTAGTTAACCATTGATAAAACGAATCCCATGTTTCAAAATCTTCCTTCTTTAATTTCAAGTGTTAATCTATCAATTTCTGTACATTCTAGTATTTTTTTAAATTATCTTCTCTTCTGTAGGGATCTCCTTTCCAATGTTGTGCAAAAACAATTCTGGCTGCTGTTAACACTTGTAATATTAGATATATAGTCCCTTTATTATGTTTTTCTAGTATGATACCCAACAGAAATATTTCTGGTTTTAAATCTATATGTTCCTTGATCATTCTTTTCTATCCAAGTATGTATTTTTGTCCAGTATCTCTTGGCTTTTATTACATTCCTGTAATACTGTCTGACACAATGGAATTAGCTGAGAACATTTTAAGAGTATGGTGAAGTCTTTCTACCTCTTTCTAATACAACTTTTGTACTTTTGCTTTATGCTGCTGTAGCTAATGCAACATTACACAGTTGTAATAGTTATAAATTTCTTAAATGAATAACTATAACAAGAAAGTGATGAACACTGTCCTAATATTTTAGTTCCCATGCTCAGTCCAGTTAACCTGAAATGTGGAAACTGCTTGAACATTCTTAACAGGTCAGTATCAATTTAGCATAATTTTCTTCCTCTACCCTTGCCTTTCCAGCAATGGCACAACTATGCCGTTCAGGGTTTCTCTTGAGTTTGACTATAGAACAGGGATATCAAACTCGCAGCCTATAGACTGGATGTGTCATGTGCTGGCCAAGCCCACCCCTGGTTTAGCAAAGGGGGAAAAAGTTGCAATATGATTACGTACTATCGCAAGTTTGACACCCCTGCTATAGAAGGACCAACTCGTTTTACCTACATAGGATCAAAAGGACTAAAGAAGACTTCAATGTCTGTGTAAACATATGTCTTAAGCTTCCCATCTCATACTACACAAGCAATAGTAATCTGTGCATAACATATATATACTTGTGTAAAAACCATTCGCTGAGAAGCCAACCATCAACATGTTCATGTTTTAATTTTTACAATTAGCTTATAGGGATGGCACATTTTAAAGGGTATTTTGATTAAAAGTTTGAGAATCTACTTATCCATATGTATATATGGGTATCATTTTGAAAGGGAAGGAATGGGGTATGGTAAACACACAAATCTATTAAGTATTTATTTAATACTACAATAAACTAGAATAAAAGCATTTAGCTTTGCTTTCCTATTTTCAATTTCTATCCAAACACACTAGGTAAGTTTAAAACACAAGTACAACTCAGAAAGCTTTCACATTAATACAACAATGAATCCATATTTTTGAAAAAATATACAAAAATATACAAATGTCTATCTTCCTCGTTAGTCATTCATATTAGTAACATATTATGTTCTACCAGTAACTCTAAATATGTTTATTTATTATTTATTTATCACATTTATTGGCCATTTTACCACAGGGTAACTCTGAGTGGGTTTGAAAATAAACAGCTCTCCTATTGATAATGAAATATGAAGATTCACAATCTTAACTATATTGTAAATAACGACTGAATTTGTAGAAACAATCAAACTATGCTTTTCAAAGTTAATTTCTTAAAATATATGCCTCTTTACAATCCTTAGAGCAGCTTTTAAGGGCATATAAAGAAAAAGGGGCATTTTTCCCACTCAATCTCTGTAAGTAGGAATCATCGCTGCAATCATACAAATACCTTATGGATTCAATAGCTAGATTTCTTTGTGAATATTTAAATGAACCTAAGTTAAAACAATTCTTGAACATGTCCCATATATGCAAGTACTTACCACTGCCTAATCTGAGAAGCAGGACATCCTGTAACCGTCTGTTCAAATCTCTTAGCTCTTTCATTTCTGACACTAATGTCCCATATTCCTTTAACTTTTTTGCTTGTTGAACAAGCTGCCTTCTTGTTCTTTCAAGTTCCTGTTGAATGTGCCTCATTTCTTCCTGCTGTTGCTGATAGCTTCTCAGCAACTCTTCATAAAGAACTCGAGGAACCACAGCATCATCCATATTGTTCATTCTGTCTGAGGTTTCCATAAATGTTGCCTCAGGACTGGAATTACTACTGAGACTCATTCCATTTTGTTTTTCAAGGCGCGCAACAACTGCTTCAATGCTTTTGTGCGTACCTTCATTCTGTTTCTTTCCATCTTGTCTCTGTATGTTACAACAAAACACTTTATTAATATTCTGTGTCATACAAAAATCTACAGAGTTCAAAAGTTAATGAAATTATGAGCACACTACAATCCCCAAGGGAAGAACATCTAATGAACATTGGACCAACACAGTTTAATAACCAGAAAAAGTTACATTATATATAACTAAGTCTTTTTAAAAAGTGTATGATGCAGAGTTAAATGCATCTGAGAGGAAATCAGCAATAGTGGAAATGTACTGATACATTTACCACTCCCAAGTATTATTTTTTAAAATTTGTATTATCCAAAGCCAATTTTGAGAGGGGTTTTTGAGAAGATAGGAACAATTCAGACATCACACTAAACTTAAAGAGACACTCAGAAGTATTCATTACTATAACCACAGGTTATATCTGAGAAGGCCAAATTGCTCATACAAACTATAGTTCATCACAATAAGTGAACTACTCTCTCTGTCTCTCGAATTCTAATGAGTCAGTGCAGTTAAGATTCCCAATCCAATCAGACATGGTGCTAAACTACAGCAAGAAAGTCAATTAAAATTTAAGGACACACATGATTGTGCAGCATCTAGTATGAACACAATCAGCTCTGAGCATTTAAAGGCAAAGACAGAGCCTGTTTACATGAACTCTGAGCACTCTTGACTTTTTTTTTAGTTTGTATCATTTGTATAGAGTGCATTCAACATTAACCTAAACATATTTTTTAATGATTAAACACTGTGTTGTATCACCCCATCATCTGGAAACTTTAGGTTTAGATGACAAATAATCCCAAAATTGTATTAATAATATCCTGTAGAAGACACTGATAAAATGCATTTAAAGGCAATGTTTGCATCTTGTTATTTAAAGATAATTGTTATACCGATTTGCCTAATTAACCGGGCATCAAGGTTCAAAATAATTAAGAATTTCACAATACAAGGAATTAGTGGAAGAAACATAGTATCTATTACTGTGCAATAATCAGCCAAATCTCCAACAGATATTTCCAAATCAAATTTATCTATTTTTCTTTGCTTATCAATAGTAGTAAAATACGAGGCTCCATGTAAATATAGATTGCCCCAGCTAAACACTATACAAAATTGATTTAAAAAAATCAACATATATATACTTACAATACTTAGTTCTAAAATAATGACTACATGCTTTGTTTGAAAACAGGGGTATTTGCCTCAAGGCCATAATTATAGAGAAAACAGCATATATGAAGCTAGAATATGTAAAATAAATAGCAAAGATAACTCATGTTATATCATTACAGTGTTAAATTTATTTTAGTTTTAAGGAAACTGAGATAAATGAGCAAAGTTTATCTCAATATAGTTTCATTATTCAATAATGTCTTATTGTATTGTATATCTTTATATTACACCCATATCTACAGATATCACCCGTCTGGAGAACTGAATGTATTAACCTTATCAAACTGAGCTTTAGAACAGTAGGTGGAGGGAACAAGTTACAGGGAGGGCTGTAAGGAACACACAACACTTTAATTTTGCTAAGCTTTCTTTTTTTCTTTTTTTCCCCTGGGAATTGCTTAGGAGAAACTTAGTAAAAAAAAATGTAATTAGCAGGTGCATTGGGAAATTCATGCAATACTATACTAATAAAAACCTGAGTTCCAAGCATGTTAAATATACCTGCAATATTCACGCTGAATATGTTGAAGATGGGCATGTTGAAGGAATTTGCAATATTCAATGCAAAACTTTGTCTGGAATAGAGTCAGTCTAGTTTTACAGTATATTTTGTTCTAAAAAGAAAAGATATCCATGATAAAATGATGCTAAATAATAAGTGAAAGAACTTATACAAAGGGAAAGAATTTGTCAACATATTCACTGTGAAATGTAAAAAACGCATAATTGACATTTTTGTCCATTCTTTAAAGCAAAACTGATTATTTCAGAAAATTTTAAGATTACATCCTACTGATGTCAAAGAATCTGCTAGAAATGCAATTATCTGCTTAAAAAAGTATCAAAGGAGACACTCATTCTTTGAGCAATTAAAAAGCCTAACTCTGAAAACAATCACAATCTCGCTGAAATAAAAGCAGTAAGTTGTTTTCCATTACATAATGACATTCTCTGCCAACACTCTTTAACAGATCACAACGCAGACTTCTTTAAAAACAATCCTCTTTGGGAATAATTTTTTCTTGTCTTGATACAACCCTTCAGTACTTTGATAAATCATTAAAATACAATTCTTTTTTCCTGTTAATTGTAAATATTGTATTGTTGATAATTTTCCAGAACTTTGTAGGAGGAAGATGCACTTAGCTAGCACACTACAGGTAATCCTCAACTTACAACTATTTGTTTAGTGACTGACGTTACAGTAGCACTGAAAAAAATAACTTATGTTTCTCACACTTATGATGGTTGCAGGATCCCCGTGGTCACATGATCAAAATTTAGACTCTTTGCCACTGGCTCATATTTATGATAGTTGGAGTGTCCTGGGGTCATGTGATCACCTTTTGTGATCCTTTGACAAGCAAATCAATTGGAAAGCCAGATTCACTTAAATCTGTCACTAATTTAACAACAGTAGGATTTACTTAACAACTGTGTCATAAAATGGGACAAAACAACTGTCTTGCTTAAAAAACAGAAATTTTGGACTCAATTGTGCTTGTAAATCAAAGACTAGCTGTATAAATAATCTGAATTCTGTCATGTTTATGTTGTTACACTCATGGATATTGTTCCATATGTGGTATTCTGTTAAAGACTGTCAATTGAGTTTCATTTTATTTTTTCTGTAAAATTACATTAATGGAAGATTGTATATAAGATATTTATCTGCCATTAGATTGGGCACTATTGAGGACCATTTCCCATCACTTCAGACTATACAAAAGTGTCTCGAACTGCTAAAGGGTGCAAAACAAATCTAAGTTTTCTAGCTTCAGTGGAAATCTGCTCACTTGGAGTTGGATATAGTCTTCTCCATCCTCCCCAAAACTGAAAAGTTTTGTATATAGTTTGAATCTAGACAAAGGGATGCTGATGAAATGAAAAAAATATACATAAGAACAGTAATGCAATAATAAATATGAAAAATATTATAATTGTATAAGTGGTGAATCAATTATAAATAAGAAACAAAAAAATTAGTAATTTGGATAATAAAAAATTTCTCATAACTGAAGGAAGGATATTTGTTTAAAAAAATATAGGTTGCATAAACATGCATCAACTTCTTCGGCTTACCCAATGAATGAACTGCAGGCAGCTGGGGTTTCTGGTTCAGTTCTGCCTATGCTGACTTTTTATTTCAGTGCCTGATAATCTCAAGAATGAGAAATCCCTGCTCTTGACAAACCATTTAATAAAAGAAAATTCCACTTTTCAGAAAAATCCAGCAGCAAAATTTGGATTATAATTTTGTTTTTACCGCATCATATCAAATGTAGATGAGTATTTAAAAAAAGAAGAAAATATCTCCTTTCTATAGCTGATCAGGAATAAATCCAAAAATATATTCACAAAGGTTGTTCTCATCTAGCATTATTCTCATTAATTTGTTTTTGAAATGTTATTAATATGTGTCTAACCTCCATACCATGAAAAAATAAAATGGCATAGCTGCTTATTAGATATTCTGATTGGCAAAGGATAATCTTCTTTTGGATATTATTACCAGCATTTAAAAGAAAAGTTGAATGTGAAGCATCCATATTCATCAAAAAGTAAATGAAATACCACTGAAGGTTTCACTCGATTGAACTGCAGATGCCAGTATTCTGTAGCTACAGAAAACTTGAGCTACTGCTGGTTGACGTGGGTCCCCGAGGGGTAGGGGGGGTGACTCACCCCTGGAGGTGGCTGACAGAGTAAGAAGACCTCACCCCTGTCCTGTCTTTTAACTCTCCTAGTTCTGAGTTAGTACAGTTTTTAACAATATTTTAATCTGTGTCATTTTAACCTTTTAATTATTTTTACTTGTTTTATAACTTGTAAATCGCCCAGAGTCACTTTGTTGAGGAGATGGGTGACATAAAAATTAAATAAAACAAAACAAACACCCATGACTCACATGATAATTCTATATATCCTGCTGCTTTCATATCAACCCTTTCACAACGTACAACGTTGGCAAGTTCCATACAGCAGTGCTCAAGATTCGTTGGGATGATGACCAATGATATAAACTAGACTTAATGAGCACCTTGAGTCCTCTGGAGTTTGATAGTCTTCTATTAACCTTTTATTTTTCCTTACACTTATCTAATGCTCCTACCCCTTCCTTTAGATACTTTTAGACTCTTGTTCTTTATATATACTTTATTATTCTTACATCTTCTAGATTTTCATAGTTTTTTTAGGCTCTTGATAATCTTCTATCCTTTTAAATTGACAGAACCAGACGCTCACCCCCCACTCCACTTAATGCTGCTCTATGAACATTTTAAAGATTTGATTTTGAAAGTGTGAAAAAATCTAATGAAAATGCAGAATGTTTCAAACTTGGGTTAAAACAAATCTAGTGATTGCTGAAAACAAGGTTAAAAACAATAAATCTACTAAATAACTTACATAAAATAACTTAGAACATATATATATATCTATTTTAATATGTCAATGTACTGTTTAACTAGAAATTAAAAATGACTGGATGTAGTGATGGTAACCAAGCTTTTTCAAGAATATTGCCGGGTTCCCCCCCCTTAAAATGTAAACACTTAAATAATTAAATATAACCCAAATATCACCAACTAATGCTATTTTTGTATTCCTAACATTACATATGCTGTTTCTCTTTAATGTTGGCATTAAGTTATAACTCAATTAAGATACAAAGCAGCCATTATTCTCCATGTAAGTACTATAGATGTGCATCCAACCTCAATGGAATTAGGAGGGGGCATACATATTCCAGGAGCACCAAGTACTAGTACTGCTTAGACAGCTAATGCTTCTCTCCTCAGAAACTCCACTTACCTCAATAGAAACATGGCTGAATATTGCACAGTGCCCAATAGCAGACTAAACTGGGAGAGCTTTGATGTGTAATGTGAAACTGATGAGCCAAAACTCTGCTCTCCACAATTTTATCACATAAGCAAAACCTGGGGGAAAAATCATATGTTATACATATTTGATACTGGTTGTCATATTTGTTTGTATGGTGCTTCATATGGGTTTCCTTGTGGTATTCATTGAGCATTCTCATCCTCATATTAGACAAAAAGTGTGAATGCTATACTTATATATTTTTAAACAAGATGGGTGCAAAAAGTTATCTATTGAGTAGGGTTTCTCAAACTATGGGTTGGGATTCCAGAGGAAGGATCACAAACATCTTCGGGAAGCATAAACAACATTCTCAAACTCATTCTGGGCTTTGTCTGCACCAGACAGCTGAAATATTGAAAAGGATGAGAAGTACTATGATATACACATTAACATTTCATTATTGAAACAGAGTACATGTAAATACATGTATTTCCTGCCCTAACCTTAATGAAATCTTCATTTTTATTCATATAGGGGCCATATGCATTTATTTATCATTTTAGAGAGTCACAGCTCTGCAATGTCTGAAAACCCTTGCTATAGGCACAAAACTTTAAATTTATTGTAATAAGAAAACTGTAAGATATTTTACAGGGATGTTCTCTTCAAACTCTGAATTTTGCTACTAAATTTACTTTAAAGAAAGTTCCCAGATGGTAAGATTAATATCACTCTGTACAAACTACTATTTAATTGACTATATGTTTTTCATACACACAAGGACACATACACACCATTTATAATGTACTTCTTTAACTGTGTGAGGTAGCTTGTTATCCCAACCAGTTGTAGAGAACCTAACCTGACACTCAAATTGCATACTAAGATTATGTCCCACAGGAGTGCCTGAATATTTGACACACTTTATGTTCATGGAGAACTAGAGCATTCTCTGATGTAACAGAGCTACTGCTTTATTTATTTTATTACACTTCCAAATTCAAAAAAGTTAAAATAAAAACAAAGACATATGGTTCTTTAAATTGTTTTATATGAATTGTAAGTGTAAAAAATGCTGTCTTAGTTATATTTCAGCTTGTCCACTATAAAAATATTTACTTCTGAAAATAAAATAACATCACTACAAGAAATCTAGTTGCACAAGCTACTATAAAAACAAGTCATCATTTTTTTAAAATAATCACACCAGTTTTAAAAATAACTCCAAATAACCCAATTTTGCTAACCCAATATTTGTTCTTATCAAACCAAATGAAAATAATATCATAAAAATATAAAGGAGAAAGGTATAAACTGAAACATTTGGCACTCTTGGTTATACAGTATTCACAACATTCCAGTTCTAATCCAATATTTCAATGTATTTTTTGCAAGTCAAGTCCCACTGTATTTAATGGCACAATTTCCATTAAAGGTGCATAAAAATTGAAATCTGCATTTCTGTATGCTAAAGAATGAAAGAATCCCTGACATTCTGATTTGCGGTAGAATAGAACACATCCAAAATTAGAAAAAAAGAAAGAACAAACCAACAAACAGGCTTCAATACCTTACAGTGTCTAAGTTCCATATCTTCATCCCCATAATCTGTAATTTCCCCCGTTTCTTCTAGGTGATGGAGAGACAGCTTGGGGATTTTAATTTTCTTCTGCATCACACTGTTTTCAAGGTCTGTTTTATCTTCTGCAAATTTACATAAAAATATTTTTTCACATTTTTCAAACTGATTATTCAAATACTGTATGACTGAAGCCAGACCATTTAAAAAGTTCCCATGCTTGATTATCTTCCATATGCAACTATCTTCAACTGCTCCAGAAACTCCTTCCTCCCTCCCCCCCCCCGCAATATATGCCTCTTAGACAGAAATTTGAAGAATATTGTAAAAATAGCAGGGCTTCCAAAGATTATTAAGAACAAAGCTAAAATCTTTGTTCTTAAGCATGATATTTTGCAGATGATATTGGACCAATTATGCATTTTCCCTCAGTACAATCTAATTCAGAGTTTTAAGATCTAAAAATGGAGAAGAATATTCCTAATTCTAAAAATACTATGTGTATTTTGATGGCTCCCTATTTTCTCATTTCTTGCCCTTTCAAACAACAGTATAGCAGGTTGCTCAAAGTTAAGGATGTTTTGGAGTCTGGGATTTTATTTTTTTCTGCAAATGTGGGGTAAACACATTTTTCAGAAATTCTAACCCTTATAAATAGGGAAAGGATGAATGCCTCCATCTTTACATAGTCTCAGTTCTTAATGCAGCAGCAGTATTAGCAAGACTGCAGAGAATGTAGAGAGAAAGAATGTATAGCTTTTTCCTGACAGAAATTATGTCACCAAGAGAAATCTAGAATGCAGCTCTGATTCAGACAAGGTATTTTGCAGGCTTTTTAAAAGCCCAATTTAAAATTTAAGCCCTTTCATTATGTATAAATATTACAGTGATTAGAATTTCTTCAGTGTCTTGCAATACCATGTTTTTTGGGGTAATGTACCTATTTATATTTTTGTTAGTTCTGAGGATCACGTTGAATTTTAGCAAGTTGTCCCAAGTAACCAATTAATTTAAAGACCTTTCAGAAGTCCTTCAGAATTAAATAGCAACTGCTATTAACTCTGCTACACAGAGCTACTAAAATTAAATACAATTGCTCTTTCTGCCAAAAAGATGAGTCAAAATTAATTCCCAATATTTAGGTTAAGGAACGCTTTTATAAAAGTAAAATTACTAAAGCCAATCACAGAAGAACTGAGAGGTACAATAGGAGCAATAAGGCAGTATATTGCTCCAGGTACTAAAAGTAAATAACTTTCTGATTAAAGATAAATTTATTGGGATGGTAATATACTGTATATACTCAAGTATAAGTCGACCCGAATATAAGCCGAGGCACCTAATTTTACCACAAAAAACTGGGAAAACTTATTGACTCGAGTATAAGCCGAGGGTGGGAAATGCAGCAGCTACTGGTAAATTTCAAAAATAAAAATAGATACTAATAAAATTACATTAATTGAGGCATCAGTAGATTAAATGTTTTTGAATATTTATTTCAAAGAAAAACAGATAAATCAATTTGGGAAATGATCTCACTATCATGAAAGGTTTAATTGATTCACAAACCCAAAAGAAGATGACAATGACAGTGGGAGGCAGGAGTCACTCTCTCCCTTGCAAGAAAAAAGCAAGAGCCGTTCTTATCTCTCTCTCTCTCTCTCTCTCTCTCCCCATAATACAGTCAAGCCTTTTCCAGCACGCGCGCCGCTGCTTTGCACCCTGCAAATGCAAAATCCCGGGTTTTTTGCATTTGCAAGGTGCAAAGCGGCGGGGGCGGATCCCGCGTGCTGGAAAGGGCTTGACTGTATTACGGGGAGAGAGAGAGAGATCATAAGAACGGCTCTTGCTTTTTTCTTGCAAGGGAGAGAGTGACTCCTGCCTCCCACTGTCATCGACATCTTCTTTTGGGTTAGTGAATCAATTAATTTGGGAAATGATCTCACTATTATGAAAGTCAGTGTTCTCTGCCAGTGGGGCATTTGGAAGAAAATGCCCCGCGGCATATCCACGCGCGTGTAAGGGGAATCAGAAATCCCCGCGTTCAATGCCTAGCACAGCAGAAGAGAAAACGCAGCTGTGAGCAAATACTGGGAAAACCTGATTGATCAGAAGGAAGGAGGCAAAAGAGGGAGGGGTGGTGGTGGACGGAGGTCCCACTGGTATTTGTGAAACACTTGGTCGGCAGCATTTAAAGTCAACGTCCTCGCTCCCACCTACCCAAAGCCACGAAGTCCCCCAATTGCGCAGCCCAGAATCGCCCTCCCCTCGGGGCAGCAATGACGCCCGGTATTTCCCGAGATGAAGCTCCGCCGTGCAATGAAAGCGCCCTGGCTCTAGGCTTGTGGGTTCAGAAAACAACACGAGGCGAGGTTGCTTCGGCTCCGCTCAGCTTTGTTTCCTCAGCTCCAGCTGCTTTCAGTCCACTCGGGAGGGGGGGGAGGTGGTGGTGGCCTCCTCCCGAGCGGACTGAAAGCAGCTAGGAAACGAAGCTGAGCGGAGCCGAAGCGACCTCACCTTGCGTTGTTTTCTGAACCCGCGAGCCTAGAGCTCAGAAAACAACGCAAGCTGCCGCCACCACCTCCTCCCCCTCCTCCCGAGCAGACTGAAAGCAGCTATGAAACGAAGCGGAGCGGAGCCGAAGCGACCTCGCCTCGCGTTGTTTTCTGAGCCTAGAGCCAGGGCGCTTTCATTGCACGGTGGAGCTTCTTGTCTCGGGAAACACCGGGCATCGTTGCTGCCCCCTGAGGGGAGGGCAATTCTGGACTGCGCGATTGGGGGACTTCGTCGCTTTGGGTGGGTGGGTGGATGGGAGCGAGGATGGATGGAGTCCATGAAGTGGGGCTTGCCTGCAGGAAAGCGGCTGCCCAGCTCCGGAGCTCCACACCATTTTTTTTTCAGAGGGGAATCTGACTTGAGTATAAGCCAAGGGCAGTTTTTTCACCACAAAGAATGGGCTGAAAAACTCGGCTTATACTTGAGTATATACGGTAAATATTACTTGCTCTCCTATATTTCAGCACAATATTTTCCCCTTTATGTAATTATATTGCTAAGGAAAAAGCCAGGGAAAATGTACATTTGCTTTCTGGGACAAAACGTATCCTTTTGACAAATACATTTTGTTCTTTCACTTCAAAATATCTCAATTCATCTTTATTCTGGAGGGCAAGAAATTATACTCATGGTATCAGTTGATCTTCAGGAATTTTTTTAATTGTGGCCAATTCTAAAGTATTGGTGTGTTACAGGGCCTGCTTCTCCAAGGGTACAACCTATAAACCAAGTGCAATTTATAATGATAAACTGAGAATTCCTTTGCTTTAAAATACTTCAAAAATATTAAATACTACTAGAACAAATGCTTTGATACATTGGGTGCCACAGCCAAATTTACCACTAGTAATGCACAAAAGCCTCTGTGAAATAGCCCAAATATGGAAATTTTCATTCACCAAAATAAGGAGAAATGGAGTGACTGAATTCTTGAACAATATACATGGCTTCCAGTTCAATTTATATTTTATCATTACAACTGCTTTTGAAATTTGACCCAAATAAGATACGGAAATTATGTCAGAGTTGCCATTCTTTGATACATGGAACTTTCAACAATCACAAAATAAAGGAAAATATTTAACATGGCATTTCTTCTTGTAAGGAAAAATGAACTACTTCCCAAAAAGCAAGAGTTGTGCAGGAAATGTGAGGGTACAGAAAGAGATTGACAAATCATGATCATTTTCATCCTACTTTAAGAAGATGTTAAATGGAGGTGGCTCAAAGAATCTGAGGTGTGAATCTTTTTTTGGACTGGTTTATTGAAAATTATACTCATCAAATGTATTCTGATTTTATTAAACTGCATTTTTAAACTGTATATTTTAAACTGTATTCTGCATTTTTTTTCTTTTACTATTTACATGTCTATTGCATATGAAATTCTCCTAGATTCAGAAATTAGAAGAACTTCGAAAACGTCCATCATAAAAAATTATCATTATATCTGTACTGATTAGTTGCATTCTTTCAAGAACTTTCTGCAAGATAGCAAAGGGTTTTGGGGGGCATATTTTTGGTCTTGAAGTTCTCATTAAGGGACTCTATATTTATTGTCCAACTAATCCTGATTTCTAGATAAAATTTAATAGGATGAGATTTGTAAAAATAGTAGATATAAAAATACTAATGTTGGTATTGGTAAAGCTAATGGTTTAGCAGGCCTGACAAATTGGCGGCCTATGGGCTGGATATGTCACGTGCAGACCATGTGCATCCCGGCTCTGCAAAGGCAAAAAAACATCGTGATACATCACAATCCACACCGTGACGTGATCGAGTTTAACACCCGTGATTTAGAGATTTTTTTCTATACAATTTGCTTCATCTACACTGTATTTGTTACAATCACTTGTAATGAAACTCAGTAGTGCATTTTGCATGGTTCTGGTTTATTTTTGTTCCAATGTTTTTTTTATTCTGGCCTGAAAATGTAATGTTACATAAGAGATACATTTCTATCTTTGACCAAAAAAAAAAAAAAGGGGGGGGGTGTTAATTATTTCACATAACTTTTCTAGTAGAGCCTGTGTTCTTCTTTAAATTGATTTACTCTGTATAGTTTGGGTGAAATAGGGCATTAACACTAATGAAGTTGAGCATGATTAGTAAATATTAGTACATGTTCTATATTCTATATTGCAAGTTTTAACAGCCCCTCTACAAAGATCTGTTGAAAATTTTTTTGAAAAAGGTATTTATTTCAGAAGTGGTTTATGAAGAGAGATATATGTATATCACTTCAAGTGGAAATATCTCAGTTGACATTTGCTACAGATATAATGGCAATCAGATAAAATTAAAATGACTATTCCAACTTTGTAAGAATATTAATTACATATCTTGTTGATTCTACTTTGTCCTTGTAAGAAGATTCTGCTTAATACCACTTCAAATGCAAGTATTAGAACAAAAAGATTTTTTAATTAAGGTTTCACTTAAATTATTAAAAAAGTTTTTGTATATTGGAATTAATTCCTTGAAGCAAGAATGAAGAATCTGTGACTTTCTACAAATGGATTATAATTCCCAGTACTTTTCATAACTGAATATCCTAGCCCAAAGGTGTCAAACCTGTGATGCTACATTGTCGTCACGTAATGTATTGCAACTTTCCCCCCTGGGAATACGTATGGCCAATGTGTGATGCATCCAGCCTGCCGGCCACGAATTTGACACCCCTGTCCTAGCCTGACCTGTTAGGAGTTATACAGTAGTTCACAGTGTCTAGAGAATTTTATCCTTACTTTGAAAGGAATAATTTATCCTGGAATTTTTACAGTATATAATGTCTCTGCATGTAATTATGGAGTCCTGTTTTTGTGTTGTTTGTTTCTGTTCTGGGTGTCTTTATTTAATTTTATTGAATAATAATTAATTCATTGTCCATAATCAAATAGATTGAATCCAATTTGATAAAGGGAAGCAAAACTATATTTTATACAAGTTTAGATTCTTTTATCAGATATATACACTGCTCAAAAAAATAAAGGGAACACTTAAACAACACAATGTAACTCCAAGTCAATCACACTTCTGTGAAATAAAACTGTCCACTTAGGTAGCAACACTGATTGACAATCAATTTCACATGCTGTTGTGCAAACTGAGTAGACAACAGGTGGACAGCATAGGCAGTTAGCAAGACATCCCCAATAAAAGAGTGGTTCTGCAGGTGGTGACCACAGACCACTTCTCAATTCCTATGCTTTCTGGCTGATGGTTTGGTCACTTTTGAATGCTGGCGGTGCTTTCACTCTAGTGGTAGCATGAGACGGAGTCTACAACCCACACAAGTAGCTCAGGTAGTGCAGCTCATCCAGGATGGCACATCAGTGCGAGCTGTGGCAAGATTTGCTGTGTCTGTCAGCGTAGTGTCCAGAGCATGGAAGCGCTATCAGGACACAGGCCAGTACATCAGGAGATGTGGAGGAGGCCATAGGAGGGCAACAACCCAGCATCAGAACCGCTACCTCTGCCTTTGTGCAAGGAGGGATAGGAGCACTGCCAGAGCTCTGCAAAATGACCTCCAGCGGGCCACAAATGTGCATGTGGCTGCTCAAACGGTCAGAAACAGACTCCATGAGGTTGGTATGAGGGCCCGACGTCGACAAGTGGGGGTTGTGCTTACACCATGCAGGATGTTTTGCATTTGCCAGAGAACACCATTGATTGGCAAATTCACCACTGGCACCCTGTGCTCTTCACAGATGAAAGCAGGTTCACACTGAGCACAGATGACAGATGTGACAGGGTTTGGAGACGTTGTGGAGAATGTTCTGCTGCCTGCAATATCCTCCAGCATGACTGGTTTGGCAGTGGGTCAGTAATGGTGTGGGGTGGCATTTCTTTAGAGGACCGCACAGCCCTCCATGTGATCGCCAGAGGTAGCCTGACTGCCATTAGGTACCGTGATGAGATCCTCAGACCCCTTGTGAGACCATATGCTGGTACGGTTGGCCCTGGGTTCCTCCTAATGCAAGACAATGCTAGACCTCATGTGGCTGGAATGTGTCAGCAGTTCCTGCAGGATGCTATGGACTGGCCCGCCCGTTCCCCAGACCTGAATCCAATTGAGCACATCTGGGACATCATGTCTCGCTCCATCCACCAATGCCACATTGAACCACAGACTGTCCAGGAGTTGGGGGATGCTTTAATCCAGGTGTGGGAGGAGATCCCTTAGGAGACCATCCGCCACCTCATCAGGAGCATGCTCAGGTGTTGTAGGGAGATCATACAGGCACATGGAGGCCACACACACTGAGCCTCATTTTGACTTGTTTTAAGGATATTACATCAAAGTTGGATCAACCTGTAGTGCCAGAGCTCTGCAAAATCTTCCACTTTAATTTTGAGTGTAACTCCAAATCCAGACCTCCATGGGTTGCTAAATTTCCATTGATAATTTTTGCATGATTTTGTTGTCAGCACATTCAACTATGTAATGAACAAAGTATTTAATGAGAATATTTCATTCATTCAGATCTAGGATGTCTTATTTTTGTGTTCCCTTTATTTTTTTGAGCAGTGTACATATATGGATGAGAGTTATGCACATTTTAAAAATGCATTTTTTTTTCTCCTCCCACAACTTTGTGCATGACTCCAAATCTACTTCAGAGGGTTTCTCAACCTATTAAAGCATATTTGCAGAACATACAAACAGTAATGGTAGGAGGGGAAAATTATTCCACCAACAGCTTCTGTTTCCCTGGGAAACATATTCATGTGCTGGCAATCTACTTGATTCTGCGAAAAAATGAAGTCAGAAAACTGTATTTGAGAAATACAACAAAAGACTAAATGGTAAATTAACTTAATACTTTAAATTAGTAGTTCTAAAACTAGGTAAATTAGAGTTTTATTAATATATTCTGACAGCTTTACAATGATGAAAGAAACATACTTTTCTTCAATTATATTTATTATTAACTGAGTGATCTCCTTCAAACTCTATTGTAAACAACTTATACCAAAGTGTATATGGGTACATGTTTTGGGGGAAGAGTATGCAGTAACGAAAAAAATTACAACCTACTGAGCTCTAAAGAATTTGAAACCCATTATTTATTTCATTGTTGAAAAAGGCTGAATTTTTAAAGTTTCCTATTATTTGTTACACTCACATCTTGCCTATTTTCCAGAACAGTTTACACAGGAACACACTTATTTCTCACAACAACAATCTTTTCAGTAGAATGATATCAGAGAGATAATCCAACCTATCAGTTTCCAAACCTGAGAACAGACATAGAGTTAATCTCTCCAGTTTTAATCCAACACCTTAACCATTATACTAAGTTTCATTCTTCAAATGAAGAATGTTAGTATTTTAACATTTTAGTAGCATAAGAATTATGATCTATCAAGAGCAATCACAATTTTTGTGTGATACTAAAGTTACTAAAATTTATCACTGCAATGTAAAGTCATTTAGAGAAAAGCTTGTCTTTCTGAGAAAAAAATATTTGAAATGTATCAGCAGCTGCATCTTTTATAAGCCTAGTGAAGCCACTTCAAAATCCCTTTTTTAAGTTTTAGTATAAACACAAAAAAGAGGGAAACAGCCTTAAACTAGCAATATGGGTCTTAAGAAATATGGTGTTTGGATGCTCTAGGCCAGGGGTGTCAAACTCACATCATCACAGTGGCATCATGTGACATATCTGGACTTTTTCCCCCCCTCGGTAAACTGGGTGTGGCCAGCATGTGACACATCCAGCCCATGGGCCGAGAGATTGACAGCCCTGCTCTAAGCAATAGGTGGTTTATTAACTTAGCATGTTTTTTTTACCTCCTTAATCAACACCTGTATAAAGTAATATACAAATTGCTGTGTATTTAATTGCATTAATTATCATGGATCCCTGCATTTTAGTTCCAGTGACTATGGCTAATGTTGAATTCACTCAGCATAATTTTCAAGAGTTGATATTGTATATATTCTTGATTAATATCAATCCATTCCATTAATCGAAGAATATCTGGTTAAGTGCAAAAATATAAAATATATTAAAAATAAGTTGAACAGTTTGACTTTTATCATATTTCCAGTTATATTTTAAAGTAATGAAACAGGCTTTTAGAAAGTCTTTCAAAATATTTGAGTCATACTAAAGCCCACAAGTTAGAAGGCTTTAGTACAATAAAATATGCTGCATATGTCTGCAGTTTATAACTGGATGCTTGAAGCTATTTAACACATTTCTTAACAACAAGGTTGACAGCAAGCTGAAGCTAACTAATTCTACAACAAATGTAACAACATATCACCAACTTTTCCCTCATTTCCACATTCCCACATAAAAGATTAAATATCATCATTTATCTATCACGGAATTATCCTATATATTCCCCCAACTCATCTTCAAAGCATTATTCCTTGTCATTGGTTGGCTAGGTGTCCTTACAAACAAGGTCTTAGTTGCAGATAATTTAATCCTTACTGTTTTAATGGATTTCAGATCCAAGCCAAACATTTAGCTATTTGCAAAGGCAAATAAATCAACCCCTTTTTATCCAACATCAGACATTTGGAAGAACTCACTTGACATAAGAGCCCTCTGGAAAGTATTCCACAAGAGTAAATGTCACATACATTCTCCACTCAATACTCTTCTAACTTCACAAGGAAGAGATCAAGATTAGCATTGGCAATAAACAGTGTATGAACAGGTTTGTCCTGGAGCATCTCTGATATAACCCATATGTGCATAAAATGAGCCAAGTTTTGATCAAGAGTACTTGGTTTATCAAACAATTCGATCCAATTACAGGTAGTCCTTCAACTTGCAAACAATTGAGCCCAAATTTATATTAAGGCAAGACATTTGTTAAGTGACTTTTGCTCCATTTTACAATTTTTCCTGCCAATTGTTAGATGAATCACTGCAGCTAAGTTAGTAACAGGATTGTTAAGTGAATGTGGCTTCCCCATTGATTGTCACCAGGTCACAAAAAGTGATCACATCACCCTGGGACACTGCAACAGTGATAAATATGAACCAGTTGCCAAGCATACAAATTTTGATCACATGGCCATGGGGATGCTGCAACAGTCATAAGAGTGAAAAACAGTCATAAGTCACTTTTTTTCAGTGCTGTTGTAACTTCAAACAGTCATTAAACAAATGGTGTAAGTCGAGGACTACCTGTACTTCTGTGAACCATTAGGCTTAAGACAAGTCAGGATCTGGTACATCTTGACAGATCTACACAGTCTGCAGAAATGGGTTGATACCATAATCCCAACAATAAAATTGCTTTGAAATATGCTTAAAAACAGAGTTCATAACTTGTGGGGATGGAGTACTACATTGTGATAGGAACTAGGGTTTAGTATAGATACAGACCTGGACGATATAATTATTTTATTCCAATTTCAGTGGTATATTTATTAAATTTCTACCTATCAGAACTATAAGGTTTGAATTTATGCCCACATCCTCTGTAGAAGCAGAGAAACAAACATATGGATCTACCTAATTTGGCATTGTTGGCACTGATTGGTGGCATCTCTTCAAGCTTCCAAGGAGGAATTTTTCAAGCCCTAAAGTTTTTAATGATTGAATCTCTACATGCAAAACCTGGTCACCTCTGGGTCTTATTTAATATATGTATCTGAGAAGGAAGGGTTGTGATTATATGTATAAATACATATCCTATTTCTGAGAAGCGTATATTGCATATGGTGTTGAGATTTGCCTAATAACCATGTCTTTTTGTGAGGATGGGCCTTCCTTTATAAATAAACAAGGGCTATATTATTTATAATATATTCTAGAATTTCATGAGAAGAAATTTCTGTTTTATTTCATTAGGTAAATTTTATTTTGCAATGATAGACAATATATATTTACTGTAACTTTGTTAGTTATCAAAACTAATATTGCAGTAATGATCTTTATTTCAAAACAAATATAACTATTTGCCATTTAATCTTACTTACTAGCATCTTTTTCAGTGTCTTATTAATTGTAAAGAATTATTTTCTGCATTTAGATTTCCAGTATTTTTACAGTGTGCAGCATTCACTTTAAAAAATGGTTACTATGTGTTAATTACAGAGCTAACCGTTAATATTTTTACTAGAGGAGTAATTTTCCTTTTCTTTCAATAGTTAAAATTAAATCACTGAGTATAATCTAAAAGTCCATTTGGGACAAGCAAACAATGGGGAAGGATTCTTTTATATCTTTAACTTAGAATTCATTTCCAAAATGATGAACAGTGGTGGTGAACAATAATTTAGACTGATTATTTTCCACAAGAACTACATTCATAGATACAGCATAAGTTATGATAGCAATGTAAAACTACAATGTTAAAATGGAGTATGTCTTTAAATAAGGTCATACTGCAGAGACTGACTTTCATGCAGTGCTTAATGGTTAACTGGAAACATTTCGTTCCTCATAGTGGGAATAAAAACTACATCTTTGGACTGCTCCAAGCAGGGCTTTTCTTGTGCTCAATGTCCTTTTTTTGTGGCAGGTACGTCCCACCCAAACTTATTCTGCCAGAGACTACCTGACTCTTTCTATAAATGCTCACTCACCCAACCTACCCAAGTTAACCTAAAGGTTCATCCTAGGAATTCCATAGAGTGAAATGTTCGCTATAGTTCTCTATAGTTCCCTTTTATATATAAATCTCCCGCCTTTAGAGTCTTTGAAGGAAGCCCACGCCAGCGTTCAGCCAAGTGGTCACGTCCTACTTTTTATAGCCATTTCTATTTGCAGCACTCTTCATCTCCCCTTTCCTAGTCCAACCTTCGCAAGCGCTGGAAACGATGGAAATGTCGAAGCGGATTTCTCTCTCGTGTTCTCTCACGACGGAACAAGCCTATTCCTTAGGGAAAGGGCCCCCCGAGACAGCCCCGGCCCACCTTCATTCTAGGCCTTCACACCAGCCCATCCCCATCCCGCCTGCCAGTCTCTCCTGGGGAAACCCGAAACCCCTCCCTCCCTCGGAGAAGCGAAGCCAGCAGCAGCCACTCGGTGCAGGCCCCGCCGAAGCATGTAAGAAGCCGGGCTCCAGGCGCAGGCCCCTTCCTACCTTCCTTTCGCAGAGGGGGGAAAGTCTGTACCCCACCCTGCCCCGCCCGGGGTCCTCCAAAGAGCAGGGAGGTTTTAACTGGTCTGGCCTCCAGATCCCCTCCCTCCCTCCGCCCGCCCGCCCGCTGCCAAATCCCTCGGTTCCTCACCTGCCAGCGCCAGGATTTGGGCCTTGTGCAGTGGCGGCCGTTCTCCCCACTCGCCGGGGCTCTCGTCGCCGTCCTCGGGATCGTGAGCCGGGCTTCGGTAGACGGTGTAAACCTTCTGGTTGTCGAAGTCCAGCCGGGATTTGGGGCTGAAGTCCTGCACGCACGACACGGGCAGCGCATAACACACGTTGTCCTCCAGGAACCGCACGAAGGCATACATCATGGAGCGGGGCCGCGACCCGCGGGAGGGGAGGGGGCTCAGGGGCGAGCAGCGGGGGAGGGCAGGTAGGGAGGAGGGGGGGCGCTCGTCTCTGTGCTCCCGCAACCCCGGCTCTTCTGTTATTGTTCCTGGAAGCCCGGCTCGGCGCTCGGCTGAGCTAGCCTAGGCTGCAGAGCCTTCGCTTCTTTCCCAAAGCAGCCGGGATTCGGGCTTCCCGCGAGCAGTCGAGCGCCGAGCGAAGCGAGCCTCAGTCTGGCGTGCAGCTCGCAGAATTGGCCAAGGCGGGCGAGAGATTGTGCTGCCACAAGCAGCAGCAACGGCGGCCGTCGCTCTCGCTTTCTCGGGCAGGAGGGGGGAGAATTTACGGCGGTGAGCGACTTTCGGGGACGTAGCTTTGGAGCTCATTGTTGCCGCCGCCGCCTCCGCACCAGGCCTGGTCTCTCTGCAAAAGAAGGGCGAAGGGAAGGCGGGTTTGCAGGCCGGTTGCAGCGGTTGCTCTTCCCTGCCTCCAGTTACTCAAACGGACTTTTCTCCCCTTCCTCTTTGGATCCACCGAGTGTGGATAAAACCCGCCGAATTCAGTCCTCTCTGCCACCCCGTCCTGTTAAGGCCTGGGTGGGTGGTGACTTGGGCAAAGGGGTCTTGCAGAATCTTCCCGGCCATTTCCCAGGCGAAGAAGGGAAGCAGGCGACTTGTTTCTGTGCAGTTGACCCATAAGGTGGCTTCCTTTGAGCCCTGCAGGTTGGATGGCAAGAGTGCAAGTAACGGGATGGCTTCTTGTGAGCTCTGGGGCAGACAGAAAACAAGCCATGGATGGATTTGCCTCTGGAAAGGGCCGTAAGGAAGTCTGGACCCAGCGCGAAAATCCCAAGAATGGGCTTCTCTTATCCTCTACCACAGCAGAGAACATTGAATCCAAGAAGCCCATCCAACAATAAAAGGAAAACTGGGCTCTTGCAAAGTTTGGTTGCCTAGTGAATCAAGGGACAAAGTAGATGTTACTTTTGCAAAATAGCAGCCACCTCCTTCCACTCAGACGAGTGGGCCCAAGGAAGAGAAGCAGCAGCTGTTTTTCCCCCCTCTCACCATAGCAGCCTTCTGCTATCTCACTTTTTTTTTGTCTGCCAATATAGCCTGATCGTTGGTTGATACCCTGGCAAAGACCCTTATCCATCTTTCTCTCTGGGTGATCCCAATCTTTAGCATATATTTTTATCTTCTTAGGCCCACAAATCATTTATCAGAGAAGTTGCATTTTGCTCCATCAAGAAGTTCATTGAAAAAACAATAGAGCGACATTTGTACTGCATACTTACTCAGGCTTAACTGAACCATCCTTTATGCAATAAAATTATATTGGTTCACATGACACACAAGCTGAGTAATTATGCTGACTAGTTTGTAGTTTATGTACCACTTAAGCAGAGCTAAAAACTGCTTCAAGACAGCTTTACTACACCAAACCACTACACTTGACAAAACAAGAAGATAAAACACATACACATAATGCCAAAAGTCTTTCTAGTCAATATCCTAGAGCTGAATTCATCACTTTCAATGGCCCAGTATATTATGTGAACCCATAAACTCAGTTTTCAACAGGAGAAGGTTAATACTACCCCCTCCCAAGATACATACATGCATTATTCATTATTCAAAGGATCTGTAATATGAATCCAGGAACTCCAATCCAACTGTTGGGCATATGCAGGAAGGAAGTAAATAGCATTAAAAACATGGGACAAAGTAATTGAATCCCTGCCTCTTTTTAACAATTTAACATGCTTTTTAATGTGCTTTGTACAGTGGTGGGATTCAATTTTTTTTAAACTACCGGTTCTGTGGGCATGGCTTGGGCATGGCAGGGGAAAGATACTGTAAAATCTCCAGTCAGGTGGTATTTGCCGGTTCGCCAAACTACTCAAAATTTCCACCAGCAGTTCTCCAGAACTGGTCAGAACCTGCTGAACACCACCTTGGACTCTGCATCAAAAAGATGGGAGGACTTCAATCAGCCTGGTCATACCCACTATTTTTATGCTATTGACTTACCTTGTGGATGTCTCTACTAACAGTAAAAGTCATGATTTGTGGCTGTTTTTGTACGTTCTCCAGGATTTCATGCTGATCATAGATATTGAAAGGAACAATTAATGCTCATCTAAGTAGTTCATATGATATGGGGAATTACCTTAATCCCAAAGAAGACTGGGAGTAAATCTAATTTCTCACATTAAATTGACTAGACTCTTTGATTCAATTTTCTTGTTGACCCGGTGTGCTTACCATCCTACCTCCAAGATCCAGTTAAGTATTCTGCATGGGGAAAATCAGATTTAATTGTGCAATTTTGAATATATAGGCTCATCCTTACTCCTGCAACTGGGATCACATTACAGTAATGTAGTTTGATTTTTATTTAGTATGTTGTATACATCCATCCAATGTTTATGAAATAGAGTAATATGAAATTAATGCTTATTGCACATATATAAAATTTCTGTTGTGAGCAAAAAGCAGGCTTTTTCACTCACATTGAAGAAGAAGAATGCATCTCAGATAATTTTTAGTAACATCTATAAGGAATGTTTCATACAAAACATGTCCCATCCTATCCCATATAGATTCAAACACACTTTAAAAAACAGAAAAACATCATGGTTTGAAAAAACAGGGAAACATCATTTGTTCAATTATGACAATAAGATACCTTGCAAAATGCCTGATTATGAATGAAAGATATATATCGATGATCTGAACAGTTTAGATAAATTAACAACAAATGGATATACAATTGTGTGAAGATTATTAGTTCACAAACGGAAATAAAATCCTTCAATCTGTAAATTAGCTTTAATTTTCATACTTTCAATAGCATGATCATAAACTGCAAAATGTTACATTAAATATATATTTAGATGAGGCTCACCAATAGTTTCTCCCTTTATACAATTCTTTTGTGCCCACCTATAAAGCAAGCTCCTCTTTGTTCAGCAGGATTGCAATTTACCAGCATGTAATCGTGATAGAATAGATTATTTTTGTGTATGAGTACAGTAGAAAATAGGACTACTTATTAAGCTTTTATGTGATATGCTGCTTTAGGTCATATGTTCATATTGTGTGCATGGGTATGTAAAATGTATGTTTGTATGTGTGATATACTCTGTGTATATTTACAATATCAATTACTGTAATAAAGGAGAATTCATATGTTGCATTGTATAATTCTAACTCTAGACTTACAATTGCAAATATATTTCTATAACCAATCTAGTTATATGTGAAGATACGAAAAATTTGCAACTTAAAACATATAACCAAGAATTGGTAGGAAGGGTAAAGAGGCTATCTGAATGTTAAATTTGAATCCTGAATCTGAATCTAAAATATGACAATAAATCAAAGAAGATACAGTTTTAATTAAAGACAGTAATAAGCATCATAAATCATTTATATATAAAAAAGTATAATATAAGAAGCATGATATGGCAATGGAGTGAATCTGGAACAAAGGAGGAAGAACTCTGACATAAAGTTAAGGCTCCATTCCTGCTCTGTAGAATGAAGATGACAGCAACAATGGATACAATATAGTTTATGAATACAAAAGGAAAACATGGAATGGTAAGTGACAAGTCTAGTTTTTGACATAGGAATCTGCAAGAATATTTCTGGTGGTACAGAACCAAAGCTGCAATGCCAAATGTGTGGAGAGTGTACTGTGTTCTATACTTATATTTATTTTATTTTTGTAAATGTTTTGTTTCACAGCTTTATGGGTTTTGCAAGAAAGGGGATCTCATCTTTTGAATCAGGGACTTGGTAAATCATCTTTACCTATTTTTACCTACCTACCTATAACTATTAGTCCATCTCATTTGGTATTAACTGTATTAACAATGGAGACTTTGCCAGCTTCCCCTGGAAAAACAAGGTCTTAAATGTAAGAGCATCTGCATGTAAAGCAAAGGCCCCCTCACTGAGCTACAGCTTTCCTTTCAGCTTGGAAACACTGAGAAGCAATCTATAGGGGTGGATACTAATGGAGCACATTAATATACTTTGCCAGAGTTTGGAGCTCACAATCAGTTTTTCTAGTAAGATTGTCCATGAAATATACTAGAGCATTTTTTTTGAATGAGAAGTAAGTCCAATCCAAAGACCCACAGACCTCCAGCAATGGCTTCACTGCCCAAGGAGGAGGACATTGATGTAGCACTAAAGCCAGAATGGCACACTTTGGCAGAGGAAATATGGCTATATGAATAATTCCATACACAAATAATTCCATAGATGAAACAGCTTGGGGTGATCCATGACCCTGCAGAAGATTGTGCATTTTGTTCAGTCCAGACCTGAAATGTGTCATAAATCTAAGATAATCTGTTTTCCAAGTAAGAGATGTTTGGAGGCAGGAGGATTATGGTTTTGCCCAGATTGCTATCTTGCAAATTTCTAGGCCATAAAGTGTGTGTTTTGAATTGAAAACACATTTTCCATTTTGTTCCATGAATGGAGAAACTACTGCTTCCTGATTGGCTAAGGGAGGTGAGGCTAGCTCTCTCCCCTGTTGCCTTAAGCAAGCAAGTAAAGGCATTCTTGTTCTCGCACTTAAAAACAGGGTATAAATTCTTGCCTTTCTTCTCTTTTGAGGGGTGTGGGGGGAAGAGATGCTGCTGCCCACTACTATAACAAAAGACTGGATTTTGGAATTATTTTTTAAATGAGCAAGGAACATTACAATCAGGAAAGTTTTTAGAAAACAATTTTCCAGGAGTGTCCTGCAGTATATAGTATATGTCACACATTATCAATTATATTTACTGGAACTTTTCTCCAATGAGGAGCTGAAATATTCTGGAATTAGGAAAAAATATTACCATAAAATATCTCTAATCCTTATTATCGCTATGGTACCTGTGTTTCAATGGTGACAGAGCATAACATAATTTGAATTCCCCTTTGACTATTTTGAAATAAGAGGGGGAAACACATTAATTTATGACAAGCTTGGGGGGCCCTTCTCATTCTTGGATTTAGAGACCAAACCAAACACTGCATTCTGCTGAGAAAAAATACAAAAATATTGTCAGAGATTTCTCATGCCATGATTAGGGTAATAGTGGGAAAAGAACTGGAAAAAAAACCCAAGCCACTTTCTTACAAAATATATCACATATATCTTCTTTCTAGAAGGGCTAATGAAAACTAGGAATTGGCATTATGATTCCCCCATTCCCATCCTTCTTGAATTGATTCCCCAAACTCGTAATACAAACTAAATGCCTAACTAGTCAGATGGGAAGTAGAGATTTTCTGAATCAATTTGCATCTCATAGCTTTTGTGATTACAAGTCCAAGTGTATTGCATGGTTTTACAGGATACATTTATCCTTTACAGGATACAACTATTTCAACATCTAAAGTACCTATTTGCATAAGGCACATTTATAGCATGGGTGTCAAAATACAAAAACTACTATAACAAAACAGGCAGAAACTACTATAACAAAACTACTATCACACACAGGTCACATCCATTCCAGCTCCATCACGATACATTGCAATACATCATGTGACATGACACTATTGAGTTTGACACTTGTATTCTTTCAATCAGTCATAAGTGATGATGTGAAAGATTCATGAGACTTTCTGCACTTCTAAGTTAGTTAGGGTTAGAGTTTGGCTGTCATAAAGAAATTTCAGTCTGCCAATCCAAATTGACTTTATAAGCATCCAACTCTCTCAAACGCTATTATTCCCATCATCTATAACGAGCCCAACTTTGGCTCAGTAGACTCAGGAAGCCAGAGAACTGGTTTCTGGGACAGACCCCTGCAGTTTGGAAACAGCACTAAGCCAATACTCCACATAACCCACTAAAAAAGCTAAATGGTGCCTTGCGGAGCTATGTGGTAAATTAGGAGAGCTAACTATTCCCAAAACTTGAGTTTTGAGAGAAATTGGTTCTTCCACTTTATTGTGCAATTCCCATAGTTGTCACACAAATTCCAGCAGGATCTAGGGAATTGATGAGGTACAACGATGCCACATGCTGTAGCAACTCTTTCCATCTGGAGAGGGAAAACATTTGGCAAAGGAGAGTATATAGTAGAGAAGACACCATCTTGAACTTGTTAGAAGCACTGGGTGGGCACCATTCCATTGTCTGTCCCACTCATTATTGACAGAAAAAGCAGCTCTTGTAAATCTTAAAATTGCTACAGGTTACTTCAAGAAGAAAGCACTAAAAAAAACCTGGAACAACTAAAGGCAACCTAGGAGTGGCTCATTCATGCATTGTGGATCAAATGAAGTCATCATGAAAACAAAATAGCCTAGGAAAGTTGGCAGAGCATATTTGTATCATAGTTAAATGCAGTTAGAGAAAGGCCTTCATGCTTAATATTCTTTAACAGTTAACGGAACAAATCTGAAGTAAAATTGGCTCATTATTTTAGAAATCAATGGCTGGTCTGAGCTTGTTGTTACTATAACAAGCCATAATACAACAAATGTTAAGAGCAATATTTATTTTCTCTGCTGGCAAATATATCTGTGGCTGTAGATATTGTGATCTTTTAAAACTGTTGTCTTTTCAATGCTGTGGAGTTTAGACGGTGATCTGATCTCACTGATCTTTTTTGTTCAAGAAAAGTTCAGAGGCATTTAAAGCTGATAATCCATTTCATTTCTAACACTTTATATAAGCATCTACATAGTTATATTCTAGTGTTTTCAACATGAAATAAATGTCATTATCACAGCAGGCCAAATAACACTTCAAAATAGTTTTGATTAATATGAGAATTCCAGTAGAGAGCTTGAAGGGAGACAGTCTGGAATATGAATAGGTTATAGTAATATTGCAAAAATCTCCTTAGAATTCAGAAATAATAGTTCTTAATAAAATTAGAATGACATATTCTCAAATACCAATATCACCATATTGCCATACCCCAAATAAACCATTTAAAAATATGACATTTATTTATATCTGCTAAGATGAAACTGAAAAACTCATTCAGATAGAGGAATGCTAAACAAAAGTATAATTAAATCAATAGATTTTTCAGGATTATTTTAAAGAACCACAAGGTTTATAGGAGTATACAAGGGATCAGGGTATCTGAGGTTGGGTGGAGGTTTCAACAAGTCAAGAAGATAGTCTCAGCGATGCAAACAAAGCCCTTCCTGGTTTCTGTGTGGATTGTGGCCCAGATTAAAAAAAAAGTCCCATGACAAACCTACCCACCAATTTCCCATGGAGAAAGCAGAGACTGAGTGATCTGTTGAATGTTAATCAAAGAACTATCAAAAGCAATTGGACTAACAAAACACAAACATACAATAATGGACTGTAAGGAGAGAAATAAAATGTTTATTTAAAGAAGAGCTTTCCTCATAGAAGTAAAGCAACTGACAAGTAACAGAATGAAATGCAAGGTATGTATGAAATGCTCCATATATTTTTTAATGATATCCTCTTTTCACAATGGAAAAAGTAAGAAAGACAGAATTAAATGAAGAGGGTGGGTGTTTGGATAATGGTATGGAACTGCTGCAAATGTAAGTAGAAATTGGGATGTCTGGTTTAAATGTTCATTACTGACTTGCATTCATTACATAACTGTTTATCTTATTATTTTATCTTTCTGCTAATTTATTTTATCCCTCTATAGCTCTTCCAGTAGAGGACCCTAGAATAATTTACCAGAGAAGAGGGGAGGGGGGGGGGAGAGAAAGGAAGAAGTCTTTAAATCATCACAATAAAACTAAAACAATAAGAACTGAAAGCAAAATGTATTATTAAAGGACAGCAAAATCGGTATGAAGCAAATAAACGGAACCTGGTGTATTAATGTAGAAACACTTAGGAAAGCAGGATGTCTTCCATTCTTTTCCAAAACAAGACAATGGGCATCCATTGAAACATAGCTGAGATACTATCCCTGAGATGGATTTACTCCTGACTGTTGTATTCTTAATTGGAAGGACCATGAACAGAATTGCCCTGGATAATTTTAATGTATGAATTGAATATTTCTTGAGAAAGTAATACTTTATATCTACCTCCCAAACCACTGACAGCTTCTTAGGTCAACATCTACCATTGGCCCAGAGTTTGCAAGGAACCAGTGCAGTATTTCCTGTTACCTTATTAGTTGTTCCTACATCATGCCCCAGTTTGTTTTCAAGGGTAGCTCCATACAGAACGTTTTAAAATAGCTTAATCAAGATATTATTAGAACAAAGATATTACCTTATTCAGACATTATTCTAATGAATATCTCAGCTAAAGCTTGGCATAGGCCTTCCTTGGTATTGAAGCCAACTGTGTCTCTATCAAAAGTTTAGAATTAAGAAAAATGCCAGGTTATGTGCCTGTTTATTACCAGGCATGAGAAGAAGAAAAAGAACTAAATCTAATAGCAGCACGCATCTTCCATGAAACATGATAGGTTCCACAGAAATTTATTAGGACCAAATAAAGAAATTCTAGCAGTAAGTCCAAATAGTCTGCAGACCTAGGAATGCACTAAAAATGGAACAATCAGGGATGTTCATGCTAGGATGTGTTGCATTATTTTATTCAAAATATTTACTATAATATGACTTGCTATAGCTGAGATTGGGAAGGTTGCTGATAAATTGTACTTGCTACGTTTTCCCCTCTCTCTACTTAAAAAAAACCAAATAGTGAGAAAATATTAAAAAATGCACCTAGAAGCAGAAATTGGGAAGAGTTAAACATTGGGAAGAGTTAAACACATAGCAAAGTGTATGTGTGTGAGTGTGTGTGTGTGAGAGAGAGAGAGAGAGAGAGACAGGGATAGAGAGAGAGAGGGAGGGAGGGCTAGAGAGAGAGACACACAGAAAGAGATGGAGATGATAAAAAATTTTATATGTATCCCAAAAAGGAAGTTAGAAAATGTTGAAAATCACTTTTTGTGGTGGTATCATAAAGGAATGCATTTTTATTGGCTTAAGATTATATGAAAAGAACCACTTAAGTGTGTCACAGTCTGTAATGTCTGGTGTTTCTCATGTTCACAAAATAAACAATAGTCCATTTAACATGGCATAATTAACTTAACATACTACCTGGTTGTATGTGCAATTAGATTTCCAATGCTTAATGCAATTTGAATACAAGTGGGCAGTAATTTATGATGTGTTCAGCAGAAAATGAACAATGGGAAATATTTCTAATCCACATGCCTTTTCCAAAATTAAATTAGAATTTCCTACATGAATGTGCTATGTGCAACATCAGGTTTTGCTGGCCTCTTCCATCTGGACTGAAAACTATCTGGCAATTTTTCCTTCTGAGGATACAGATTGTGGGACATGTTAGTTGCTGGGGAAGGCAGAACTAAAATGCTTGGTCAGGCAGAGTTCAGATGAGGAAAACAGGAAATCTTTCTAGAATCACTTCTGCGTGATCTAGTTATTCCTAGATGAAATACCAAAATTAGGCTTGTAAAGTTCTTCGTCTTATTCAGAACTCACTAAATCCACATATTACTAATAATGTCAGTTATGGGAGTCAATATGTACAGAGACTCCTCGACTTACATCCACAACTGAGCCTCAAATTTCCATTGCTAAATAGTTGTTAAATAGTTTTGCCCAACTTGACAACATTTTTTGCCATAGTTGTCAAGCAAATCACTGCACTTGTTAAGTGTGTGATGTGGTTACTAAGTAAATCTGGCTTCTCTCATTGACTTTGCTTGTCAGAAGCCAGCTAGGATGGTTACAAATGATGATCACTTGACCCTGGGATAATGCAACTGTCATAAGTACATGCCAGTTGCCAAGCACCCAAATTTTGATCACATAACCATGAGGATGCTGCAACATTCATATGTGTGGAAACAGGTCATAAGTCACTTTTTTCAGCGTTGTTGTAACTTCGAATAGTCACTAAATGGGTGGTTCTAAGTCAGGGACTACCTGTATTCAGTAACAATAAAGAAAAGGTTTTTCATTCACCTCCGATATGATTGAAATTTCAGTGTCACAACGGCTTCTGTAATTAGGCATCTTGATAAAAGCCTATGATTTGAGTTCCAGCATAATTTTTAAAATATAAAATAATTCAACTAAAAAGCTTCCAAAGCAAGGAATGTCAATGCAACAAAAGGTACAAGAGAAATATTGTAAATAATAAGCAGACACGCTAGATATGATTAAAAAAACTAGACTGATATCAAGAGATGATTACAAAAAATAATCTGCAAATTTTCAAGAACAGCGTGCAAACTTTCAAGTTTTCAAGTATACTTCATTCAGCTAGATACTTTTAAAAAACAGGCAAGAGGAGAAAGAAAGAACTGTGATTAGAACTATAGGTGTTGAAGCTATGTCTTCACCATTTACAGTCTTAGAAATACAGAGGCAGTCTATATATATGCTAATTGGTCTCTATTAGGCAAAAGGAAAAAAATCACTGAATCAATTCCTAAAACATGGGATAGAATCAATAATCACACACCATAATACAGCAAGTATAAAAGGAAGTGTCATTAAGCTAGAGGATGGTACATATCACATATATTTATATATGCATATGTACAGACACACACACACATACACACACACATATATATACACACACACATATACACACACATATTTTTGTCTCTCTCTGTGTATGTGTGTGTGTGTGCCAAATACGTATCACAAAATTCAAATATATGTAAGAGGTAAAACCTACACAGACAACAGTGCTTAATCCAACTACAGAAATTTAATGATATTTAATAAATGGCCATATTTAAAAAATATAACTTGAATATTGAGGAATTGCAACAATGAGAAAAAATCTGCCATTTCATCTTCTGTTTTCTCAGCAAGTATTAACCTCCTAAATGTTTGAACTAAAAAGGACATTGCTTACTTTTGTGCAAACTCATCAGATTATTTCCTCTAAGGAGCCCTAAATAGTAATCTGCCATTTGTGGCAAGTGCCCCAAAGCTGCCAGTCACAAGTGGCAGCTATACGGGCAGCGTTGTTAAAAATAAATAAATAAAGTTTTTCCAAGGCGAGCCAGGCTGCTCGGTCTGTTGCCCCCACAATTCCCTTATGATAACCCAAGGCCTCCCTTTGGGCAAGACCTCCTTTCAGGCAAGTACTCCAGCTGTTGCTCCTCTCACCAGCTCCAAGCAAACCAGAGTTTCCAGTCTGTCTCTTCAACTATCAACCTAAAAGACAGCTGTTCTTTCATATGAATCCCAGATGGGAGCAACGGATCAGAGCAAGTGATTTCTCTCAGCCTATGCCAACCCATCCCAAATACTGTAAGTCTTTTCCCTCTGGTAAAAGCTTTCCAGGAAAATGGGTGCAGCTGAGCAGGAGGAAAAGCCCATAGGCACCAAGTTGCTTCCATGCAATTCTTTTCGGAGGGTTTTTAAAACAAAACAAAACAAAATGCTGTGTGCCTTTAATGTGAGGGTTTAGAAAAACCATATAGATGTTCATAATTGACGGATTTATTTTTAAGAAGCCAACAGAATGTTGAGATTTTTTAAAGAATCAAGTCAAGGTTACTAGGTTTAATTATTATTCCTATATAGAATGGCATGTAGCCTTCAGCATGATGATGATGAAGATTATGAGATAATATCCATTCAGTCGTGCCCAATTCTTGGTAATTCTATGGACCAGATCTCTTCCCACCTTCCAATCGTGCACTGCTATGCTCTGACTGGTGTCAGCTTTGATGGCGTGTGTTCTTTTGCAGCCTGGTTTCCTTTTACTGCTAACTCTTCCAAACATAATTGCTTTCTTCAGTGAATTCCCTTGCATGACGTGGCCAAAATAAGTGAGACACAGTTTTATGATTTTTGCTTTCCAATGACATGTCAGGTGTTAAGCGCACCAGTACTTGCTTATTAGTCACCTTTGCTGTCTCAGGATTACGCAAAGATCTTTTCCAGCACCCCAGCTCAAACAAGTCGATTTTCTTTCTGTCTTGCTTTTTTAATGTCCAACTTTCACAATCGTAGGTAGCTATGCGGAACACAATAGAGTGAACCAACCTACATTTAGTTGCCAGGATGATGTCCTTGTTTTTCCGTATTCAGCTCATGTTCCTAATTGCTGTGTGACCCGTTGCAATCTAACGTTTTCTTTCTATGCTGCATTCACCACTTTGAGCTATCTGCGGTCCCAGGAAAGTGAAATTTTCCACATTTTCCTATTTCTTCACCATCAATTTCTATTTTGATGTTTCTATTTCTCGCAGTGGTCATGAGCTTGATCTTTTTGATGTTCAGAAACAGACCAAAATTCTCACTTTCTTCTTTGATTTTCTTATTGAGATGTTCCAGGCTTTCTTTGGTTTCTGAAAGGAGAGTTGTATCATCAGCATATTGATTTGATTCTTCAAGATCTAGCTTCCTCATGACCATTTTGGCATGCAGGATGAATAAGAAAGGGGAAAGAATACAACCTTGTCACACTCCTTTCTCTATCTTAAATCAATGGGTGTCTCCATATGGTATTCGCACAGTGGTTTCCTGATTTCTGTACACTGATCCCACCAACTTGACCACATGTGGTGGTAGCCCCAAGTCTTGTAGGGCTTTCCATGCCTTCTCATGGTAATGTTAGGGCTCCGGCAGTTACTCCAATTAAATCATGAGCCTTAAACCACACTCCCAAAACTAAAGTGGATTTATTTGAAGGTAACATTCTACGTCCAGTACTAATCTGGGCATAGCCAACTCTGAGATACGTAATTCACTTTCACCCTTGATCCTGCTTCCCCCCACCCCTCTGGGTGTATCATCCAACGAAAAAACGTCCATAGCCAAGAGTCATCAATCATGCTCTCCAATTAGATTTTTTCATGGCAGAAGTTTCAGCCATCTAATCAGTCTTAGAAGAAAATATGAATGGAATGTACTTTTGATTTACCCTGTTGCCTGCTCTTTGAAACTCCCCCCCCCCTTCTTTCTGTGGTCAACTATAAAATGTGTTCTGGGTAAGGAGTGAATGGACAGGGAGGGTTCCCGTGGGCCATGTGGGCGGCGCAGCCTTGTGTTTCTGCACAGCCTGGATTAATTGCTTTGTGGGGGTGTTCTGGGGTGAGATTTCTCTGCACCCCACCAAAATTTTCTCACGGCCCACCAGTTGGCGACCGCTGTTCTAAAGGATGGCCAAAGCTATTTCTACTGCACTTTCCTCATCATCTTGAGCCTGTGCCCCTGCATATAGTTCTTCTATATATTCTCATTGTCTGTTCTTGATGTCTTGTTGATTGGACAGTTCTTTCACTTGTTTGTTTTAATGCCTTTATGATCAATAAATGATGTTCAGATCTTTTTGACTTCATGAATACATTCCTAGTGTGACCCTTCATGTACTCCACTTTGAGCTGTTTATATACTTGTCCTAGTAAGCTTAATTGCCCTTCCTTGCTGCCCTCTGGAAAGCTGCATTCAATCTTCATGCTTCTTCCCCTTTGCCTGCTGCCTTGGTTGCTTTTCTTTGCTCAGCTATTTTGTTGGTTTCATTGGAGAGCCCACATGCATTTTTTTCTGGCTTTTTGTATGACATGTGTTCAACTGCAATTCCAGCAATTCTTGATTGAATTCCCTGCCATAGTTCATCACACATCTCCTCAGCATGGTCCAGTAGTTCAAACCTTTTTTTTTTTTTAACCTCAATTGTTAATGTAGTAGGGATTTTGGTGACATCGACATTCTTTAAAGGCACAGCCTTTTTGATGGTGCATAGTTTGACTTTACTCTTTGGCACCAACAATTCAACTTAATCAGTACTTGGACTTGTCTTAACTGGTCCATCAATGACTGCAAAGGACAGAGTCAATCTGATTATGGTGGAATCCATTCAGTAATGTCCAAGTGTATAAATAGTGCTTGTGCTGTTTGAACCATGTCTTCATGACCCTAAATTGGTTTTCTTGGAAAAATTGTACCAAACAATCACCTGCATCAGTCCTCTCATCTAGTGCAAAATGACCAGTGATGCCTGTCTCTGCTTCTTTGCCAACTTTTGCACTGAAGTTGCCCAGAATGTAAACTATGTCTTTATTTGAGCATTTGTTTCAGAGTTTCTTAGACCATGGCATAAAAGCCCTCTATTTTAAGCTCTGTTGCAGCAGCCTAGGGGCATAGATGTGGATAACTCTGATTTTGAGGGGCTTGGCACAAATTCTGAGGGTCATAATTCAATCATTCACAGTTGAGAACTAAATTCTTGTAAGCCTTTTGCTTACAATAAACACTACTCCATTTGTTTTCCTGGTATCATATCCTGAATAATAGACAGTGAAATCCTCAAACTGGAAAAAGCCCTTGTCTGACCAGTATAGCTCATTGCCAGCAAGGAGATCAATTTCCTACCTGATCATGTCTCGCTTCACAATATCTAATTTACCCTGACCTGTTCCTCTGACATTCCATGTGGCTATCCAATATATCTCTGTACAATACAACTTAGCTTGAAACTAATCATGTAAAATCTGCATTTTTTCTTTTGTAACCTAATCAATAATGTTAGCAAGATAAACTCTTATTCATTACAGAAAGCACAAAATATGCTGCCTGCTATTTAAATTCTCTACAAACATCAAAGCCATACATTTGAATAAGTAATTTAATGTGTTATACATATGTACACACACACACACACTCACACACACATTCTCCTGATTCAAGTCAATATTCTAATCCTCTTCTACTTAAAATAGCAGTCAGCAAGTTGATTGAGAAGGCATACACCATTCAGAGTCTCAATTGCAATATTCTTGCAATATATTCTTCAGTAAGGATAGTGCAGTGCAACATAATATTATTATGTCTCTATCCACAGACTCTCACACAAATATATTTCCTTCTGATGTCATATGCAAAACAACACTCTGATGTTGAAATATATAATCTTTGTTGCAATCACCTTGTACGCACAGTTGGAAAAAATCAATGGGGAAACGGAAATACTGTTGAATGAATTGCATTAACATTGTTAAATTCTTCTTTGTCTTCTTGAAAAACAGTACAGCAGTTTAAGTATGAAGAAAAACTAAATGCAATATAAATTTATGCTTTGACCCCATTTGTGCCCTAAACTTATGAAGATTTGATTATGGGTTTCTCAAGTATGAGACAGTTTACATTGCCTAATTTCATTCTGTACTCTCTTATCTAAATATTTAGAGAAATGGGTATTTATAAAAAAATATAACATTTTGCCCTAATGGTGGTCATTTTAAATGCAATTTGTTACCATAACTGAGTGCAGGTGATTATTGAAAGAATGTGATCACATGTTTCAAGATACAAAAATTTCTGTTAGGTGCTGACCGCTCTCAGAATTTGAGTCAGTTTTAGGAAGATTTTTTCAAAAGTGGTTAGGTTTCTAGATCAGTAGCTATGAATGGTGCCCTATCTTTAAACTCTGCCAGTACAGATGTAAGTGCACGTATCATCGCAAGCCATAACTTTAAATAAACTATTATTACTAACCATGATTTTACTAAAGTAAAATAACTGCAGTGGGTGGCAATCATCATCATTAACCACATTGATTGCATTTGCAGAATGTTCTATAAGTGAATATATAATTTACAAACTGCATCATGTTTGGCATAACATGTCAAGAAAATTCAGAAGTACAAAGCATAATATTGGCAAAGAAATCACGTTTATTGCAAAGATAGTTGGGTGCCTGCAATCAAGAAAAAGCCCCCCCCCCAATAATGAATAAACAAACATTTTTAAAGAAGTTGAAGGATATAGAGCAGGATATCCTGAGGATCTGATTTGTTGGCAACTTTTGGGGAAGCTAGGTGAGTCCTTGTTCATGTACTTGGGATTATTTCTACTGTTAGGCAAAATGGTCTTTTCAAAAGGGCACAGGGCTGGACAAGTCCATTGCTAAAGGAAATATAATGCTGAGCTAAGGAGGATGGATGGATTTTGTCTGTGCCACATTTTCCTTGTCAGGGCTGCTCTTGGACTATACTCAGGGGTAGGATTCAACTGGTGTTACTACTAGTTCGGTGACTACATTTTGCACGCTGTTTTGCATGCTGCATGTGCGTGTAAATCAACCTTAGACTATGCCGCCTGGACAGCTGCAAAGCACTGCGCACAGGGGCACAGCATTTGATAAGCCTCTTTTTTCCTGCTTTTTCAACCTCAGCTGTGCCACGCAAAGCAGCTGAGGTTGAAAAAGCAGGAAATAAAGGACAGGTAAGAGCCCGGGTGGGTGGGTGGGCCAAACAGCAGCAAACACAGAACCGGTTTGGTGTCTGCTGCTCTTCAGAGCTACCGGCTCTGTAGAACTGGGCAGAACTGGTAGCATCCCTCCCCTGACTATACTGTGCACTGGTAAGGAAAACTTCTTTGCCTTGGTTTAAATGGAATTTCAGAGGGCTTTGTCTGGCCAAGTTAATCAATTTGGGTCTGATAGTATTAGACAAAGGTCCCTTCATGGACAATGAAATTTGGCATTGGAAGGCATGGAGAACATATTTAAAAAGCAGGTCTAGCCTTTGTTCTGCATAGGTCAATGACTCTTACAATAGCTACCAAATAAGAAACTTATTTCTTATTCTTCTAAGTTTATGTAATTATAATACTGCCATTACAGCAAACAGAAAAAATATAAGACATGCAGCTGCTCTGTTTTGGGAATTATGACAGTGATGATGGGGAAGGGGACAAGAATTCAATTTCTCTTAGCAAATTTGATATTTATGTACATAGAAATGTCTATATAAGCTATCAAATGCAACAAGCTACAATTCTCCATGTGGCCTGGGGGAGTAATACTGTTGCAATTCAGCTGACCAATGTTTTAGGAGAAAAAACTACAGATGGGCATTAGATATCTGAAAAAGAAGAAAAAGAGTCTTACACAAAAAGTCACAATTTTTTTTAAAAAAATAAAAACATGGGTACAAACAAAGCAAATGTATAAATACATGAATAAGAAGGACAAACTAAAAATCCAGCCAAAAGGCACCAGACATGACTATTTGCAGAGGGCAATGGGAGCACATGTGCCATGATGCCATGATAGCAATAGCACTTAGACTCATATATCGCTTTATAATGCTTTACAGCCCTCTCTAAGCGGTTTACAGAGTCAGCATATTGCCCCCAAACAATCTGAGTCCTCATTTTACCCACCTCGGAAGGATGGAAGGCTGAGTCAACCTTGAGCCTGGTAGGATTTGAACTGCCAAATTGTAGGCAGCTGGCTGCAGAAGTAGCTTGCAGTACTGCACTCTAACCACTGTGCCACAGAAGCTCCTGTGTCACAGTTTCCACCCTTACATGAGATATCCTGACATATTTTTATTTGTGGCTCTATTACTCTTTTCCCTCTTCTTGATTGCTAGAATAATATTATACTTCACGCCACCAGTGGTGGTTCCTTCTCGTCACTACTGCACTTCCAGTAACTGCTAACATGTACATGCCAATCTCCTGCTGCATGTCACTTTCCATCCTAGGGCTGAGTTGCCAGATGAATCCACTAAAGAAATATCCTTTCTTCAGCAGTGCCAGAAGCCACTCATGGGCATCTGGATCCAACTGGAACACCCTCTTAAATATAGACATTTGTATGAGGTTTTCCTCTCCCTGCTTTCCCAACTCCGGTTGAATACGTTTAGATATTTCTTCTTTTACCTGAGCTTTTCTTTTCTTTTTTCTTTTGACCATTTCATATATTTTTAAATAGATTATTATGAAAATGAAGTGAATAGTCTGTATGGTACTATAAAAAATAAAAGAATTCTGGTAGAAGGAAACTGACGACCAGGGGCAAAAATAACAAAGCTAGTGGCACCAGCTAATATAGTCAGTCATGCTATGATTTCCAAAGGAAAATATATTCAAACTTCATTATGCATTTACAGTCAATCAGTTGTCAATCAATCCATCAATATGATTTTTATATATAATAATATTAACAATAATTTGATGAAATCTCAAATTTCAAAATACTTTGATTTCTCTACATCAATCCTTCAATACTCTGAAACTCAGGTTGGTGTAAAATATTGAAAAAAAGATGATTTTGAAGTTTTAATTATTCCTATTTTATCTTTTGTTATTAATTTTTTTCAGAATTGATGACAGTTAAGAGCTATGTGAAACAAAAGTAGGTTAACATTAATCTTGTATTAATAAAATGAACAATATCAGTTCCTTAAGAGTTTCAAAAAAGCCAGCTTCTGACAGCCTATAATGATGGTCATTATTCCATATTTAGGAAACTATTACTTAATGAAGGAATAACTTTAATTTTGCGACCCTAGAGGAGAGGCAATCTAATATACATGCTAAATAAGGCAGATAAAAGCAAAAAATAGTAGAGGCAAAAAGAAAAATACAAAAAGGCAATTCAATTAATTTTGTTAGTTCTTTACTGTTAATTAATTTCCCAAATAGATTTTAATCTAATCTTCAAATATTGATTTTTTTTAAAAAAACAATTTCTCGATTTCTATTAATTCTAATAATTTATGTAATCTGATATATTAAATTACTTGTATTAATAAATTAGTAACTTCAATGTTACTAAACTGAAATTGTTAAGTCTGTCCATCATTCTTTTAAGAACATTCAATTGTTGTTAATTATTACTAATTCTCAGAATAATACCCATAGTACACTACTTTTAATGGCTTTTGCTTTCTTTACTTTCTCTCTCATAACTATAAAGATTAAAAAGCTCAGATATGGAAGAACATAAAATTAGATTAGCCCTTAGCTTGCTATGATTGTTCCATGGTTAAAATTCTCTTTGTCAAGTATCCTCAAATCATAGATAAATTGAAGAATCAACTCTGAAACTGGCAAATAAGCTTTTATCAATGAAATTATATCAGTAGTGACAATAGTAATTTTCATGGGGCATGAAAAAAGGGTTCCAGGGCTTGCTCTAAATCCAAAAACTTCATGAAGCCTGCAGACAATAAACATTCACCTCTGTTATAGAAAGAAAGATCTTAAATAGAGATAATCCTAGAGATTAACAACAGTAATTGAACAGAGAACTCCATTGTTAAGCAATGCAGTGTGATATCATGTAATGATGCACCATTCAGCTTATACTCCAGTAGAGCCTATTCCTGGATCAACAGGTTCTACTTAGAAGTACCCTGATCACTTCCAGATTGGACTGCTACAATGCACCTACATAGAACTGCCTTGAAGAGTATCTGGAAAGTTCAGTTGGTACAGAATGCAGTGGCATTGAGCAGTTATGTATGCTTCTAAAAGAGTGCATGTTTTTTTCCCCTTTTTATTAGTTTATAATATAAAATACAAAGATACAAAAGAAAATAACAGGAGAAATAAGGGAGGGAAAAGTGTAGAGAAGAAGGGAAAAAGAAAGAAAAGGCATTGACTTCCAACTCCTGTCATGCCCCTGGTGGAGACTGACTCTGAGGAAGAGGAGGAACAGCCAACAGGGAGTGGGAGTATGGCTCCAGAGTTGGTGGAGGAGGCTGGGGAAGGGCAGAGGCCGGCTGAGCAGTCAGAGGAGGATCCAGGCCCATCCCTTATCCATCCTAGGTCATGCAGGGAGGAGAGGATCAGGGAAAAGTGAGGTCTACTCAAGAGGAAATTACCATGATCCTCCTCGTGGCTTGCAGGTGGGAGCTATATGTATAAGTTTGCAACTGCGCAGTTAGAATTTGCAGGAGTCAATTTTGTGTTCACCTTGAAAGAGGTTTATCTTTGCTGGCGTTCTTCCCATGGACTTTTCTCAGTTATTTTCCTACAGTTGATGATTAGTTATCTTGGCTTGCTTCGGAACTCTCATCAATGCGGTTTGTTTTGGTTTTTTGTTTGCCTCATTATTTACTTTTGTGACTTTAAACTGTGCCTAATAAAACAGTGAAGTTAAGTTGAAGGCCTTACCTTAACATTTAATAGATGTTTTGGGTTTTGGGTTATTTTGAGAGACTACGGGTCATCACAACTCCCTTTGGTGCTGTAGAATAAGAAGTAACATTGAACCTCAACTTTTTACTTTTACATAATAGTATAAATTAGCCATTTCAATAGCAACAAATCTATCTGATCAGTAAAACCCAAAATCAAAGTTTCATTTTTTTTCCACCTCAAGCACAAAGCCCAGAAGTGGTTTTCAAGTAGAAACCAAAGTGTTTGTGTGTTTTTTCTTTTATCAAAGCAGTCAATTTAGTCATGTTTGCTAACTCCACCAGCTTTTGCAACCATTCATCCATTGTGGGGATTAAAGTGTTCTTCCATTTTTGTACATAAAGTAACCTTGCTGCTGTCAACATATATAACATCAAAGTTCCAATTTTTTTTCCAAGTCTTTTTCCATTAAACCCAAGAGAAAAGTTTCTGGTTTTATCTTTACATTCACTTTGAGAATCTTCTGTATTAGAAGATGAATCCTACTCCATTATTTCTTTGCTTTATCATCTGTCCACCATACCTAAAACAGTGTGTTGTCTGCAAGCTCCATTGGTTGCCTGTTTGCATCCAGATCCAATTCAAAGTAACCGTTTAGCCCTTCATGGAATTGGACCAGGCTATCTGAGGGACCATCCTTATCCAGTTGCATCAGCTCACCCATTAGATGCAGCAGAATAGGCATCTCAGTATCTCAGCTAGGGACCTTCATTTGATAGGAAACATGATCCAGGAAACATGGTTTCACTGCTGTCATGCCCACCTTTTGACATTCCGAAGATCCATCAAAGCCTGCCTATATTGTCAGGCTTGGGTCCCCCAAGCAACCAGAGACTTGTTTAAATGGCTCAATTTTTGAGGTGGCCATTTTTATAACATTGTTTTACCCTAACTGGTTTAGGTAAATAATAATATGTAATCATAGTTTGTATGTTAAAGTGTCTGCAACTTTAACTGTGGGATAGTAATTAAGGGAGTGGTTGTGAAAGCACTTTAAAAGAAGCAAGACGGCAGCTTGCTCACTCTCTGGCTTTGATGATCCCTGATTACTGCAAGGAAACAAGTCTGCATTGCTCGAACGGGAGAGAAAACAAAGGACTGACTTGTAAGTGAATTGACAAAGGATATTTCTACACGGACTTTGCTAACTGAATATCCCTGAATGGACTGACTAAATGATACATGACTATTGGACTGTTATTTTGACTATGCTATGAAATCATAATGGAATAAACTATATTTTTGATAGCACAAGCGTATCTGTTATTTTTACTGTATGTTAATAAACATACAAGCTTAGCTCACTCATTTATCTGTGTGCCTATCTGACTAAGCTGCACATTCTGTTGAGCTTGTCTCCCTAACCCTGGTTGGGGAAACCAGGCTTAACACTGGTTATGGGCCCAGAGGCTGCAAAGTCAGTTTAACTAGGATAAAACAGATTTATGTAAAAGTGAGAGTTTGTGTTGTTATACATTACAGTAAACAGACAGCTGTGTTTTATTAATTATAGTTTTATATCCATATAAGAAAACATGGCACAAGTCAATCTACAAAGTTTGTCCCTTATATCCAAGTTGGATGGAACAAACTATGTATCATGGTCTATGAAATGTAGTCTGCTTCTACGAAGAGAAGGTTTGTGGAACATAATTGAAAATCCACCAAACGTAGAAGAATGGGATCCAGAGGATGAGGAAGACAGATTAAAGATAGAAGAATTTATGCATAAAAATGAACAAGCTATTTGCATTATTGCTTTAACCTTAACTGATATGCAACTTGTTTATATCCACGGAGAAAAAACAGCTGTTGGGTGTTGGCAGAAGCTGAAGAGGATTTATGTTCGAGATAATGTTGGTGCTCACATAAATCTAACACGGAAACTTTTCAGTACACATCTCCATAAGAATGGTGATATGCTGAGTCATTTGAAAACTATGCAAAGCATTTTTCAAGAACTGCACGAGAAAGAGCTTATTTTCTCTGAACTACACCAAGTCTACATAATTCTATCTTTCCTTGATGAAAGCTATGATAACTACGTAACTTCCCTTGAAATATTGCCAAAGGAAAGCCTAACTTTAACTGATATAACTGGCAGATTGATTGAAGAGGCCAGAAGAAGGCTTGAAAGAGACGAATTAAGGAGGCAGCAACCTCAAAAAGAAGATAATGAATCTCCTACTGCATATGCAATTAAAAAGTGCTTTAATTGTGGAGGAATAGGACATTTGGCTAGATTTTGTAAAAAGGCAAAGTGCCAGAACGCTGGCCAGAATATAAAAAGTCATCAAAAGATAAATAAAAATTTAGAATTAGCCATGTATACTAACGGAGCTATAAAAAATAATTTATGGGTGGTTGATAGTGGAGCATCACACTGTATAACAAATGATAACAAACATTTTATTAAAATGTCCAAGAGTACACAGCAGATATCGTTAGCCAATGGCTGGAAACTGAAAGCTAAAGGTCAAGGTATAGCATATTGTTCTTTTATAAAAGAGAATGTAAAAATGTTATACGTACCACAACTTAAGTTTAATTTAATTTCAGTTAGAATTTTGGTTAAATTAGGATATGTAGTTACATTTAGGGGAGATAACTGCATAATTGAGAAAGAAAATAAGAAAATTACTGCATCTTTAAGAGGTGAATTATATGTGTTAAATGATGATGGTTTAAAAGTGGCTAACACAGTTTATAAAAATAAGAAACCTCATGATGAATGTATTCACTTGTTACATCGAAGGCTAGGGCATTTAAATTTTAAAATGCTTAAGAAAACTGTTGAATTATCTAAGGGAATAAGTTTGAAACCTTGTAATAAGTATTTGCAATGTAATATTTGCAATCAAAGCAAGACCAGGGTCACACCGGCTAATAGAGTTGATGGATTTACTACCAAAGAACCTTTAGAGGTAGTATTTGCAGATTTAATAGGTCCTAAAAAACCAAGTGTAGGAGGAGCTCGTTACATACTAAGTATAATGGACCATTATTCTAGATATGGGTTTTGCTATTTAATGAAGAGCAAAACTGAAACGTATCAAAATCTCTTTAATTGGATTAAATTTGCAGAAAGGAAAACTAAAAAGAAATTAGTAACTCTTATAACAGATAATGGTACAGAATTTACAAATAATAAATTCCAGAACAGACTAAGAATGTTAGGAATTCAACATAAAAAGTCTGCATCATATAGGCCACAACATAATGCCTTTATAGAGAGAAGAGGCCAAACATTACAATCAATGGCACAAACTATGATGTCTGATTCAGGATTACCTGACAATTTGTGGGGAGAAGCAATAATGTGTGGTAATCATATATTAAATAATGTTGTTAATTCAACAACAGGTGAATTACCATTCACATTGTGGCATGGTACAAAACCTGATTTAAGTTACATGCACACATTTGGAGCACCAGCATGGGTGCATATCCCTTCACAACTTAGACACAAAGGACAACATAGAGCTAAAAGATTATATTTTGTAGGATATACATCTAATCATAGATCTTATAGATTCTGGGAACCAGGTACATCTAGAGTTTACACCAGTGCTAGTGCTAAATTCCTAGAACATGTAGGATGGAATAGATTAGAGCAAGATTTAAATGATGAAGTAATTGTTGAACCCTACAAAAGGCAGAAAGATCAGATTAGTTATAAGAAGAGTCCAATTAAAGAAGAAGTCCATGAAGAGCAAATAGGACCAGAACAAGATGAAACAGTTGATCAGGAAGAGTTAATAAATGAAAGTCCACCTGTAAGTCCTGTAATACCTAGACGTACTACACGTGTAACTAGACCACCTGATAGGTATCAAGCAAGTATAGTTTGCCAAGTAACTAAAGTTCCAACTAGTGTAGATGAACTTAAGATGTATCCTACTAAGGATCAGGAGAATTGGCAAAAGGCAATGGAAAAAGAATTAAATTCATTAAAGGTAATGAAAGTTTATGAAGATGCTAAATTACCTCCAGGAGAAAAATCCATTGGGTGCAAATGGATATTTAAAGTAAAAATTGGAAATGATGGGACTGTTACCCATAAGGCTAGGTTAGTAGCTCAAGGATTTAATCAAACTGCATCTGATTATGATGAAGTTTTTGCACCAAGCCTTAAAGCAACATCTTTAAGAGCAGCATTAGTGTGGGCAGCTAAGAAAAACTATGTAATTAACCATTTAGATGTAGAAACTGCTTATCTACATGCACCATTGCAGCACACTATATATTTAAGAAAACCAGTAGGTATAAAAGACAATAAAGTAAATAGTAATGATTGTTGGAAACTAAAAAAGAGTCTTTACGGGTTGAAACAATCTGGCTTTGAGTGGAACCAATATATTGTGAAAGAGTTAAACAATATAGGTTTTAAATCTGGTTTAGCAGATCCATGTATGTTTAAAAGAGAAAATAATGGAACGGTGTCATTATTATTATTATTTACAGATGATATTGCTTTGATAACTAAGACTAATAATGAAGCTAATGAGATTATATCATTATTAGCCAAAAAGATAAAATTAAAGCATTTAGGTGAAATTAAAAAGTATCTAGGATTAACAATTAACAAAACAAAAAATGGTTTTAAGATATCTCAAGAAGATAAAATTTGCCAATTAATTAAAACGTTTAAAATGGAACTTTGTAAACCGGCAAAGACTCCAATGAGTCAGGAAGTTTGTCAAACTGATGATCAAAGTCCCAAATTTGATAAGTCCACATATCAATCTTTGATTGGCAGCTTATCATATATAAGCAATTGGTCTAGGCCAGATATAGCTTATAGTGTAAATCAGCTGGCACGTTTTAATTCAGATCCACATCAATGTCATTGGCAATCATTAAAGAGAATTTTAAGATATCTTAAAGGAACAATGAACCATGCATTGTATATTGAACCAAAGGGTGATTTGAGTCTTAGTGCCTATGCAGATGCAAGTTTTGCAACTGATATAAACACTAAAAAAATCAACATCTGGGATGGCTATATTATTTGGTAAGACACTAATAGGGTGGAGGTCAATCAGACAACAGCATATTAGCTTGTCCACGATGGAAGCGGAATTTTCATGTCTGTCATTATTATGCACTGACTTGATTTTGTACAAACAGTTATTATTAGACATGGGTATAACTGTTAAAGATTCCATTATTGTGTTCGAGGATAACGAAGCAGCTATAAAATTAGCTACTAGTATTGCTGTAAAAACTAGATCAAAGCATACTGATTTAAGATACTTAAATGTTAGAGAATCTGTAAAGAATGGGCTAATTAAATTGAAATACTGCATGACAGAAGAAAACATTGCAGACCAATTTACAAAAGCTCAAGGAGTAACTAAGTTTAAAGAGAGTTGTAACAAATATGATTTAAAGATGTAAATAGTTATATTTATTATTATTTCCTAAAAGGGGAGAATGTTAGGGATAACATTGTTTTACCCTAACTGGTTTAGGTAAATAATAATATGTAATCATAGTTTGTATGTTAAAGTGTCTGCAACTTTAACTGTGGGATAGTAATTAAGGGAGTGGTTGTGAAAGCACTTTAAAAGAAGCAAGACGGCAGCTTGCTCACTCTCTGGCTTTGATGATCCCTGATTACTGCAAGGAAACAAGTCTGCATTGCTCGAACGGGAGAGAAAACAAAGGACTGACTTGTAAGTGAATTGACATAGGATATTTCTACACGGACTTTGCTAACTGAATATCCCTGAATGGACTGACTAAATGATACATGACTATTGGACTGTTATTTTGACTATGCTATGAAATCATAATGGAATAAACTATATTTTTGATAGCACAAGCGTATCTGTTATTTTTACCGTATGTTAATAAACATACAAGCTTAGCTCACTCATTTATCTGTGTGCCTATCTGACTAAGCTGCACATTCTGTTTAGCTTGTCTCCCTAACCCTGGTTGGGGAAACCAGGCTTAACACTCTCTTTCCTATCTGGTCTCCATTGCTGTATTAAACCATGAAGGATAAATTTTGCATAAAGGACTACTTTATTGTCAATTGCATGAATTCCAATTTGCTGAAATATGGAAAAGTATAAAACGGTATAATTTACAAAGGTATTAGGTCAAAGACTATTTTACACTGAGGTAAAATAGAGAAGAGCCAAGTGACATTCCTAAGGTATTGCAAACTTGGCTGAAGTAATACCCTGCCTGAAAAGAATAACAGAATAAAAAGAAATTAATGGTTGCACTGATTTTATTGTGGTTGTGTATAACTTTCCATTCTCTGAACAGCTGTCAAGTGAGAATACTCATACCTTTCTCTTGGTGTCAACATACTCCAACCTAAAAATATTCTATAGTGAATAAACTTTTCATGTGACCTTTGCGATTAGAACACCTGAAAATTATAAAGAGACTTCATTATGAGCTAGGTTAATTACAAAGAAATTTAACAGCACCTAGAGACATTTTATATCTTTGGATTTTTCATTGGTATTATAGAGGGAAGAGTAGTAAATATGATTTAAACTTCCTAAATATGTTAATACATATTGTTGATCTTTAAGTTTCTAGAAAATAAAAATGGAGAATTATCCCTCCCAAGTGAGAACATGTGGAATAAAATAAAGATTTAAAATGAAATAAATTATTATATAAAGTTTTAACAAAGATCACCGGAAGCATATAAAAACAATATATGTTATGGCGAAGTCAACAAGAAAGTTGTGATGACAAGGGTGGATGAGGATATAGTTGATATATCTGTAGTCTGAAATTACTTCAGTTTTATCACCATATGTGCTTGCACCATTGTGTCCTATAAATTACAGCCCATATGTTGTCTCACATTTCATATTTTAGAGTTTTATGCAAAATACAATAGATTTAGATTAAAAAAATCTACATGGGCTAATTTAAATTACAGGCAATATCTGTCAATAATTTAATTGCAATTAAAACAATAACTGGACTACAATAGAGTTCATAGCAAATATGGGATTCCCATGGCTCTGCAGACATTGTGAATACTGATTCCCATTATCCCTAGCCATGGCCCATTCTGGCTGCAAGTTTTATGGGAGTTGGAGTCCAACAGCTTTTTAAAAGGCATACTGTTTTAGTCTGACCTTAGGGGAAAACTATGTGCTCAGGTTAGTCTTAGTTGCTGGAGGGTTTGAGCTGGTGAGCGATAGTTCTTGCTGTTTTGCTTCGAGTTCGTGGTCGTGCTGCATCTTCATGGTGGAGGTCAGTTCGCTTCATGTATGGCTCAGAGGGGTTTGAAGTGGGTAGTGATGCAGCTGCAGTGCAGCTTCTGGTCCATGGTCGTGTTTCATCTTCTGTGTGAGTGTGAGTCTGCTTTCTACGTGGAAGTGTGGTGGTGGCATCTTGTGTGGCTCTCAGGGGTGTGGGTCTGGTGTCATTCTTCATGTTAGGTACGCATCTGCTCATGAGGGCGGGTTTCCAAATGGCTGGTAGGCAGGAGGTATCATCTCGTTTATTCATGCTATGTGGGCGTTTTTCTATCTCTATGGATTCTCTGATGATTCTGCTGCTGAAGTGTTCGGTTTTGGCGATAGTTCTGGTATTTTTAAAGTCAATCTCATGTCCTGTGGCTTTGAGGTGTTGGACCAGGGAAGAGGTCGGTTCTTCCTTTTTGATTGAGTTCTTATGTTCTTCAATGCGTGCACCTATTCTTCTGTTAGTCTGTCCAATGTATGTGGTGGGGCAGGCAGTGCAAGGGATTTCGTATACTCCTTGATTTTCTAACTCAATTCTGTCCTTAGGGTTTCTTAGGATGGTGGATATCTTTCTGTTTGTGCAGAATGCTGTCTTAATGTTGTGTTTTTGGAGGATCTTGCTGATTTTGTCCGTAGTGCCTTTTATATATGGGAGGGGGGCTTTGCCATTCTCTTGTTCTTTGTCTTAGATTTTGGCTGGGGTTTCTTTTTGGATTAGGTGGGTGATCTTCTTTCTTTGGAATCCATTGGCTGTCAGCACACCGGTGAGAGTGTGTAGTTCGGTCTCTAGGTGTTGTTCGTCGGCTAAGCATTTTGTTCTGGAGATGAGTGTCTCGGCTACGGAATTGATCTGTGCTGGGTGGTGGTGTGAGAGTGCGTGTAGATAGCAAGAAGATCTGCTTGTAAGTTTTGATGTGGTTTCACTATTCATTCAAGTCCCGATAAAAGAGACCCTTGAAATCATTAAAAATAAATACCAACCAGCTAAACACCTCATGGAACTAACAGAACACTGCTTAACCAACACATGTTTCATATACAAAGGACAAAGATACAAACAAATTGAAGGAGCCCCCATGGGATCACCACTGTCACCTGTCATTGCAAACCTGTTCATGGAAGAATTCGAATCCAGAGCCCTGGCCAATGCCATCCTCAAACCCAAACTATGGTTAAGATATATCGATGACACATTCGTGATTTGGCCCCATGGACAAGAAAACCTAAACAATTTCCTAACACACCTAAACAGCGCACACCCCAAAATCAAGTTCACCATGGAAACAGAAACAAACAAACAACTACCATTCCTAGATGTACTAATCTACAAAAAAACAGATGGCACACTAGGACACACCATATACCAGAAGAAAACACACACCAACTGCTACCTCAACGCCCAATCCCACCACCACCCAGCACAGATAAACTCCGTGGCTAAAACACTAATTACTAGAACCAAACACCTGGCAGATAAGACACACATTAAGACTGAACTATGCACCCTGACTAAAATATTGATAGCCAACGGCTTCCACAAAAGCAAAATCACCACCTTGATCCACAAAAACACACTGAGACATAATAGAGACCCAGAAGATGAACAGACCCATGGAACAGCTGTCTTGCCCTACATAAGAGGCACTACAGACAAAATTAGTAAGATTCTATACAGACACCACATCAAGACTGCCTCCAAAACAGACAGAAAAATAGCAGCCATCCTCAGGAACCCCAAAGACAAAATTGACCTGGAAAACCAAGGCATATACGAAGTCCCCTGTGCATCATGCCCAGCCACATACATTGGACAGACGAATCGAAGAATAAGCACTCGCCTGGATGAACACAAAAATGCAGTCAAAAAGCTGGAACACACTTCCTCACTAGTCCAACACATGGAAGCCACAGGTCATAGCATCAACTTCAATGGCACCAAAACCCTAGCCACTATAGAAAATCCCAGCCACAGAATCATCAGAGAAGCCATAGAGATTGAAAAAAGACCAGAAAGCATGAACAGAAGAGATGATTCCACCAGGCTGTCAATCATTTGGAAGCCTGCATTCACAAACAAAAAAATCTCCACACCACAAGCCAGACAAACACCTGGGCACAAACAGATCCCTCCTGATACCTCCAGCTCAAACACACCCCAACCAGGCACCCAGATGAAACCCAGCTTCCAAACTAATGATAGCCGTCCACTTACCCGAAGCCAAGCTGCACTAAAGGCCTTCAATAAAGTAACACAATGTTGCCAGCCAATCAAGATACAAAAAGAGCCCCCCCCAAAAAAAAAACCAGACAGAAGATATTAGAAGCAGAACACAGCAAACTCCAAGACCAATAAACACAGACCAAGACTCTCAACCAATCAGGAGGAAGAAAAAAACCATTCTGACACAGCAATAGGCTGCCCCAAATTTAAATCTGAAACCACTATAAAAGTCCGACTCACAGACAAACACTATACAGAAGCCTGATGATGGCAGATGAGATTCTGCTGAAACGTTGCTACAACTTTAAAAGCACCACTACTATGACGTGGGAAAATACCCGAACAAAGCTGAATGCCAGACATATATATTTATATATATATACATGCTAATTAGGAATATGTCTGCTTCATTATTACAAAAAAATTACACTTTTATAGTCAGAACTATTAGCCATTTTGTTCATTGTACCAAAAGGTGGGGTTCTATACTCCCACAAAAATTGATTGCATATTTTTGATAACATTTGAAGTTATTTTCATATATCTTACAGTGGTAAATTCACACTTGGGAATGTAATTAAAACTGCTAAATCTATTGAGTAACATATGTTTTTCAAATATTTCCTACACATAAATGATAAAAAGGCACCTATCATTTCTGTAGTAGAAAGTTTATAGACAATAGTAACATCCAGATATTGCAATCAAGGAAAGATCTTTCAATTTAATTTTGGAGCATAGGATGGGAAGGATGGGAATTTAAATAAGAGAAACTAAAACTTCATATTTGTTCCTGCTGTGCTCCATATTCCCTTCCAAGATGAGGACTAGTTAGGTCCTGGAAGTAGCCCTTTTTACTGGACCCTCCACTGCAAGCTCTGCTGGGCACATCATTGTCTTTTCAATACTAATCATATCTATTCTCACTAGTGGGGTATCTCTTTTGTGGGAACTACTCCTTGAAATTCCTTCTGATATTTAGGTAGTTCCTACTAATATGTCTTTTTGGAGCCTACTAAAGATTCATTTCCTCACCCAGCTTTTCCTTGTATGAACATTATCCCCACACTTTTTACTGTACGTAGAATTATAAAATGCTTTGCTGCAGTTGCACTAGTTTTTGTTTAATTACAAGTAATTTGTCAATTTACAACCACAATTAGAACTTTATTTCTGGTTATAGTCGGCACCCAAGTAACTGGACCCAATTTTATGGCAATTATATTTGCAGCAATCATTAAGCGGATCACCATGGTCAAATGACTATTATGCTGCTATTGTAAATGTTAACCCATTCTTCCAAATGGGTGGTTTTTTACTGGAATCTAGCAAAAAAGTTGCAAATTATGGTCACATGACTATGGGACTCTGCAACCAGTTGTAAAGATGACTTGGTTGCCAAGAGGCCAAAACTCAGTCACATGACCACGGGTAGGAGTGGGTTGGGGGAGTAGCACAACATTTCATGATTGCCAGAAGGTCCCTGTAATTTTAAATGGATATAAGTCAAGGATTACCATTATCTTCCTTCCTATGTTATTCTTATTGTTAGAAATTGCTTCAGTGTGTTTCTATAAGAATCTATTATAAATTACTTTAAATGCATAGATAAATAAGTTGTAATATTTTGATTTTATGATAGTTAATATTTAATTTACATAATTTACATTAATTGATTTTATTTCTTTGTTTTATTTTTATTGCAGTTGTGTTTTTAGCTGCTATTTTTCATTTAATCTTAAAATGAAAAATAATGTGAACTATTTTTAAATAGGGGAAAAACGTTGTTTTAAAGACCACTAATGTATCTATATGAAATACATAAATACAATGGTCTGTTGATGAAAATGTTTCATCAACTGTGGCAAAGTTCTCAAATCCCAGTTTATTTAGTTTGATGCTAGCTGTTTAAAAAAAATCAGGGAATAAATTGTAATGGTTTAAATGTGACAACTCCGATTAAATACTTAAATACTGGCAAAACCAATATGGTATTATTATAACATCTCATCTTCAGCATATTCTGGTAGCAAATTTCACAACTATATGCTCTCCCCTACCTGTATTGTACATATTGTAATCGGAGACAAATTTAGATGAAACATTTTTTCTCTAACCTGTGTGCTGAATTTTCTCCTGCAGAGAAATCTGACTGCCTTTCTCATTGGAGGAAAAATAACCTATTTTCAAGTACACAGAAAGAAGTGGCCTAATATAAACTCAACTGCAGGCAGCACTTTCTCAAATACTACAGAAATCTTATTACCTAGAGAGATGTGATATTACATATGGTAAACAGAATGGAACTAAATGCTAGGGGCTCTACATCTATATATTAACAGTTGGAATCAGTATAGATATCTATGTTCCTTTAAATTGTGATCAATAGTAGGTAAACTGTTTTGAAACTTGAAAGGATGAATTGGAAGGGATGTCTAGCACCCTTTTTTGTTTTAAAATGGTGAGGAAAAAGGGCATGGTAGCTATTTATTTTTGGCTTTCAAACCTCTACCTCCATTAACACTTCCATTAACTTCCATTAACCTACTGTATATGCTCCAGAAAATTGAAAACAAAAACACATATGCTCCTGAAGCTAAAATAATTTTGTCCACCTGTAAAAAATTAAAGTTTCTCTGCTGAACAATAATATTATTGCAATTATATGTAGATAAAGTTAGTGATTTATGTTAGGAATATAAGTCACCTAATAGGTATTTGGGTTAGAAATATATAAACCAGGATAAACGTTTTAAAACTGTATCTTTAAGAAAATGCAAAACTGTAATTAGGTGTGGTTTGTCAAACAGCCATAAGATGGAGCCGGAAACCTGGTTTGTCTTAGTCTTAGAAGAGAGTCAGTCTCTGTTTCCTTCTGTTGGAGAATATTGCCGTTCCTCATAATTGACTGGTATTCATGGATTTGATGTAAGTCTAATACTGAACTGTTTTTGACACTGGACTTTCTAATTGGATTATCCCTGGATTGGAACCTGACTGATTTACCTGTGAATGATTTTTGACTGCTTGTTTGGACTTTGCTTAACGTTTCTGGAAGTAAAAACATACATTTACTGTACAGTATATCTGTATGCTCTGTGTGTATTATTCAAACACTACTCTCAAATACATCTCCCTGTATGCGCTCATTCTCCTAACGGGGAATTACTTCAACAACTTTTCCTTCTATTCATTACTTTCTCATATCTCATATCATCTTTTCTTTAAAGTTTCCTATCCCTTTCTTTACCATAGCTTAACTTCTTAATAGCCTTCCTAAAACTGATGTCCTCTAAATATGATAAAGTCTCCATCCAACATAGTATGGGAATGGATGAATTTCTGAGAGTTCAGCCCAAGGTATCTGTGATTTTTTTTTAGCCTGAAGAAGCCTGGCCTAAACTGATTTTCCCCTTCTTTTTTATGGATACAATATAGCACACAATGAAATCATGAAAATAAAAATGAAAAATAGAGTAAGCAGATTAAAGCCAATAAATAATTGGGTAAATAAATATTTGCGACAGTTATAACAAACCATATTTATTTGCACTCTGTTCATTGAAACTTACTCTCTGAGGAATCTGCCTTTCATTTCAGCTAAATTTAATAATTTCCACGCCTTAAAGATTTAGTATGCAAAACAGGGATTAATTCATGCTGAAACAATGCTAAGGAAGTAATTTTCATGATTCTCTCTTCAGCCATTTCTGCCTCTTAGAAAAGGTTACAAACCTGGAGTCATATAGTATAAGGTAGTTCAAATGGGACAAAAATATGTATCCTGATAGTAAAATGGAAACACCAGAAAGTTAAGATGAAAGAATTACACAAACAAACCCATATAGTTGATTTTTTCTTTCATACACAAATAAAAAAAACCTCAAGTAATGGAGCACCTATGAACTTAAATAAGTTAATTATGTATTTGAAAATATTGCAGAAGGCTCCCGGTTTGTCCTTGTTGAAGCTTTATATGTGTGTGTGTGTGTGTGTGTAAAATCTTATAAAATCGTAAGTTTTCATGGGTATTTATATGTATGGAATTCAGCTTTGTTCGGGTACTTTCCCACGTTATTATAGTTGTGGTTTTAAAGTTGTAGCAACGTTTCAGCGGAATCTCATCTGCCATCATCAGGCTTCTGTATAGTGTTTGTCTGTGAGTCAGACTTTCACAGCTGTTTCTGTTTTAAATTTGGTGCTGGCCTACGCTGTGCCAGAATGGGTTTTTTTTTCTTCATCCTGATTGGTTGGGAGTCTCGGTCTGTATTTATTGGTCGACTATCATTTATTAGGAAGCTAGGTTTCATATGGGTGACTGGTTGGGGTGTGTGAGTCTGTTTGTGCCCAGGTGTTTGGCTGGCTTGTGGTGTGGAGATGAAACCTAGCTTCCTAATAAATGATAGCTGTCCGTTTACTCAGAACCAAGCCGCACTGAAAGCCTCCAATACAGGAAACACAATGTTGCCAGCTAATCAAGACAAAAAAAGCTACAAAACAGACAGAAGATATTAGAAACACCAATCAAGCAGAACACAGCAAACTCCAAGACCAATAAACACAGACCAAGACTCCCAACCAATCAGGATGGAGAAAAAAAAACCATTCTGGCACAGTGTAGGTCAGCACCAAATTTAAAACAGAAACAGCTGTGAAAGTCTGACTCACAGACAAACACTTTACAGAGGCCTGATGATGGCAGATGAGATTGTGTCGAAACGTTGCTACAACTTTAAAACCACAACTATAATGACGTGGGAAAATACCCTAACAAAGCTGAATACCATACATATGTGTGTGTGTGTGTGTGCGCGTGTGCGTGTCTGTATACATATACATATACACATGCATACATACACACATACATACATACATGCATACACACATGCATACATACATACATACATCCATATTTCTCTCTGGAAGGAAGGGGCTCTTGTGGACATAATGGACTGGGAAATGGTGGTACAGTATTCCTTGTGATCTGTGGCTCTCTTAATTCCAGCCCCCCACCCAGCAAAGTGGCAGTCTCTAAATATGTCCATGAATTTTTAAGAACTTTTCCGGATACATTAGAAGTCTGTATTGTTGAAGGCACTAAAGAATCTAGTAAAGAAATATCTCTGAAACAATGATGGTGGTGGTGATCACGGATTGTCTAGTTTTAGTTAAAGTCTAAAATATATCTCCAATTTAAATGACTTGAAAATATGATATATGGCATAAAATTGAGAGCAATCTGCATAAGCCAATTTTAAAAGTTTAGGCATTCAATAATAATTTAGACATTCATTTTCAAGGAAATGTAGACATTTTAGGCAAAAGGGAGTTGAATGGAGAAATATCTAACAAGATTTTCTGTACAATTGAACAGATGAAAATGTAGACATGCAGAAATCATATACAGTATAACGGCAAGATGATATCTGAATATCTTTAACAGTTGTTTATTATTATTAATCATTATTATTATTTGTTGCTTTGTTGTTAAATTGCCCTGCATTCAGTTTTGATTAAATATAAAAGTAAGCTAAATAAAACTAATAAATTCTGGGGTGGAATGTACAGAATATTTAAGTCCTTGACAGCTCCTAAAATTAATGTACTGTATATAGCCATCTATATAAAATTTGAGGGTCTGTGACTTCAATTCTTTATTCAATCCATAAAATAACATATCCCCACCTGCCTCTGAAGAGTATCAATAGGGGTCTCACAGCTGGTCTCACAGTGTCTCCTGGTGGGCATTATAACTGAAAACTGCCACACAGAATATTTACAAGAAATTCCTTTCTCTCCGAAGACCTGTAAAACCCTGTACATAGGGAATGATATAAGAATCTCTCTGTTCTGTGAACTTTAAAAAAAATTGACTATATATGCCTTTCTGAAAGTAAGTGTTTCTATTGTAGGTTTCAGCTATTAAAAATAATTATAATGTGGTAGCTTTTAATCACTTTTGCTGCGACGATCTGTTCTATAGTTCATACATGTAGTGTCTTGAAGAGCAACCACTTCCGCTTCAACATCATTAATGTAATTAATATATTTCATTGTTTTTGTTCTGCCTCAGCTGCTTAAATTGAATTCAAACACAGAAGGATTTTGTTAGCTAAGTGAAGAAGAAATGTCAACCCGGATACAAAATTTCTTCATTATGATTCTTGAATTTGACTGTAGCACTAAAGCAAAAAAATATTTGTCAGGATAAGAAAAGAAAGGCAAAGGAAGGAAAACAATGGGAGCTCTTTGTTATTTTAAATAATTGAGTTGCTATACAATATGATAGATTTCTTCTCTTGAACCTTAATGGATAGCAACACAATCAATAACTGGCTGTAACATTTTTTGTTCTGCTTCATCGACTATAATTGAAAAGTAAGTCAAGCAGAACTTTGAAACAACTTATGACATATCTTTTTTCCCTTTTTAATTCTTTAAAATTATTATTAAAATGAAAATGTTTGGGGGATCAAGATAAAGGTAACTGATATCATAATCTTTCAACAAGATATTTTATATATCATGTATGACAAGTGTACAAAGACTAAAAACTGGGAGCTTCTTTCTTGGATCTGTTCAATTCAGTTCAAGTTTTGTCCAAAAGATTAACTATTTGCTCCCAGGTTGTTAATTATATTACATGCATATTCTCCTTTTTAATCAAACTCAACTACTGGTGATTTCAAGGACATTTTTTTTGAAGAATATCATGAAAATGGTTTATTGTTATTTTCTTCCAGAATGCTGCTTTAAGTTCTCAAATGAACCGTATAGTTCGGTGATTTCCTATCCAGATTGGATACAACTTTTTGAGAACATTCAGGGTTGATGAGGTGCAGTCACTTAGACTAAAGAAAAAGTCCTCATCCTGGAAATAGAGTCAGATCTGAAACCTATTTTTAGGATAAGGACATTTGCTTTTCTCTTTATTAATATACTTTTGGCTAAGTTTTAAAAGGGATGAATTTGCCTCACTTCAGTCACTTCAACATCTTTTTATGACTCAGCTAAAATAGTACTTCGGAAGTAATCTAGAGCCTTGATTACTGTTTACTGAAACTATGGAAACTATGCCTATGGCTTCTGTAGAATCGTGCTGAATTTCATTAATCTGACTTTTCATTTCAACCAAATTCACTATATATTCTCATCTGCCCTTTTATAACTTCATTGACTTCAACCTAGTATAATGTAACTACATCTCACTTACTTTGAATTGATCAAACTTATTTCAACCAGTGGTGGGATTCAAATTTTTGTACTACCTGTTCTGTGGGCATGGTTTATTGGGCGTGGCAGGGGAAGGATACTGTAAAATCTCCAGTCAGAGGTGGTATTTGCTGGTTCTCTGAATGACTCAAAATTTCCACTATCTCCAGCACTGGTCAGAACCTGCTGAATACCAACTCTGTTCTGAACATAGATATTAGTTTATTATTTGTATGTATGCATACTCTGATTACTCCTGTTTGGTTCATTTGTCAGGAGAACTAACTTTAGGAACCAACATTGTTTTTGTGGCGACTTCCACACAAGCGAAGAATTATAAAGCAAAGATCAAACTTGGCTTTAGAATCTAACTTGTTAAAGAAAATCAAATACCATATTTGAGTTTAATCCCAACACCGAGCTTTTTATTCCTGGTAAATTCTGACAATTCAAATGCTTCTACCATGGCTGGCTCAAGATATTTGCTGCCTGAGGTGACAAAGTAACACTCTTTTTCATTCCATTTTTCTACACAATTCAGGCTGATTGGCAGTTACATTAGTATAGGGACATATCTGCTGAAAATTGGAACGGGTTAATGGGGGATGGAGTTCAAGCAAGCTATTGAACATGACACTCAATTCTCTCCCCCAACATATTGTTGCTTCTTGCAGGATTTTCTATCTGAAGCTCTACTCTGCTTAACAGAAGGTCTGGCTCTGTCTTCTATTGTCAACTAATGGGACATCAAGTAGCAGGAACTAACTTTGTTTCTGCACACAGGCCTGAAATAATGGGTGGGATTTTTTTTCTTTTGTTTTATACAAATAGAGACTATTTAATCAGACAGATGTATCAACAGTGCTTATTACCAGAATATTAGATTATTTATTCTGAAATTGACATAACCTATGCCCATCTATTTGGAGAACTTTGGCAAAATCTGAACAGGAAAATTCTTATTTCTTTTGAAATAAAAAGTGTAAAATTATGATTCTATGGACATGACATTATGGAATGTGTTTTTGTTATTGAGAAATTATGAGAATAGCATCCGTTTTGATTTATTTATTCAGAATTGGTTGACAGCTAATATCTTAAAAGAGAAGAATGGTTAATAGGATTGTAGAACTGGAAAGAAGCATTTAGTCTGAATTTAGCCTCCTGCTTGTATAGCTTTTTCAAATGAATTAAAATGCATATATCTTGCTCCCTCAAAAAAAAACCAAACCATATCATTTTATTTTATTCACCCCAGATGTGTCGAATGAATTTTTATTTATTGCTTTTAATACAGGCTAAAATGTAACACAAGGAGAGTGACATACAATCAGCAGGTAATATTAACAAGCTCTCCAGTGTTCTGAAGAACCAGGTGGAAATTATTTCTGCTGTAATGGGTAGCGGCAGGACTCTAAGAGGCCAAAAAACAGCCCATTTAATGAGGCTTAACGCTTGGTATGGAGAAAGTTCACAACTATCTTTTGGTGCTTTGCTCCAGCAAATAACAGCACTTGACATGTAAAGACAGCTCCTATTTCATAGCAATAATTTCCAATTCCTCTATAATTTATAAACAAAAATCTCTGGAAGAGGATGCTACTTTTAGGGCAAATGGGAAGTACGATTTTACTGATAATGTTTAACTACAGACAAATACATGCTCTGTATTTGTAAAGCTATCTAAAACTCATAGACCAAAAATGTTTTATTTTTTTATTTTATGTGCTTACAAGATAATAGGTATAAGTAAAAACATAGTTATGAATACATGGATACATATAAGAAAAATAAAAGAAACAATAGGACAGGGACTGTAGGCATGTTGGTGCGCTTATGCACGCCCCCTACAGACCTCTTAGGAAAGGGGTGAGGTCAATAGTAGAAAGTCTAAGGTTAAAGTTTTGGGGATTTGGAGAAGAAACCACAGAGTCAGGTAACGTATTCCAGACATTGACCACTCTGTTGCTGAAGTCGTATTTCCTGCAATCAAGTTTGGTGCGATTAACCTTGAGTTTGTATCTATTGTTTCCTCTTGTATTGTTATGGTTGAAGCTGAAGTATTCATTGACAGGTAAGACATTGCAATGTATGATTTTATATACCATACTTAGATCAGACTGAAGACGGCGTAATTCAAGGTTTTCTAGGTCTAGAATTTCAAGTCTGATGGCATAAGGTATTCTACAATGAATAGAGGAGTGGAGAACTCTTCTTGTGAAATATTTCTGGACTTTCTCAACTGTGTTAATATCAGATACATAATGTGGGTTCCAGACTGATGAGCTGTATTCAAGTATTGGTCTAGCAAATGTTTGTATGCTCTAGTAGTAGTGTAATATTACCAGAGAAAAAGCTACGTAGGATTAGGTTAACAACTCTTAATGCCTTTTTGGCTGTGTAGTGCAGTGGGCTCTAGCACTTAGATCATTAGAGATGAGTACTCCAAGATCCTTGACAGAGTTTGGATCATCAACAAGGTCTTGACTATTCAGCCTGTATTTTTTTTTTTTTTGCCAATATATAAGACAGAGCATTTATTTGTTGAGATTTTAAGTTGCCATTTGTATGACCATTCTGATACATAGTCAAGGTCTTTTTGAAAGGTAGCAGTATTGTCTGGTATTGAATAGCTTTACATTGGCAGAGAAGAGAACACAATTGCTCTTAATATGATCACAGAGGTCATTTATGTAGAGTATGAAGAGAGTTGGTCCTAGAACACTGCCTTGGGGGACACCACTATTGACAAGTACAGAATTTGATAGGACACTCCCAATTTTGACCATTTGTTGTCTGTTTGACAGGAATGCTTCTATCCAGTTGTGCAGGTGTCCAGAGATTCCACAAGATTTTAGTTTTAGGAGTAGTTTGTTGTGTACCACTGAATCCAAGGCTTTACAGAAGTCAATGTAGATTGCATCTATTGCTTTGCCCTGATCGAGTTGTGTAGTCCATATGTTTTTGCAGTGTAAGAGTTGCAGATTACAGGATAGTTTTTTTCTGAAACCAAATTGTTTATTAGAGAGTAGGTTGTTTGTTTCTAAGTGGAGGATAATGGATTGATTAATAATTGATTCCATGATTTTACAGGTGACACACCATAAACTGATTGGTCTGCAATTTTCAACTTGGCTGGGGTCTCCCTTTTTGAAGATGGGGATGACTGTGGCTTGTGACCATAGTTTTGGCAAGGAGCTGGTCCTGAAAGATTTTTTGAAGATTATGCTTGGAGGTTCTGCTATGGCAGTGGATAACCTTTTTAAGAAGTAGGCACATATTCCATCCGGTCCCATAGATAGAGATGGTTTTAGATTGTGTAGTGCTTTTTCAACATTGTCTACTGTAAAATTGATATGTATTAGATCATTGTAGTTGTCTGTGGTTCGACTAGGAAATACTGGGCACGATCCATTGCTGTTTACAAATACTAAGCCAAAGACTGTGCTAAAGAGGTTGGCTTTAATAGTGTCATTGTTGCAGTCTTTACAATTAGGTCCTTTCAGGGGAGGGATGGACCTTGAGTCTTTTAGTTTGTTGTTTACAAAATTGTAGAAAGCGTGGGTGGAATTAGTGTGTAGAAGGTTTTCCTCTTGTTTAATGTGATAATTGGTGCATTCAATCTTTATCTGGTGGCATACATTTTTGTATCGGCTTTTGAAGTTGGCAACGTGGCCAGATTTGTTTTTCTGCCAAAGTGATCTCTTTTGGATTGAAGCTTCCTTATTGTTATGGGTAATCTGTTTTTTTCTGGTTTTTGGAGTTGTTATTGGTACATATAGTTTGATGATTCTTTTGACTTCAAGTAAAAATATATTGTAATGGTCTTCAACAGTATTGCATCCAGTGAATAGAAATTGCCAATCAAGGGATGAGAGATCATTGTCTATAAGATCATAGTTGCCTTTTTTGAAGTTATAATTGGGGATCACATTGTTGTGTTGATTTTTGTGTGGACGTATGTTGAGACAAAAACCAATCATGCTGTGGTCACTGTTGGAAAAGGGTTCTTTAATTTGTATTCCGTAAATTGAATCCAAACTATTGCAGAAGATGAGATTGAGGCAGTTGTTAAGTCTAGTATTGTTGGTTACTAGTTATTCCAGTCCCAGGTTTGTTACAGCGTTGTAGAAGGTTGCATGTATGGGTTCAGTTTTACATTTGTTTAAGGTCCAGTTAATTTGAGGTAGATTGAAGTCACCAAGAAAGATAAAAGTGTTTGGGCAGGATGTTGCCCGTGTTAGTCGTGAATTTAGCTTGTTTACATGTTCGATGTCATAATCAGGGGCTCTGTAACATAATAAGAATCGAAATGTGATATTTAAGGACAGTTCACAGATGATGGTCTCAGGAAGAGCAAGCTCTTGGGTAACTTGGATGTTTTTTAGATATAAGGACTTTTTATAGAAGATAACAACACCATCTCCTCTATGGATTTCACATTATTGAATCCAAGCTCTTCTAAATCTTTTTTATACCTATTTTGAATTTGTAAATATGGCCACCAAACAATTATAATTCCTTGTTCCCTTAATTCTTGATTCGATTTAAGTTTCCCTTGATTATCCAATAGTTCGTTATAAGTTACCATTTTTCTTATATCCAATCTATTCGGATGGGTTATGGCCTCCATGGTTGACAACCAGCAGGGTATCTCCATATAATGCTTCTTTTTGATCTTCTTCCAGGTCTGTATAAGCGAGTCTCTTATTTGGTGTTGATTAAAATAGTCATGTGCTTTACCCCTTTTTCCCCCACAAAAATGCATGCCAACCTATCTGGAGGTCATGACCTTCTAGCATTAAAATTCTCTTATCTTTTAGTTTAACCCAATTTTTTATCCAATTTAATACTGCAGCTTGATAATAGAGCCCCCATTCTGGTAGTCCAAAACCACCTCTGTTCCTACTATCCTGTAATGTTTTTAATTTAATACGTGGCTTCTTGCCCAACCAGATGAACTTAGTTATCATTTTATTTCGTTCAGTAAAAACTTTTTGTCTAGTTTTATCGGAATTATTTGGAATAGGTACATTAATTCAGGCAAAATATTCATTTTTATTACTGCAATTCTTCCTAGTAGTGACAATTGTAGCTTTTCCTATAATTCTAATTCTTTTCTAATTTGTTTTATTAATTTAATATAATTATCCTCCTTAATTGAAGAACATCTAGCAGATAACCATATTCCTAAATACTTCACTCTTTTTGCAGTCTGTAATCCCATTTTACTTTCTAGTTCTTTTTTGTTGTTGTATGGTACAATTTTTTATTATAGTTTTAGTTTTATTCTTATTTATTTTGAGTCCAGACCCTTCCCCAAATTTTTCTATTCCATGTAACAATATATCTCCAGTGCTTTTTCAAGAGGCAACTGGACTTTTTGGTTTTTCTTTGAAGACATTTCGCTTCTCATCCAAGAAGCTTCTTCAGCTCTGACTGGATGGTGGGGAATACAAACAAGCTTTAGTGGTTAGATTTAACAAAAATCGAGTACTAGCTAAAGCTTTCCCATGCCTTGTTGATTCCTTGCAACTCAAGCATAAATTGGAATAATAGGGGTGTGCCTTTTTAAAACTTTTAACATTGAACTTTCTTCATTGAAAAAAATGAGGCTTTTTAATGGATTTGTAAGAGTTGGTAAAATAATTTGTTAACAGTTATAAGATTAACATGGATATCAGAGAACAAGGAGCATTTTAGAACAGGCGGCTTTATAGTTTCTTTCACTATATTAGAACTAAAATATTTGGGTGGCAAAAAATCCAGATATTCCATTGTTTTACGGCAAAGAATTTTCTGTTTCCCTTGTTGCCTCCTAGTGTTCATCTGAATTTCTGCAGAACATATATGGTAGTCTTAATGCACATTTGACATGCTGATCTGTCCTTTCTTCCATGATAGACCTCTTCTTTATGGACAGAATGGAACACCACACTAACTCTTCATATCCATAGGTCACTGGTCTGGAATATTCCATAATCATCTTTCATATTAAATGTTAATCAGTTTTTTATAATAAAAGTCTTTGAGAAGTCTCCTTTGAATAAGTACAATGTGGTAATTAAACTACAATAGCTAAATCATTGTTCAGTCAAAAGCTCTTTTCACTGTATAATGCATTTAACTTCTTAACAGCAAATTCAAAACACATTCAAATATATAAAGGCTAGGAATTCCTTTTAAAAATACATTTAAAGCAGCGTTTCCTTGTCACAAAATTAGATGGCTATATTGTGCATGGGTTTGTGGTAAGCAGTATACAACATAATGTAAGTTTCTTCTATCTTCAGACATACAAGGCTTGATTGCACTTTGATGTGGATTGTTTTAATTATCTACAATCTATAATTAATAAAATATATTTGTTCTTATATGCAGAGAGGACAAGTGTTAAATTACAGTCACCAGTTTTCTTCAACCAAGCGCCTTCACACATTATATTATTTCAACTTCTAATTCCCAATCAGGTAGTTACGCCAATCTACAGGAATGAATCAAGGCAGAGAAGTACAGAAAAAGAAGAGCAAAAACAAAGAAAAGATCTATGGGCCTAAGGAACTGCATCATAGACAAAAGAGCACTTTGGTAAGAGCCAGTCTGTAAGACTGCAAGTAGTTAAACTTTTTAATCAATCAATCAACCAACCAATCAATCATCAAAGCTAGAGTCTTACAAAATAACTCATAGATCAGTATCTTGCAGTCATTAAAAAGAAGCAAAGTATAAGGTTATGTGTTAGCCCTTCAAGATAATCCAAACAAGAAGCACAGCCAGAAATACTACATATTGTAAGGTTACATTAACAGAATTTGGCAAGACTGAAAGTATTTATCCTTTCCTTTTAGTCTACAAAAAATTAGGGAGGATCCCTTCTGAAATATTTCCCACACAACTTCTCCTTCTTTGGTCTGAGATACAGCTTACATGCTGGTTGTCCAGTCTGCTGCTTTTCCTCCTGTCTATCATGGTCATTCCCACATACCATTACTCTCTCTCTCTCTCTCTCCCTCCCTCCCTCCCCCCCTCTCTGTAGACATAAAAATCTAATAAAATACAAAGAGCTAGAAGATATAAAAGTTATGTAATAATTATAATTACAACTCATTACTACTTAAATCTTGATCAATAAACCTGAGTTTTGGGCTCCTTATAGAAATGTGAGAATATGGATCCCCCCATTTCATGGTAAAACCTGTCTAAGGATATTGTGGGAATTGATGCAAAGAGTATACAGATTTTGCATTCTCTTCTTCTCCCACCTTCTCAGAAATGGATGTCTCTTTCTGTTGAAATAATGTAGCAATAAAAACTGGCTAGATCCAACCTGGGTTGGTCACCAGGACCAGAGGTGAGCTTTTGAACTTGTGCTGCAGACCATCCTCAGGGAACTTCTCTCTACAAGAAAGAAGTTTCCCCAGGATATGCCACAGCACATGTCCAAAAGCTCAGAAGAATAAACCTTTGGTTCCAGTAATTGACCCAGATTGGATCCTGGGACATGTATATTTGCCTTCATTCATAAAAACTCTTATTTAAAATCTGATAAATTGTGTTAAAACTAAAAGTTGAATCTGGAAGTTACCTCTGCTAATTTGAAATGATGAGGCTTGCTAATTTAATAGTACCTTAATGAAAAAAATTAATATAGAAAGATAAGGAAGAGATGGGCAGAAAATGTGAGTCTATGACAACAATTTTTTCTGCTCAGCAGCTGCGGAATAGTATCAGCATAAAATACTTCACTGGGTAAAACATCCCTTTCCTTTAAATCATCCTCTTTGTGACTTGATATCTGCAAATCACCTTAAACCTTGATAAGTTGAAATGTGAAATGTCAGAATGGGTCATCTAACATTCATTCTTCTTGATAAACATGGAGGAGGATCTATCACATTGACACGTGAGCCTTTGGAGGAACCTAAGATCTGGCAATTATGCATATGAACTGAGTATTTAAGTCTAATAATAATTAGGGAAGGGTGATGGATGGGTCATCCATTCTTGTAGGTCTAAAAATGTTTGCAAGAGCAGGATGGTCCCCAAGTGGCACCCACAAATTCTGGCCTTTCACTAAAATCCACACGTTGTGTCAGTATTATCTCAAAACCTCATTAGTTAGACAGTGACCTTTGTGGCAATAGCTACCAGGCAAAGCCCTGGAAGAGGCCAGCATTTGATTAGTACGGCAATTTGTTCATTAACTTCTGACAAGAATTTGCAAGTCTCAAAGATATTTCTTTCCTGAAAAGGTCAAGATCTAACCATGGCACAGGGCTGCATTTTGCAGGAGAGGGGAAAGCACCTGTCTTGTAAATATAGCTAGAACACAAATAATTATGTCGTTATACAGCTCTTAGCTTGCGTTTCAATCATAGAAATATCCAAATTTGAATATTTTTTGTCTCCAAGGTAGATAAATTCTAGTAGTGCAATCATATGTGAGTGAGAAGTAAGCCTCATTGAGTTCTATAGAGTTTATTACCAGATAAGTGAGTATAGAATTATCACGTTACATGATGATGAAAAATATACCTGACAGTGAATTCCCCTAACTGCTTTCCATGCTGTCCTGGGAAATATGAAGGTGCTTTTCAATCTTAACTGTACATAATAATTGTTAGGTCATGTACAGAATAACCCTTGAGTAACAAGGATATGCACATGGAAATGTTTATGATAGTAGTTATGAATAATTATTCAGCCACACTCAGATACACTAAATTGAGTTAAAATTTACTTTAAGAAATAGCACAGTCCAATAAACGGTCCAGGTCATATACGTTTTACAGTCCAAAGAATATCCATTTACAAAGTCTTACCAGTTGCCTTTGTCATGTACAGTAAACAAAGATATTGAAGTATAAGCACAGCAACATCAATATTATTATCATTAGGATTATTGGTAAACAATGGAGTCTCAACAACAATACTATCCTGTACCTTATTATGTTCCTGTCCAAGCTTTCTCCAGCCAACCCGCTCCAGAAATGTAGCACTTGCATATACATTAGTAGTACCTGTTAAGTCTGGAGCATGGGTGCGAATAATGGAGACAAGCTGGTAGAAACAGTGAACTTCAAACTCTTTATTTACATGGTGCGACAGCTCAAACTGGATGGCTGCTATAGCCTTCCTTATATAGGCAACTTATTAACTATTCAACCAATAGCAATCCGGGAGCGCTAGCTCCATTAACCAATGAGAATGGCCTGTTAATGGCCAATCAGATCCTCCTGAACGGACCAATCTGATCTTGCCATTAACAGCCAATCAGAAGTGCAGGGCCAGAACCCTGCACTTGACTTCAAGCTCAAGATAACTTTATTTAACATTTATTCATTCACAACACCCCTTCCCCCTGGCTTCTGTTTACGGGGCGCGGTCACGTAGTCCTTGAGGTAGGACGGTTGTTTTATTAGTCTTTTTCATTTTTGCTGTGCGCCTGGCATTTGGCTGCACTCTTGTTGAGGTAGAGCGTTGTTTGGCGAAAGGGGTGTCTCTGGTTCAGAGTTCGCGTTTTCGTTGTCACCAATACCTTCGGCAACTCCCTGAGGTGAACTCACTCCCATCCCTGGTTCCTGTTCCCGCGTTTCTGTTCCGCTATCGTTCCCTTCAAAAAGGTTTTCCTCTAGTTGAAATTCGTCTTCCTCTGTATCTCTCCCCCCCACCCCAGTTTGGTTATAAGGGAGTTTGGAATTGCCTGACTGCAGCCGTGATCGTAGTGGATCGATATGGTGCTTCCAAAGTCTATCGTCAGGGCACTGTACAAGGTATGATCTTGGGCCGGTTACACGGATTACCGTTGCTTCTACCCACAGCGGATCGCCCGATAAGTTTTTAGCGAATACTAAATCGTCTACCTGGAAGGTATGGCATCGGCCACTGGATCCGAGTGGTATTTCCGGTTCGTAAGCTGGGTGTAACCGGTCGAGGTGGGAGCGGAGCTTTCGTCCCATTAGCAGCTCGGCGGGAGTTTTGTTGGTGACTCTGTGAGGTGTGATGTGCTGTAGAAAAAGGATTCAGTTGATTTTCTCGTCGATGTTGTTGTAGTCTATTTTTTGTAGCATTTTCTTGACGAATTGTACCATGCGCTCAGCCCTACTGTTGGCTGCAGGGCGAACAAGCGAAGTAAGCGCATGTCGGATACCGCGGTCAGCCAGGTACTGCTCAAAAGACAGCACGGTAAATTGGGGCCCATTGTCAGATACCAGAACATCTGGTAATCCGTGGGTTGCAAACAGTCTTTCCAGTCTTTTGATGACCGCTTCGGTGGTCGTGTTCTTCATTCGGTGGATTTCGAGCCAATTCGAGTAGGCGTCTACGGTTAACAAGAATGTGTGGCCTTTGGTTGGCCCAGCAAAATCTAGATGGATACGGGACCAGGGTCCCCGCAGTGTCTCCCATTCGGTTGGAGTTGCCTTTGGTGGAGCGTTGCTTATTTCTTGGCATCTCTGGCAAGTTTGGACCCACGATTCGATTTGTCTGTCGATGCCTGGCCACCACGCATAACTTTGTGCGAGGTCCTTCATGCGCACGATGCCAGGGTGGCCATTGTGCAAGGTTCTTAGTAGTGCCTGTTGGAGTCGTTCTGGGATAACGACTCTATTGCCCCAGATGATACAACCCTTTTGCAAAAACAACTCTGACGACTTTTGAATGGTGCGAAGTCGTCTGGTACTTGGTCCAATGGCCATCCGCGTTCTACCCACGTGAGGACTCGTGCTAAGATGGGGTCATGTTTTGTTTCTCTCGCGATATCACGGGCAGTTAATGGCGGCGTATGAAGTGTCTCGATCTGTAACGTTGTCATCGTTGGTGCGGGATCATTGATGGTTTCTGGAAGCGGTGCACGGCTCAACGCGTCAGCGTGGGGAATAGCTTTACTGGGGCGGTATTGTAGCTGATAATTATAGGCAGCCAAGAATTCTGACCAGCGGGTCATCCTGGGAGATAGGATATAGGGGGTTGGCTTATCCCCAGCGATTATCCCCAGCAAAGGTTTGTGGTCAGTCACTATAGTAAAAGCACGGCCGTACACGGACTCATGGAATCTTTTAACAGCTGATACAATTGCAGGGCTTCTTTATCAATCTGGCTATAATTTCGCTTGGTTTTCGAGAGTGTTTTTGAAAAATAAGCAACAGGGGCCTTGCTACCGTTAGGCAATACATGGCTCAAAATGGCGCCCACTCCAAAAGGCGATGCATCACATATGATATTTAACGGTAAGGTTTCATTGCACTGCATTAGTACAGCGTCAGAAGTCAGTAGCTTTTTTACATTACGGAATGCCTGCTCTTCTCTATGACCCCATACCCAATTGGCTTTTTTGTCTAGTAAGCGATGTAAAGGTTCAGCAACAGTCACCTTGTGCGGCAAGAATACATTATAGAAATTGATGAGGCCTAAAAACGCCTAGAGGTCGGCCTTGTTCCGGGATCTGGGAGCGTTTTTTATTGCTCTCAATTTGCTATCGGTAGGGTGAATACCCTGACTGTCAATTAAGTACCCTAAGAATTCAACACGATCTGTACACAGCTTGCACTTATTTTTCTTCACCTTAAGGCCTGTTTCTTGGAATTTTTGTAGAACCAGTCTTAAGCGATCCCGTAAAATTTTTGGAGTGGGGGCAGCAATTAGCACATCGTCAAAGTAGGGGACAACGCCTTTGATGCCCTGCAAAAGTCTCTCCATTAGGCTCTGAAAGATCCCCGGGGCTACACTGACTCCAAATTGGAGCCTTGTACACTTAAAGGAACCTCGGTGCGTTACAATTGTCTGTGCCTGTGCTGTTTTTTCATCAACCAGCAGTTGCTGATAAGCCTGAGCTAAGTCTAGTTTAGTAAAGACTTTTCCGCCCCCCAGGGAATGGAGGAGATGTTGCACCACCGGCACCGGATATGGATTTTGTTGCAGGGCGTGGGTTAGGGTGGCTCGGTAGTCCCCACAAATTCTAATTGAGCCATCCGGCTTAATTGGTGTCACGATTGGGGTTTCCCAGGGAGAGTGATCGGTTGGCTTTAAAACTCCCTGGGCTATCAACTTATCAAGCTGTTGGTCGATTTTCGGCTTTAGTGCGAACGGAACTCGACGAGGCTTAAGGCGGATGGGAGCTATTTTTGGATTAAGACTAAAAGATATCAGGGTCCCCTTGTACTCGCCTAGCTTTTCCACGAAGACGTCCTTGAATTCGTGGGCAAGGTCCTCCTCCCAGTCACTGCTGCCGATTCGGTTAATGCCTGCCACTTCAATGCCGAGTGGTGCGAACCATTGCAGGCCTAACAGGCTAGGCCGGTCCTTGTCGATCACCGTCAGGGGTAAGTACGCTGTGCACTTCTTGAACGAAACCCGGACTCGACTGGATGCTACGACTGGAATCCGGTTCCCCTGGTAGTCTTTTAGCACGAGCCTTTGGAATTGAAGGTCTTGGCGCCGGATAGTAGGGATGAGTTGCTTGAGGGTCTTCCAGGAGACCATTGAAAGAGACGATCCTGAGTCAACTTCCATTTGGCAAGGGTGATTTTCAATGTCCACTTTAACTCGAATTTTCTTGGCATCCAATGAAGAGGCGTGGCCGATAGTGATTGTTTGGTGAGCCTATTCTCGCCTCGTTAGGCGATTCATGGGTCGGTTTCTGTAGGAGTGGTTTGCTGGTTCTCGCCTTACAGGACGGTTTCCTGTCGATTGGTGAAGATTGGCCCCCTTCGAGGTCAGGCTGGGTCCGAGGAGACTTCTGCAGACCTGTCCGATATGGCCTCGTTTCCCGCACTCGTGGCAGAGCACGTCATGGAATTTGAAATCAGAGCGGTAATGGTTGGCCCCGCAGCCAGTGCACAGTTGCTGGGACTTCAGGTAATGGTCCAGATCGGACTGCAGTCGATGGACCTCTTCTTCATCGCTGTCTGACGACGAAGAGAGGTCCTCATGGTGGGCCGTCGAAAGCTGTCCTTCCGACTTAGGTGAAAGTTCGCCGGCTGGTTGGTGTGTCGGCACGCGATTTCAGCGTAGTTGGGCAGCCGACTTCTTGGTCGCTTCTACTGCTGTAGCCTCAGCGATGGCATCGGCAAGGCTAATGTCGCCCTTAGCCATTATTTTGCTCTGCAAGTTTAGAGTATCTAATCCTAGAACTACTCGGTCTCTCAAAGCCTCTTCTAGGTCGGTGAAATCGCAGAGGCCTCCCAAGTTTCGGAGGTCCGCAATGAAATCGGCAATGCTTTGTCCTTTCCGCTGGTTTCTTTGGTAGAACTCGTGCCATCTTACGAGCGTTGGAACGGTCAGTGCATAGTGGGCCCTTAGTAGCAGTTCGAGGACGTCCCAGTCCATGGCCTTCACTTCAGCTAGTTTTGCTAGCGCCTTGGCCATCTTGAATACGGTCGGCCCGCAATGCGTCAGGAATACCGCTCGTTTCTTCCTGGTTGTGGCATCCTTCAGATTATTCATTTCCAAGAACATTTGGAAACAGTCATGAAGGACTCCCAGTCCTCTTGCGCTGGGTTGAACAGAGCGGGTGGTACTATGCTGCCGGACATGGTTCCGCCGTTGTGCGTTTCAGCCACGTGCTCGGTTGTCTTCTTCGTTGTTTAGTCAGTTCTGACGTCTCCACATCCCACCTTCATCGCCAGTGTTAAGTCTGAAGCATGGGTGCGAATAATGGAGACGAGACGGTAGAAACAGTGAACTTCAAACTCTTTATTTACATGGTGTGACAGCTCAAACTGGATGGCTGCTATAGCCTTCCTTATATAGGCAACTTATTAACTATTCAACCAATAGCAATCCGGGAGCGCTAGCTCCGTTAACCAATGAGAATGGCCTGTTAATGGCCAATCAGATCCTCCTGAACGGACCAATCCGATCTTGCCATTAATAGCCAATCAGAAGTGCAGGGCCAGAGCCCTGCACTTGACTTCAAGCTCAAGATAACTTTATTTAACATTTATTCATTCACAACAGTACCTTTCTCCCAAATTCTAAATGATCTATGATTAGCTTCATAACCAACAAAATATAATTGTCGCGCTCTATGTTCTCCCTTTCGCCTTACTTGTGTGGGAATATGAACCCATGCTGGGGTTCCAAATGTATGTAAATAATTGAGATCTGGCTTTTTTCCATTCCAATGAGTAAATGGTAATTCACCAGTCATTGAATTCACTATGTTATTCAAAACATGGTTAGCACACATTATTGCTTCACCCCAAAGTTTCTCTGATAAATCAGAATCCAAAATCATAGTCCTAACCATAGCCTGTAATGTTTGTCCTCTGCATTCAATATATGACTTATGTTGTGGTCTTTAAGGAGCAGAATACTTATGTTCAATGCCAGCTTTCTGTAACATGGCTTCAAATTTTCTATTGATAAATTCAATACTATTATCTGTTACTAAGCTAATAACTTTCTGTTTCTTTTTCCTTTCAGCAAATTTTAGCCAGTTTACAAAATGCTGGTATGTTTCTATCTTCACTTTCATTAAATAACAGAAACCATATCTGGAAAAATAATCAATTATACTTAATATATAACAGGTTCCACCTAAACTAGGTTTCTTCGGTCCAATAATATCAGCAAAAATAACCTCTAATGGTTCACTGGTTTTGAATCCATTTACCCTCTTTACAGGAGTTACATTGCTTTTTTCTTGATTGCAAGCATTGCAATTTAAATACTTTGTATAAGGTTTTAATTTTATACCATTAGATAACTCAACAGTTTTCTTTAGCATTTTGAAATTTATATGTCCCATACATCTATGGAGCAGATGAATACATTCATCATGAGGCTTTTTATTCTCATAAACTGAGTTAGCATTAATTAATGGATTATCATGTATAATAAACAAACCATTATCCAATCTTGCAGTGACACTTTTACCCTGTTTTTCAATTAAACATTTATCTCCCTGAAAAGTTACAACAAATCCTGCTTTTACCATTGCTCTTACAGATAGCAAGTTAAATATCAGTCTAGGTAAATATATATAACATCGGTAAACGTTTATTAATACATGAACAATATGCAGTACCTTCTGCAGATGCTCTCAATTTCCATCCATTAGCTAATGATACATGCTGTTTATTCTTTGTTATGTTAGCAAACCTCTCTTTAATTTTTAGTTATACACTGCGATGCTCCACTATCAACTATCCATATATCATGGTTTACAGTTGTAGTTGTACTTGATATGTCTAAACTAACATCTTTATAAGCTCTCTGTATATTAATATCATTCTGTTTCTTACCCTTTTTTGCAGTATCTGGCTATATGACCTTTAGTCCCACAAGAAAAACATTTCCTAACAATATAGGCAGTTGAAGACAGTTTTTCTTCCTGTGGTTGTCTTTCTTTCAGTTGATTTCTATCTTGCCTTCTTCTTGATTCTTCTAACAGTCTTCCAGTTATGCCAGTCAATGTAAGTTCATCTCTATTTAAAACTTCCAGTGAAGACACATAATCATCATAAGTTTCATCCAAAGAAGAAAGAATGATGTAAACTTGATGCAACTCCAAGAAAATCAGTTCCTTTTCTTGTAGAGTCCTTTTCATAAACTCCAAATGAGCTAACTTATCGCCACCTTTTATAAGACAGGCTCTAAACAATTTATGTGTAAGGTATATGTGTGCATCCACACTATCTCCAACATAAATCCTCTTCAAAATGTCCCAACACCTCGCAGCAGATTCTTCACCACAAATATGGACTAATCACTCAGTTTCAGTCCAATTATACTTAGAGCCTTTTCATTATTCCGGTTGAAGTCAGCTATTTGTATCTTCATCATTCTATGGGTCCCAAGCTGTTACATCTGGTGGACTATTAACTACAGTCCATAATCCATCTTTATGCAGAAGTAGACTGCACTTCATAGACCAGGAAACATAGTTTGTTCCATCCAACCAGGTTATCTGGGATATACTGGTTGACTGTTCTTGTGCCATTGTTAGTTTAACAATAAACCACAATCAGCTGTCTGTAAATGAAACTGTATATTCACACTGATTCTCAATATCTCTCTGGGCCCATAACCAATGTTATGTTATGTTATGTTCAGAATAACCCTTGAGTAACAATGATATGCACATGGAAATATTTATGAGAGTAGTTATGAATAATTATTCAGCCACACACAGATACACTAAATTGAGTTAAAGTTTACTTTAAGAAATAGCACAGTCCAATAAACGGTCCAGGTCATATATGTTTTACAGTCCAAAGAATATTCAATTACAAAGTCTTCTTACCAGTTGCCTTTGTCATGTACAGTAAACAAAGATATCAAAGTATAAGCACAGCAACAGAATGTCAGAGAGACAGAATGTCAGAGAGAGCAAGCTATGATCTCTAGCTCCCTTTTATGACAATTTACAATTCAATCAACCAATCAGAATATAGCACAAATCAATACAGTGATCTTGTCTTAAAGCTACAAACATACATTGTTGATTTATACTGTATATTGCCAACCCAATTAATTGGTGGACAGATTCCTAACAATAATGAACTACGATATGAAGCTGAAGGCTTAGAACTAAAAGTTGTAGTCATATCCTACAATATTAGAAACATTGAATCAACAGCCTTGCCTCAAATTTATTTATTTCTACTAAATACAAAAGTTATAGGCAAACAACTTGGGCATATTCAACACAGACCAAAGAACATGACTTCCAACAGTTCAAATTCTATACAGTTCTATAATCTCTAGTTCTAAAAAGTTCTAAAAAGTTGGAACAAGCCATAAGACTGTTCATCAATTTCTTCTTTCTGGGACAGCCAGATGTCTCAGTAACTATTCAAGAATTCCTTTTCGTGGAAATAAAAATGAAGACAAAGTGTCACTGCCAATACCAGTACAGGTAATCCTTGATTTAAAACCATTCCATCAGTGACATTTTGAAACTGCAACAACACTGAATGAAGACAGTTGCAACCAATGCCTGAAGTTACAGCCATTGGAGTGCCCCCATGATCATGCAATAAAAATTCAGATGCTTGGCCCTCCCATACCATCATAGGATGCTGTAACTATCACCCACCCACCTATTTCTTCCCCCGCGCAGTGGCACTCAGAACTCTCAACAGTAGGAGAAAAATGCCCGAAGGTAAGCAGGATTGAGGGGACCTGGGTGATAGGGCAACTGCATGATTCCCCATGGTTCATGCACCTAGGAGAAGGGCACGGGTGGAATTTCTCAGTGGCAGTGGTGATACTATGGGTGACATAAGGTCATGGGATTGCAAAGGATGACTATTTCAGACTCAGGCCATGTGGTGCCATTGCCGAGCCACACTGCAGGGCTGGGTTTATCCTTCTGGTATCAATATTGCTGATTCTTCTAATTTGTCCACTTTTTTCGGATTGTTTTTAATCAAGTATACATACATCCAGTGGTGGGCTGCAAATTTTTTAACTACTGGTTCTATGGCTGGGTAGGCATGGTTGGTTGGTCATGTGACTAGGTCACATGACTAGGTCTCATGACCAACCGGATTACTCATCACACCCAGCCCCACCTCCCAGCCACTCATTTCAAAGAAAGTTGGGGCTAATCCCAGCACTGGCTGCTCCCACTCCCGCCTATTTTTAGGCCTGTTTTTCAGCTGCTTTCAGGCATTTTTTGAGTCAGTTTCTGGCCATTTTGGGCCCAGAAAACTGCCTGAAAACAGCCCAAAAATGGCCCAAAATGGCCTCAAAATAGCCTGAAAACCAGGCTGTTTTGGGGGTGTTTTCAGGACATTTTTGGGCCATTTTCAGGCTGTTTTTCAGGCCATTTTTGGCCCTGAAAATAGCCCCCAAACAGCCTGAAAATGCCTCCCAAACAGTCCATTTTGGGGGCCATTTTCCAGGCTGTTTTTTGGGCCGTTTTTGAAAATGACCCAAAAAACAGCCTGAAAATGGCCCAAAAAGCAGGCCGAAAAACAGGTGAGGTGGGGACAGCCAGTGCTGGGATTTGCCAGTTTGCCACTGCACTTGATCTTAACTACTGGTTTGCTAGAACCGAGAGAACTGGCAGCAGCCCACCTCTGCATACATCTCTTTCTGTGGTAAATTATTCAGTTCAGTGGTGGAATTCAAATTTTTTTACTACTGATTCTGTGGGCGTGGCTTGGTGGACGTGACAGGGAAAGATACCGTAAAATCTCCAGTCAGAGGTAGTATTTGTCAGTTCTCCGAACTACTCAAAATTTCTGCTACCGGTTCTCCAGAACTGGTTAGAACCTGCTGAATACCACTTCTGATTCAGCTATATTTATTACAGTATCATGATACTATAATGCAAACAAAGGGCTTCATAAACTTATAATGCATGATAAAATGGCAATCATTGCTAGGGCATGAGGTAAATTAAATGTACAAAGGTATACATTTTAGAACTGTCACCCTGCAAATGCGTCACAACTGAAGAAAAATAAGGTGCTGAGAAAACACTAATACTGATTATGGCAGCTTAACAAAACGGTTTTACGGGGAAAGTTCTGGGTTCAATACAATATAGAGCAACTGGCCTAAAATATTATTTTCTGGAGGCACAGACCATTCAGTTATCTCTTTATTGGAATTCAAAAGCTGTAGTTATCTCTTTGGCAAGAGCTGATAAAACCTTGCTTTCTATTACAGGCATTGGGCAAAATGTCAGAAGACCAGAGAACATGTAGAGAAAATTTGACCCAATTTTGTAAAATCATAAGGGTCACAGTCTTACATTAAATCTAGTGGGAGAGATCTGTAGAAACTCCATTTGATGTATAATGTTTAATTCTGACTGAGTTTTACTTAGCTATTATCATTTCTAAGCTGTCCTTGCTGAATGATACCCATCATTTGCTATATAAAAAGGAGTAATAATGGATCACAAAATAAATCTAGAAATTACTGTTGTAATATTTTCACCTGACAGCCATGGCATTTAAGAGAAATGCAAGGATCGTGACTCAGACTATACTGTAGACTATACTGTCTACATTAGGTTACTAACAGTAATAAAGTAACATAGTCTTATAAAGAAGCATAAAAATACATTTTAAAATTGTGTTATTTCAGTAAAAGGAAAGTATAGGAGCAGGGCATATATCAGTCAGATGAGACTTGCTATGGTTGTTTATTTTCTCAAATGTTTATTTAAAGTAGTATACATAGTATGTTTTTCATAACAGTGCCACAATGTATTCACTGTGGTAGAAGTGCTTGCCATTTCTCCATGGTTCCATCTATTATAACAACAATGGGCTTCAAATCAAATGAAGGAAACAGGATGACCTGGAATCAATTGCTTTACAATCAGATGCAGACTGGAGGAAGAATATTAATACATTTTTTCTATAAGATCCATATACACAAATATAATGGTTTGGGTCCAAATTCACTGATAGGTAGAATGCATAAATTAATTTTATATTCCACTTTTTTCTCCAGGAGCTCATTTTAATTCTAAAATAGGGACTGAACTCATGAGATTTAAACTATAGCTAACCAACTAAAATGGAACAATGGAGGTTGGATGATCTCACTAACTAGATAGATTCACAGCTGCTTGAACAATTATACCCAATGCATGTTCCTTAATGATTTTTGTCAGCGGGGATGGGGTGAGGTGGGGGGGGGGGAAGATTCTGAAAGGTCATTTAATTAAGATTACGGTAGTGGCTATGTTAATCTCTGGAGTGATGCTGTTCCAAAGGAGAAACATTATGAGTGAAAATTTGTGAAAGGGATCTGGCATTGTAGTAGATTATAGATTAAGCATGAAGCACTGGTGTCCTACAAGTGTCAAAAGAAATATAGGTAGACTTCATTTAGCAAATAATTTGTTGAACAACCATTCACAATTATGATGGTGGTTAAAAAGTAATTTTGTGAAGAGTTCTCACATTTACGACTTGTGCAGGTCTGTAAAGAAAAGAAAGTAAAATTTGATTTTTCACTTAGTGACTACTTTGCTTAATGACTGAGTTGCTGGTCCTAATTGTGGCTATTAAATGAAGACTATGTGTAATACGAACTTGGGCTGCATCAAAGATTAGTATAAAGATAAGAAGAAATTCTATGTTCGTCAATATCCATTATTCACAAAGGAACTGGAAAGAATGTAGAAAACTGTGAAGATGATGAGGGGTTAAAAACTAAATTATATGATTGACAATAAAAGGAACTAAAGAAGAAATGCTAAAGGGAGAATTCATACATGCTTTATTTATTTGTATAAATCTTTGAGTTGTGAATGATATCACAACTTTCACAATTGTTTACATATGTGGAAATAATGTTAAGTTTATATGAAATTGAGATCAAGAAGCTGAAAGAAGATATGGAAATGCTTAAACTTCCTGGTGTTAATCTATTAAAAAAGAAAAGTACAGAAACTCATGGGAAACCATTTTCCATGAAATATCAGAATGGTCAAACAAATGACAACTTCAAATCTCAACAAATAAATGCTCTGTCCTACATATTGGCAAAAAAAAATCAGAAAATAAAATACAGGCTGAATAGTCAAGACCTTGTTGATGATCCAAACTCTGTCAAGGATCTTGGAGTACTCATCTTAAATGACCTAAGTGCTAGAGCCCACTGTAATTACAAAGCCAAAAAGGTGTTAAGAGTTGTTAACCTAATCTTATGTAGCTTTTTCTCTGGTAATATTACACTAATAACTACACCATACAAAATATTTGCTAAGCCAATATTTGAATACAGCTCATCAGTCTGGAATCCACATTACATATCTGATATTAACACAGTTGAGAAAATCCAGAAATATTTCACAAGAAGAGTTCTCCACTCCTCTACTCGTTGCAGAATACCTTATGCCACCAGACTCGAAATTCTAGACCTAGAAAACTAGAACTACGCCATCTTCGGTCCGACCTAAGTATAATATATAAAATCATACATTGCAATGTCCTACCTGTCAATGAATACTTCAGCTTCAACCATAACAACATTAGGACAAACAATAGATACAAACTCAAGGTTAATTGCATCAAACTTGATTGCAGGAAATATGACTTCAGCAACAGAGTGGTCAATGTGTGGAATACTCTACCTGACTCTGTGGTTTTTTTCTCCAAACCCCCAAAACTTTAACCTTAGACTGTCTACCATTGACCTCACCCCTTTCCTAAGAGGTCTGTAGGGGGCGTGCATAAGCGCACCAACGTGCCTACCATCCCTGTCCTATTGTTTCTTTTATATTTTTTTATTTTTGTTATATGTATCCATGTATTGATAACTATGTGTTTACTTTTACCTATTATCTTGAAAGCAATTGACAAATAAAAATATAAATAATAAATAAATAAAATAAAATGAAGCTGTGTAGTCGGTTTCTGTCCTTAGGATGGTTTATTTAAATGGAAAATAGTGAAGGATTATTAGTGAGCAAATGCAACCTGAAAGCTAATAGCAATTTGAACAAGTATATGTGTTTTTCATCACAAAACAATTACCGTATATACTCGAGTATAAGTCGACCCGAATATAAGCCAAGGCACCTAATTTAACCACAAAAACTGGGAAAACTTATTGACTCGAGTATAAGCCGAGGATGGGAAATGCAGCAGCTACTGGTAAATTTCAAAAATAAAAATAGATACCAATAAAAACTTTCACTAGGACAGTTGAGAATAAGTTTGATGTTCACAATTTCCTCTTTGAAAGAGACCAGTAAATAGGGAACAAGAAGATGAAGAAAAAGAAGTGTGTTTTTTCACACTTTTCACACTGCAGTGAACAAAAATGGCATCATAGGAACAGGCTTATTCTCAGCCCAAAGGTTTGTTTCTGATTTCTTCCCTGATTTAAGGGAAATTTGGGAAACGATCTCACTATCATGAAAGGTTTAATTGATTCACTAACCCAAAAGATGATGATGATGACAGTGGGAGGCAGGAGTCACTCTCTCCCTTGCAAGAAAAAAGCAAGAGCCGTTCTTATGATCTCTCCCTCTCTCTCTCTCTCCCCGTAATACAGTCAAGCCCTTTCCAGCACGCGCGATCTGCCTTCGCCACTTTGCACCTTGCAAATGCAAAATCCTGGGGTTTTTGCATTTGCAAGGTGCAAAGCGGTGGGGGCGGATCCCACGTGCTGGAAAGGGCTTGACTGTATTACAGGGAGAGAGAGGGAGAGGGAGAGATCATAAGAACGGCTCTTGCTTTTTTCTTGCAAGGGAGAGAGTGACTCCTGCCTCCCACTGTCATCAACATCTTCTTCTTTTGGGTTAGTGAATCAATTAATTTGGGAAATGATCTCACTATCAGAAAACAACGCGAGCCGCCACCACCACCTCCTCCTCCCCCTCCTCCCGAGTGGACTGAAAGCAGCTGGAGCTGAGGAAACAAAGCTGAGTGGAGGGACCTCGGCTCGCATTGTTTTCTCAGCCTAGAGCTCAGAAAACAACACGAGCCGCCACCACCACCACCTCCTCCTCCTCCTCCCGAGTGGACTGAAAGCAGCTGGAGCTGAGGAATCGAAGCTGAGTGGAGCCGAAGCAACCTCAGCTCACATTGTTTTCTCAGCCTAGAGAAAGGGGAAGGGGGCTCATCTGGACCAAGGGTAAGTCTCCCCCTCAGTTTCCCCTGAAGGATCTTCCGTGGCTTTTGCCTTCTCCCTACATCTTCCCTCTGTTAAAATCCCCCCCCACACACACACACTTATTTTCGGTCGGATAGATTTCGTGTCTGAGCATTCTCACATGGCGGTGGGTCTTCCCCCCCAAAAAAAAACAGTTAAAAAAAGAAAAAACAATATATCCTCAAGCAAGAACTTTTCTGCTTCTGATTACCCCCATGCTTAAAAGTTGCAAAGGAAACATGGAAGCAGGGAAGCGGCTGCCCAGCTTCGGAGCTCCACACCATTTTTTTTTCAGAGGGGAATCTGACTCGAGTATAAGCTGAGGGGGTTTTTTTCAGCACAAAAAATGTGCTGAAAAACTCAGCTTATACTCGAGTATATACGGTACCTTGAATTTTGCTATTTATAGCAGTATTTGTTTAGAATATGCTGGTAATTCCATTATCTTTAGTTTTCAATTTATTGAAGCAGATTATTCCTTGATGTAAAACATTCTCAAATATGTACAGTTGCTATTTTCCCATTCTGCTGTGTGTATCATCACAGGACCTGTGGCTATATGAATGAAGTTAATATTCACAAAGCAATTAATCTTGAAGTACAACTACTTTTTTTTTTTGCCTGATTCCTGTACAACTTTATGCCCACTTATGCTATATGCAAATGCATTTTATTTTTGCTGATCTAATCCAATACCCAAAAAGGAAACGGAATATTGCACAGTAAGTGCCAATATTGCTTCATTCCTTAAGAAGCAAAGAATGATAAGAACTCAAAGTTGTTCCAAATATTTCTTTAAGCGAATAAAATCAATTGGGGGTTGTTTAAAATTTTTTAAAATGGCATCACTCCTTGAAGAGTTAAAAATGAGACTTAAAGAAAAAAAGAAGAAGCACAAGATGGAAGAGGATCTTTTGGCTTTGTATTTCAATTTTTAGAAATGGAGATCTTGAACTATGAAAAACAACAAGAAATTCTGGCAGAACAAGAAGGGTGGGACAACAAAGAAGCCATCTTTAATGACCAAGCAATTTTAAGCGGGGTAAAAAAGGGAAAGGGGGAAAAGGGAGTTAAAAATTTAAGCACTGAAGCAACAACCAAAAAAAGAGTAATTTGGAAAGTAATCATAATATCAGGAAGAAGCAGAATGGAGGATCACAGAAGGGAGAATCAGAGAGAAAAGGGAATAAAAAGGGGAGGGAGAAGAAGAGGGAAAGGAAAAGAAGCTACAAAAGACAGAAACAAGATACAGAGGTACAGGAAAAATGTACAAGAATTAAAGGTATAAACCTATTTAAAAGACACAGAGACAATGGTTAAAATTTAACTTAAGGAGAGGATTCTGCAAGGGTGCATGGGATAACATTGTTATATAATATGTTAGATGATTTAAGTGACAGAAAAAATTTCTATTGATGTGTAGTGGAATATTTGTAAAGAGAATAAGGCTCTCAATGATTTAAAAAGAATGTTTAAAAAAACTGAAAAGAAACATGGAAGATTTTTATCAGTTGATAAGATGAACTTGAAAAAGAATAATAACTTTATTGACTACTGTTAATGACTATTGCTTGGTTTTTTATTTAAAGACAGTAATAAGAAAAATATGAAATATGTGAAATACAGACGATTAAAGTAAAAGACAACTGATATTAGTAGGTAATGTTTGTTAAAAGAAATAGAAATGTAAAAGATTGTTATTAATATTAATGACAGAGCCGTACTTGAATAGAATTATTATTCCATTTACTATTATTATACATATATACACAGATATATATACATATATATATATTTTCTTTTAAGAATTTAGTGTGTATTTTAAGGGAATGTACCAAGCAGAATTCGATTGAAAATAGGTATGTGTTATAAAATAGAGGTTAGAAAATGAATGTTATAACTGTACAGATGTAACTTAAATTTTTAAATAAGATTTGAAAAAAGATACAAAGGTGTTACACTCCAGTCTAGTAATTACAGGGGAAAATTTGTTTTATGAGAAAAGATAATATGAAATTGTAAACAGGACAGATGAAAGTATAAAAACATTGATTAGAAAAATTTTAAAAATTAGAAAAAGATATGTAATTGAATTAAGAAAGGAATGAGATAATTCAAAATAAGGCTATAGGAAGTAAAGAAAGGGAAAAACTATTGAAAAAATTGTGAAAATAGTTATAAGATATGGATTGGAATGTATAAGATAAATATGTATTGAGTTTATGTCTGTAAGGAGAAGTGATAACCCGGGGCCACGCTGTTCTCAAAAAAAGATATTTTATTTGTATTTGTATGTTTTGTGAAAACTTAAATAAAACTTTTATTAAGAAAAAAAATTTGGAAAAAAGGAGAACTTTCATGAGAATACATTCAAGCTGATTACTAGCTATTCAGAATGCAGTCATGTCTATGGTACCTATGTGCTGAGACTTTTCATGAAATACCCATATAAGTATAATTGCACATTAATGGTACAATGCTGGTTTAAGAACTGTGGTGGCGCAGTGGTTAGAATGCAGAATTGCAGGCTAATTCACTGCCCACTGCCAGGAGTTCGATTCTGACAGGCTCAAGGTTGACTCAGTCTTCCAGATTTCCGAGCTAAAATGAGGACTCAGATTGTTGGGATCAATATGCTGACTCTGTAAATCAATTAGAGAATGCTGTAAACCACTATGAAGTGGTATATTAAGTCTAAGTGCTATTGCTATTTAAAGTGGTGTGTAATCTGCTACTCAGACTATAGTCTTTGTTCATTCAAAACTATGTCACTATAATCAATCAAATGTAAGATGGTTAGCAAGATCATTAACACAAAACAACATCGTAAGGATAAACAGAATAAAAACATGTTAAAATATCCAAATCATATAACACAAACCATCAATACAGCAATACTGTTACAATTAATAATATATGGCAATATTTCCTTCTTACTTCATTACAACAACGTACAACTGGCTCTACAATTCACAGTAAAACGCTGCAACAAAAATGCTTTAACTGGACATGTTGTCTGTGACAGCAAATGCAACCAAGGTTGTAATATAAAGGCATATTATACTATGACATTAATCTTAAATGTAAGCTATAAACATAGTGCAGATTTTTTTCTAGATGATGTATATGCTTAGATGCTTCAGGATTGTGAGAGACTTCAAAAATCACTATTTTCAACCTTAAATATATATTCAGTGTTGAAACTAATTGAGGAATTGAAAAGAATCTTATGAACCTTTGCATAAGATAGAATTTATTTTCCTAGTGATCTGTTCCATTTTCAGAGCAATAATGTTTGCAGACAAAATTTCTTTCCACTATTTAGTTAATAACATCTAAAATTAACAACCTGAAGCTAAAATCTAAGCCAAAAAATAATCCTTTACTCTGGTAAATAATTTTCCATTAGATCCACAGGGTCATTTAAGGTAGCTTATTATTTAATCAGAGTGGAAGGTGATAGAGCAGTTTCTTTAGAAGTATATCCATAGCACTGGGTAAATAAGATTTGCTCAGACTGATATTGTTTGAAGTTAGTAGAATATTTATAGGTCCATATTTTATTAATTAAAATAATCAGGCACAAATATAAGATACACCCCACAGAAACTCTCTAAATTTTACTGATTCATGTAAATGAACATTTTAAAAAGCAGAATTATTTAGGAAATAACTGCATTAATTTATGGCTCTAAACGCTTTGAAGATGTCACCACAGCCTTGGGTTATGGCAGATGGGGCTACCATATTGGATGAGTCTTTGTACATGTTATATATTGAGTGGTTCAATGCCATTTTGTTCACAGGTATTTCACACAGAACTTTTATTATCTTTTTTGATATTGTATGAACCATCCATCTAGAGCAGTTTTTGACTTATATTAAATTTCATATAATTAATAATTAGTACATTAATAAATAGACTATATTTAAGCAATGTGATATAACTTGTATTAAATTGAAATCAAGTTAAATATTTTTGTCCAGGCCTTTTCCTTGTTTCTTAGCATCTCTTCATTGTGACAATTTTAGACCAAGAGCAGCTTGAGCTCAAAAGTAGTTTATTTCCTTTGCCATAAAAATAAATGTGCATCCCTATTCTTGTTTGATTGATATGTTACATTGGTATCATTACTTCTTTACCTTGAAAGCATCACTGTCTAACAGTCGCTGAATATTAGGTAATGTTTGAAGTCTATGGGAGCTCTCTGTAGACACCCCTTTTGGGCTTCTCAGTTTAAAATGCATTGATTTCATTAGGGTGAAATACTGTATATTTCATTCTCTACAAAAATATCTTTTTTTATCCTGCTCCTCAGCCTGATTCGGCTTGTAAGGATCCTCTGTTTGTCTATATGCAGGTCATAATAGCTCAATAATTGCTTGGCTTCCAATTTAGACAGCAGCAGTGGTTTCTAATTATTTTCTTTGCCACCTGTTTAAATGGAAGAGAGAAGTCCAAAATGATAAGTCATGCCACGCTGTTATTAAATTTGGACTGTCTCTGGCTCCGCTGAAGAACTGATTTGCTTCCAGAGCTGGCAGGAGTTGAACCCCCCTGCATTTCTTACATCTTCAGCCTGAATCAATGTGTCTGGCAATATATAAAATGCATACATGAGCAGAGGCTTCTGGTTCACTGTTTGGCCATTCCTAAGCAATCCCACCATTTTCAAAGTGCTGGTACACCACCACTTCATGCTTCTTTCTTTTGGCAGGAATTTATCTCCCGACTTTGGCATTGGTTCTCACTCTTCTTTGTTCTGGACTTGGCAGCTGAATGGCACAGATGCAGACCTCACCTTTTGGTTTCCAAACAGAAAAAAAAAGTCTGATTCCAAAGATTGCCAGCAGAGCTACTGATTTTGTCTGGATCAATTTCAATTTGCCAAGGTTAGCTGATTTGCCTTCTAAATACAATGTCTCTTGAGCCTTAAACAATTTTGGGAAAGTTAAATGACAGTGAAGGAGTTTGGAAAGAGGATGAAAGACATAGAGAAGACATAACTGTTCCAATTTGACCATTGTATACTATAGATAGTTATATAAATAGTTCTTTTGATTTTTATGAATAATTTGATTTCTTCTAGGTGCACTAACTGAACATAACAGCAGGACTAAGAAAATAGGCAGATACCTTATTTTGATTACTAGGTTAAAGGTAAATAAGCAAAAGCATGCCAGGATTTTCAAGAAGCTTAAAATATGGTCATTATTACCACCAACATATACATTTCAATTTAATTGTTTTTGAAAACCAAATTTTAGCTCTTAAGTATCATGGGTAAGATTAAATTATGTAACCTTTCTTTTGCTTGAATGAAAAGTTATCAGCTTCATGCTATTCCTGGGCAATGCCTACGATTGAAAATTTGAATGTGCAGAAATATTTTTCAAAGGAAATAAGAACTCTTTTCCTTTTTTTTTTTTTTTTGAACAAAGGTAAAGCAAACTATATAACTGAAAATTATGTGCTAAGATTACCATTTTGTACTCCCCTCTCTCTCTGTTTGGAAGTAAAGTAGGATTGATGATGTGTGAAAATCAGTGGTGGTATTCTACTGGTTCAGCCCGGTTCTGGCGAGTCGGTAGCAGTGATGAGCAGCGGAGACTGAATCGGTTCTCTCCACCATTCTGCTGTTGGGCCCAACCACCCACCTGGGCTCCCATACTCACTTTTATCTGCTGAATTTGAAGCGCAGCTGCTTTGCGCGGCACAGAATAGTGTTGCACGGCAGCTGCTGAAGCGACTGGCATCGTGCAGGCTTGCAGGAGGCCTGCGCAAACACCTCTGTGCAAAGTGCACATTTGCCACACACGTGCACGCAAAGTGTGTGCATGCAAGCAAAGTGCGCCCGCCAAGTGGCAAAAATATTTGAATCCCACCACTGGTGAGTATATATAAAATTAATTGAGGGAGTTCTAGTCAACATCCTTGTCCTTTCCTACATAGAATTCTATTTACAAGTTTTTACCAATGTGTTCCTTGAGAACATATAAAATTTACTCTTTTTAAAAGTATTGGCACTTCTTCATTATTGTTTTACAATCTTTTTTTCTGTTAAACTGAAAGTATATGGATAGACTTAAAAATTGTGCTGAGATAAAACAGTGATAGTTAACATAGATACTGTAAGTGTTCGTGTTATTACTTTTTTTAACAACCCTCCCTTTAAACATCTCTACAAAGGCAATGATAATTTACTGCTAGCTATTTAACTGATGATATTCTGATTTGTTGTGCAGTAAACAGAAATGCTTTGTGATCCAGCCAGTTAGAAAGGCAGATGTCTAAAACCTTTCTGGCTTCTAACTAAGCACATGTAAAAAAAAATTTTTTAAATAAAGTTTTATTTGGGTTTTCACACATACAAAATACAAGTAAAACATCTTTTTTGAAAATAGCTCCTGGGTTGAACTTTTTTATATGGACACAAAACTCAATTTCATGTTCCTTTTTGTATTCTATTCCATATCTTATACTATTCTACATTTTCTATATAGTTTTTCCCCTCTTTTGATTTTCTCGATTTTAATTTGATTATCTCATCTCAATTCAAGTCATTATATTTATACTTTTGTCTGTTCTGTTTTAATTTCATATTATCCTTTCTCATTAAACAAGTTTTCTCCTGTAGTTACTAATTTGAGTATGACACCTTTATATCTTTTAATTACATCCATTCAACTCTTATTTAAACTTCAATATATACCTTAAGGTTATGACCTTCAATATAATACATAATACATAACTTCCAATTGAATTCTTCTTGGTACATTCTTTTAATACACACTATATTCTTTTTTTTTTTAAATGTAAATATATATAATTATAAACTCTCATTCCATTCCAGTTCAGTTCTATCATGAAATAATCATTAAAATCTTAACATCTTTAACACTTCTTTTCAATTAAATATCATACTTCCTTAAAACACATATAATCTCCATAATTAATTTTTCCCTTCTTTCTCTTCACGTATGTTTTATAAATCATTAAATATACCTTTTATTACATTTATTTATTGACAAGCATTCCACTGAATTACGATAGCTATTTTATCAGACATTTTAATCATACATTGTTTCATATTTTCTAAAATTATTTCTGTTTCTAATATAACCATACTATCTTATAAACCTTTGCAGAATCCCCTTTTCCATTAAATTTTCACCCATTATCTCTAAATAGGCCCTGTTTCTCTGTATTTTGTTTCTGTCCTTTATGACTTCTTTTCCTTTCTTTCTTCCCTCTCATCTTCTCCCTCCCCTTTTTACCCCCTTGTTTCTCTATTTCCAATTCTCTCTTCTGCATTTCCCTCTTCTGTTGCTTTCTGATTTTATACTTATTTTTCACTCTATTTTGGGGGGAGTTGTTTTTCCCAATCTTAAACTTTCCATTTGCTTTCCCCCCTTTCCTTTTCCCCCCCATCTAAGATTACTTATTCATTAAAGATGGCTTCTTTTTTGTCGCAATCTTCTTGTTCTGCAGGAATTTCTTGTTGTTTCCCATAATTCCAAATCTCCATTTCTAAAAACTGAAATATGAAGCCAAAAGAACCTCTCCCTTCTTGTGCATCTTCTTTGTACTTTTTAAGTTCCATTTTCAGTTCTTCTAAAGTGGAGCCATTTTAAACAGTTTTAACAACCACCCGATTGATTTTAGTCATTCAAAACAATAACTAAGAATCCAGAAATCATCAAGTAATCCAGATAGTCCTGAGTTATATCTTCTGATTTCTTTTTCGACTTTCTCTTCCTGGGGTTTTTGTTGCAATATTTCAGTTAGAATGTATCTTTTGGAAGTCTTGTTGAGATTTTGCTATAAGTTCTTTTTTAATTCCAGGCAGTCTCCTCCCTTCCAGATCCTGCCCTTTTATTCTTCCTCTCTCCTTTCCTGTTTTCAAAAGCTTTTAATTATCCAGAAATCTTTATTATCCCTTTGACTTTTTATTTTCAGCAGTAAATGCCTATTGATGTCAAAGTGGATTTTGTTTCCAATTTCTTACTTAAGTCTCTTAGCTGTCAGTATAGGAAAAGGAGAAAAAAAAACCACCAAATCTTTTCCCTTTTCTCTCTCCTTCGCAGCTTAAAAATCTTCTTAGGGAACAATGTTATTGTTTTTTAATAGTTTCAATTACAGGATACCTTATTTGTTGCTTTTGCTGTTTGACCTGGTCAACCAAAACTTTCTCCTCTTATCTTCCTCCTGCACATCCTTTTCTGGTCGAGTTTTTCTTTGTGGTGACCATTTCTGACCACCACTGCAACCACCTTTGGGAAAGGGAGTAATGGCCAGCTGGGGAGGAGAGATGCGGCTCTCCTCAACCCTGCTGGCAGTCTCCCCTCTCTTCACCACCTCTACGGGGTGGCTTACCCCGAAGCCAGCTGGCTTGGGACGCTCCAGTGGTGAGCACGAATCAAAGCCTCGCAGAGATGAGGTTTCGGTCTGTCACTGAAGAAGCTCAAACCGGAACACAGCACATGTAAATTTTTGAAAGCATGTCGTGGGTGTTCTCCCAATTAATTGTAATAGTAGATTTGATCCATCACAAAACACCCATATCCCAGAATGCAAGCAAAATACTAAGTTTCAGTTATCCAGTGTTTTATTTTTGTAAGAATGCCTGAGAGGAGAGTATGCTGCCAAGAAAGCAAAATATCGGCCTCAAATATAGCTTGTTTTTTCAACACTGCTTCTAGGCATGAAATAAATTCCAGAGGCATTGCTGAAATATAGGTTATGCTCAAGGTGGTGCTTTGCTTTTTTCTGTTCTGCTCTCTGCTTGGCAACATGCCTCCTTCCCAATTGTTTTCTTAACAGTAATTTTTAAAAGCTAGAAAAAGAGAGGAGAAGGAGCTCTGTTGATATTTACTCATGATGTTTTTCCAAATATAGTTACAACATATAAGTATTTACAACTTTAGATGAGATAAATTTTCTATATCACTTTGAAATAACTTTAATCATGTCAAAGGCAATGTCTCATTCTAATCTTTTAGTGAAGTGGAATTGGCTGTGAGATTATTAACTTTATGCAGCATTGGGGACAACCAATATTACTAAAAAGAAATGTGCATAGCAAATTCTGAAGAAGTACCCATTGAAGAAGAAATAACATTTTGAGTTCCTTTCACAAGCCTGTTCTACCAAAAGGCTAGTATCAAGCAATTCCATTTTTATCTATCTTACTGTTTACAAAATAAAGAGGTGCTGAAAAGAAGAAACATTTTTGTTTGTACTGATCACCATTTATTTTCAGCAATTTTGTCAACTTATGGAAATGATAAGTAGAAAAACTGCTTTTCCAAATAGGAAAAAAAATAAAATATTTAAACTGTTACAGCAAAAGATAGCCTGTGAAAAAAATTGTCCTTTTTCCTAGAGTGCATTGTGGCCATCTGTGAATATTTTCAAGTTCACTTGTTTTCTTCCTTTGACAATACATGCTTTCACTTACTTTCCCATTTCAAGCAAGACACAGTACAGGACGACATCAAAGAAAACAAGCAAAACAACAACAACAATTGGTTCTTTATTTCTTCCAGCAAAAAAGAAAAAAGAAAGAAAGGAAAGGAAGAGGGAGGCCTGTTGTGATTATGTTCTCCCCTCCCCAAGGATGAGTATACAATATTGCTGCATTAGTTGCTTAAAAGTGGGATAAGCTGAAAAATGGAACAAGGTTTTTCAGCAACAGAATTATATAATGGTATTGAAATCAATGACTGCTTCAAGTACACAGGTAGTTCTAGACTTATGAGTATAAAAATTGAAAATGAACGTTATGTTCAGCTTATTATTTTAGAAGCCCCTCAAGCAGGATATACCTCAAGTTGGAGCATCATTTTTTCATTCCCCAACAACTTGATATTTTGAGGCATATTTCCTGTTGTACTGGAGTTAATATAAAGACAACATCATGACTGCTTTTAAAGACCATAATTTCATTTCCATCAATCTTGCTGCTAACCAGAGGTGGTATTCAGCAGGTTCTGACCAGTTCTGGAGAACCGGTAGCAGAAATTTTGAGTAGTTCGGAGAACCGGCAAATACCACCTCTGACTGGAGATTTTACAGTAGCCTTTCCCTGCCACACCCACCAAGCCATGCCCACGGAACTGGTAGTAAAAAAATTTAAATCCCACCATTGCTGCTAACATATAGCATAGTTTATTTTGAGAACAGCCTTCTTCTTTCTACTTTCTGCTTGAAAGTTAAAATCATAGAATTGGAAGGGGCCATCAAATCTAATCCACAGTTCAGTACAAGAATTCAAATTAAACAATTTGTACAGATTGCTGCCTAGTCTCTGTCTGAGCACATTCAATGAAGTAGAGTCTGCCAGCTTTCTGGGTAATTGATTCCATTCTTGAAATGCTTTTATTGTTAGCAAAGTCTTTCTGGTATCCATTTCTTCCTGTAACTTAAATTCATTATCTGGTGTTCTGCACACTTTGGAATAAAAAAACAGGCCCTGATCTTTTTCAATATTATATTTTTTTCAAGTGTTGAAAATCTACTCTAATATCTCTTCTCAGCTGTATTTTTTTTCAAGACTAAACACACCCAACTTTTTCAATTTTTCTTAGAGGTCTTTGTTCTGAGTCCCTGGAACATCTTTATTGTCCTTCTTCGAACCTATTGTAATTTCTTTGAATTCTTTTTAAAATGAAATGCCCTTAAGTGGACACTATTAGATGTGATCTGCATGCTACAATTAGATTTGTCATCTTTGCATCCATCACACTGTTGATTCCTATTCAGTTTTGCAATCAACTACAATCTTTTTTTAAATGTACTATTGTCAAATCCGTTATCCCCCCAACTATACCTATTTTTTGTCTTAAATTTCAGTCTGTTACTTGAAGCCCACTTCTCCAGCCTATTAAGATAGTTTTGAATTTGACCTCTGCTTTCTAAGATATAAACTAGTCAAGTCAGTTTCATATAATCTATAAAGTTGGTAAGTATAGCCAGTCAGCAACTTTCAGAACACACTATTTGCCATCAGCATGGATTTGGAAGGGACCTAAGAAGTCATGAAGCCCAAGTCCTTACACATTGCAGCATTCACTGCATCATGAGCGAATCCACCATTAGCTCTACTTAGCAGCTATTTAGCAGATGATCTTTCTGTCTTTCACAGCTCACACAGAATACCTCAAGACACCCTTTTTTTCTGGTCATTCTCCTCCTCCTTCATCCTCTTTGAAGAAATCAGGATCTAAGATCTTCCTCCTTTATGCATGCATCAACTTTACACACACACACACAGGGTTGGGTTTTGATTGCAATTGCACTCCTATTATTTGCAGATTTTGCCATTCACCACACCAAGGATATCTTAATTCATTTTCTATATTTGGGAAGGACAAATGCCCTTTTCTTTTATTATTTCTCTTCTGTCAAGTCTTTCCTCTTTAACAATACCTTGGCAGTCTAAATGGGTTAAAATTTATTTCAACTAAATCAGATTTTAACTGCTCATCTTTTGGGTTTTGTTATTCATTTCCCAAAGTGCTCTCTGGGCTCAAGGTTGAAAACAAACTGAGAAGGAGAAAGAGGAAGAGGACAGCAGCAAAAGCAAAAACAGTATCATGTTATATACATAGATAATTCCCTTGTTCACATAAGTTTAAGATGGGAAAATGTTTCCTTCTGAGTGGTTTTGTCATTTCGCTTCACTGTACAACTTCTAATATTATAGATAATGTCGTGTCCGTCGGGAAAGAGACCAGGAGTCGGTGACTAGGTTTCAGCTCTTTATTGGTCCCCGGAACCAAACTGGATTCCAAGGGAAAACTTTCGGCTTTTTATTTCCAAGCCGCAGCAGCTGTGGCCAATGGCACCACTTTGAATCTCCCGCAATTCAAATCCACCAATCGCGGGAGATTCTTAGCAGGCCAATCAGCGCAGGCTCGCCCAACCAATCAGATCGCCCCACGCTTTGGCCAATCAAAACGCGGGGCTTTCAAGAATGTAAATGAAAGTACAGAACACTCCCCCTCCCCTCTTGGTTTGGTCCTACGTAACGTAGTCCCATAGGTAGGCGGGGCTCCGTACTTGTCTACTGGACCTGCGCAGGTCAGTCGTAGGTTGGTTCCCGGCCGGTTCGGTCAGGATCTCCATGTCTCTCGGCCTTGTCGTTGGAACTGCCTGGTATGTCTTGCCGGGCCGCTCTTCGCAGCTCCTTCCCGGTCTACCCGGGTTGGTTGAGCTGTGGTTTTCGCCGCTCCCGCTTGGTCTTTCTGGGCTGGTCGAGCTGGCCTGACTGTTTCTTCCTGGTGAGGTTTCGCGCTGGCTGCTTGCTGGTGAGTATGGCTGGTTTCTTTCTTCTGGGGTTTGGTGTCCGGGGTATTCCCTCCCCTCTTGGTTTGTGTTGAGGGGGTTGGTTGTGTCTTTTGTAGCTGTCCTCGATCTTAATTGATCGATGTGGCATTTCCATGCTCGTCCGTCGGTTGTTTGTAACCGGTACGAGCGTGGACCTGTCACCTGGGTTATGGTTGCTGGTATCCATAGTGGGTCTCCGGTTAGGTTCTTTGCGTAGACGGCATCGCTTGGTGCAAAGGATCGGTGTTTGCTGGTGGAGTCTGGGGGTTTCTCTGGGTTGTATGTGGGGTGTAGTCTATCGAGTGGGGATCTTATTTTCCTCCCCATTAGTAGCTCTGCTGGGCTTTTATTTGTTGTAGTGTTCAGGGTTATGTGTTGTATAAAAAGCATTTTATTTATTTTGTCCTGGATCTCCCCGTGGTCTATTTTCTGGATGGTTTTTTTTGTGAATTGAACCATCCGTTCCGCCCTTCCGTTCGCCGCCGGATGCACCGGGGCTGTCAGTGCGTGTCATATGCCCCGTTCCGCTAGGAATTTTTCGAATTCCAGCGAGGTGAATTGGGGCCCGTTGTCTGACACGAGGACATCTGGGAGGCTGTGTGTCGCGAAGAGTTTGCAGAGTTCTTTGGTCACGGCCTCCGTGGTGGTGGTTCTCATGTTGCTTATTTCCAGCCAGTTGGAGTAAGCGTCTACGGTTATTAAGAATGTGTGTCCCTTTGTGGGCCCGGCGAAGTCTATGTGGATCCTAGACCAAGGTCCCCTGGGGGTTTCCCACTCTAGAATTGGTGCCATGGGTGGGCTTGGTCTAGTTTCCTGGCAAGGTTGACACCTTGCTACCCAAGCCTCGATTTGTTTGTCCATCCCTAACCACCAAGCGTTACTTCTGGCCAGGGCTTTTGTTCTAACGATGCCCGGGTGCCCCTCGTGTAACAACTCCAGTACCTTCCCTTGCAGTTTTTCCGGGATGACCACCCTATCCCCCCATAGTACACACCCTTTTAGTAGTGAGAGTTCTGTTTGCTGGTTCCGGAATGTTCTGAAAGTCTCGTCGTTGTCCTTTTCCGGCCACCCTTTCTCTACCCAATGCAACACCCGCGCCAGACGTTTGTCTTTATTAGTTTTTCGGGCAATGTCTGACGCGGTTATAGGTAGATCGGGCAAAGTCTCTATGCTGAGGGTGGTCGTCGTGAGTGCTGGGTCAGTGTCTGGTTCGGGTAGCGGTGAGCGGCTTAAAGCATCCTCATGGGTGATAGTCTTACTGGGTCGGTGTGTGAGCCGGTAGTTGTAGGCGGCCAGGAATTCGGACCACCTTGTCATTCTAGGAGATAGAATGTTCGGGGTGGCCCTGTTCCCTGTGAGGATTCCCAACAGCAGCTTGTGGTCGGTGATGATGGTGAATGTCCGGCCGTAGAGGTACTCGTGAAACCTTTTCACTGCGGCGACGATAGCCAGAGCCTCTTTGTCCAGCTGACTGTAGTTCCGCTCCGGTTTGGTGAGGGTCCTTGAAAAGAATGCGATGGGTGCTTCTTTTCCGTCAGGAAGAGTGTGGCTGAGGACGGCGCCAACGCCGAAGGGTGATGCGTCACATGTGATGGCTAATGGTAGGGTCTCGTTGTATTGGATGAGGACGGCATCCGAAGTGAGCAGGTCCTTGGTTTTCCTGAGGGCAGCTTCCTCGCGTTTTCCCCAAGTCCAGGTAGCCGTCTTGTCCAAAAGCCTATGCAAAGGCTCCACCGTGGTCACCTTTTGGGGCAGGAACACATTATAAAAGTTAAGTAGTCCCAGAAACACCTGCAGTCCCGTTTTCAACCTGGGTGTGGGGGCCTCTTTGATAGCTTTAATTTTGGTGTCGGTGGGGTGGATGCCATGCCGATCTAGGAGGTACCCCAGGAATTCGACCCACTCTGTGTAAAGTTGGCACTTTTCCCTCTTCACCTTTAGCCCGGTTTCTTTGAATTTCGTTAGCACCTCCCTTAGGCGACCCTCTAGTTCGGCCTGGTTGGCTGCCGATACCAGTACATCGTCGAAGTAGGGTACCACCCCCTTGATGCCTTGTAAGAGTCTCTCCATGAGGCTCTGGAAAATTCCAGGCGCCATGCTGACTCCGAACTGGAGTCGGTTACATCGAAAGGCTCCCTGGTGGGTGACTATGGTTTGCGCCTCTGCGGTTTCCTCATCGACCAGCAGCTGCTGGTATGCTTGGGCCAGGTCGAGTTTCACGAAAACATTGCCTGCCCCCAGTGAGTGTAGAAGATGCTGCACTACTGGGATGGGGTAAGCGCTTTGTTGCAAGGTGCTGTTTAGGGTAGCCTTATAGTCCCCACAGATTCTCACTGACCCATCAGGCTTGACTGGGGTGACTATTGGGGTCTCCCACCAGGCATGGTCTATTGGTTGTAGGACCCCTTGTTTGACGAGCTTGTCAATTTGCTCTTCAATTTTTGGATTGAGTGCAAAAGGTACCCGCCTTGGTTTTAGGCGTCTCGGGGGAACGTTTGGGTCTAGGCTGAAGGATATAGGGGGCCCTTGGTACTTGCCTAGGGTGCCATCGAATACTTCTTGGAAGTCCCGTGCCAGTTGCTGCTCCCAGTCGGCCTCGGCGATGTGGTCGATGCCCGTGACTTCGATGCCGAGCGGTGCGAACCATTGAAGTCCCAACAGGCTGGGTCAGTCTCAATCGACGATTGTTAGGGGAAGTTTTGCAGTGCGTCCTTTAAATGTTACTCTAAATTGTCCTCTTCCGACTACCGGGATGTGGTTTCCCTGGTAGTCTTTAAGGATTAGTCTCTGGTTCTCCAGTCCCCTCCTTTAGATGGTAGGCACCAAGCGTTTTATTTCTTGCCAGGCGACCATGGAGAGGTAGGACCTGGAGTCCACCTCCATCTTGCAAGGTTCGCCTTCGATGCCTACCTCCACATAGATCTTGCGGGCATTGGTGGTTGTTGCATGGCCAATAATGACCGTCTGGTGCGTTTCTTCCCTCCACCGGGTCTCGCCACCTCATCGGGCTCATCCACTACGGTCCCAACGGCTGTCGGCTGGGCAGTCTCTGGTTCTGGGCGGTGTGCTGTCCCGTCTCCACTAGCTGTGGTCCCACCGTCTGGGGCTGTAGGCTTTCTTAAGTAGGCAGATGCGGGCGATGTGACCCTTTTTGTCACAGTGCCGGCAGACTGCATCGAAGAACCGGCATTCGGCTCTAGGGTGGTCGCCTCTGCAACTGGCACACGCGGTCCCTGACTTACGACCCCACCGGCTGCGCTGGTCGCGTCCTGCCTGGAGCTGGTGGATTCCCTCCTCCTCGTCCGAAGTATCAGAGGTGGAGTGGAATTCGCCATGGTGGGTGGTCATTTCAGGTTCGGCCTCGGTCACCCGTGCAGGGTGGTTGTTCGCGGTGCGGTCCCCGGCGTCCGGTCTCCGCATGCGGTTTGCTGACTGCCTGGTGGCTTCGGCTGCGGTGGCTTCAGTGATGGCATCAGCGAAGGTGATGTTGCCTTTGGCTATCAGTCGACTTTGTAGGACGGGGTCCCGAAGCCCGAGCACGACTCGGTCCCGCAGGGCCTCATCCATGTTGGAGAACCCGCATAGTCCTCCTAGGCTCCGCAGCTCTGCAACAAAGTCACTGAGGCTTTCGCCCAACCGTTGGTCCCGCCGATAAAACTCGTGCCATCGGATGAGGGTGGGCACGGCGGGAGCGTAGTGCCTTCAGAGTAAGGGCTCGAGGTCATCCCAATCCATTGCAGTCACGTCAGCGGGTTTCGCTAGGGCTTTCACCATCTTGAACAATGCGAGCCCGCAGTGTGTCAGGAAGACGGCTCGTTTCTTCGGCCAGGTGGCGTCCTTCATGTCGCTGCATTCGAGGAACATGTGGAATCTGTCCGTGTAAGATTCCCAGTCCTCGGTAGCGGGGTTGAAGGGTGCGGATGGCGCAATGCTGGCCATCTCGTCGGGTTTGCTGGCTTCTGTCGGACACGTGCTTATGGGGTTCAGGATCAGGATCCCACCTTCGTCGCCAGTGTCGTGTCCGTCAGGAAAGAGACCAGGAAAGTGACTAGGTTTCAGTTCTTTATTGGTCCCCGGAACCGAACTGGGTTCCAAGGGAAAACTTTCGGCTTTTTATTTCCAAGCCGCGGTGGCTGTGGCCAATGGCACCGCTTTGAATCTCCCGCAATTCGAATCCACCAATCGCGGGAGATTCTTAGCGGGCCAATCAGCGCGGCTCGCCCAACCAATCAGATCGCCCCACGCTTTGGCCAATCAAAACGCGGGGCTTTCAAGAATGTAAATGAAGGTACAGAACAGATAACAAAATTTTGTTCTATTCATTGTGAGTACACCACACATTGTTTTATAAAACTTTATCTTGTTATTACCTTACTTTGAGAAAAAATAGAAAACCATTGATTGATCTTTGTTAGTTTTCCTTGTAGAGGATTAGTAATATCTTTTCTCAAGTTCACACCGATACTTTGTATCTCTCTTCTGAGCTTTGTGTTCCTTCTTCTAGTCATTTAGGTAGTATTTTCCATCTTCTAAATGTTCCTTTTTTCAAATACATTTCATGATATTGTGCCATTCACTATATTGGCAACCTTTTGGCCTTGATGGTGTCTTTCTTGAACTGGTAACAATTCTATTTAAAAATTAACTATTCTGATTCTGTCTAGCTAAAAGGAAGACAGCTTTGGCCATTTTGACTTTCCTGATTAATTTTAGATATCCTCTTATGTACATCAATAACATGCAAATGTGAATAAGTATTTAAAGTGTACTAGGCTCCATATCCAAGGAACTAGTCACAATTATTTCTATTTGATTGGCCAATGACATCAATGGGACTGAATACAGTTGTTGAAGTTTATACCTCAGTCAATGTAGTGGTACTGAGTAGTTTAATTTAATTGTTTTAAATTTGAAACCAAATTGCTTTCACCAAGAAAAGAAACCCCCAAACATTAATTCTTAAGAAACAAGCTCTCTTTGTCAAGGTAGCTGCTTGAAGTAAATGCTGCCCTTCCAGGGGCTTTCAAATCAATTGTGCCACAAAAGTAGCTGCCAGGACTAATAACACTTTTGTCTTGAATGTGCGGTGTATTTCCTCAGGATGTCACTTTTCTCATCAAGTAAACCTACAGGCACTCAAACAGTTTATGTTTAGAACAATATAGAATTAAATAATAGTTTCTGTAGAGAGATAAGTGAAGTTCAGACTGTTCTGGATTTTAAAACAAAGATCCCAAAGAGGAAACAAAACATTAGCAATTGGTTAATTTATCCATGCTTATTTATCTGGATAGCAAAAGCCTTTCATCCAACAAGCTTTTCTCTCTAGTATATGTTTTCCAAGATTCATTATATCTGAGGTGACAATTTTCTTCCCAGTCCACATACACTTTGGAACAAGAATCTATGGAACCACTTTTAGAATTCCAGAGGGACAAATCAGCAAAAAGATGAATAAGAAATATCAAGCAGAAATGCAGTGGGATCATTTGATTTTAACCCAATCACTGTGGTGAGATGATTCAAGTTTATTACTGTAAACCTTTGTTTTTTTATTTTCAATGCTGCAACTGCATTCTTTAGCAACTATTATGGCTAATGTTGTCAGTGACTCAAATTTCTATGAAACATAAAGAGTGAGGTGTTCTTTTCAAGAAATAATGGTGCTCCTTTGAAAATAATAGATTTTTTTAAAAATAGAGAACATAAGGGAAGCGTATGAAATGAATGCTGCTATTTTAGGAACAGCAGAGCATTCAGAGCCATTTGATTATGTTATTAGACTCTGGAAAGATCCAGGCAAACATTGGTAACAACACATTTGTTATATTATTATCCAATTATCTATTGGATGAAAATATGTGGCAATCCTTGGGTTGTTTAATTATTTGTATCCAACAGATGATGCAACAATCAACAGCTTAGAAACAATATTTTGGGAAATGTCAAATAAATTCAATAATTTAGCTTTAAGGTGATATTTGCAGCATTTTACTTCAAAAAATGAACTTCTAGAACAATTTCTTGGTTCCAAGGACATCAGTATGAAATGGTTTTCTTTTTGCTGTTATTTTTGTCTTTTCCTTGATAATTTTATTATCAAAGCTATTTTCGAAGGCTCAAATAATACAGCAACACAAATAGCCGGAAGCTTTTTTCCTGCATTTACTGAAACATTTCAGACAGAGTGCCTGGAGTCAATCTTCTTCTAACTTTAAAATTTCATTTAATGTTTTATGTAAAGATAATATTTTGATGCCAATAAGTTGTTTGTAAAGAAAGTGGATGACTGAATATAGTCTGTTATTTTATGCTGTTTTTGAATTGATATTTTGGCCACCTCTTTTCATAGCAAGCTCTATTGCAATAAGCTTTATTGCAGATAAAATACCACATTGCAATGTCCTACCTGTCAATGAATACTTCAGCTTCAACTATAACAATACAAGAGCACACAATAGATACAAACTTAAGGTAAACCGCACCAAACTTGATTGCAGGAAATACGACTTCAGCAACAGAGTGGTCAATGACTGGAATACTCTACCTGACTCTGTGGTTTCTTCCTCAAACCCCAAAACTTTAACCTTAGGCTGTCTACTATTGACCTCATCCCTTTCCTAAAGAGGTCTGTAGAGGGTGTGCATAAGCACACCAACGTGCCTACCGTCCCTGTCCTATTGTTTCTTTTTATTTCTCTTATATGTATCCATTTCATGTATCCATAGCTATGTTTATACTTATACCTGTTATCTTATAATCGCTTGACAAAATAAATAAATAAAATAAAATAAATAAAAATAGGCAGTTAAAACAGAAACACAAATAATGCTAAGGTATGAAAATGTATCTATCTTCACATCAGATTTGGATTAAAACAATACATTAAGAAGATACAGCTCCAATTTGAGTGTTTGAGGCATTAGGTAGGATCCCCAGTAAGGTTTGTAGTGAAAAAGAGGCCTCTGAAACCAGGGGTGCCCTGATTTTGCTCAGCATAAAGCAGGTCTTCTCTCCTTCATCAATGGGCAGAGGAGCATGGGATCAACCTATTTCAAAATATTGTACAAATTTGTCATCCCTAGCAGCAACCCAATCAGCTGGAAGCTAGAAAGGATGTGCAGCAAATAAGGAACCTCTTGATACAAGGTATTCAGATCTCGGCTTTTAAGTTTTACTAAAACCTTGTGTTGGTATAATAAAGTTGTTTCCAGATTTTTTTTCACTATCTGAGTCAAATTATAGAATAGCATAATATTTGTAATGTCTTTAGCTATTTTCCACAGGCTTCATTTGATGCTGCTCAGCAACATACACACCGAGAGACCGTATTTAGGACAAGTGGTCCTTCTAATAGAAAGGTGCAAAATAAGTAAGAAATTACTACCCTGAGAGCAATCAATGAAACTATTGACAAAGATAGAAGTAACTTCAGAAGGGGATTTGTTCTTAGCTCCCTCTGATCTTTAGAAGGGAAGAAAATAAAGGAAAACACAATCCATCCATCACCCTTCAGAGCAATATAAAAAAATATTGAAGGTATGAATTTACCAACATTGCTAAACTCCTGCCAGTGAATGAGGTACTTTGTTTTTCTTTCCCCTTCTTCGTAAAGTCTCCTTTTAAAAATGATTTTCAACTGGAGGTGGAAATGCTTTTATAAGTTCCTTAGAGGACAGTGGAAATTGATATAGCAGGAATGCTGGGACCATTCAAAATGGATGAACTCCTACTTTTTCTGGACTGCAAAGGAACATTTTCAGCCCAACCTAATAAACACTCTCTAGTGATTAATCAGATCTTGACCTTCCAAAGCAATGGTGTGTGTTTGTGTGCAAGAAATCAAGCTATTAGTTATTATCAAGTTATAAATTAGCTTTCAGCTTCAATTGTAAATCACGAAATAAAGTTATCCTGCAACTCTCCTTCCCTCTTTGGTTTATACCCTTGAATACATCTTGTTCCTTTTCTCCCACTTTCAATCAATATAAGGCAGTAACTGCACCAAGATAGCTTGAATTTAAATGTAACATCTCTGTGACTTTACAATATAAAGAATTTATTTTGCATTATCTAAAGATCTGAGGGAAGGAGACATAATGTGACATATCAGTTATTCCTAATACATACAGAATTTGAACATGTCTTATATTAAACTGCATTTCTTTGTTTTAGATTGTGTCCCTTTATTGTGTTTCCATACATTGTTTTGCTTAGGTTAGTTTGAAAGAAATTATCTCCTGCTTAATGAGTAGACCAATTACTGTTCATAGAGGATGATTACTGTCTCTTTAAAGGTTATTTGAAAGTTGATTGTTATCTTATTGCTTATATCTAGCAAATCTATTCAGGCTTATGAATGAATTTGACCTTTTTATAGTTACTGGAAGAAAAAAAATAACAGAACAAAAGTTAATTTAGGACTCTATACTACAACACTTTCCCAGAGAAATGAAAGGGCATTCAAATCAATACTTGTACAATAACACTTCTGATGAATGTTTGTACCCAATTTTCTCATTTTGTGAACTTGAGATTGGAAATTTTGAATAGTTTTCAAAGTCTATATTCTTTATGTGCTGTGAAGTATGTGGTATTGTGTCCAAACAATGCAAGAGGATAATCATTATAGAAGTATCACTGGGCCTGAAAAGGTCAGGTTGTTGGAAATGTCAGCTTTCAATGCAACTATGCTGGACCTATAGGCAAAGATCCAATTAAAGGGACATGCCAAGGTGCATAGAAACATAACAGTGACCCAGAATAATAATATGGTATTGCCAAAAGCTTTAAGTTGCTGTCTTTTAAGTATTAGAATTATCTTTCCAAATGTCCTTTCTGTGAATGCTATTTATCTTGACCATAACCCACTTTCTATGAGACATACATGTACACTTCAGATTTCCTGTATACGGCAAGTGAAAAACAAAACTCAACAAAATAAAAAATTAGCATATTAGAAGTAATTTTACACCCCCCGTCCCAATTTCTCTCTAAGATCTATAAATACTAGTCAACATGATAGAACTGGGTCAAACTATAGTTCTAACCATAATAGAGTTAGAATTAAAATGGAGGAAGAAAGAAAAAAAAAAGAAATAAAAGAGAAAAGTAAAGTGGAAAAAGAAAAAAAGTAGGAAAAAAATAGAAAATAGCAAAAAAAATCAGATAAAATTTCCAGTCTTTCTACAGCAGTTATAATTATAATTTTAGATATATATTTTCTCTAAAGTTATGATATGATTTTTATCATTTCTTTACCATATCCTACTTAATTGTCAGAACTATAGATAAGTTTTTTTTCTGTTTTCAAGAAAAAGTCTAAGGGATTTCCAATCAGCAATAGAAGTATATGTTGTCTTTTCTCTAATTAAACAGCCAGTTTGATCCTGAGGACTCTCAAGGTTGACTCAGCCTTCCCTCCTTCTGAGGTCGGTAAAATAAGGACCCAATTTGTTGGGGGCAATATGCTAGCATTATAAACCACATAAGAGAGGCAGTAAAGCACTATGAAGTGGTATATAAATCTATTGCTATTGCTAAAACAATATATTTATCATGCCAGAGTCTACATGATACAGCTTTTCATACCTTTATTTAGAGCACAGTGAAATCAGCTATTCTGAGAATCTAGCTGAATTTACTTAAAGAACAAGTCTACTTTAAAAAAAGGCATCTATCACCAGAAATCCTTTTGTAAATTGCCATTATTATTTTCATTTTTCTCAGCACGCTTATCTGCTATAAACTATTCCCACAAGACCTTAATAACCACTCTAGTCATTTCGGCCAAATGAATAACTGCCTTGTAGGTCCAAGCAGAAAAGCAGAAAGGAGATGGAAATTCCCTCCTCCCAAAAGTATCTTGTAAGTTTCCTTAATTTCAGGGAAAGCAGAATCTAAAACTAAGGTTGAACCAAAGGGTTTTTGTAAATCTTTTTGCTAAGGTTAGGATTATGATCCACCATCTGGCCTATTTTGATGATCGCTTATGGACACTACTAGAAAGCATATTTTTAGAACTCATTAAAAAATGGCAATCCCAAAATGCATTAATGTCCACATGAGAAACCTACATATACAGCAAACACCCATATGGACAGTGAAACAGACTGATTCCAGGTTGGCAACTAACTGAGACAAAGCTGTACATTCACTCTTTATTTATTTAATCTAAATGCTGAATATATATGAAGAGATGCTGGATGGAAAGGAGATGAACATGATTTTAAAACTGGAGAAAAACCATCAATAACCTTGATATGGCAATCATAAAGCCCTTGGAAAATTCTTGGATATTCAGATGCCATTATATCTCTATAAGTGCCTACAAAGAACAGAACACTGCAAGTGACTATATTCCCTGTGACAGTCTATGAAAACAAAAGTTGGACTTAGAAAAAAATGTGATATGAAGAGTATTGATGCTTTTGAACTTTGCTGTTCGAGATGGCCCCTGAGAATACCACGGACTTCCAAGCAAAGAAACAAATGAATCATCCAAGAAAAGCTCTAGTTCTCATTCAAAGCACAAATGAGCAAACTTAAATTATCCTACTTTGAATACATTATGCAAAAATTTGTAGTGCTGAGAAAGGTAGAAGAAAAGAGAAGATGATGAATGGATTGTGAAAGTGGCATCACTGGAAGATCCGAAACCTTAAGCTAGGGGCATATAATCATGGAGAATATCTATCTATCTGACAATGAAAACTGACTTGAGCGCACATAATCAATCAATCATGTATACCTTCAATCCAGACTTTCTAGCACCAATTAGAAGAATGTTAGAACAGAATAAACATTTATAATAGAATTATTTACCAAATATTATGAACAGAGTATTATTTGTCAAGCCACGTTTGGACATATCATATGAAACAATTACAAAAAGTAAGGACAATTCACCTGAACAGGGTAGTTAGGTCACAGCTATTCTTAAAAATGGAAGTGGGGAATTGGCCTTTGTTAAAAAAAAAAAATAATGAAAGCAGAATCACAGGTAATGGGACTAGTGATCACAAAGAAGCCTTGGGTTAATTTCTCAGCATGGAAAACTCACTGAGCACTTTTTTTAAAAAATGGCACTTGCAACAGAATTAAAAATAAAGCTAAATCATCCTTACTCCTGTGTATTTAACATTACAAAAAGTGGGGGTGAAGCACCAGGTAATACTGTGATTTAAAATTGATATAAGACAGTAACCTTGGCATAAGACTTCACGGGGTAGCAGATAGCACTTTGTATTCCTTGAAATAATGATGTTTGACTAGGATAGTATAATTCCTAGAATCAACAGTAAGGAATTATGACAGCTGACTGCATTGTGTATTCCATAAACCCAGCCAGTGAATATGGATATTTATTTAAGAGTGAAACATAAGGCTTCTTTTACTTGGTGGGACCTGCTTCTGAGTAAATACACACAAAATCAATGTTAACCATCCTCTGGTTAACTAATCTCTTCTCCTGACAATAGGTTGAGTTGAGAATATGATTTCCAGAAGTGCTTTTTATACCTTTCAAACAGATTAACACAACATCCTCCTAATTTATTTGCTGTCTTACTCAGAGCATTCTCCTTTTTCTCCCCTTCATTGGAGTCAGCCTTTGTTAAAAAGGTATTTAGGGGTCCATTTTTAAATACAATAGTTTTCAGCACAAACATGAACAGTAATTATTCAAGATGGTATGAAAACCCATTCAGGAACCCTTGACGCATATTTTGATCAGATTCAATGCAGTATTAATTAGCATGGATTATCAAGAAGAGTTAGAGCATGAGTTTCAGTAGAGAACAACTTTCTGTCACATTTTATTACCCTGTATCATTTTTACTAATAGGTATATTATAGCTCCATGACTTTGAATTCACATTATTTTCATGCTTCAATTAGTAAAAAGCAGACAGAACAATCAAGACAGTAATGGGAATAGCTTTTCAGAGAATTGTTAAGAATGAAAGTTACTTTTTTCCCCTTCAAACCATCTTTAAAGCTGTTCTTGTTATCTAATTTTATATGGCAGTTTCCAAAGCAATGACATTATAGTGGCAAAGTAACCTTCAATCAATATAGTAGAATGGTAAAGCCCTCATACCATCTCATTTTACTCTAAAAGGGTTCTAGCCAGTGAAAATTAATTGAGCAATGCAGATGAACTATTTCTGTAATTTTACATAATTTAACAAGTCAGAATCAGAATTAAATCAGAATTAAAGTCAGATGAGAGTTCTGCATTTCTGAGCTATGAATTAATAAAATAGGTTGAGCTTACGACCACAACTGAGCCTGGAATTTTGGTTATTGCAGTCATTAAGTGAGTCATCACATGACTTGATTTGATTTTATGATTGTTTTTACAAGAGCTGTGAATTACCATGGTCATTAAACAAATTGTGTGTTCATTAAGTGAATCCAGTATATCCAACAGTTTTCTGCAAATTGTAGTCATGTGACCATGGCACACTGTAACTTCTGGTTACAGTGGTTGCCAAGATTGCAAAATGCACTCACATGAGTGTATATGTGTGTGTGTGTGTGTGTGTGTGTGTGACATTCATGACTTTGATGACAGGTCATAAGTAGCTTTTTTGAAATCCCTTGTTACTGAATAGTCATTAAGCAACTAATCATTAAGTGAGGACTTAGTGAGGACAATCTCATAACTTTATGTTCATTTTTTTAAAAAAGTAGATGTTCAAAATGTCACAGATATAACTCTGAATAAGATTATCTAGAAAAATAATCATAAACTGAATAAAACTGCAAGATTTCTTTTTTAAAAACAATCCGCCCTCAAAATTAAATTTTTGGCCATGATCCTGTGGAAGAAACCCCAGAAAATAAATAATTTCTGAGGCTTCTAACTAAGAACCTGCATTGAATTCAATGACATTAGGAAGCAAACAAATCATAAGAGACAATGTACAGTAATTCTATGTTCTCTGCAGTAACCACTGTGTTCTTTGTCCATCCTGAGAGGAACTCAATCAAAAACAATTGCTTCTGGATAAAATAGAAGTGTTTCTTTAGTGAGTCCAAAACTGTTCCTTCTGCTGCGATCTAAAACCATTTCGATTGCAGGTGAGAAGTGGGTGTAATTATACCTCATGCTAAAGTTGATATTTTCAAGACAAAAGAATATCTGATGTAATTATAGGAATCTTCCCAGAAAAGCATTAAACTTTCTTTTGTGTTGGCGACTTTAGACATGAATAGAAAATGGCCCTTAAGTCATGGAATATTTTCTTTTATCTTCTACAACATTGCTGCCCTCTCATTGTTTCAAAGTCCTTAGACCGTGAAGAAATATAGCACTTTCATATATCACAGAAAATAAATGTAAATAAAAAGAAAAAAAATTAAACAAACAGAACACTGTTGGAAATGACAAAAAGTCTGCTTCTCGTTTCCAAACTACCAAAAACTAGAGAAAAGTAGTTTGGTTGCATCTTATTGGTAAAAACAGATTGCCTATTATAGACAGAGTAGTTAATGTGATTTCAATTTCAAATGGAATTAAAGTTACTAAACCCAATGTTAAACACTTTACAATACTTGGATCTGAAGCAAGCTTATGTTTCAATAAATAAAGGAGCAAACTAAATTGTAGAAGTGATGAAGATATATTTATTGGTTATAGGTTGAGCTGCAAAAGATAGAGTCCTTGATCCTACCACATACGCAGCTAAATTACATGATACTTTGATAACCAAATAGAATCCCAGAAATCAATTGAGGTATTTCAGAAGCAGATGAAACCATGCCAGAATCTCAATAAGAGTAAGTGATTCTGCAGTTGTCACCAAAGAAGTCATTGTGAATTTTGATAGAAGCAGAGGATCTGATAGTGAAGGGGCTACTGAAATTGAGACAGAGATAAGATGATCAAGCAAATGCCCAAACTGGTAGGATCCCTTCTTCACAATAAAAAGGACATGCCACAGCTTCCTACAAAAGGCATTGTGTTTTGGGATTGAGCAAGCCACATCACCTCAATTTATAAGTAGTTTATTCATAAATGGCACTTTTTTAAAGTAGAAATGCATGCTGAGAGAAAGAACATGTGAATGCTCCAGAAAAATACAGAGAGTGGTCTTCCCTGAAAGCTGGATGTAGCACAGGCAGTTTAGAGTGCAAACCAGAGTCAAACCACAGGAGACAAAGTGAATCTAAAATAAACTACCGTAAAAGACTATTCAAATGGAGTGATGGGAGGAAGACGAATTCCCTGAAGTAGACAGCCAGGAATCAACCAGCAGAACCCCTATAGCAGTAATGCATCAGTCACAGTTGGTTGCAGTGCCCTTTTGGCCTTTTTCCACCTACACTTCACTGTGGCCTAGACAGGACCTGGCAACATCTTTTTATCTGCCATGTCTCCACAACATTCTTAATCTCATCACAGTTTTAAATCATTCTTAGCTATAGTGTTTCCCCACTCCCAAGAGTAGTTTCAAGATATATGAAATTTGTTGTTTTTTATCACGCATCACCCTGGAAGTAACTTTGACCAGAAAAAAAGAATAGAAGCAAGACAGAATTTAGCAACATCTTGCTATTGTTTTCTGCAGACTCAAGCATGAGTTGAGAGCACCATAGCTCAGTGGTGGGGAAAAGAATCTTATCTTTATCTTGCCAGGAGAAATACAGAATTCAAAAGGACTGTTTGGGCCTTGAGTCATGTGTTTACTCAACTGCTGCCTTCTCCTCCCTCCACCATCCTGATGGCATCTCATCCATTCTAAGTTAATAGCATGAGGGATATCCTTTGTTTGGTTTACTTGCCTGGAAAACAAAATCCCTGCACATATACATACAAAGCCTGATTGCAAGCCACCCAAAATAGCCCAACAAAGCCAGAGCACTTTAAATAATGCTGCTTATTCTTTATATTTGCCAGTATTTACTCAAAAATGGAGGGAAATATTCTCTTTTTGAAAACAGTTCTTAGAACATTGGTGTTTTGTTCTGAGATCCCAACACACAATGAATTCCCAGCACACAAAATGGCTGTTCTGTTATTTCAAAATAATTGAAATAAAGCCAAACTCAGTCAAGAGAATTCAAGAACCCATCAGATATCCGATCCATCTTGAAACTGGAAAGTAATTCAGAAATAGTTGTGATCTGGCAAAAATGTTTGATCTCACCAAAAAGAGATCTCTGGGTCTTAGTATCCAATTGAGGGCTACCAATGTTGACTTCAGCATCAATATTTAAATCCAGTTCCTTAGCTAAAAGGACAAGTTAAACCATTGCATTTACACTAACTGCTTTGATCACAAGAGATGATGTTATGCCCAGTCCAAAAATGACATGTAACAATCCAGTCAAAATTCAATTCTTCATTTGCCCACCCAATATAAATAGAATCTTGCAAGACTAAACCTATACCACTATAACCCCTACAGTTATACACTGGGGAGCTCTAACAAGTGGATGTTCTAAATCTCTTTCTCATTCCCCATTTCAGCTTCAGGCTATGTTATCTCTTGTCTATTCCACATCCTTGGAATGTGGTTCTTCCACTTCTCTATAGTCGATTATACCACCACCGCTCTTTGTAGATACATCCATCACAGTCATCCTGCCTTGACTCCATAAGAATCATACTGCTTCTCGAAGCCCTTGCCAGAAAACCAACAGTTACATCAGAACAGTTAGATGCACGATTAGACTCCACTATATTAAATAGCAGTATGTATCAAAAGCCACATATCATATTAAACGCTTTTGGAAGCCTCTTTTTTTAAATATACAGTGAACTTAAAGCATCTTCCAAATCATACTGTCAATTCTCCGTTGCCACAAAATGGAAAAGTAATATAGGCTCCCTCTGATTTTTAGTAAATATCTAACATTACTGCTACAGAAAGTTAAACAGAATGTTTCTGTGATAGTTGAACATACCTTGTGAATTATAGTATATCTACCCTGCAGACATACCACTAAGATAACCCCGGGAGGTTTATAGAAATATCAACACTCAAATTCACAGAGTAAAGGTCTGAAGAAGCAGCTCTGTGAAAGGATAAGTGCCCGGGGCTTTACCAAGCACAATATAGCTGTCAGTTGTTATTATGTTAAAGATTTTCTGGGGAACAGTTTTCATTTTGCATGTCAGAGAAGGGATAAAGAGACACTTTCAGACAACCATCTCTTTAAGAAAACATGGCAGGGGAGGAGAACTGAGTCTTGTTCCATACTCACCAGGGTTGGTTATAGTCAAGAGGTCAAGTTGCCGCTGTTGCTGAAAAACAAATGATAAAAGGAGTTGCTGAAAGGTAACTAATTTTAGTAGGTCAGTTTAGATGTACAATGCTACTGTACTGACATTTGCAATAGAATTAATTACAAGTTACATGGCTCACCATTATGAAAACCATGTGTGTCTTGCATTGACTTTTGAATGTTCCCTAATTTGTGTTCTTAGAGTGTTAGTAATTAAAGTGATGATGAATATATACACATACATCTGTGTTTCAATTTGTTTTTTCTGCTTCAAACAAAGGAAGCATTTAATACATCAACCAAGCACTAATATGGAATGACTTAGTGAAAAGAATTGATGCCCAGGATTCTGTGTTCAAGTAGTCTTAATTAGCATTCTTAGTTTGAACTCTTTTTAATTATCTGTATTTTGTGTAGGTATGTCTGTGTACCATCAGGTCTGTAGAACGAATGAAACTGAAACGAATTAAAAATGAAAAGAAAGAAATACTTGCTGTTTTCCCAAATTACTTCATTTGCAAATTTTATTGCAGTTCCTCCAAAATGTGATGAAAGAATTCCTGGCAGGTGATTATGATATGTATTGCAGCTATTTTTAACCACATTTATTTATTTTATTTAATTCATTATGCCAAAGTACAAGCTATACATTACTGAATTTTCTTATATCTGTTTAGTACATATATGCCTATTTTTGATGGCAGCACTCCCAGAAAAATATCAACTTTTATACTACAAATTCAAATCAGTTAATGTAGTCTGACTTCTACAATATGTCATCACTAATTATTGTGGGATTCCATTGCCAGAAAAATCCAATAGGTTTGTTACAGATACTGAGTACTAAATTTTTTGCAGTTCTCCCATATTAATAAATGTTTTAAACAAAGCAAGTTTTTTTTTTAAAAAAACTTCTATATTCCTCATAATTCTTACAGTTTTTTTATCCTTAGTTTCCAACATGCCATTCAACTACTCTCCAAGGATACCGCAACTGCATAAAGAATAAAAATTGGATTTTGTTTGAAATTTGAGGTCTTTAGATCTTTGTATAGCCCACAGGCCAGAAATATATGAAAAGAAAATGTTTTTGTATTTATTCTTAGATCCCTTGTAGAAATATTTGCTTCAAGATATGATATATAAACTGGGAAATTAAAAAAAAATTCCAAAACTTCACATACTTATTTCTCCCCATTTCATAGTATCATATTAATGTTTCTTTGCCATTTATTTTTCCCTGTTAGGCCTCCTAATAGTTAGTGTTCTTTCTAAATTCTTTTGTTCCTACATAGCACTAGCATTACAGAATACACCATCCACTTTAATTTATCTTTCCTCATCTGTCCAATAATGTCTGTGTTACTTTCATTTATTGTCAGGCCTATTGATCCTCTTCTAATCTAATTCTCATCATTATGCTGTCTCTATTCTTTTAGTGACACTTGGAAGTCCTTGAGAATGGGAAGCATGCCTTCATGAGCACTAAACTAAAAAGTTATCCTTTGCCAAGCTCTGTTCATTCAGTCTCAACTATGTGAGCTGAAAGTTTCAGTATTTGTGCCATCAAGTGTTATCTAGTGATTGAACACAGTTCCCAGATGCTACATGAACATCTCTGATAAATAGAGGACTATGCATCACTTCAGATTCAAAGGCAAAAAAGGTGCTTTAGAGTACCTGCCTGCAATTCCTAAAATCAAATATGTCCTTTCAAAGGATCATATGGTAGTTGCGGAAGGCTGTCACACAATCCTGAGGAATGGTGCAGCTACTTTCAGCAGTTGCAGATAAGTACAACATTTGCACTATGTGAAACACAAACTTTTTTTTTAACCTTTGGATCCCAAATCCTGCACAGCACTAGGACTCAGTTCCTCCTTACAACAAAAATAACAAACATTTATAATAAATAAATATATATTTGTCTGTCATGAAAAGCCTGTGATTATCTTGTTCCTATAAATTTAATTTGTTAATCTGTCAGTCCTAGGCAAATTATAAATCAAGATTGATTGATTGCCATCAAATTGGCATTGGGTCTTAGCAACCACACAGATTTTTCCACAAATTAACCAATATAACATCTAATGTCTTTCATAATAAATATGTGGTCCTTTCCCCATTGCCACTGCTTTCATTCCCTAACTTTTCAAAAACACTTTTAAATTACCATAAGGCTTCTTTACTTAAGCTGACCTGAAAACAATTGCAATGCCACCTGAGACTGTTGATCCTGTTATAGATGTGAATCCAACAGCCACTTGAGTTTTCAGAACCTCGTGACCCACTGAAAAAAAAGGAAGAAGCGGGCTACAGACTGAGAATTATGGATTTACTAAGTCCTTTACTTCAGGGCTGCCAACCTTGAGTGATAGTTCGGAGTGAGACACTGCGAGGGAGCGGAGCGCCCGAGGGGGGGATGGTGTGGAAGGGGGGTGTCGCCCCTTCCACGGTAGGGAGCTTTGACAATTTTACATTTTAAATGGTGCAATCTGATGCATACTTTAGTCATGATTTGGACATATACATACATACATACATGCAAGCAGCACCAATGTACTTGAACCGGATTTGTAAGATATTAATAATGCAGTTCACTGACCATCTTGGCCGGAAAGGGTCCACATTCTTGGGCCTCTGCCCATCTGCTCCGTCCCTTTGGGCTGCTCCGGCTCTCCTCCTCCTCCAGGGTCCCTGGCTGAGAGGGGCGTCCCAAGTGCCTGGGATCCGGCCCCTCCAGGCTGCCTCTTCAGGGCCACAGAAGCCTCCCTCACATGGCCCCGGGGGTGGAGGGGGCCTTGCCAGGGTTCCCGGCCTTGGAGCTGGGCAGAAACGGCCCTTCCCAGCCCTCTCCCACCCTCTGGGCCTCCCACCTGCGGAGGGGAGGGGGATCCAGGCTGAGTCTTGGACCCACCAGCCTCACAGTCCAGCTGAAGGGTCGGAAAGGGCCAGGCAGGCAGATGGACACACACACACACACACACACACACAGAATGGGGGGGGAGGCTGGTGTCCTTCACTCCCCAAACGCCCCCCTCCCAGTCTGTGCATGGGACCCCCAGCAATGCTGCCATCAGCTGCTCCCCTGCAGGGAAGTCCTGGATTGTCTGGGGGAGGAGAGGAGAGGACAGTGGCCACTCCCCCCCTTTGCTTGGCATTTGTGGGGAGACCCCTCAAGGCGAGATTCCTTCCCAGGGGCTCCCAAAGAGCATCCAAACGTTCCTGGCATCAAGTGGGGAAAGAAGCCTAAAAAGAGAGAAACTCCTGCACCGGCTGCGATTGGGGCTCGGAGGGGACAGGAACCCCCCCTCCTTGCGAGCCCCCCCCGCCCCGCTCCAGCCTGCCCTCTGGCGGGACCCCCTTCCTGGAGAGGCTCCTCCCTGCCAGACCCTCTTGCAGCCTCTTGGACCCAGGGGAGGCTGGGGGGGGGGCGCATATCTAGGTGCAAAGGGCGGGGGGAGGGACACAATGTACCCGGGAAGGAGCCCTCCCCCCCTCTTCCCCCTCCCTCTCCAGGGACTTCCCATCAGGCTGGGGAGCGAGAGAAGCTGAGGCGCGCAAGAGGCCAGCCACGGCAGCTCCCCTTGTGAGAGGGAGGCCGGAGAGGGACGCGCCTTTGCGCCCCAATCCCAGTGGCCTTGAGACCAGACGGGTGCGGGGAAGGGAATGATGGGAGCTCAGCTCTCGAGAAAGGCCCAGGGATGCCCTGTAGTCGTACTTCATGGGGGATAGAGAGTTCATCTCTCTCATCTCCGCCTGCCAGAGCAGAGTGCAGCGCAAGGGTTAAGCCCAGAGAGTTGTGACATCCTAGAGCGGAAAGGAGCAACCGCTTCCTGCAGCGTGGAATTCTCTCCTCACCCCAGTACAGAAATCAATGCGGGCAACGTCCTCTCGCACATGCTCTGTTCGCCCTCTGAAGCCGCCCAGGATCGGAGGCTTCACTTCTCGAAACTTTGGGCTTGGGCATATCGATATTCGGAATATCAGAGAATGTAGAGATATATTTATTTTTGTACATTCCATTTTGGGGGTTTAGCGTGAGATTTCGTTTATCAGAGTGAGACAGTCAAAATTGGTTGAATTGCGTGAGTCTCATGCTGATTGCGTGAGAGTTGGCAGCCATGTTACTTGTCTATACTCTTTATAAATGTTCTAGCTCTTTGGCTAAAACATTATTAATCTAAGGTAACATTTTTCTGCCTTTTTGCTAAAGTTAACACTTGGAGTACACACTCTTGGACTATCCTCCTGGTAGGAAATGGTAAAGATATGGCTTTGCCTATGTATATAATGTATTTTCTGTAAATAAATCTCCTCTTCCTTATAATAATAAAACCTGCTTCATTGCTGAATTCAGGCTGCCTCTTTCAGGAAAATCATGAACAAATGCATTCTCCAGAGGATCTATAAAAATAGAAACTGAATATCCAACAAGATCCATCCACTATCTGTTTTGTTTGCATTTAAAATTTGAAGAGTTCTGAGTTAGGACCTTAACTATCAGGAAATCATGCTATCCAATTTATTAAAATAGTAGGAGCAAGTTTAATATAATGGTCAGGATATTAGGCTAGAAACCAGGAAGTCATGATTTCTAGTCCTGCCTTAGGCCAAAAATCAGCTGGGTAACCTTGCCATTCACTCTCAGTGCTAGGAAGTAGGCAATGGTAAACTAGTTCCAAAATCTTGCCAAGAGAATTACAGCTGTCCAGCTATCACCAGGAATCAAGACTAATTTGAAGACTCTCTGTCTACACACACATAAAAAGATGACTTAAAATTTCCGGCTGAATCTTGGTACAGTTAGAAATACATTTGCTCCTATGCTGAAAAGATATTGTATCTGGAAGTATTGCAGTTGTCAAAGATGGTTCTCCAAGTTGCTTATAAGAATTTGTTCTTTCTAGTTATAGCTTTCTTTGCTTCCTTATCTTTACCCCATACATAATTTATATTCACAACAAAAGTTAAAATGAATCTTGTCTTATCCTGTCTACTTCAGTTCCTGCAAGGGAACCACTTCTCTGTATCTTAATTCTGGAGCTATCATTACTCAGAATATTTGAATAGAATCCACATACCACAATCCATCAAATACTGTTATTATTCCATTGTGTTTCATTCTAGTAACTACATTGTTATTCTTCAACTCAGATTCAAATTTAAACATATGGATTTATCCCTGAATATAGCTGTATTTGGCTGACCTTAAAATACTTTATTGCTGAAATTCTTTATTACATTTTTCTGACTTAAGACTTTAAACTTTGAGCATTCTTTTAACCTTTTCTCCTGATAATATGTTCCCTCTTTTTCCTTCCTTTTAGCAGTTAACTTCTCTTCCTTGGTATTGATGCCCTTAGGGGTTTTTGCTGACTTTTCAATTTAACTCTAGCCATAATTAACTCAGTGTGAGTACAAAAAATACAAAGAAAGTATTGTTTTGTTTAAATTAACAAATACATTTAAGATTAGATTATCTGCAAGATCGTCCTCACTACTGTTTTGTTCTTTGTTTCATTATCTAAAACTCTAAACCTAAATGAAACACATCATAAACGGGTCAATTCTTTTCTTATCATAAGATGTGATCACAGAAGCTTTATTCAAAGATATTTCAACATAGCTGAACACTAACTCTTCTGAAAACTATGCAAGAGACTTCTAAACTGCAGATTTTTGGTAATACTCTCTACCTATCCAGTAAATGAATTTCTCTACTCCCTTTTTAAATTCTGTCAAATAGAGCTATTTCACTTCTCCTGATATTTTTACATTTGTTCTAAAGAAGTTATAGGGGGGTCTCACTGCTTAGTTGGCCAACCACCAGAATGGGATAGCAAACATTTTTTCCTGAAGACATCACACATATCACCCTTTAAAGCACTTTCCTCCCATCACAAACCTCCTTCCATTTCAGCTGGAAAAATTCTATTTAATTACAGGCTAGCTCCAGTAATTCATTGGTTGCTTTATAGAAGAAGAAATGTCCTTTCAACTGAGCCAATCTTATTAGCAGCTCTAATTCATTTTAGATTCCTCTTTACTCTTTGCAACTATACTGCTACTCTAACTCTTGCTTTGTAAAAAGAAGGTTGCTGGTTTGAGACATAACTGTAGTGAACATTAATTACTATTTTCCTTCTAACGCTCTCTTCTTTTTTTCTCTGATATTTTTTAAAAATGCTTTGATACATTATTTCACTATTTTTCCAGCCACTTGAGTGGTT